>CM030366.1:230951483-231551483 GCA_017893485.1 Hemerocallis citrina | reverse complement strand
ATGAAAATTTTACTTCGATACCTTTTAAGTTTTGGGGTATTTTGGTAAAAATTAAAATGAAAGCAATAAAATGTGAAAGTTATCCAAGGTATTAATAAGCACTCGTAAAAAAGCGGCATGGTTTTAAATCTCGGATTTCGGACTCGTCTCGGCAAGGGGTGTTTCGTCTCGGATTGGAGATATCGGAGCAGATCTCGGAAAAATGTGATCATATCGGATGTTCATTTCCTATACTCAATAAATATTTGTTTTGTTACTAAATAAGATCTTATATGTCCTACATGTCATTTATCATATACAATACTGTATAGTGTAACTAATGACATGAATCAATTACGGTAAATCTTTGCATAATTTAACAATAATATAGAAGAGAATGTAATATAACTATATAACTAAATTGAATTTGCATTGATTAGAAAAAATGCATTTAAT
This sequence comes from Hemerocallis citrina, assembly GCA_017893485.1. Lineage (NCBI taxonomy): Eukaryota > Viridiplantae > Streptophyta > Magnoliopsida > Asparagales > Asphodelaceae > Hemerocallis > Hemerocallis citrina. Next base: position 231,551,048 of record CM030366.1, on the reverse strand, counting down.
AAACTTATTTGACTTTGCATATATACAAACCATAACGACACGAAATTCTCACATTATTTTAGCTTAAGGTCCTTTATTGAAAGACATATTTGCAAAAAGTAAAACAATTTTTAAAAAATATATTTACAATAACATTTGTGTCTATTTCAGCTGATATTTCGGTAATTTCGGCTGAAATCTATACATTTCGGTCCAAAACGATGTATAGTATAAAATATGTGATTTTGTATCGGCAAGCTAGTTGGAACAAAATTTCGGCCGAAATTTCGGCCGTATCGGAGGAAATTTAATACAGTGAAAAGCGGTAGGCTGATAATTTTGCTTAACCGGAAAAAAAGCAAAAAAATTGTTAATCTAAGTATTGTGTACGAGTCGCGTAGAAATGGGTAGAAATCAACCTGATAACCATTTTATTAAAAGTCAAAAATGACGCTAAAGCATATTTGATCCTCTTTTGAGCGATTTTGAGAATTTCTTTGAACATTTTTCTGCAAAATCAACTCCTACAGCTTTTGTAAAGCTTTTCAAAAAATTAAGCGTTGTCGTGCTTAACGATTAAGTGACGCTTAAGCGTAGCTTTTTAGAGTTTTTAAAAACCTTGAAGTCATCCCTCCACATCTAGCCGCAGAAGCATTTTTTTCTCTCTTTATTTTTTATTAGCAAGGGTGTAGCCAATGTTACCTGATTCACTTGAATACCTAGCGAACTGCAAATTGGATTGCTTGATCCAAGGCGGGATACATTCGCAATCTAGATCACTGTTACCAGTGAATATTCCTATCACTATCGCAGAAAAGTAAGGAACAGATGTTTGTGTTGGCAGAAACTGTCTTAAAGATAAATGCAACAACTGCATTTTATTTGAAAATTAACAGAATAACAAGAAAATCGAGAAAATGAATGTTGATAAGATTTGGTAACACATAACAATACCAAAAATCTATCAAGAAGAGAGAAGAAAATGGATGTTGATAAGATCAGTTTAAGCTTATGATATAGTTCATCTTTCTTTTTCTGTATTTGTTTTATTGCTTAAATATTTTATCAAACAACAAGTGAAACTGCAGGTATCTTCTTTTATTTTAACGAAATTAAGGCTTTTGCTGTTAAGATAATTTATATTTTTGTTGAATAGTTATTAACAAGTTAAAATAACTAAATACTTGTACAGATAAAGTAATTTGATTTGCATGTCATAGTTATGTACCCATGTTATTATTATTATATATAGAGAACCAAAATCATACCGACTAAGACTACCCCCAACGAATTGCTAATTCACAAATTGCGGAACCGCGAACTCGTTCATGTACCACGAGTTCAGTAACATTAGGCGTATCATCACACTTGCACACTTAGTAACAAAGTATGTGCATATACGTAAAATTTGATGCAAGTAGTGTAGTAGCTGAATTAGTACGTGAGTAAAATACAAATATGCATATAATTTTTAAAGTACATGAATAATTTGTATAAAGGCTAAATTTTTTAGAAAAACCTGAAGTATACCCTTTCTGCAGAAAACCGTCTTAAACTTGTTTTTGTGCAAAAAAAACTCCCCTGAAGTATGTTTTGCTAAAAACCCACCCTGTTAGGGTTAGGATTTTGGACAAAAATGAGAAAGATATATGGTGTTTTTTGAACCAACTTGCAAAACTGAATGAGGTTATCTAATACAAGCAGAAAAGTTTGTTGTGGTTTTTTTTTAACAAAAACCTCCAAAACTCTAACCCTGACGGGGTGGGTTTTTTGCAAAACATACTTCAGGGGGTCTTTTTGTGCAAAAAAAGTTTAAGGCAGTTTTCTGCAGAACGGGTATACTTCAGGTTTTTTTATTACAATTTTAGCCTTGTATAAAACATGAGTTTTACGTTGAAAACATGAATAATTTGTTGAAGTAACAAAAAGTATAAAAAAAGAGCATACTGTATCACCATATGATTGGTTCCATATGGTTTTTTCTCCTTTTTTTCAAGTCAAAGCAGCTACAAATACCATGCAAACTCTCTCTCGCTCTCTCAACTCTCCACCGTAAAGAAATTCAAATCCACCCAGAAACCTGTTTGCATCCAAGTTGTCGCTAGTATTCTAGTCCACAGTTTTTGCATGAGTGGTAAAAATTATGAATTTCACTATTTTTGCCATATTTTCTGAGCCAGTATTGTCCGTCATTTTAGGCCTGTATTGAGTGACTTCACAATTTTTACTAGATTTTGTGGGCTATAATCCATTATTTTTCACCGATTTGATGAACTTATGAATTTCACAATTTTTTCGCTATATTTTATATTTTATATCCCACTGTTTTCGGCCAATTTTTAGAAATTATGTATTTATCTAAGAGCATCCACAGTCGTTTGCTAAATTTCCATTTTATTCATATTATAGCAATTGCTACTCTGCAGTCGTTTGCTATTTATTCATATTTTGGCAAAATCGCTACAGAAGAATGCTATATTTGAGAGGCGGTATGAGAATATGCATATTATAGCGGACGGATCTTCAAGTTCCATACCAAATAAAAAATTATTTTATTATTATATTGGACGGATCTTGAAGTTCCGTCCCAAATAAAAAGTTAATTTTTTATTATATCGGACGGAACTTGAAGTTCCGTCCCAAATATTAAAATGTTTTTTTTTTTATTTTTTTACCTTGGACGGATTTTGACCATCCGTCCCATGAAATAATTTGTGTTGGACGAACTTCACCATCCGTCTAACTTCAAGTTAATTAGGCTTAATTAAATATATGATTAATTATACTTAGGCTTAGTTAAATATACTTAAATAATTAATTAGGGGTTAATATTAATTAGTGGCCAATTTAGGGGTAATACTGTGGGTTTAAGAAGGTTGAAAGTGACAGTTCCCATGGGACGGAACTGGGTTATTTTTATTTTATTTTTTTCTGCCTCCGACGGGGCTTTAAGTTGCGTCTGACGCTTTAACATTATTAAAATATTCAGCTAAATTTCTTTTTTTTCGCGGGACGAGTTCCGTCCGATCAATTTATATTTTTGATTGCTATATTATAGCATTTCACCTCTGCTGCAAACGATACTTTGCTATATGTATAATATGAAGATTGCTATTTTTAGCAATCACGACTGTGGATGCTCTAAGTTAAATAAATTTAGTCAATCATTTTCAACGAATTGGTGAAATTCTAAATTTTACTATTTTTACTAAACTTTACGAGCTCCATTTTTCACCGATTATGAAAATTTCAGGATTACACTATTTTGTCCAGATTTTGTGGGCTACACAGTTTTTGACAGATTTGTTAAAATGTGAATTTTATCGTCTAGGCCATATTTTATGGCTGGTCCCATATTTTCCTCCAATTTGATAAAATTCTGAATTTGACAATTTTGGCCATATTTTGTTAGCCATAGTCTACCATTTGGGATCAATTATAAGAAATTATGTATATTTATAGTTTTGGTCAGATTTTGTAGGCTGTCCGTTTTCGGTCAACTCGGTGAAATTTCAAATTTCACTATTTTGGCTATATTTTATGAGCTAAATTTAACTGTTTTTGGTCGATTTGAGAAATTCTAAATTTCACTATTTCAGCCAGATTTTTTGACCGACAAAATCTAGCCAAAACATTGAAATTTAGAATTTCTCAAAATTCGCCAAAGTCAGTGGGACTATAGCCCAAAACATCTATACAAAGATCAGTTTAAAAATTCCTCGAAATATGTCAAAACGGTGAACTTCAAGCTAAAATAGTGAAATTTAGAATTTCTAAAAAATCCGCCAAAAACATTGAACTTCAAGCTAAAACAGTGAAATTTAGAATTTCTCAAATATCTGCCAAAACGGTGGAATATAGCCCAAAATTCTCGACAATACAACGAAACTCAAGTTTCTCCAAATTGGCCAAAAATGGTATGATAGCCAACAAAATCTGATTAAAATTATGAAATTCAGAATTTCTCAAAGTCGACGAAAACAGTGGGGAGGAAAAGTGGCTGAAATCAGTAAACTTAACCCTAACTCTAATGCCAACCCTAACCCTATTGACTAATTTCCAATTTCAGTATTTTGGCCAGATTTTGTTGGTTATAATCTACCAATTACAACTTGTTTGGTGAAAATTTCAAGTTTCATTATTTGAGCCAGATTCTGTGACCGTTTAGGTGAGATATTCAATTTCACTATTTTAGCTAGATTTTGTGGGCTATAGTTTAGTTCACCGTTTTCGGCTGATTTGGTTAAAATTCTGAATTTCTCTATTTGGTAAGATTCTCTATTTCTCTAGTTTAGTTCACCGTTTTCGGCTGATTTGGTTATAATTTCTCTATTTTGGTAAGATCACCATTTTTGGTTAATTTGATGTCATTTTTTATTGATTTGATGAGATTTCTAATTTCACTATTTTGGTCCAGGTTCGTAGTTATACTACCCACCATTTTCGACTGATTTGATGAAAATTCTGAATTTCACTATTTTAGCCTGATTTACCGAGCTCACCGCTTTTGGCCGATTTAGTGAGATTTCCAATATTAATATTTTGGCGAGATTTTGTTGGCTATCCACCGTTTCCAGTTGATTTTATGAAAAATCCCGAATTTCACTATTTTGACATGATTCTGTGAGCCAATTATCTCCATTTTTGGCCGATCTGGTGAAATTTTCAATTTTGCTATTTTGGCTAGATTTTGTTGGCTATATAATCCACCGTTTTTGGCTAACTTTTCTCTATTTTTTCATGATTTGGTGAAATTTTTGAATCTCTATTTTGGCCGGTTAAGTGAGATACACAATTTCACTATTTTGCCTGATTTTGTGAAAAAATTAGATGGCCGTTTTTTGACAATGTAGTAAGATTTTTAATTTCACTATTTTGACCTGATTTTGTGGCATGTAGTACACCATTTTGCCGTCATTTTTGATTGTTGGCCAGATTTGTTGAGATCACCTAAATGTCCCTAGTCAAGTATTATTGTGAATTATGACAACAATAATATATAGAGACTAGTATGTGCGTAGATTGGTGACCTTATCTCACGGGTCATGGATATGAGATATCAAGTCTTCACATGGGTACATATTAGAGTAATGATGTACTGGACTGACCCACCTTGAGAACCCTGCATGGATGGTTATGTGAGTGTCATGAGCGATTCTTACAGTGACCATGGTGTACGTGGTCCTTTGACTTGAAGTCACTACGGTTTTCTACAAGGAAAGTTATATGTTTTAATACAGTCAAACATTGTCTGTGATAAGGTGATTATAAAGTCGGCTATTTGACAATGAATCATGCAGAACAATGTGAGTGACTTAGATAGAATTTGTCCATCTTACATAACAGGAGCGATATCTTCGGGCGCCTTGATTAAGACTGCAAATGCATGAAGGTCTCAAATGAGTCAATATGAGATATTGATCTCATTTGTTTTAATAAGTCTACTCGAACATCAAGCAACCAAAGATTGATCTATACAAGGTTGACACGCTCCATGCCTTGTGGTCAATTAAGATATCTAGACAAAAGGATTAGACTAAATGGTAACATTGGTTACAGATAGGTAATGTCAAACCACTGACATTCCCGTTACTTGAATAGCAGTGATGTATTGCTAGATACTGCTCACTGTTTGTAACACTAAAATAGGATTTTAGTATTACTGTCAACGTAATGGGAACCTACAGGGTCACACATTTTGAATGAATCGGAATTGAGATTTAAAATCATAATATGAATTTAACTGGGAATCCAAGTCAGACTTGGGCTCCCAACATTGGTTGGACAATTAATTAGATTAAATGGGTTAACCAAAATTAGAAGGCCCACATATGAATCTGACCTAGGTTAGATTGTGAGCCCAGCAGCCTCTCTACTCTCTTACGGTGGATTTTCTGATATATATATATATATATATATATATATATATATATATATATATATATATATATATGATATGTATCTGTGAGAAACGACAAGAAAAAACTCTAGCTGTCACAGAAAGTGAGAAAGAGTGAGCATCAGGAACATTCACTTCCCGAAGTTAGCACTGCGGTGTGAGGGAGAACCTGATTTCGTTCGTTCGTGTGGATACCGTAGAGGCACCACAACGTTGCAGTGCTCATGATTGGCGGATTGTGGAGACAGTCGTTCCATCGTTGAGGTAAAAACTCTTAACACGTTTTATGATTTTTGCATAGATCCATGGCTGTGTTTTGGAATTTTAATTTATTTCCGCTGCGTATTTACTCTGTGATTTGACTTCGAAACCCAACATTGTCCACTGTTTTTAGCTGATTTGGTGATGTGTTCCGAATTTCACTATTTTGGCCTGATTTTGTGACCTGTAGTGCACCATTTTTTGTTAGTTTGGCGAATTTGGTGATATTTTGAATTTCACTATTTTTTCTCGATTTTGTGAGCGCCAACCATTTTTGGCCCATTTGGTGAGATTTCCAATTTCTGAATTTAGTTAAAATTCTGAATTTCACTATTTTTGGCTTGGTTGTATGAGAATAGATCACCGTTTTGGCCAATTTTGTGAGATTTCCAATTTCACTATTTTGACCAGATTTTGTGGCCTATAGTCCTCAATTTTCGGCTGATTTGGTGAAAATTATGATTTTCACTACTTTTGCATGATTATGTGTGCCATATAGATCATTGTTTTACAGTTTGGTTAGATTTTCAATTTCACTACTTTGGCTAGATTTTTTGCGCAGTCCTCCATTTTTGGCTAACTTGTTGAAAATTCTAAATTTCATTATTTTGGACGGATTGTGTGTTGTCCACAGTTTATAGCTGATTTAGTCAAAATCCTGAATGTCACTATTTTGGCCAAATCATGATTTTTGGCCGATTTGGTGAGATTCCGAATTTCGCTATTTTGGCCAATTTTGTGTCCTACCGTCCACCTTTTTTGATTGATTTTGTGAGAAATCTGAATTTCATTATTTTGGCCTAATTTTGTGAGTTATATCACCATTTTTTGGCCGATTTGGTAAGATTTTTGATTACAATGTTATAGCCTTTTTTGTGGACTATAGCATACCGTTTTTTGTTGATTTGGAGTGAAATCACTATTTTGGCATGATCTTAAGAGCTAGATCACCGTTTTTGGCTGATTTGGTGAGATTTTCAAATTCATTATTTTGGCCAGATTTGATGGGATATAGTCCATCGTTTTTAGTTGGTTTGGTGATTTTCCGACTGTTTTTGCCAGATTTTGTGGGCTAGTCACTGTTTTTGCCCAATTTGGTGAAAATTCTGTTTTCACTATTTTTGTATGATTGTGTGAACTGTAGATCCCGTTTTTAGCTGATTTTGTGAGTTTTCCAATTTCATTTTTTTTTCCAGATTTTGGTTATAGTTCTTTTTGGTTGATTTGGTGAAAATTCTAAATTTCACTATTTTGGCATGATTTTATGAGCCATAGACCATGGTTTTTGGCCGATTTGGTGTGATTTCTTGTTTCACTATTTGGCCACCTATGGTTAGTTTTCGACTGATTCAGTGAAAATTTTAAATTTACTATTTTCACCAAATTTTGTGAGCTACATGATTCACCATTTTTGGCCGATCGTCGTTTTAAGCTGATTTTGTGAGTTTTTACCAGATTTTGGGGCCTATAAACTTTTTTTGTTTGATTTAGTGAAAATTCTGAATTTCACTATTTTTGCCTGATTTTATGAGCTATAGATCATGGTTTTTGGCTGATTTGGTGTGGTTTCTTGTTTCACTATTTTGGACACCTATAGTCAATTTTAGACTAATTTGGTGAAAAATTTGAATTAACTATTTCCGCCAGATTTTGTGTGCTACATAATTCACCGTTTTTGGCCGATTTGTTGGGATTCCGTATTTCACTATTTTGGCCGATTTGCGCCAGGTTTTGTGAGCTACATAATTCATCGTTTTTGGCCAATTTGCCCCCCATTTTTTTTGCCGACTTAGTGAAAATTGTGAATTTCACTATTTTGGCCTAATTTTGTGAGCTATAAATCACCGATTTTTACCAATTTGATGAGATTTCTTGTTTCACTATTTTTTGCCTCATTTTGTGGGCTAGTTCACATTCTCGTTGATTTGGTGAAAATTCTGAATTTCACTGTTTTTGACCAAGATTTATGTGCTATAGATCACATTTTTTACTTGATTTAGTGATTTTTCCAATTTCATTATTTTGGGCATATTTTGTGGGCTATAGCCTACCCTTTTTGTTCAATAGGGTGAGATTCCGAATTTCACTATCTTGGTCCGATTTTGTGTGAGATCACCATTTTTTGCCGATTTGGTAAGATTCCCAATTTGTCAGCTAATTTGGTGATATTCTAATTTTTACTATTTTGTCCAGATTTTGTGAGCTCACCGTTTTCTGGACAATTTTGTGAGATTTCCAATTTCACTATTTTGGCCAGATTTTGTGGGTTATAGTCCACATTTGGTCAGATGGTGGAATTCACAATTTCCCAAAATCCGCCAAAAAGGGTGGATAGTATGTAGCCCAGGAAATATAGAAGAATTGTGAAATTTAGAATTTTTTAAAATCAGCTAAAAATTGTGGTGTATAACCTGGAAAAACCTATACAAATTAGTGAAATTCAGAATTTCGCAAAATTTGGCCAAATTTTGTGGACTTATCTCTAGCCAGCTGCTAGCTTATAGGATTTAAATTGCAGTTGGTAAAAAAGAAGTTGGTGAACAGAGTTTTGAGGCTACCTTATCAATGAGAGACGGAACTGACTTCCTGTTTATAGTTAGAAAAGAGGGGAGGTGGATCAAGGATTTTTTATTCCTTTATCATGACATTTATCCATTTCCTTGTGTTATTCTTTTCTCTTCTTTCTCATACCAAAGCCCATTAGAATGTACTAAGCAGTTTTCTACATGAGTTGGATGTCTTTTGAATTTGATGCTAAGAAAACATGCACCATGCACACACACCCTTACATGACTACACATATTGTTTACTTACATAACTGCCACATGGTAGTAAGACAATATTGAGACACGTAGAACAGAAACACTTGTGACAAACCAATAGGATGAAACACAAAGTAAACACCTTGGTCTACAACTATATATCTTTAGTCATGGACGAATTACATCATAGATGGATATAGTAACTCTTCCTTGAAGCCACCAACTGGAAAAGGTGGCAAGTTCTTCTGCTTATCTCCGTCACATATTCACATGCCCCTCCCACCAAACAAGATAATAAAAATGAGTTGAAGAAACCAAGTAATTAGAAATTGGCAATGTCGAGTGATATATTCACATGAAGAGAGCACTTGTACTCATTATCATTTATGCCATTACAGAATTAGATTTGTATGGAGACAAGTATAAGATTAACTCACATCGTCCACAACTGAAGTAAAACCGGTTTTTAGATAATAAGGAACTTTTGTAAATTATTTTCTGATTGGTGTAGTATTTTGGTGTAGTATTTTGCATTATGGGTCTCATAGATAATTGCCAGTTAATTCGTGAGTCATCTGATTTAGAAAGATACTTGTTTTGTTCTATTAGATATCTTTGATTTACTGATACTATCTTGGTATATTTACTTGAAATGCAGGCAATTCGAACAGGTTGGGTCCATCCAAATATTAATCTTGAGAACCCAGAGAAGGGCGTGGTATGTAATCTTTGGCCTCTGTTACTTTTATCTCTCCTGGAGCTTTATGTTGTTTCATTTAGAAACAAGAAAAAGAAAAACTTGTCTTACAATTTCTTCCCTACTATACACAGAGGAGCCCTTGGTAGGATTTGAGTTCAAATCATATTGGGTCTGACAATATATGTTAGAACATTTACTTCAGAAAATCAATTGTAGAAGTTATCTCGCATATCAATAGGCTATAAAAGAAAACCTTTTGTTTTGAACTTTAATACCTCAGACTAACACCATGAGCAATGAGTGGTGTGATGCAAGTTGCACAGAATCGTATGGGTATAACATGGTGACCTGTGAGATTGATGTTTGATCCTTGCACAGTACATTCTAAGGATGTGTATCATATTCTGAACCCCACAATCTTAAACAACAGTATTAAGAACAGTTTTTGTTTGTGCTTATAAATTACGATATATGTGTGGGTGTGTGACATCACATGATGCTTTTTATGGGTTTGGTGGCAGTGGCCTTTTGTAGTTTCATTATGCTTAAAAGTTCCTTTCCAGCACCCTTCTTCATCATCCAATTGAGGATGCATCGCTGACATTGATATTATGTGAATCCAGGATACGAAAGTTTTGGTGGGCCCAAAAAAAGAAAGGTTGGATGTCAAGGTCGCTCTATCCAATTCGTTTGGTTTTGGCGGTCACAACTCGTCGATCCTTTTTGCTCCATACCAATAATAATTGTGGTTCCATTCTGGTCTACTTGTTAAGAATCCAAGCTTCTATGCACAACATGGTGACCAAAATGCAAGGTCAGGCTCTTATAGTCTTCTGCCTCATTTTTTTTAGAGTGCTTCTTTCTGGATGATGATAACGATGTAATTGTCTCCGGCTGGGAGGATGGAAGTGTTGAGAAGAAAATTTTTCCACTCCATCCAATCGTACTTCATGTATTGTATAGAAATCGTGAATCTGCTTTTCAGTTTGTATTAATACTGTTGTACTCTTGGATACAGGTTTACTACCTGATGTATTGGTTAAGAATACTGTAAGAAATGGAAATAATCGTATAAATTGATATGCTGTATTCAGGGTTTTTTTCTTTTAACCTAAAAGAAACATCATCAACATGAAAAAGTTTTGCATTGATATGTAAGGGTGTTCTACTACCCTATTCTTTGTCAATAAAAATTGCCAAATGTATGAGAAAAACTTCGGTTGAAGGGGCCAACAACTGCTTATTTGGTAAAATTTAGATCAAGCACCGAGTATATCGAGTTGTGACTTCGATCTATTCAAGCTTTGAATTCTTGCAGAACTACTACATGTAGTGAGTTTTATCATTCTTTTGCTCATCTGTCTCGATACTGCAAGGTAGGCTGCGTAATCTGATTGAATCATTCAAACTTGTCCTTTGCCCTTGATCTCATTTTGGTTGTTTTCAGATAGTATCTTGTTATAGTCCAGCTGCAATTATCTTGAACATTTCTAGTCAAATATAGTGCTTTGTTGATAGTGTATCGAACAAATTGGATACGTGAAAGCCTACCCACTTAGTATTTGCTGATCAAACTTAGCTTGCCTCTGTTAAATACGTATATTATACATGTATAGTATGTTGCATGTTATTTAGTATTTTTTTAGTTTTAGTCCTTCATCGGGTGAAACTTAGTCTCTTTTTCTTTGTACTTGTATATATATTTTGCTCAATGTCTCAATAACATTATTACTATTCCCTCAAGCATTTCTGAATCTAACATTGTATCAGAGAAAAATTAATCCAGAGCGAATTTGGAAAAACAACAACAACGTAAGAAGAGCGATGAGAAGACTATCCCCCACTAGAGCGAGAGCGAGAGCGTCGAGCCCTAAACCCATCCACCTTTCTTCCTCTTCTCCTCCCCCTCCACCCACCCACCGCTCAAGAAGACTATCCCCCTCGATGCATAAGCGGAGTAGAGACGAAGGAGAAGGGCTTCATCGCGAAGGTGAGCGGTACAGGTGGAAGAGCTACACCGGTGAAGCAAGCAGAGCCGCGTCGCCTCCAAGAGATAGGGTGGACCGCGATGCACGCGAAAGGGGGAGATCTGAGCGCCGCAGCCCACGTCGCGGCTTCGAGGAGAGACTGAACCCTTCAAAGAGCAAGCCCAGGTACGTTCGCTCAAGTCCGGTGGTCGAAGACTGTAATAGAAGCAAGCGGTCTTACGCAGACGTTACCAAGAGGAGAGTCGGGGACGCCGACGAACATAGAGTTCGCCGTCGTTCTCCGACACCTGATAGAGATCGACGTTCGCACAAAGAGAAAGATGATGAGGAATGGATCCTTGTCAAGTCAAGGAAGCACAAGAAACCCAACAAGAGCAACAGCGGATCCGAAGCTTCGCGTGTCGACGGACGTCAAAACTGCCACAAGTGTGCGCGCCAGGGACACTCCATTAGCAAGTGCCCAAACGTATGGTTTTGCTACTACTGTAGGAGGTCGGGACACATCTCTACCGCCTGTCCGAAGCGCGGCAAAGCTTCGACGTCAAACTCGAAGGCAAAGACGGAGGCTCTCGTCGCCGCATCGGTGGAGAGTAAGACACAAGAGAGCACTGCGGGGGAGCGGCGAGTCGTCCATGCGACTGTTACCCCGACGCCACTTATAGCGGAGTTTGAGAGAAAATTCAACGGGGGTATCGTTGTCAAGGCACAGACAGGCAACCCATCGGCGAATGATATTTCGGAGCTTCTTTGTGCGGCAGTAGCTTCGAACTCGACTCCTGTATGGGTTATTCAGGAGTTCGGAGTGAACGTTTTCTACGCTCATTGCAACGATGGGATCGTCGCCAAAGAGGCTATCAGGATTAAGGGTTTGGAAGGACGTGACTCGCATGGGTTAGAATTTTTCGTGACCTTCAGTTGGTGGAGCAGAGAGTATGGGGCAATGAAGGCAGAAACTTTTCCCCCGGTGTGGATCCGTTTATACAACCTCTCATTTCATTGTTGGGTTCGTTCGGGCTTCCAAAATGTGGTTCGTCCATTCGGGATGCTTATTGATATCGATCGTCAAACGGCGACTCTCTCGGCAAGAAAATTCGCGCGTATCAAGATCGGTGTGGTGAAGAAAGCGGATATCCCGTTCAAGATTCTAGTGGAGTTCGACAATTGTATGTATGAAGTTACAGTCATTGTTGAGATTCAAAAGAACGTATCTTTCTCAGATCATGCGCTGGTAGAGAAAAAAAGCTTCAATGGCGGAGATGATTCGCCAGAGGAAGACGATGCATTTCGTCCGTTAGATGGTGGGGTACTTTCGCATGCCAGATCCATGCAGGGGGGCTCTCTTCGACCGTTGGATTTTGACAGTCAGGTCAAACCCAAAAGATTGCTAGCATCTACACCGTACAATCCCCTGTCTAATCCTTTCTCAGATAGCCCATGTGCTGGTCCAGCCTGGCGTGAGGTCCCACAAGCTAGAGCTTCACTTCAGAAGACAGCTACACTCCATGGTACTACAAAAGAAGCTACGAGAAAAGACGTCTCCACTGTGCAAGATGTGACAATCCGCGGCGCTGTGTCAGGGAGAAAGGAGAGCATTAATGTGGAGGCAGGTACGTCAACTCCATTAGCTGTAAAAGTGCCAGGTATTCTGAAATGCCAAGGGTCAGAGGGCGAAGAGCTTACTAAGGTGATGGGTTTGGTCAACGAACCATGGATGAGTTTTTCTAAAGAGGATATAGAGATTTCTGTCAAAAATGCGGTGGCTGCCCTTCTTCAATCCAAAGTGTTATCAGGATGTGGGATGGGGACAGTGGATCCGGTCCCACCGAGTCAGGTACTGGACATCCCGAGATGCGAGCTCTTGGTGCAGTCAGATCAAATTGACAAACCAAACCCTAACTTGAGTCCAATCTCTGGGAACGAGATCATTGGAGCACTAGATGGAATTCGGGATGACAACATTGTCTCCGGGGCAGATACTGAAGGCGAAGAGATGGAAGTCAGAGGTAGTGTGGGAAGTTCTTCTACCAGAAAAATCATGGAATATCAGAGGAAGGGCAAGAGGCAGTTGAGGAGTATGGAGAGTCAGAAGAGTGACCCTGATGATTGGCCTAGCAGGGGGAATAAACTGCAGGAGGAGTTTGCGACAGGAGAAGGTACCTCTCATACTTATTGCTCTGTCCTTAATTCATTATCAGATGAGTTGTTAATTTACTTTGCTAGCCTTTATGGGATAGCTATGGGGTCCACTAGGGACGATCAACTTTCAAATTTAGCTATCATTAAAGAGGTTTCCAAAATGGTTAGTTTCTAGCCCCGGGGTTTTTGTGGGGTGAGAGGGGATCGGACGTTAGAAGTTGTTATTAGTTTTTAATGTTATACACCTTCTGGAACGTTAGAGGGATGCGCCAAAAGCTGAAAAAGAGAGCTATTGGCGTCACAATTAAAAAAATTAGACCAGACATTTGCGGGCTACAAGAAACTAGGATTGACACCCCAACAGCGGAGGACTTCACTTCCCTTAGAGGCCTGGCGAACTTCCACTGGAGATTTAAGGCGGCTAGGGGTTATTCGGGGGGGATTGCAGTAGGAGCATGCGCTGCGACTTACGAGATTATTGACGAATTCATTGGAAACTTCTCAGCCTCCATCAGAATCAGACGTAGACATGACGATTGGGTTCAGACTGTTTCAAGTGTCTATGGGCCGTATGACAGCAGACTGCGCAAAGAGTTTTGGTCGGAATTAAGTTTCATCAGAAACAAATGGAGCGGGGCATGGATTGTTGGCGGGGATTTTAACATTACCAGATTCCAGGATGAGCATAGAGGTAAAGGCCATAGTCAGTCGGAGCAAGATTCTTTCAACGAGACGATAGACGCACTAGATTTATTGGAATTAGAGATGGCCGACAGGAAATTCACGTGGACGAACATGCAGCGTAACCCGACACTCATCAAACTTGATAGAGTTCTGGTGTCTTTAGACTGGGAGAATGTGCACCCCCTGGCAAAGGTTAAATCAGCTACTCGATATACCTCTGACCATCTACCCCTGGTCATCGACTGTGGTGATAGCAGAAGGCAGAAGTTCTTCAGCTTCAAATTCGAGAAAGCGTGGACCTTGTGCGAGGAAACTCGACGTCTGATTGCTGAGTCGTGGGACGCTAACACTACGCAAGGGTCGGCTGTCGGCAGGTGGGTTGAGAAAACTAGACGGCTAAGAAGGTGCCTGAAAATCTGGGCTAGGGATAAAGCGCGCAATATCTCTCGGCTTAGAGACGAGCTGGCGGATAGAATAGCCAACCTGGAAGCAGCTCAGGAGGATACTGATCTTCAGGAGACAGAGAAAGACGAGTTAGCAAATAAAAGACTGGAGTTGCAACAGATAGTTAAGATGGAAGAAATCTATTGGCAACAGAGAGCAAGGATTCAATGGCTGAGAGAAGGAGATGCTAATACAAAATATTTTCACAAGATGGCTAGTGGTAGGCGTAGGCACAACCACATCACAGGCATCTCGGTTAATGGGACCTGGACCGAAGATGAGCAGCGGGTCAAGGAGCACTTGGATGACTTTTATCACAACTTGTTAGGTCGGACTCAGGAAGCAAGATGCTCCTTTAACCAGGACATGTGGAGCTCATCTAGATTAGATGGGAGCAACGACATCGAAAGGGGATTTGACGAATCTGAAGTTTTAGAGGCGATTAAAAGCCTGGGTCAGGACAAGGCGCCAGGACCGGACGGACTGCCGATCTTCTTCTATGTCTATTATTGGAGTATTATTAAGAAAGACTTGATGGACATATTCCACGAGGTCTATGAGGGCAGCGCTGACCTGGATAGATTAAATTATGCCTCCATCATTCTGGTCCCCAAGAAAAGCGAGGTTAGATCTCACGAAGATCTTAGACCGATAAGTCTTCTGAACGGGTCGTTTAAAATTATCACGAAAGTTCTGGCCCAACGTCTAGCTCCGCATTTAAATGAGATTATTGCTCAATCTCAGAGCGGGTTCATTAGGGGTAGGGATATCATGGATAGCATCGCCTCAGCACATGAGATTGTATATAGAGGTTACAGTACCAAGACCGAAGGGTTCATCCTGAACCTTGATTTTCACAAGGCTTACGACTCAGTATCGTGGGAATGCGTGGAGGAGGTCCTCTCTCTTAAAGGCTTTGGCACTAAATGGAGGGCTTGGATGTCCAAGTGTATCCGAGGAGGCAAATCGCATATACATGTTAATGGATGGCAAGGGAAAGTTATCAACTGCAAGAGAGGCCTGCGACAGGGTGACCCACTGTCGCCTCTTTTATTTGCTATTGTTGCGGACGGGTTGGCAGAAATGATCAGTAGGGCTATGGATAACAGTACAATCAAAGGGATTCAGATCAAGGGCATTCCTACCCCAATGGCGATTCTGCAATATGCAGACGACACAATGTTGTTCGGGAAAGCAACGATAGAGGAAGCTGTAGCCATGAAGGCGGTGTTGGCCTGCTTCCAAGGATGGTCGGGTCTCAAAGTAAACTTGAGCAAAACTAGCATTATACCTCTGTCTGATCTTCCTAATAACCTGATCAGGGATATAGCAGATATCTTCCAATGCAAGCCCGGGACGTTCCCCATCAAATACCTGGGCACCCCCATTAGACCAGGCGCTCTGTTGAGAGAAGATTGGACACCTCTTATCGATAAGATTCAGAAAAAACTTTCGGGCTGGCAGAGTCGCTACCTCTCTCTCGGAGGTAGGATCATCCTGCTGAATTCGGTTATTAGTGCGATCCCGCTTTACCTCATGTCTATTTTTGAACTGCCAAAGTGGGTCATCAATAGAATCGATAAACTGCGGCGGAGATTCTTATGGAAAGGATCGGATGAGGGTAACAAAGGCTTCAACCTCGTTAGCTGGGGTAGAGTGTGCAAGAAAAAGGAATTCGGAGGTTTAGGGATCATGTGCCTGCAGGACATGAACAGAGCACTGCTTAGCAAGTGGTGGTGGAAGATCAATAATAAACAAAGAGGGTGGTGGAGTTGCTCTTTTGCACGATATCGCAAGCGCCGCAAATTCCGATTTGGAGGGAAAAGCCCATCGGCCAAAGTTTCATTTATGTGGAAAGGCATTTCCAAGCAAGGAATACTGTTCCACTCCAACACTAGATGCAAAGTGGGAAATGGAAAGCATACCAGGTTCTGGAAGGACAAATGGTGCGGATCGATCTCCCTTCAAAACCAGTTTCCTCTGGCGGCGAATGCAACCACAAACCTAGATCTTACCGTGGCAGACATAAGGAAGAGGGGTAAACTTAACTTTATAGTGCGGCAGAATATCAATCAGGAAAGTATTGTAGAATTCGAGGCCTTAAACGATCTTATCCTGCAGTCTGAAGGCAGCGGGAATCGGGCAGAAGATGAGAGATGGTGGGACAGAGACAACTCTAAACTTTTCTCCGTCTCATCCATGTATAATTGGATCAATGATGGAGGGACTAGATGTCAGGCTCAATCGGTCATTTGGGGAACCCAAGCTCCGTTCAGGGTCAAAGTCTTTTGTTGGCTTGCCAATAAAAATGCGATCCTTTCAAAAGTCAATCTTAAAAAGAGAGGTCTTCAGATAGATACGAGATGTGGGAGGTGCTCTGTAGCGGAAGAAGACGCCAACCATATCCTATTCCAGTGTTCTAGTGCTAGGCGGTCCTGGGAGGTTGTTAGTAGAGGGTTTGGGTGTAATCAGGTTCCTAAGTCTACAACAGAAATTTGGGGGGCATATAGAGATATTTATATTAAAAAAGAAAATAGAAGGGCATGGGATCTAGCAGTAGCTGCGGTAGTCTGGTCTTTATGGCTTCAAAGAAATGATTTTATCTTCCGCAATATTTCGTATAGATTTCCTCATTTTATGAATAAAATTTTTATGTTAATTCATGACTGGGCAGGTGCTATGGAGGCAACAAAGAAGATGAGACTCAATGAAGGAGAATAGTCACAGTGGCGCTTGAGCGAGCCTTCAAGCGGGATCAGGCTTGACGAGGATCGCTCGTAGCATTTTGGAGGTTTTGGTTGCAGTCCTCGATTTCATTGGGGTTATCTACGGTCTCTTGCTGCAGTAGATGCTATTGAAGGATTAGTTCATGCTTTTAATTCCTAGTTTGATGTTATGTTTTGTAATCTCTTTTTACTAAACTCTATTGTAAGCTCTACTTTGTTTCCTTAATAGATCGTTAATGAAACGATGGCTTGTACCATCTTTTGAATCAAAAAAAAAATAATAATAATAATAATAATAATAATAATAATCCACTCAACTAAGCCCTAATTTCTCCCATAATTAACCTTCAACAAAACCCTAATCCTCTCTGCCCAACGTCGTCAATCCGCTCCGGTTCATCCTCCTCAATCACCGTTATCACAAGCACCACCATTATCTTCATTGCTTTCTGTGGTTAGTCCTCAATGATGCGATCTTGGTAAAGGAAAACCTGGTCAAGAGGCAGCCCAATATTGTGACCATATGTGGATTTTGCAACGCGACCTTTGAGAGAAGAGACCACCTGTTTCTTGAGTGCTAAAGAAGTAAATCGGTTTTGGTTAAGGTGTTAAGGGCCTTAGGCACAAATGTTCATCCAACTACCTATGAGGATCGCTAGTTAGGTCCTAAGTTTTCTAAGTTTTCATCTGAGAGACATGAAATGAAAGAAGTCTGTTATATCGCAGTTGCCGCCACGACTTGGATTTTATGGTTAGATATGAATAACATTTACTTTCGTGGAGCATGTAATAATATTTCTGGTAATCTAACTCATATTATGAACTTTATCTCTTTTTTGGGCCTCAGTAGCTACCTCGGGACCCAGAAGGCAGATAGCCAGAGCATTCGAGATCGAGGATTACGACAACGAGGAGGTCGTAATTTGCTCGACATAGGACTGATAGAGGCAGCACCGGACGGAGTCCCCACCCCCAGGGTTATGTTGGGGGGGGGGGGGGGGGGGGGGGTGTGGATTTTATGGTTAGATATGAATAACATTTACTTTCGTGGAGCATGTAATAATATTTCTGGTAATCTAACTCATATTATGAACTTTATCTCTTTTTTGGGCCTCAGTAGCTACCTCGGGACCCAGAAGGCAGATAGCCAGAGCATTCGAGATCGAGGATTACGACAACGAGGAGGTCGTAATTTGCTCGACATAGGACTGATAGAGGCAACACCGGAGTCCCCACCGCCAGGGTTATGTTGTGGGGGGGGGGGGGGGGGGGGGGGGGGGGGGGGGGGGGGGGGGGGGTTACTAATAGTGTTTTACTTTAGTTATTGCTTAAATTTATTTTGTCTCACCCTCCTATGAATGATGGAGGAACTATGTTATATTTTAGGGTTTTTCTCACATGAGTCATTAACAAATGTTTCAATTCCATATACCCGCACTCACAAATACCTAATTTCATATAACTCACTTATAATATAAATTCAATTCCAAATAACCACTTATGTTACCAAAATTTAATTCCATATAACTCACTCAAAAGTACTTATATGGAATTAATTATTTGTGGGTGAGGTATAAGAAATTAAAATATTTGTTAGTGACTCATATGGAAAAAACCCTATATTTTATAGGCTAATTTTGAAAAGAAAAAAAACCCTTGAACTATGGCATTTATGCATAAAACCCCCATGATCTTTTTTTTATGCAGAAAACCTCCTGAAGTATGGTTGTTGCAAAAAGCTCCCCTAAAGTATTTCAAAAAACCACATCTAACTTTTTTACTTGTATCAGATAACTCTATTCATCTTTGCAAGTTCTTTAAAAAAACATTATACTTCTTTCTTATTATTGTCAAAACCTCCCTCAACTTTAGCAGAAGTCTCACACTAGCGGGGTGGGTTTTTTGCAACAATACTGCAGGGGAGTTTTCTACATAAAAAAAAGATCAGGGAGGTTTTCTGCATAAATGCCATAGTTCAAGGGGTTTTTTTTTTCTTTTTTTTTTCTTTCAAATTTATCCTATTTTATACTCTGTATGTTTCTGTACATGGTCCAGATGTTTTTGTACATGGTCCAGAATTCTGAGTTTATTTTTTAAATTTCTTATTAATAAAATAGTATGATTATACTCCGCATTATATATATATACTAGTAATTTACACGTGCGATGCACGTTTTAATAATTTCAAAAAATAAAAATAAAAACTCTGATGTAAGAAGAATTTGAACCGGAAACCTCTTTTATATTAGTTATGTACGTGCGTTGCACATGTTGGTAGAATGACAAAATGACAAATGATACTAAGGCCTTCTCCCATTATAATATCAGAGACTAGTATTATACACGTGCTGTGCATATGGGAAAAATTGGGGGGAATAAAAATGGCAAAAAAATTCCATCAGCACGTGCGTTGCACGGGTTGGGATATGGACAAATTACACTAAGGCCTTCTCCCATTATAGTAGTAGAGATTAGAGATTAGATATATATATAAATATATATTAAAAAAAAAAAAACATCTGCAACGATCGTCCTCATCCCTTCCAAACAAAATCTGCCTCCAACATCCCCAGGGATCCACTCCAAAAAGCCATCCATCATCAATCAATTTGCTTCCTGGATCCAAATCCAACGTCCCCACTGCCACACCACCTCATCACACAAACACCAAACACATCCAATCCCTATGAAACACCAAAGAAATCAAGCACAAACACCAATATTCTTGATTCTCCTTATTTTTCTGTCCCTCATGTTCATTCATCATGTTCTCAAAATTTTTTTTGAAGAAACATCTTGTTCCCAACATTGCCCTAAACATATTTTCTGTATTACTAACTGATAAGAATTACACAGTTACATGTGATTCATTTTCTTGTGTTGTGCATGATCCACATACGAGATGCAGGCTCGAATGTGGCATAGAAAAGATGGTCTTTATTATATGGATAAGCTCTCTCTACTGGTACCTGTAACTGTTGTTCTCTTTGTGACGTTTGGCATCGTCGTCTATGTTATTTATCTTTACCTCATCTACGTTTTCATTCTAGTAGTGGTTCTTAAGGAGAAGTTTCTACCAACTGTTATCACCTTGCATTGGCTATAAATTGGCAAAGCAACTAGCCTCTCCTTTTCATTCTAGTGAGCATATTTCATCTTCTTGGTTTGAACTTATTCATTCTAATGTTTGGCAATATTCCCCTTATTTATCTCGTAGTGAAAATAGATATTATGTTATTTTCATAGATGATTTTTCTTGTTTCGTTTGGATCTACTTTCTAAAACAAAAATCTGATATCTACGATTGTTATGTCAATTCAGTACATGCGGGGGGGGGGGGGGGGGGGGGGGGGGGGGGGGCATACCACCGATTTCGAAATTTCCATGCCTCTCAAGGCACTCTGCCCCAGCTTTCTTGCTCTCATGCACATCAACAAAAGGGTGTAGTTGAGAGAAGTCATCACCACATTCTTGAAACCACTAGATCCTTGCTTCTATATGCGTTAATTTGTTCCTACCTAATTTTGGGTTGAGACTGTTTTCACTAGTGTCTTAATCATATATCATCTTCCATTCTTCAAGGTCTTACAAACTATCAAAGGCTTATACTTCAACTGACTACACGAATATGTGAGTATTTGGTTGTACGCGCTTTGTTCTCATTCCTCCACCCGAACGCACCAAAATCTCTCCTAGGTCAACTATGTATGGTTTTTTGGGATACAATCTTGAACATAAAGGGTATCGTTGCTATGATCATGTTGCTCGTCGCCACATGTTACCTTTTTTAAGCACCTGCCTTACTATGCTCTTCCCTCTCCACCTGTTTCGTTGCCACTTCCTACTCCAACCGATGTTGAGTATGTAGATATTCTTGAGCTTCCACTAACTTTCTCATCAACCGAAACTCCAATACTTTCATCTCCGTCAGAGACTACTACATATTAAAGTCCTAGTACAGAAAGCTCCCCAGTCATATCTGAAGAGGCATCTATCATTCCCGATGTTGATCGGCCTCTCCAACATGTGGATCCAACTCCTCGCTATCCTACTAGAGAACATTGCCCACCAGCCAAATATCGTGATCAAAATTTTACCATTGTTACTTTTCAAGCTTTTCTAGAAGCAATGTCAAGTTATCAAAAGTCTAAAATTTATCGTGAGGCAATTACACATCCAGAATGGCAGTCTGGTATGGCAAATGAATTACAGGCACTGCAACATGCTCAAAGTTGGGATCTCTTCCCTTTACCTCCTGGGAAGAGACCTATTAGTTGCAAGCAGATTTATAAAATTAAAACTTGTGCAGATGGTTCTATTGAACGACATAAAACTGTAATTTTACTCAGGAGTATGGTATTGATTATGATGAGACTTTTGTCCCTCTTGCCAAGATGACAATTGTGTTAGAAAATGGGTGTTTTATACACCATTTACGAACCGATTTTTGAGCAATTTTTTGAGTAAGATCCTCAATAAATTATTGAGAGATCTTGATTGATTTGTGTTCTCCTTCGTGAGTAGATCAAAATCATATATTGGTTTGCTAAAAACGGTTAAGGGGTGAATGAGAAATTGTCTCTCAAAGTGAGACGTTTTCATTCTTGAAAATGGGTTAAGAGAACATAGTCCCACATCAGAAAAATCAAAGGAAATAGAAGATGATATATAGTAACCTCCTTATAAGCATTGTAAGATAGCTAGAAGAGGGGCTCTCTCTCTTGTGCGCAGGGGGGGTGCAAATATCGGACCGGATTACATGCGACTTGCGTGTGCCCGCACGACCTGCGGACACGAATGCCGGTCCGACATGACCCCACCCCGTTCAGAGCAACTTTTTGATTTTTTTCTTTTGTAACGGCTGAAATAAATGCAGAAACGGTTCTGTCTGCCGTTTCAGTACTGTGTTCAATGTTTTGTCTGTCGTTACACTGAAGCCATTCAAAGATAATGATTGATGTCTGTTGTTACAGTATTGGCATTCAATTACGTGTCTGCCGTTACACTGAGGACATTCAAAGCCTTGTCTACCGTTACACTAAAGGAATTCAAAGCCTTGTCTGCCGTTACAGTTTTAACCCTGCCTCTGTAAATAGAGGCCTCCCCTCTCATTTCTTCCCTGCACAAGAAATCTTCTTCCTTCCTCCTCTGAGTACTGTTCTGTTCTTCGCTCCTGCTATTTTGGTAAGTCGGTGATAGGGTTCTGATGTTGCTGCTCAATTCGAGAGTGCTACATGATGCCTACGTGAACACTCTGGTCGTTGCATTCTGGAAGACAGACGCCTTCATTCATTCTAGCAACCGGAAGAGGCGAAATCTGTTTTAAGGACACTGTGTGATACACAGGCCTCGACTTCTCAACTTGTAATCTGATATTGGATTTTGTAAGTTGTTTATTTATTTATTTTTTCCTTTCGGTTTTTTCCTTTCTTTCCTCTTTTCTTCTTTGTTTTCTGTGCCTCCCAATCAAATTGAGTTTACTGTAAAAGAATTTTTGTAACAAATTGTTCGCACCATTATCGTTGTTGCAACTGCTCGTAAATGAACCCTTCTTCATGGGTACATATCCGACGAGATTTACATTATACTTCCACCTTGTTTTGTTTATCCCTCAGTTCATGTTTGATGGTTACGATGTGCTCTTTATGGCCTCAAGCAAGCTTCTAGTGCTTGGTTTGCGCGTTTCACTCAGGCTGTTCAAAGTGCTGGTTTTCTTGCTATTGCAATGTTTATTTCTACTTCAGATGGTTGTCGTACTATTCTTCTTCTATATGTGGATGATATGATAGTGATAACCAAGATCACATTGCTCGCATATAACTCCTTCATAATCAGTTTGACATGAAGGAACTTGACCCACTTTGATACTTTCTTGGTCTTGAAGTTGATTATTCAAATCGTGGATATTATGTCACAATGCAAGTTTACTGTGGAGATTCTCAGTCATGCCACCTTAGCTGACTCTCGCACGTCTCCTACTTCACTCGAGTTTAATGTCAAGTTGCGTCCTAATGATGGTGATCTATTACATAATCCTACTCGTTATTGAGAACTTGTTGGGATGCTTGTCTATCTTACTATCAATCGCCTAGATATTTAACATACAGTTCATATTGTGAGCCAATTCGATTTTGCGCCTATGACCATGCACTATGCTGCTCTTCTTTGCATACTTCAACATGTTCGTGACATTACATGAGGTCATTCTTCTTCTCGTATACATCCTCCTTTCTTCATCGAACTTATAGTGATGCTGATTGGGTTGGGGATGTTAATGATCGTCGTTCCATTACTATATATTGTGTATTTCTCGGTCCCTCTTTGACTTCTTGGAAGACAAAGAAACAGGATGTTGTTTCCCGCACCAGTACTGAGTCTGAGTATATCGTGTTATGGCTTCGACAACTGTTGAGATTGTTTGGCTACGACGCTTTCTTATAGACATGTGTGTTCAAATCTCTTATTCTACTCTTATGCATTGTGACAACACCAGCGCTATTCAAATTGCTAACAATCATGTTTTTCATGATCGGGCAAAGCATATTGAGGTTGACAGACTAACATTTTATCCCACAAGAATATGACAAGAAAACCATTTTCTTGCCATATACATCCACAACACTTCACATTGTCTATTTATTCACCAAAGCTCATACGGTTAGCTGTCATCGTATTCATATGTATATATATTATACATGTGTACTATGTTGCATGCTATTTAGTATTGCTTTAGTTTTAGTCCCACATCGGGTAGAACTCATTCTCTTGTTCTTTGTATTTTTATATATATTTTGCTCTATGCCTCAATAATAATATTATTATTTTCTCAAATATCTATGAATCTAACATCCTCGTTTTTAGCCTACTGTCCAATTAAAGGCACAATAAAGTTAGCAAAATTAGTGAAATTCGAACTTTTGCAAAATTGGCTGAAAACGATGGATTACAACCTATGAAATCAAACAATAAACGATGGACTATAGCCAACAAAAAATGGCGAAATAAGAAAAACTCGGAATTTAAAAAACGGTGATAGCCCAATAAATTTGGCAAAAAAGAGTAAATTTTGGAATCTCACCAAATCAGTTGAGAACAGTGGACCATATAGACCAAAAAATCTATCAAAATAGTTAAATTCAGAATTTTCACCAAATCAGTTGAAAACATTGGACTATAGCTAACAAAATCTAGTCAAAATAGTGAAATTCATAATTTTCACTAATCTGCAGTAAAAGGTTCACCATAGCCCAAAAAATTTGCATAAACAGTGAAATACAGAATTTCTCAAAATCAACAAAAAAGTTGATTATAAACCTTAATAATTGGCCAAAACAATAAATTCAAAATCTAAAAAAATCAGAAAAGCTTGATGTGGACCATAGCTTACACAAACTGGCCAAACAGTGAAATTCAAAATATTCACCAAATCAATCGAAAATGGTGCCCTCAAAATTTGGCGAAAAGAGTATAATGCATATTTTTTCAAAATATCCAAAAATTATGTACCATGCCCACAAAATATGGTCAAAATAGTAAAATACGGAATTTTCACCAAATCAGTTGAAAATTGTGAACTAAAAACCCATAAAATTTGGCCATAATACCGAAATGCAGAAAATCACCAAATCGGCCCAAAAAGTGGGACTATAGCCTCAAAAACATAGCTTAAATAGTGCAATTTGTAATCTCACCAAATCGGGCCGATACGGTGGACTAACAAAATCTGGCCAAAATAGTAAAATTCAAAATTTTTACCAAATTAGCTGAAAAATGGTGCCCACAAATCTAGCAAAGCGAAATACAGAATTCTCTAAATCAGCGAAAAAAAAAAAAAGGTGGCCTAGAAAATATGGCAAAAATGTGAAAATACTAATTTTCACCAAATCGTCTAAAAAATGGTGGACTGTAATCAACAAAATCTAACCAACGGGTGAAATCCAGAAAATCACATAACCGTCCAGATAACAACGGAAAAGCTCACAAAATCTATCAATAAAAATGAAATTCAAAATGTAACAAAATTGTCCAGGAATGTTGGACTGTTATTTACAAAATCTGGCTAAAATAGTGAAATTTAAAATTTTCACTAGATCTGCAAAATTTGGCCGAAACAATGAAATGCAAAATTTTCACCAAATATGCAAAAAATAATGGACTGAGACTCACAAAATCTGGTTAAAATAGTGAAATTTGAAATTTTCTTAGAATTTTCGCTATATCTACAAAAAAAGTGGACATAGCCCACATATTATTGCTAAAACAATAAAATTCAAAAAAATCATTAAATCAGCAAAAACCGGATGTACCAAAACCCACAAATTTGTCAAAACAGCGAAATACAAAATATCTCAAAATCAGCAAAATAATGTGGACTATAAGCTTCAGCAAAATAATGTGGACTATAAGCTCACAGTCGACCGAAACCGCAAAATTCAAAATATCACCAAATTGGCGGCATAAAATGGTAGCCTATAGCTTACAAAATCTAGTTAACATAGTGAACTTCAGAATTTTCACTTATTCGGCCGAAAAACGGTATACTACCGAATTTCTCAAAATCAGAAAAACATTGGATTATAGCCCCTAAATTCTGTCCAAAATAGTAAAATTTGAAAATTTTCACAGAATTAATTGAAAACACTGATTATAACCCACAAGACCAGACATCATTCATGATCTTATTTTTAATTCAAATTTTTGGACACAATGCTAGCGGTGTTTACAAAAAAAGAGACCTGTGGGTGGCTTACATGAAAACATTGTATCAGATCTTACTAAATGAAATGTACCGAATAGATTAGGTTTAAAAAGACATCATAATTTACCATAAACAGATTACTGTAAGAAAAAAATAATCAGTACAGAACACTCCTACATAACAAAATCATTTTCCTCGCCAGTGACCTCAATTTAAAAGTTCAAGCTAAACACAACCACTTGAAGAGCTTGATAAAGAAAATATTCCCAAAATCTGCCTAAGGTACAAATGCAAGAGGGTATTTTACAATCTCATTTGCTGTTCTTGTACCCTTTCCTTGCTTTCTTTTTTAGGTTAATCCCTTTGGAAGAGAGGGCGTTAGAGGCACTCTTGCCTTCAAGCCTCTTTGTAAACTTCATTACACTTGCCATGCCCTTGCGAGCAGAAGCTTTGCGTTCAGCTCTTCGGTTCAGAAGCTTACGGTCTAGAGGCCAGTACGCATAAGGATCAAGCTTATCCTTCTTCTTCACATCCCCACTAGCCTTTCGACTACCATACTCATTGCCAGTGTAAGCCCACCCAGAATCTGATGTCTTTTGACGCTTCTTCTGAGCTCTAGTTGATGTTGACTTTGCAGAACTACGAGCACCAGTTTGGCTCCTTGTGTCGGAATCATTATCTGAAAGGGTTTTTTTTGGCTTCATTAGGTAGCTACCATCTTCCCTCACAACAAGACGTCCATTAGGATCTAACTCGGGTTCATCATGGGCTACTGTTTTTCTTTTGAGATTAGATGAAGATTGAATAGCTGATCTTGTCCTTTGTCGATCCAACAAGTCGAGTGGGTCGTCTTCCATTTGGTCCAGAAGATCTTCTGGCAAGCTCTTCGCTGGTTGACGCTTTCGAACAGACCTACGACACACCAGATTAAGTTTTCTATTTCAATTATTTTGAGCAAATAGGGAATGAATTTCCTATATAAGCAGAGAACAGCAACAAAGCCATTATTCGCAAATCATCGAGTCAGACACCTAGAATTCTTTCGTTTTTCATTCAACCCTAATAAGAACCTCGTTGCATTTGCCACGATATGTTGATCCTAGGTTATAGACTGTCAGGATGAGTTACTAACCAAATGGAGCTTGGTTAGTTAGATGAGCAAAATGGGATAAACTAGGGAGTCTTGAACACGTGATAGGTACAAAAGAGATATAGAACTAGGAGTGCAACTCTTTGCCTTCTGGCCTTATCCAATAACTTATAATTGAAATGTTAATTTTAGCAAACCTACCAGCTGGCTCTTCTTATAGATTATTTACTGCAATCTGGTAAAGATTTGTTCTGGTTCATACTAAAGTGTAAAATAAGGCAAAGCCTACTGTCAAGAAAAGGGAGTGTTTTTATGTTTTATTCGTTTTAATAATGTGTGTAGTAGTGGTGGTTTTAATAATGTGTGTAGTAGTGGTGTGGCGGGTGGAAAAAGGCCTAAGCTTTGGCATACATTTTGCAGGTCAAGCCCATGATTTGTCTTGAATAGACTGAAAGAAAGAAAAACAAATAAGAGAATGATATATACCTTAATGAAGCTTTGGTAAAGCGGCCAATTGCTGTTTTTGCTCCACCATTGTCTGCATCACTATCATCATCCATGTCTTCATCTCCAATGTCAGAAAAGATACGAGTATGATTCCACCTGCTTTGCCTAGAACACAAGGAAAAGTCAAAGCCCATGTGTCACAGAGACAAATCCATCACAATAAGATCAAAATAATTCATTTATCGAGTGAATAATATTTTAGGGCACATAAGTTACAAGAGCTTAATTACAACTGCTCATGCGACACTGATATTATTTTCTGTCAATGATTTTGAGAGTTATCAACTAAGATGGCAATCAATTACAATTGTAAATAGCATCGAGCAACCTTGAGACCACGTTACTGCTTTTAAGGACATCAGGCAATGGATAAACATGCAAAGGATAAAAGATAAAAGGGGATAAAAAGTATTAAATGGAACAATACACAAAGAATCACAAGATAGGGGCCAGTAAAAGAATTATTTAGTTGAGTATTAGGAGAAAATGATTTGTCCATTGATTGCTTATCATGGAAAACATACTAGACATGGAGAGATCGGAGATGAAGCAAAAAAATTCCCTTCCTCATAACACTTTTAATTATAAAATGCAAAACAATTATGAACACATTTTAAACATTCTATCATGCAGGACAGGGCAAATGTAGAGAATTGTTGAAAGATGCATCTTATTAATATAAAACAGGAAGCCACATTAGAATAATACACAACTCAAGGTCAGCATGCAACAATAAATTAATTAAACGAGACAGACATAACATCATATAGTGCAATTTTCAGTTTTGTTTTTTCTTCACTTTCTGTATGTTTGACATACACTAGGTTCATAATTAAACATCTAATTTAAATTTATACAAGTAGCCCACAACACCACTGCTCGATAGGTAGATTACTTACTTTTTATATAATTTTGTGGGTGAAAAATGGGAATGTGAGAAATGATAATTGAAAAGCACAATCATCGCAAGTATTTACTCGACTAAAGATCACAGTACATTTTAACACAGAACGGTCTATTAAGCTAAGGAAACCAAGAAACTTCCAAGCACAATTTCAAATATTCCTGATACCTCTAAACATCTGAACAAGCTGACAGTAAAAAATCTGAGGCAACAAAAAAGATACATGCATGCAGACTAGGTGACCACATAGATAGGCGGTCTGATTACTTCTCTTTGGAAACTAGGAGGCTACCCAAAAACTACAAAAATAGAAGATATGGCGAGAGAGAGAGAGAGAAAATAGAAGATATGGCGAGAGAGAGAGAGAGAGAGAGAGTTAAACTGGGTCGCACACACCCTATTTTTTTATTAATACGTTAGAGTTAGGGTTTTGTCTCCCTCTCTCAAAGCCTTCACGCTCTTCACTCTGTCATTCCATTCCCAGCTGCAGCCAGAGTGACACGAGGCAGCAATGGAGTACCACCGAGCAACTGAAAGTAGTCTGTGTCTCTCCTTCTCTTCCATTAACGAAATGAGATTAGCTCGATTAAGAAAATATCCCACTGCTTGGAAGCATATTTAAGCTAATTAGACAGGAAATCCGAGCAAGTAGTACTTTCTTCACAAAAATGCATAACCATTCCTCCCCCCCCCCCCCCCCCCCCCCCCCCCCCCCCCCCCCCCCCCCCCCCCCCCCCCGACATAGGTGGCGGGCAAGTAGGCATTTAAGTGGCCCCATGACCACCTCGCACCAACTACCGCCTACAAATACATTCCTACTGGATAGTGTAGGATAGATAATAAAAATTCAGAAAAGTTACTCCTGCTAACATATACATTTCCTAGCCAAAAATGGCAAATAAGAAGAAACAATTAAATGTGTGTCCTACAAAAAGGAACATCTTTGATGCCACTTCACCCATAACACAGCAAATATTGAATCAATATAGATAACTTCAAATTTTCAGGGGGTTTAGTGAAGCATCACCTAAAATATCAATTGGCAAAATATACAACCTACCTTGAAATACTTGTTTTTGTATGAAGTGACTCTGAATCCTCTTCAGATTTGGTTTTCCGCTCCTTTCGCTCCTTAATCTGACAGGAAAAATATGATCAACATTACAAACTCGCATCAACAAATTAATATAAACACTGGATGGAAGTAAAAGTGTTTGCCTTGCGTATGTTGGTAAGAAGTTTCATATGCTCCTCCGGCATCACTTCTTTGACTGCATCCATGCCACACTTTCTAACTAGCATTTCAAAAAGTGACTTAATCTGACAAAATGAAAATGAAACATACATCAATGCACTA
This sequence comes from Hemerocallis citrina, assembly GCA_017893485.1. NCBI lineage: Eukaryota > Viridiplantae > Streptophyta > Magnoliopsida > Asparagales > Asphodelaceae > Hemerocallis > Hemerocallis citrina. Next base: position 231,520,913 of record CM030366.1, on the reverse strand, counting down.
ATTAATTTAGTCATTTCATATAAGCAATAAAAAATCATACAATCACAAGGATGATTACAATATATATGATCACTCCCCTATATAAACAATGTGAACGGTTCGGATTATCCATGTGATCACTACATAAAGAGTTCGCACGAAGCTTATCGTGAGAACTAGTTCTCACATAATCACTCCCCTGTATGTATATATATATAGTAGTAGTAGTAAGAAGCAGCATTTGTCCCAGTTCTTTCGGGCTGACTACATGTACCTATTCATAATTCAGCTACCATTACGAGCCCTAGATGTTAGCAACATATTTTTTGCATCAACTCTAGTTTGTTAAGCATCGGAATATCAAAACCATCTAAATAGGCTCCACCTCATTGTTCCTCAATTTAAGTGCCTTCAAACTTCTCATAGATGCAGTCAACACCATCCAAGCTGGTCCAAAAGGAAGCCACAAACTCGGCCAACGTCCAGGGGCGGTGGGAGGGGGATGCAGGGGTCTGCAACTGCACCCACTCAATTCTAGAGTCTCCCCTAGTATGTAGGCATATTTCTAGGAAATATATCTAATTGCACCCTCGCGTTCTATTTTTAATATAAATACTTTTCTAATTTGCTCCACTCTAATGTAGGGTCCACTCATTAAGTTGTAAATGATCTCAACCTTTCAATCTTTGATTTCCTAATCTCAAAGTCAAAAATGAAAGAACTATATAAAAAAAACCCAGAAAAATCAACATGAGTTCTCTCCTCTGTCTCATCTCCAAACTCTTGGGTTTCCCTCTTCCTCTTCCAATCTTCCTTCTCAAAATCCTACATGCCTGCAACCTCTTGAATAATAAAAAAAACCTATTAAAAAACCCTTTTCTTCTTCAAAACTCTAATGAAAATTCAGAAATATCCTCTCTCCGAGTTTTCCCCTCAATGTTAAGATTGGAATTGAAAGATAAAGAATTATAGGGTTTTTAATTTTTCATATTGATTAATGATTATTCAATTTGATAAGGTTAAAATTTTTCTGTCATTCTACTGTCAGGTTTTTCTACTTGTAAACTGGCATTGATTTTACCGTTTTCAACGGCTAAACTAGGGAGAGTTTTTTCAACAATGAATCTTATAAAACGTCGCTTGAGAAATCGTATGGAAGATCAATGGTTGAGCGATAACTTGACCATATACATTGAAAAGAACATGTTTTATACAATTTAGCAAAGATGTAAGTAACAAATATTTTTAAAATACGAAAACTCATGGATATGTACTTCAATTTTTTTGGCCTTCCTCACATAAATGTTTATTTTGTGTTACATTTATTTTATTATTGGTAAGGAGAAAAGAAAAGTTAGTTTTTGTTATTGTTATCGTTTAATTTTCACAACCACTGAAAATTTTCTCTGGCTCCGCCACGGCGAACGTCAATCCTTTAGGGTGGTAGTAGCAAACTATTTCAGAGTCTGGAATTAGAATCAAATTACACCATCCATGGACGTTGGGATGACAGACTTGAAAACTAATACCTTTCAGTTTAAGTGAAACTGGAAGGAGGAATTGAAGATTTTCTTATGTACAAGAATGCAGGTTTTGGTGAATACTGAATAAAAAATACTCTCACTAATATCTAGTTGCAATGGTCAGGGTAACCAGGAATAAGATTGCTCTGGTACATAGAGTGAAAACAGGAATATAAAACATTACATGTCCCACACTGTGCTACCTAGGAGTAGGCATCTTCTGGTTGCTCAATCAGAACAAAAAACACTCATCTAGAATACAGAGCGACTTTTATAAGGTTGTAACATTGTAAAGAGTTGTGCCTAGTAACTATAAAATATTGTATATATAGAACGTTTTATGGTTATATAAGATATGAAAAATGTGCCTACTTGTCAATATTAAGGAACTGTGATTACGGGTAGCATAATTAACCATAGTGATTCAACTGTTAATTTAAAATTGATATAAATGAAACTCAAGAGTCAAATGTATATATGGAGTGCTCCCAAAGAATTGCCAAATATTCGGAAGACGCACTTATCATCCAAAATTGCTAATGTACATGTTTCCAAACGTGCATTCCAATTGGATAGCAGGAGGTTCGGTGTTTACACGTAACATCAATTCTAGTTCAAATTATACTAAAAGCAAAATCAAAATAACTTCAAATGAAATATTAAAAATTAAATTACTAATATAATAACTCATTCACAATGATAACAAATTTAATCACTTGAAGTAGGAAAATGATATTTTACAATTATAACCCACTACATTTAGAATGATACTAAATTATATTAATTGAAGTATGAAAATCAATCACACTAAAAAATGAACTCTTGCTAATACTTTATTCATTTACACACCTTTACATTTTTTTATAACGTTGTTCTTGTTAATGATGTAGTGGCTCATACTTTAAGTCATGCTCACTAAGAAACCCCAGAAAAGAAGTATCAAGCAACACCTGCTGCATTGTCCTACTTGCATTGACATTGACCACAAAAAGTGTTTGGCTGAATGTCAATCTGGCAAGAAATATATACTCATCAATACAGGAGGCTTGAGATTAGCGTAGTAAATCTTATCTTGTTCAATATGTTCCGAACATTTCAAGACCACCTATTAATCAAATCATTTGTCACTTCTCCATAAATTTAGAACAATCGAAGTTGTCTACACGGTCAAAATTGTATGTGGATATCATTAAGCCCAAAAACATTTTCCTTGTTGAAAATGTCAACTCTGCTCAGCATCCCAAGGAGAGTATTGACGAGCGACCTTGAGAGAAGATTATAAATTAAGGGCTTCATAACTGTCAATGTCGTCATTGACAGCGGAGTCCAGAAGCTAAGCTCTGGCAAGACATCAACTATTGGTATTTGGGATCTGGAAGCTCATGATGACTTAATCGGGAAGATAACAGGATTAGAGCCTAGAGCTTCCAAGGAAATGGTTGATCTGAAAAATTGGATCTGACTGAGAGAACAGATAGGATAAGAGGGTGTGAACAGAGATGGTGATAAAAAGGGAGATAAAGGAAGAGCAAAGAAAGAAAGTAAAGAGAGGACAAATTAGATGAGATGGAGAAGGATACAAGAGAGAAGAAACGAAGTACCAATTTCTTGTCCCCTCGTTGGTCACATTGAGAAATTGGACAGTATAGGGAGTGGAATTAGAACTGTGCTTTAATTTTTTAGAAGGTGATTTGATGATAATTTACATTTTCTAAAATTTACTTCTAAATGATGGGAGGCTAACAATCCCTCAGATGAAATTGGTCAATAGAGCATAATTAAACATAGGGGGGAACCTTTAAGAGAAAATTGAAGGGAACAATCTATTGACAGCACCTAATGATTTAATTCAATTCTAATTGATCTTCCAAATTTCATATTGATCAATCACATACTAATACTAGAAGTTTGTACTTTTATAGGTTTACCATGTAGCAAAACTACAAATCTACAAAGTCGCAATGCACTAAATGGCTGCTTATCATAAGTTCCTACAACAACAACAAAAAATGTATCCTACAATATCTTCCTAGAGAATAGCTTATTACAAACCAATCCGAGAGTTAAATAAAATTCAGGTTATGTGAACTGAAAGATCGACTATCAAGCAAGATTACCTGGATGGTCACGAGTGAGATGAACCAGGTATATTCGTAAAGGATATCCAAATTAAAGAAATCTGCACTATTATCTGGATAACTGGATATGTGGTCTATTTCTTCTTTTATGTAACATTGAAAATTCATAAGAATCTCTATTCATTTAGAGAATAGATGAGGCTCTTATGATATTGACTAGCATTATGAAAAGCAATACGTCCATTATATGTGCTAATTAACTTATATCTGCATGGAGGTACTGTCGCGAGATCAAGAGACCACAGTAGGATACAAAACTGTAGGCACAGAACACTACAAAAAGATAACAGATCCTTTACACCCAAACATAAAGAACTATGACATGGACACTTCTACCATTGAACCACACCCGTATCGGACACACGTCATACACATGTAGAACACAGAATAGTCATGAATACTCCCTTTACACGTCTCCTAAGTCCTGAGTCTTAACATGTCTTACACGTCGAACACATCTTAAGACACTCCAATTCTTTTTTGAACGCATAACCAAAAAATTCAAACACTTCATTTCATAGTATAACTTTTAACACTTCTGAGACTGTATGAACTATTGATCTCCAATTTTGAAATGGAAGATGATGAATTATTACTTATCTATGGACAATAAATATCTTTTCCTGACATAAGTAGTTCGTATAATATTGGTTGATGTTATTTAGGTGAAGCGTATCCACAATTATGATAAAAGATGTAGTATTCTATAATGTATGGCTGTCCCTGCATCATACTTTTTGCAAATTTGTTGTCCCCCGTACCCCTATACGTGTTGTATCTTGTACCTGTACCTGTAACTTCCTAGTTAGTAATCTATAGTTATGTAAACTGGTAAATAACCCTTTACAAAATTATAGAGATGCGATTAAATAGTATAATAATAGATGGAAAACATAACTGTTTCTATGTTCCATAGCCCATACAAATAGTTGAGTAAATAAAAAGTAAAAGATTACAGGAGATGAATCAGAATAAGATTATTGAACACTTAGCATGGACAAACCAAGATTATTAAAGAGTATCTTTAGATCACAATAAGTCAAAAATCTAATTTATATAGTAAAAATTGAAGACTATGAACACTCATCCCTTGTTCATCGTTCTAAATTATGAATAAATCTTCTAGGACAATTTAGTAGTTTGATGGGTTATGCTTGGAATGTTTATATCAATGTAATGGATTCTTTTGACATAGTATCTTGGATTTGAAAGCTCAAAACTAATCTTTCAGTAATAGTAAGGTGCAATAACTGTTACTGCTGATATACTTGCAGTAATACCTTAAATCCTTAATATGTTAATTATATCCCAGATAAATAAAAAAAAATCTGTTTCCATCTCTTATTGTTTTATTTTCTAGGAAGCCCTACTGGTATCTTTGGAACTATGTTATTGTAAACAACCAAGGAAAACTCTTAACATGGTGCAGCTATATGGTAAAAAGAAAAACAAACTAAAGTATGTATACCTGACACCTGCACACAACAAAAATAATAATAAATACTAATAAATCATAATAATTAAAAATATATTGTTCTTTCCAGACATCACATCTGTAGCAAACACTGTCCAAGCTTGAAAACTAAAATACCTTTGCTTTAAAATGATTTTTGGTGTTATCTTGCCAATTTAACAATCCTTCAACCACTGTCCTCAAATGCATTTGCAGACTCTCAGCTTTAGATTTTGCCACTAACACCTTGATCAATCCTAAATTAGCCTGTTATCGCATGACAAAGAACAAATTCAGCACACACACACACACACAAAAAAAAAATCAACTGCCTCTTCCAAAATGATTAGAATTATTGCACAAAGGGCAAGAAAATTACTTTGATTATTTCCCGATTTTTTCTTTGCAGGAGAAGAAATGCTGACGGAAGCAAGCTATAAGCAGCACTAATAAGATCAGAGAACTCATATGCCAAGCGTGCCAATCCTCTGACAGCTGCACTGATCATGTGTGGTTTTTGACCAGCCAATCCTCCAGCAATCTAGATCATATAGAAATATCAGGAGACGAGCAGTAATTATCACATCATACTTGAAACGTGCATTCATATATAATTGACTGAAAAGAATGCATTATCCACAAGCAATACCATGTAGAAATAATTAAGAAGGTCTTCTTTTTTCCCACCCTTCTCTTCATCTCCACATGCATGACCAATCTCTACAAGCAAATCATAGGCCCTGTTTCTTGTTTTCCGATTAGCCTGAAAGTAAATTCCGGTAAATTAGCAAGAACCAATAGTTAAACTGTCTGCATAAACTTTGAGCAGCATATAAAGAAATGTCGCCAAGAAAGAATAATAAAAACATGTGCCGAGATGAATATGACATATATACTAGCATATGACATGTGATGCACATGTACCACTTTTACTATATCGTGATTCGTGACTGAGAGAAAATTGTAATTTGTAAGAATAACATTTCGCTAAATTGATACGTCTAGTGACATGAACTTGGATAGATTTATTGGCAGAAAGTTTTTGAAAAGAACAAAGATTTACAGAGCTACAGGTTTGTCATGGACAAGATGGAAAAGACTGAAACTAAAAGATGAGGTAATAATAACAAAAAAGACTAATCAAAAATTATTATTTTCTTTTTATTTTATTTAAATGAATGGAGATGAGATATCTCTTCATTTGACTAATATTCATCTATTTAACAATTTCTTTTTGAGAAACAAAGTTGAGGTCAACCACGAGGAACTTTGCTGGTTGAAAAGAAGAAGTGAGGGTCTCCACGTGGGACAGTAGATCAAATCTCCGAGGTGAAAACCATGAAACAAACAAATCGAGTTGAATCTCCTCCGTCCAGAAGGGGAGTGGAGTGGAGTTTCCTGCCCCAAAAGGAAGCAGGATGGGATTTCCCACCTTTATATATATAAAAATATAGAAAGAAGATAGCAAGTAAGAAATAAGACTGGGAACTGTTGGCATTCAAATATGCCTGAGCATTTATTGTAGGAGAAAAACATCAAGAGAAGCATGAATAACCTGTTTCTCCCTCAACTATCTGCTTACACTTTCTTATCAGTTCATGAATTACCTCTTTCAAAGCAAGGATAATTTCAGTAAGAAAGACACTGATCCCGTCCCTCTTCCTTTGCTCAGATGGATCCTGTAGAGGAAAAAGAAACAGTAACATTTAAGATTTCTAACAGTATCATATGAGATTATCATTTCAACTCAGAGATACTTGCCTCTACGATAACATATCAAAATTTAGCTATCAAAAACTCGAATAAATGCAGCACCAACCTTGGAAATATAGACAATTAAGTAATATAAACTGTCAAGTCTATAGCGTTTAGCTGAAAAGTGACAACTATCTGTTGCTTCAATCATCAGAGGGATAAGTTCATCGACTTTACTAGAAAGAAATTCATTGCATTCCTGGCATCACATAAACATCAAGATAGTCTATGTTGCGAACGAAGAACATACATAGGTAATCTTCCAAAACCATATAGAAGTCGCTCTAAATGCAAGTACAAAGTTGATACCTTGAGAATTATCGAAAGTGTTTTGTATGCTTTTTTCTGTATCAACCCTTCCTTATCCTACATTTAAATATATATATTGCCATGGTCAATAACATGCACACATATTTGAATAAATAAAAGCACTTTCTATGAAAAAATAAATGAATTTTACGTTGAACCATCAGTTACCTGCAATGCAAATTTAATAGCACTAAATAAAACATCAATCTCTTCAATATCCAGGCCAGGCAGAAGGGAAACGGCCAAATCCAATAGGAGTCCCCTGCAAATGGCACAAGAGATTCAGAGTTCAGCTATTGCATACATTAGATTATGACCACTTAAAATATTTCAAATTTTATAAATTTACCTTGCATGTGAAAGTGATGCTTCATTTGATGGCTCATCAATTTGCATAGCACCAGAATTTTCAGGCTGCTTTTCTTTGCTGACTTTTCCAGTCAAACGCAAAAGTTTAATCATAACCTTCTTGAAGAAATTCTTAACTACGGTTTTATCGGATACAGAAGCAAGCTCATGAATGGTGGACTGAGGATGAAGTGAAACAAATAATCCAAAATGTTGATGTCAGGACATAATAAGTTAAAGCAAAATGCTACAGACCATGGTATGTGAGACTACATGGAATAGTACTGCCTAAACTTCATATATGGTGCATATGTGAATTCCATGTTTCTTTTTTAAAATATTGATAAATAAAAGAATGTAAAAATTCTATGAAAATGAGAAATAATGAAGTCCCTATAGCGCACCATTTACCAAATAGAAAAAAAATGAAATGATTGAACTTAATATGCATGAATCTAGCATGGTAGAATGGATGATGATGACATACTTTACATAGACCCAAAAAAATCTCTTTTTTCTATCAACATCACAACCCACACACAGATTATATACTAGGGGTTACAACTGATAGATAGTCATCAAGCATAGCTTGCTTTGGTAGAACAAAATTTAACCCTAACAAAGTAAAGTAAAAAATTGAAAGATTCATCAATTTCATAGAATATCTGGTCAGGTTGTGGGTCTAAAATTTAGACCCAAATCCAATTAAAACCCAAGTATGCACCCACATACTGCAAATATGAGGATGTGGGAGATAATAATTATCTTCCCCACGTAAAAGATATTAAGGAATAAGGAATGTAATAAATACTTATTTTTTAGGAATGTTCCTCAAAGACGAGGTTCGCCACCACATATTCCTACATTTTAGAACACTAACAGAGACTACACTTACATCACTGTGTCATAGGCAACACATTGTTTAAGCATACTAGGTTTAAATGCACATGCGATGCATGTGAATACAAATTTAAGTTAATAATAAATTAATCCAAGCATCTTAGTGGCAGGTTTTATATATAATGATTACTATGAAGAAGAAAAGTCATATTAAGTGGTCAAAGAGAGAACTGCAGCTAGGGCTGCAAACGAATCGAGCTATTCGCGAGCTATTCGGCTCGAGCTCGGTCAAAGCTCGGCTCGAACCGAGCTCGAGCTCAAAACTGAGCTCGTTTCGTAAACGAGCCGAACTCGAGCTTGGGTTTTTTTTAGGCTAAGCTCGCGAGCTATTCGGCTCGAATACGGTCAAAGCTCGGCTTGAACCGAGTTCGTTTCGTAAACGAGCCGAGCTCGAGCCTGAAGGTATTCAGCTCGGCTCAGCTCGATTGCAGCCCTAACTGCAGCCCTAATATTAAATTTTAAATTTGATCAGATGGAAGAATATATACGAGTATGGGGACATAGTGAAGGGGGAAACAAGTATTTCTTGGATGTAATTTAGTTTTGGAAGGAAACCATATCTACTCAATAAGATTTTCAAGGTAAGAACTCAAATTGGTCAGGTAGACATCATTGGGACTCAAATTTCTCATGTATCTTATTGCTGGTCAAGATTATTAAATAAAAAATACTACACTGAATTATGTCTAGGAAATTCTATACACAATTTGTTTGGTTGAAAAGATTTGAACCACTCATTCAAAAGAGGGAAGAGACCAACCGAGGAAATTCCTCCATTATTAATTAGTACAAATGATTAGTGCTTCAAATGGTGAAGGCAAGAAATAGAATTAGCAGATAGCGCTGCCCTTAGGAGGTGAAGTACTCCTATTATGAGGCTACAGCAACAACAACAACAAAGCCTTTTTCCCAACTAGTTGGGGACGGCTACATGAATCCTGGTTTTTCATTATGCTCAGTGCTCGGTTTAGAGCAATATCTTCTGTAAGGCCACAAGCTATCATATTTTTCACACCGTTTCCACCGAATAAAGTTTACGTCCTTCCCTACCCCTAACTCTACCCTTAATATTTATCAAATCATTCTTTCTAACAGGTGCACTACTAGGTCTACGTGTGACATATCCAAACCACCTGAGGCAATTCTCTCTTAATTTATCTTGGATAGGAGCTACCTTTACCATGCCTTATACATGCTCGTTTCTAATTCTATCCTTCCTAGTTTTACCACACATTCATCTTAGCATCCTCATCTCCGCTACACTCATCTTTTGGACATATTTCTTTGTTGCCCAAACACTAAGAACATAAATCACACAAATTTTGAAATGCTCCTATTTTTCAAATTTACAAATAATATACAGACTTATAAATAGATAACTCATAAATAGAAAAAGGTATAATTTTCAATGAATGTAATTAGAGACTAGTTCTTCTAGCAAAAGTGCAAAATATAGAGCTTTTTCCAGAATACTGACTAACAAATGTTCTAATTCCATACATCTCACTCACATATAACTATTTTTATTATTCCCCCGACAATAGTGATCAGGACCTCAAATGCAAAATCATAGAAATTCTGATCCATTGAACCAATTCTCGGGAAAAAATCCTAAATGGAAGGGTCTCATTCTCTCAAAATAGTCTTCCCACATTGTGATGTTATTCTCTCCTAGATCATTCTAGGTAAGATTTCTTTTTTTCTCGAAAGTTTGTTCGCTAAACAGGAATTTATATGATGTTGCAATTGGTGTTCTAAATGACTTTTATAGCTGGACAAGGGCGTAATACGGAAATAATGATTTGTGCGTGAGTTATATGAAATTACAGCATTTGTTAGTGAGTGATATAGAAGAAAACCCAAATATATTTTCTATGTATACAATTCATTAAGTTCTAACCAAGGTTTTAGAACTCGGTTTCGGTTTCGGTTTCCGTTTCCGTTTCGGTCAAGAATTTTAGGTTTTGGCAAGTTTCGGTTGTTTCGACAGTTTCGTTTTGAGTTTCGATTTCGGATTTTGGTGAATTTTCAATGCTATATACATATATATACTATCAAAAAAAATTCTTCAATTTGATGAACTTTTAGGTGTCAATAGGTAAAAATTACATGAGTTCTTTCAGAAAAATATGTTTTAAGTGACATGGGGTTAGGTTGGGTTAGATCCACATCAAATCCGACCCAATTCAGCTTTTAAAACATTGAGGTTGGATCCAGTCGGGCTTGCAATGGATCTGACCCATCCCACAACACAATCAATGTAGTATAATATCCAGAGTGTACTTCTCACTTCCCGATATTGAAGCGCTCCTTTTCAAGACACCCTTTCTTCTTCTCCATCTGAACCATTCTAGGGCATGAAAATGAAGGGGAGAAACGAAGAAAATAAAAACCGAAGCACTAGATAAGGAGAAAATAGACGACAGGTACTTTTTCCTCCCTTCTTCATCTTTTAAAGTTGGAAACCCTAAAATTGATGTAATTGAATATATATATATACCTTTTTTAATAAGTTTCGGCCGAAACCAATTATTTATCCCTTGTTTCGGATTTCACTCTACTCAAACCGATCCGAATCGGCCGAAATCGAAACGAATCTAATACCTTGGTTCTAACCTTCAGACTTCTTTTATCTAACCATATATATTCAACCTTTGAAATAGAAGAAACTGAAGAGCTAGATACGGAGAAAATAGACGACAGGTACTTTTTCCTCCCTTCTTCTTCATCTTCTACAGTTGGAAACCCTAAAATTGTTGTTTTTGAAATATATATATATATATATATATATATATATAACTTTTTTAACAAGTTTCGGCCGAAACCAATTATTTATCCCTTGTTTCGGATTGCACTCTACTGAAATCGATCCGAATCGGCCGAAACCGATATGAATCCAATACCTTGGATCTAACCTTCAGAGTTCTTTTATCTAACCATATATATTCAATTGACCTTTGAAATACAAGACTGAGCAAAATGGCACTAGGCAATGGCTATATTTGCACCTATACCTCGTAATGCCCCTCAGGACCTACACTTGTGTCTCAGGACCTACACTGTGTCTCAAAGATATCTCCTCAAAGGGGGCTAGTCCTGAGATTTATAGGGCCTTGTGCAGAAAGAGAAAATTGGACCTTCTTTACATATTTCAGTACTAATTTTACTATATTTTAGTTTCGACGTCATGTATATATTTATATATATTATACGAATTCAATAGAAACATATGAGTAGCATACATTCCATATCAATCAAAATTTTATATAAATTCATTTTAAAATACCTTTCAAAATTGTAAAACCTTAGTATTCAAGTCTGTGTAACGTCTATAACACTCGTGTATTTCTCTACCACTATAAGCTACGAGTGGAATCTAGTATCTTTGTGATACTACGATCATGAATTTGAACTACCTATCAAGTGTCCCTTTTTTGTTATGTGATACTTCGATCATAAATTACAAATGTCTTTTTTTTGTTTTGTTAATACTTCGAGCATAAATCTGAACTACTTAGCAAATTTCGCATGGAATATGAACTACTCTTCTTAATGTAAAGAAATAAAATCTATTTATATTAATTTTAGAATGCAAATTACCATGTATTTATGGCTGTAAAAGACAATTTCTTCTCGAAACAAAGGAAACCACATGAAATAGAAAAATTAAAAAAGATATATTGACCCACATGATTTTCTGGTGTTAATTATTTCCTGATAGATACTAGGAGATACCAAATTTAAAAAAATAGATAAACTAAGAAAAACTAAAAAACATGTATTGTGTGAGAAATTTTTCCACATTTTCCTGGGGGCCCCTCATCATTAGGGGGGCGTGTGCAACCGGGCCTGTCCTCAAAACACCTAGGTATGCCTCATTCTTTCATTCTAAATGCTCATTATAAATGAAATTTCATGATCAAGGTTTTGCAATCCACATATTTATATAATAAAATATATCAGTAGTTTCAAAACCATGCAGTAGTATATTAGATTTATGTAAAAAAAACTAAAACTGACTAATGTGTGTGCCTTTTAGTAGCTTTTAGTAGTTACAACTGAAAATCAAATTACGCAACATCTATTTTACTATATAATAAAAATGAAATAAAAACATAGAAGGAAAACTAAAGAGTATGCTGGATAATAATTCTCACATTCCTTTACAATTGTCTCGTGCAGGTTTTTTAAAACTCCATACTAGACAGTAGCAAAAACAACAAAAACAATATATATTTATATATATGAGAAATGTGAGCCTCAAATTTGTTGGAGATAATTTCCACATACATGGTGATTATAATCATTTGGTGAGATCCTTTATGAACGATCCACACCGTTCAATATAATTTTTATATCATAATATGCATGTATGAAAAAAAATATTTGTTTGGAGGCCTCCAAAACAAATTATCTTTTACACATGTTTGATGACATAAAAACTGAGATGAACGGTTTCGTGACCTCTCTCTATCTATATATATTAATCTTATGTTACTTACCGGAAAATACAAATAACATGCTATTACAAGCATTAACACCTTCAAATGCTAAAAAAGAGAAGAAAAAAATAAGCAAGACGAGAAACGCCTTATACCTGCAGACAACCACCATTGTCTTTTGAAGACTTTAAAAACACATCAGATAAAACCGACAAGAGTTTGGAAGAAGATGAACGGATAGCTTTCAAATTCTCCTCTGCAGCCTCTGGCGTGTAAAGCTCCATCGCCTTCCTCTCTGGATCAGATAGTTCATCATTCATCATAATAGAATCCATCCCAAGTATGCTTTTGTTTTGTCTAATCAGAGTCTATGCACCAAGAAAACAAATAAGGAACGATAATCTGGCATCCCATAAAATCAAGATAAAAATTTGCTCCACAATTGAGAACTATACCTGAAGGCTGCAAGATATAATTCCATGCAAATCAGGCTCTTGAGGAAGTGTATCACATAGAACTTTCACAAGATCTTTGAAACTGTTAGAAGTATCAACAGGGAAGTTACAGAAGGCTGGTAACAAGGACCAGAATTGATATACAAGGCCTTCTGCACTCTTAGCTGAATATGTCTGACCTGCCAACTCAAGCTGAAAGATAGCATATCATCAATTTCTATATTTGGTCAATTAATGCTCATAAAATATTGATTAAAAATGTAGTACCTGGTGCGATCTCTGCTGCAGGACTTTGACCATATTCAAAATATTACGCAAGAAGTATTCTAGATGGGCACCAACTATGTAATGCTTCAGAATAGGTAGCGCCCAGACATTAGCATCGGATATATCTTCAGCGTCCAAATTAATTGGCAGAAGGTTGAGAAATATTTCAGGTCCCATGGCCGCCACAGCAGACCCAACACATTCATGAAGCTGCATGATTTAATCAAGTAAACAAATAAATTAAACAGAATTATATCAGTAATGTATATTTGAAACAGAACTATTCTGTAAAAATCACTTGATCAGAATTATCATGAGAAACTTAAATTGTGGAGAAGGAACAAATTTGTGTTGCATACTTGCTCAAAATTGTCATAGTAACACCTATCATCAATTTTTTTCTCATTACATAAAATATTGACTTTTTATTCTGCAGATTTGATTCGTAAAGCTATAAGGATAAAGATTATTACACTCTAATACAATATCCAGTCTAGTGACTGAAGGAGGATGCAAGAAGTTTATAAGGTTAGCTTAAGACCATAAAGAAACATAAGATTACATGTATAAAGAGAATACAGAGAGGGGGAAATTGGAGATGCACGCATAAATTGCTTTATAAAAAAAGTTTCTCCATCTTAGTTTGTGGATTGATTCAACTGCTGATTTTGAAAAAGTAAACTAGAAGGCAGAAAAACTGGAGAGGATGTTTCAGTCATGTGGTAGAGGTAATTAGTTACAGCATGTCAACACTGGATAAATTTATTGTAGGTCGACTCCAAGAAGACAACCAGCATGACAAGGAGATGACTGTAAGCAAGCCTAGTTGATGTTCAAAAAATTAAGCCAGAGCAAGGTAAAGTTGGAGGGGTATAGCCTATTCAAGATCTGAGGCAACAAAGATACGAAAGGTGGCCAAAAAGTTAAAACAGGGTTAGGCCTAAAATTTTATCTAGAATATAGAAATACAGTTAACTTTCGCAATGCAGTTTATCTAGAATATAGAAATACATTTTACTGACAGGAGAAGAAAGGTAATGGAGGAAGGTGGAGTAATAATTCTCCTTGACATACTCTCTTGGATACGCACCCATCGCGGCATGACAACACTGGGTAAATTTATCGGAAGTCGACTCGAAGAAGACAACCAGCATGACAAGGGGATGACTGTCAGCAAGCACAGCTAAGGTTCAAAAAATTAAGCTAGAGCAGGGTAAAGTTGGAGGGGTATAGCCTATACAAGATCTGAGGCAACAAAAATGTCAAAGATGGCCTAAAAGTTATAACAATGTTGGTGAGGCAGTTTTGCCAGTCTATCTAGAAAATAGAAATACATTTAACATATAGGAGAAGGAAGGTAACTGAGGTAGGCAGAGTAACAATTCTCCTTTACATACTCTCCTGGATACTCACCCGCCACGGCTGCACCAACCGCCAGAGTGTACCCAAAGCTTCCCAGCGTACCACAGGTAAGGAGTTAGAAATTTTCAAAAATATAATCATATAAACCTTGTCATCTTGTCATATCAGTATACTTATGTGAAAGAAGTACTTATTATCATTTCAAAAAAGAAGTGAATAATGTTCAAGTATGTCTAACCATATCAGGTAAGCTCTTTTTTAGCTATCTCGGCAAAGCCTTAATAATTATTCATTTCCAACAAATATGCAAAACCAACCACAAATCTTAAATTTGGGGCAGAGGAAAATAATAGAAATTTATATATACCTGCTTCCTGAAAGGAAAGTCTTCATCTGGCAATTTCTGCAAATTTGCTAGGCTCCTAACTGTCTCTGCCAAAAGATTTGATGAAGATTTTCCTATATTCGACAAAAAAAAAAGAAAAGGAGGTATCACTATACTGCTGATATGTAGGACAGACTCTGTACAAAACAGATAAAACAAGTGTTGCCATGATGTGATTACAGACATGTATCTATAAGTGAATAGATGAAAGCAAACAAAAGTTTTACACATTTGCAAATGTACACCTTTAGAAATAAAACATGCAAACTATAAATTATAACTAAAAATGAATTTTACAATACATGAAGCCACAACCACAAAAGTGGTACATCTATAGTAATATAACCTGAGATGGTCACATGATGAAGTTTACCAATATTCTTGAATAAAGGTGCAATATGGAAGTACATAAATTTTGAAAACTATGTGAAATGTAAGATATAGCATGACAAAAAAATACCAGCGAGGAATCGAACCTAGTTGATGAAACGCAGCTGATAGAATCTGAAAAGACATATCCCAGACTACATTATATTGATAACTAAGAAGGCCTTCCATAGTAGCACATATTTTTTCAATAATTGTTGGAGCAGACTTTCTAATTCCTCCATCTACATTGATTTTGATCTGATCAACTCCCTGTTTCACCAAGACTTCATCAACGCATGAAACTATCAAGCCTCTTAAAGCCTCAGTTGCGGCAAATATAGCTTCCTCGTGCTCGCTTGCCAAAATATCTATCAAGAATATATGACCATTATCATCATCACTATATGCATACTAAAAACATGAAAGTGCAAGAGATAAAAACAAACCTCCAAGTGTGTTAAATATCAGCGGAAGCTTAACGATGCAAATTTTCCTGTTTAACTCATAAACCTTTTTCGTCCCAGTATATGATAGCCGTGCAATTGATGCCAGCTCATCTGCTCCATTTTGCTTTTCAGCAACTGATAACGCTAATGAGCATAAAAGATCCAACAACATTTCTGATGCAACCTCCGAAGTTGGACATATGCAAAAAGCCTGCAAAACCTCCATTATAGTCCTCGTGACAATTGGTTGCCTTAGATCCAATAGTGACTTGCAATATTTCATAATAGTGGTTGTGTACTTCATTGACATGAGAGAGAGGCAATTCTTCAATGCATTTAAGATGTAGAGGACCTCCATAGCGCCACTTGGTTCTGCATTACTAGAGTTTGATCCCCCAGCAAGTAAGAGAAATCTTTCGAAACTGTTTGTAATTCCTTCGCTTGCAGGCACAATAGCTGGGAATCCTTGAAAGCTTTGCAGGACATCACGAAGACATGAATGAGATTGTTTTCTCACCTGCATTCCATTCATTTGACTGTTCAGCACATCAGAAATAAAGAAGCAGCCATCTCTAGTACTGTATAACTCAAAAATGAGCATGCCACTCACTGTTTCCTAAATCCAGTGACGTACTATATGACGCCAGCCCAGATTATATTATTTTATGTGTATTGTGTGTTCTCCTCTTTCTTTAACAAATATTACTATCAATTTCTTCTTTGGCGAACTTTGGGAATAATATTCACTCAATATTGATATGAGCATGGAAAAAAGAAAACAGATGCAATATTAAATTTAACTTTTCTGCACATACACGCAACACAAAAACAATCAGGTATGTAGGTGGTAAGAAGGTGAAGATGTGTGTATTACATCTAAACCCCTATTCAGTATCCAATTTCAGAAAGGCACGGCCAGAATATCTTAGTATCTGTTTGTGGAGGACAAACTAAAATAATTACAAGTCAAACAAAAGAGAATTCTCTAGCACAGTATATAAAATTATAGAACATATAGGCAAATTTCAATATTTTAAAATATTTCATATGAAATAATTGTTAGTATCAAATATGACTTTCTTAATATATATAGTCAGTTATCACTTATCTAGTGATCCCCCATATGTTTCATTCGTCAACTTTTAAGACATCCATTACTTAAAAATCCTCTTTCATCAGTGTTGTTTAAACTAGTAAAATCGACACCAACTATGATATGAGATATACTAGTGGATGCACCCGTCACCTGCAACTACATATTTTGAAAATAATAAAGCATTCTATAATTCGAGTGTGCTTCCATCTACTAACAAAAAAATACAGATAAAAAATTATTTTAAAAAAGGGTAAAACAATAACAGCATGCTGATGAGGACATCTTTACAGTTTAGGATTTTTATTTTATTACCATTTTTATTTCTGGCAATTATAGCCATATGTAATCTTTTTGTAATTTTTAGATTCTGAGAATATTTTAGAGATATGTTTCAAGATGTAATTGAGCCTATTTAAAGGTCCTGAGATGAATGAGAAAAGTATGCCATTATTGATTAAAAACCTGTGTTGAGTTTTGCTCTTCATTTTCTCTCCTTTGTGTGATACAATTGAGATCAAATTAGGGTTTGTGATAAATCCTAATCCAATTTTAGAATTAGTGATTAATTCCAAAATTTATCCCCTAATTAAAAAAATCCCAAATACAATCTCCCCTAATCCCAATTTCACAAATCCCCTAAATCAAACCCTAATCCCCTCATTAGCCGCCGCCTCTTCACCTTCTACTTCTTCTTCTTCCCTACCCCGACCCCCCACCAAACCAACCTCACCGTCGTCTTCTTCTTCTCCAATCCCGGCCCACCGTCCGCCATCACCTCCTCCCTCTCTCGCTACCACACCCGAAGCCCCAAATCCATCATCGACCCATCCCCAGTTCTCGTCGCCACCCACTCCCGCAACCCCAACTCCGGCGACCCATCACCACCACTACCAAACCGTCTCCCCCATCCCTTCCTCTTCCTCGACTTTACCAACAAACCCAACTCCTTCTCCTTCCCCTCCACTCCCGATCAAAACCTGCACCCTAAAAGCAACCCCGACTGCCCTCCCAACGTCGACCACCCCGTCGCACCTCGCCGACGCCGCCACCAACCCGCCGGCGACTTGATCTACCGGCCCTTGCTGTTGTCGCTGTCGCCCTTCTATTGTTGCTGCGTTGCCGTGTTCTTGGTTACTGTCCGCTTCGAGATCGACGCTGGTTGTCTACGTATTCGGTATACTCTTTCCACTATTAATATTTGTGCTTTACTGCCTTATCATCTAGTATATTATCTGATTTGACTGTCGACCACAAAATACTGAGATTGAGTGATCCACATGCTAGATTAGAGTACGAATCTGTATTGCACTTTTTACTTGCTAAAACACGTAGGATTTACTTATTGATTAAGGTTGAATTATTAATTGGGACTGTTGCATTTATTCAATTCTTGAAAACCCATCGAACCTGTTAACTGTTAAAAATTTCCAACTTAGATCCGCAATTTCATGTTGGTAAAATTAACCCATTAAAATTCTTGGAAATTCTCTATTTTAGGGTTGGTTTTACATCATTTTGGTATCAGCGCGAAGGTTCTTAAAACCTTAGTTCTTGCATCGTAGGCATCATTTTTGCATTCATTTAGTATCGTGTAGTCTTTTATTTTATTTTATTTTATTTTTATTTTAGTTTAGTTTAGTTCAGAATCATTAAAAAAAAAATTAGGACACTCTATTTCACACTTTTGGTGAATGCGTCTTCGCAGCACCATCACAGACCCTGAAGAGCCTTTCCTATCCCTTCCCAATCACCCAATTAGGAACCCTAGACTTCCCAGACCTGAAATGGACAATTCTGATATCTCCGCTACCCTAGCTGCCATCCAAGCAACTCTTGCCAATATCAATCAGAGGCTTGAGAAAGTGGAGCTAAATCAGACAAGTGTCCCTAAGCTTCATGGCCATCGTCAGATCCCTCAAGGGAATGTTCATGACGATCGACGTCAAGAACGTGACCCTGACGAACAATATAAAAAGAACGTTAAGGCTGATGTTCCCCAATTTGAAGGCCACATGGAACCCCAAGCATACCTTGATTGGGTCCGTGCCATGGACCACTATTTTGTGTGGTTCGACATGAGCGAAGCCCTTAAAGTTAAATTTGCAACTATGAAATTAACGGGGAAAGCTCAACAGCATTGGACCAATCTTGAACATGCCCGCAGAGGCCGAGGCCTAGCACCTATAGCCACTTAGGAGGCCATGAAAGAGAAGCTCACTGAGAGGTATGTACTGTTATCGTTCCACACCCGATTGCTAGATTCGTGGAACCTCAAGGAAGTAAATCCACACAAGAATATGTCGATAAATTCGATGACTTCCTTATTCGGTGCAATGCGTTAGGTAAAGAGAGTGAAGAACAAACTCTCTCTAGGTTCAGAGCTGGACTACGAGCTGACCTTAGGAACGAGCTAATCTATAGAAACGTGGACTCAATAGCGGCAGCCTACGCCCTAGTCCTCGACATGGATTCTCTTAAAGCTAGTTCTCATTCTAGGTCCAGCGACTCGAGAGATCATTCCTCTAGAATGACCTCTACTGACCCACCTAGACCTCAGCCTCCCTCTCAGCACCCCAACAAATCTCACCCCAGCAAATCTAATTCAAATTTTAATTCACATAGAGATGAACATAAGGGTAAGAACACCGAAAGAGATTACAGTAAGATTGACCCTCTCACTAAGTGCTATAAATGTAAGGGATACGGTCATGTTGCTGGCAACTGTCCCAGTCCCAGTAGGATTAATATAGTAGAGGGTACCGCAGTCATCGCTTATGAGCCCGACAATGAGTTTATTTATGAACCTAATATAAGTGATGACTTTGATGAAAAAGAGGATGACCAGTCTCTCAATTGTATTCAGCCTGTTCAGTCACCTCTATTGAGTATACCCGAGACACCCATTCCTTCCCAAGTCACTTGGCAACCCATAGATTTTACTCATGCATTAGCACATCACAAAGTCACAGAGTCTGCACCCACATTTGCATATAACATTCATGACTTGCATAGAGAAATTTCCAAGGAACTTAATGAGAATAATTTTAACTACAAGTTAATAGCAGATACTAGAAGGAAATTTATAACTTTTGATATTGGTGACGAAGTGATGGTTCGGATTCATCCGGAACGGCTTCCTGTTGGAGCCGTTAAGAACTTGAACATACGTGCTGCAGGCCCATTTAAGATTCTACATGCAATCAATAATAGTACCTATGTCGTTGACCTTCCTGAAGGTTTTGGCATAAGTAAAATTTTCAATATTGAAGATCTAGTACTTTATGAAGGCTCAAAATTCAACCCTAGAAATTTTCTTATAGATGAGCCTACCCTGCAGCCTAATGGTGAGATTCCCCCATTACCTCCACTACCAGATATTACTTACCCATCGACAGAAGAATTGGATAATATTTTAGATGATCAGATAATCTCTACTAGAGATGGTGGTATGCACAAGTATTTGGTAAGGTGGAAAAATAAGCCGAAGTCGGATGACACTTGCAGTGGTCGTGAGGGGCTCCTGCAACTGGATCCAGATCTTTTGGAGCACGATGACATGATCACTGGTTTTGACTCGACTGGGTCGAGTTCTCTCCCACCCGGAGAGAATGATGAGGACATCTTTACAGTTTAGGATTTTTATTTTATTACCATTTTTATTTCTGGCAATTATAGCCATATGTAATCTTTTTGTAATTTTTAGATTCTGAGAATATTTTAGAGATATGTTTCAAGATGTAATTGAGCCTATTTAAAGATCCTGAGATGAATGAGAAAAGTATGCCATTATTGATTAAAAACCTGTGTTGAGTTTTGCTCTTCATTTTCTCTCCTTTGTGTGATACAATTGAGATCAAATTAGGGTTTGTGATAAATCCTAATCCAATTTTAGAATTAGTGATTAATTCTAAAATTTATCCCCCAATTAAAAAAATCCCAAATACAATCTCCCCTAATCCCAATTTCACAAATCCCCTAAATCAAACCCTAATCCCCTCATTAGCCGCCACCTCTTCACCTTCTACTTCTTCTTCTTCCCTACCCCGACCCCCCACCAAACCAACCTCACCGTCGTCTTCTTCTTCTCCAATCCCGGCCCACCGTCCGCCATCACCTCCTCCCTCTCTCACTACCACACCCGAAGCCCCAAATCCATCATCGACCCATCCCCAGTTCTCGTCGCCACCCACTCCCGCAACCCCAACTCCGGCGACCCATCACCACCACTACCAAACCGTCTCCCCCATCCCTTCCTCTTCCTCGACTTTACCAACAAACCCAACTCCTTCTCCTTCCCCTCCACTCCCGATCAAAACCTGCACCCTAAAAGCAACCTCGACTGCCCTCCCAACGTCGACCACCCCGTCGCACCTCGCCGACGCCGCCACCAACCCGCCGGCGACTTGATCTACCGGCCCTTGCTGTTGTCGCTGTCGCCCTTCTATTGTTGCTGCGTTGCCGTGTTCTTGGTTACTGTCCGCTTCGAGATCGACGCTGGTTGTCTACGTATTCGGTATACTCTTTCCACTATTAATATTTGTGCTTTACTGCCTTATCATCTAGTATATTATCTGATTTGACTGTCGACCACAAAATACTGAGATTGAGTGATCCACATGCTAGATTAGAGTACGAATCTGTATTGCACTTTTTACTTGCTAAAACACGTAGGGATTTACTTATTGATTAAGGTTGAATTATTAATTGGAACTATTGCATTTATTCAATTCTTGAAAACCCATCGAACCTGTTAACTGTTAAAAATTTCCAACTTAGATCCGCAATTTCATGTTGGTAAAATTAACCCATTAAAATTCTTGGAAATTCTCTATTTTAGGGTTGGTTTTACATCACATGCAGTACTAGGTAATGGTAATACTTTAATCAAATTACTCCATGGATGAAAGTTTTTCTTACCCATGAAGGATAAGGGTAGAAGTGTACTACCTATTAAAAGTTTGATAAAACTAGGGTAAATAACTAAATATTTATCCTGTCCATTCACCTGGTCATGTAAATGATGTGTACATACCAAGATTTGAGAACTCAATTTTGGTATCGGTTTAGGAGAATGCAAAATTGATCCATTTCGGGTAGGCTTCTTTAGTTTCATTAAGTTTCCATCACGGTTTGGTAATTATATACATATATAATTACCATCACGGTTTGGTAATTATATACATATATAACAAAAAATAAGTAATTTACATTGAAACATCAGAAAATATTAAATGAATTTCTAAAATTTCCAATTTTTTCAAAAATGTCTTTTAAACTTCTCACCTGTCACAACACTTCTCTTTGAAGTCCATATCATACCAAACACACAAATCTCACATGACACTAGCAATTCTAGTTCAATTTTCAATAGTTTTGTGTGTCAGGGTGTATGCGTCCATGCCTCATACACTTCCACCCTAAACATAACCAATTAAAAGACAGTATTGAACGAAGTTGATGGAGTTAATCTGGGGCATAAATGTAGTAGTTACCACAACACAACTTACATTAAAAAAAACATGAGTAGAACTATAGAGAAATTTAGCAATAACAAAGCCAAAACCTCCCTCAATTGGACCAATGTTACCTCTACACCTGAGTACCTGACCTACAAAGTTGAACAAACCCTACTTTCCCCAAATCTGACATGACACTAGCAATTAGGAATAGGTTTCTTTAAAAAATCATGCACGTGTGCCCATGTACATCCTTCCTAGATTGCCACACTAAAGGTAAGCAATTAAAAGATAACATCGAATGGTGTTCTTGAGTTATAGTGCACAAATGTAGTTACTGCAACATCATTTACACTAAAACAAACACGAATACAACTATATTGAATTTGGCCAACAACAAACCCTAAACTCCCTAAATCCCACCTCTACACCCCCACAAACAAAGTTTCACAAACCCTAATTCCCAATTCCCAACACAAATACCCAAAAAGTTCCAACCTTTTGCACACACTCGTATCTCTCATCTCTAACAAACCCTAATTCCTGACACAAAGAACAAAATAGCTCCAATCTTTTACCTCTATTCGGCCATCCGTAACGAACCTCACCACCACCCGGTAAACCGGGGAAAGCTTCTCCCAATTCCCCTTCTCCCCAACTGCGATCAACCCCGCAGCACACCTCAACCCCGCCGCAATCCCGCTCACCTTCAGCTCCCCCAACCCCAAAACCCTAACCACTGTCTCACTCACCTCCGCCCACCGGCTCCGTACCACCGCCGCCGAAGCCCTGGGAAGGGTCAACGATAGGAAGGTCAACAGGGCAGAGGTCGCGGGGTCGGAGGCGGAATGGGGGTCGCGTGACAGTTGCGTGAGGGCTGAGACGGCGGCGATGAAGTAGGCGGTGGGGGTTTGGGAGATTTTGTTGTCTTTTAGGGTTTGGGAGATGGAGCCAGCGGCGGCGCAGAGGTGGTCGTCGGAGTTCTGGTAGCGGGCGATGATGGCGGTCGCTATGTCGGATTCGGGTTCGGATCCCAAACCCGTTAAGAAGTTGGGATCCATGGTGGCGGTTGACGGTAACGGTAGGTGTTGGTTTAGGGTTTAGGGTTTGGAATGCTTTTAAGTTTTGGAGGATTGAGAAATGTAGATTTGTATTTTTTTAAGGTTAAAAATGGGCTTTCATTGGTGGGCTTTTTAAGGTGTAAACAAATGGGCTTTATTAGGATTTTTTTCCCCAAACTGCCCCCACTTTTTGAAAGTTTTTCCCAAACTGCCCTACTTTTTTTTTAATTTTTCAAATCATCCCACTCGGTCTTTGAAAGACCGAGTTTAGTTAAAACTAACTCGATTTTTCAAAGACCGTGTGTTAGTCTTGGATTTCGAATTCTAACACACGGTTTTTGAAAAAACGAGTTATTTTTGCCTAAACTCGGTCTTTCAAATACCACGCAGTTATTTTGGTAAATACTTTCGAAAATGGATCAGTTTGTGATTTGTACTGATGAGCAAAGTATCAAGCATATTCTAGAACAGAAAATAAATACGGAAATTCAAGAAAAATGGCTGTGGAAGCTACTTGGACTCACATTTACAGTTGAGTACAAGAAAGGGGTGTTGAATTCAGCTGCAGACAGCTTGTCAAGGAAGAGAGACGACCAGGGAACTTGCAATGAGTTATCGGTTGTACTTCCCCAGTGGCTTGATGATATTAAGAGTTTGGTTGAGCAAGATCCATATTTCCAAAAACTGAGAGAAAAACAGAGTAAAGGTGAGTTGGACGAATCTAAATACAAAATAGTCGATGGGTTATGGTTTTATAAAGGAAGGATTCTCATTAGTCCCAATGCTACAATAAGAGAAGTGATCTTCAATGACCACCATTCTTCCAACAGCGGAGGACACTCTGGGTTTCACAAAACACTCCATCGAATAAGGAGAACCTTCGTATGGGAAGGGATCACCAAAGATGTGAAGAAAATAATACGGGAGTGCATTATTTGTCAGAGAAACAAGCATGAGACGTTGTTTCCAGCAGGATTGTTGAATCCACTCCCAATTCCTGAACGAATATGGGAAGAAATATCTATAGACTTCATCGAAGGTCTGCGAAAGAGTGGGGGTAAAAATGCTATCATGGTAGTAGTCGATCGATTGACGAAGTATGCGCATTTCGTTGGCATATCACACCCGTACACCGCAGAGTCCATAGTGCAAGTATTCGTTGGTCATGTGTACCACCTTCATGGGATGCCCCGGGGTATTGTGAGCGATCGAGATCCTATCTTCATGAGCAAATTTTGGAGAGAGTTCTTTTCTCCACAACAGTGTAAACTGAAACATTCGACAGCTTATCATCCACAAAGCGATGGGCAAACAGAAATTGTGAATAAGGCTTTAGAGATGTATCTACGCTGTTTATGTGGGCAGCGACCCAGCGGTTGGAGCAAATTTTTGGGCTGGGCGGAGTTTTGGTATAATACAAATTGGCACGTATCAACGGGTATTACCCCCTTCGAAGGAGTTTATGGGCAACTTCCTTCAGCACTACTACATTATGTCCAAGGAACCGCGACAGTTCAAGCAGTGGAAGAGGGGTTGATGACTAGAGATGAAGTGTTGAAACTGTTAAAAGACAACTTGACTGTGGCTTAACATCGGATGAAAAGATTTGCTGACAAGAGAATAATTGATAGGGAGTTTACAGTAGGAAATATGGTACTACTAAAGTTGCAACCATATAGACAAACTACAATGCGGGGTTCTGCACCACAGAAGCTTTCGTCTAGGTTCTTTGGACCTTATCGTGTAATTTAGAAGATTGGGAAGGTGGCATATAAGCTTGCACTACCCCCAAATGTGTCAATCCATCCAGTTTTTCATGTATCTAAGTTGAAGCACTGCCACGGCACACATTTACCAGAGATCTCTCAAGAACTGCCACAATGGTGGGTGAAACAATCAGAAGAGGAGGAACCAGAAGAAGTTTTGGGTCGCCGAGTGTTCAAGAAGAACAACAGGGTTGGTATTAAACTCTTGATCAAGTGGAAGGGTTCCAGCAATGAGGATGCATCCTGGATTGACATAGACGAATTGCACACCAAATTTCCAACTTTCGAGCTTGGGACAAGCTCGCTGATAAGAGGGGAGGAGTTGTCAGGGGTCATCGGAGCATCGCCGGAGTGTCACAGCCCCACCGGAGTCATCGCATAGTTGGGTGGAAGAGAGTACAAGAATGGGTTATGAATTTAATGGGTCTATAGCTGTAGTTGAAGGTAGTATCGGAGTATTAGTAGTTTACGTGCAGTACGCACATTAGTGTGATTGAATGTAAAAGAAGGCGGGAAGGCAGAGGGGTGCGTAGAGTATGTAATTTCCAAATTGTCGTGTAGCGTAACTACCTTCCTTCGCCTCCATATATACTGTAATCGATTCTAGAAGATCAGTAAGAAAAATATCTCAATTCTCCCCCTCCAATTATCTCATCTTCTTCCTCCCAATTCCTTCTTCTTTCTCCAAAACACAGCCATGGCTAGATCCAGATCTAGTCGAAGTCAGAATCCTGACAGAAAACATCAGTAAAAATCAGAAAAAGTCGTTGAAAATGAAATGACATAAAACATACTTATAAATAAATAGCATAAGTGATGAGGACATCAATTTTATTTAGTATCATATTTGTTTTTGACAATTATAGCCACATGTAATCTTTTTTTATGTATTTGAGATTCTGAGAATATTTTGAGATTTGTATCAAGATGTATTTTGAGCTTTATTTATAGGCATTGAGATTACACTACAAGAAAAACCCTTTTTCGCAACGCCAAATGTCGTTGCTAAAACTCGTTTGTCGTTGCGAAAAATATTTTTGGCAACGACATTTGTCGTTGCAAGGTCGTTGCGCGTCCGGGCGTCGCGAAAGATTTTGACTACGACTTGCTGTCGTTGCCAAACATAGATTTTTTCGCAACAGCATTGCCGTTGCAATATATTTTGTCGTTGCCATACTTAATTCCATCTGTGCTATGGTATAAAATCAATCGCAACAACCTTTGTCGTTGCCAAACATACTTCATATATTTGGCAACGACTCATGTCGTTGCTAAAGATATTTTTTTCGCAATGAATTATTGTCGTTGCCAAAACATTTTCTATTTTGGCAACGACTACTGTCGTTGACAAAGCTCGACTGTTTTGCAATTATTTTTATAATTGCTTTGCATTACTTGTATTTTGGTAACAACTATAGTCGTTGCTAAAGCTACCAATTGTCGTTGCGAAAGTTTAATTCTTTTCGAGACAAATTATATATTGTCGTTGCATCAGCCCTATCCAAACTAGCATACACTTCAAAAACATTAAAAACCAACATCATTTCAAAAACTATAATATTAACCTTGTCCAACATATTACATTTATGTCACATATAAGAAGCAATGCCCAAAATATTACAACCATCAACTTCTCAAAAAGATTTCTAAGTATCTCATAGTCATTTCCATTGTGCATAATAAGCTTAACCATGTTTTCTAATATTCTCTTGACATCTAAACATTGCAACAAAATTGGATGCAAGATTGAAAAAACTGAATCAACTTAGAACAAAAGAATATTTTGGAATGAATATTGTCAGAAAACACAAGTAGCAAAAAATTGGGGTTGATGGTGGAGAGTTAATAACCTAAACCAACAGCTAACTCATATAAGATATAACTAAATCATACATTGTCAAAATATGATACAAAAATATATGCTCCTGGACCAATGGCTTCATTCCCTAATTCTCCAAATGCAGTTCCTTCTCGTGGTACCTACATATTTGAAATAATGATTAGTCCAGCAGTATACAATGAAACTATGAGAGATTGCCAAAACTATTGGAACCTGTATGCACAAAACAATACAGCATAATAGTGCCACTAAAATTAATAGTACCTTGATCATTTGAGGAATTTCATGCACCTCTATTTGTAAGTTGTGCCAACAATTCTTGTTTCATTGCATCCATTGCACGCTGCATATCTTCCTTTTGTTGTTCAATTTGTTTTGTGGTTCTTTCTTGAGTTTCTTGCAACTCCTTTATCATTTTCTGCTGCTCTTCAATCTTCTTTTGTTGCTCATTGATCAAGTTTTGTTGCTCAAGTTGTTGTCTTCCTTTACAATAACCTTTTAATGCAGTTCCCTTGCCACGAAAATACCCTGATCTAGGCTTCAAAACATCTAGAAGGATCTCCTCTTCAGTTATTGAATCACCATGTGCAGCAACTGCTACTTTAAGTTGCTCCTAATTAAATAACAATAACAAAAAATAAAATTTACCATGAAACATCTTACAAAAATATCATCTGCACTTGGTTGTTGTCACCTTCATATTTAAATTAAAGAAACTGATTAAACAAATTAAATATCATCTGCACTTACATGAAGAAAATATCATCTGCACTTACATGAAGAGATCACAATTCACACTTTATGACTGAGAAATGCTAAGTAAGAACCATAGGTTTTAAATCATCTATACTGAATGTTAGATTATCCTGAAATGAATTGACATAAGAGGTTATTATGCACATTGGTAACATTAAAGCTATGCTTATTATATCTTAGTAATGCTGCTAAAGTTGTAACTTCAACTATTACCCCACATTGAATGCACTCATAATTTCCGAAGCAAAGATGATTGATCAAATACTCGGCTGAGTTTTAGACTCTGTATGGAGAATGTACTGAGTATAGCTAGTAACAAAAAGTGAGCAAGACGGTGCTAAAGATATGTGGCAAAAGATATACAGCAATAGATACTAGGGGTGAAATGTATGCAGTTCAATGGTTTTGAGGTTGAGAACCTCCGTAGACTAGTTACAGTTAATTCTTGTGGTGTAGTAATATATGGTCTTGTCTCTAATATTTATTGCAAAATTTGAATTTTTTTCATCTTCATCTTATACAGAAGACAGAGCACTGACACCGGAGACTTAATAATTCATGCTGGAAACAAGATCACATAAGAAAATGCATGATGTATTCACAATCATCCAGATGCTGGAACCAACACACTTCCGGGGTTGGGATTCTGCTACAGGCGAGATTAGTACCCCATGAGCGTGTGTTGGTTGTCGAGGACTTGGAAGTTATTTAACAGCCCTCAGCTTGAAAATTGGAAAGGAAATCCTCTCAACTTCACTCGAAAATGGCACTTGAGGGTTCCTTTTTACCTCTTCTTCAAGACTGTTCCACTACCTTTTCATGAAGTGGACCAGGATTAAGTGACCACTTATCGTAAAAATTTATCATGATGCGTAAGCTATCTAGTGCCAACATGGAAGAATATAACTCCTCATATTAACTGCAACTTGATGGGTCAGAAAAGCACACTCTATTTTGTTTAATGTTTACAAATTTTATAGAAAAGTTCTTTTATTTATTGTATCTAAGAATTATTTTGTTTATCCAAGAGCCATAGCTGGTTCCTAAGAACACTAAGATTTTTTAAGTCATTTGGACAATGTACAAATCAAGTTGGTTTTAGTGCAGAAATTGCTATAGCGCTACAAACACAAGAAGAAGTCCAGCAAAAACCTCCTTTCTCTGGTTTCAGCTATCAAGAGACCCTCACCATTCACAATGGGCCCAAAAAGGTTTACATTGCCCCTAGAATCCAACACCTTGATTTTATCCACCATAGGTTAATCATCTAGAAGCGGTAGGGGTTCAACACAATTCTAACCTGATGTCAATCTTTTGTATAACAAAATATCATCAACGCACACTGACTGTTAGAATTCTCTAACCGTGCTTAAACTTCCTACTGCATATATATTCACTACCTAGGTATAATGGTTATCTCATCAGCGACTACGAAGCTTCTCTAAAATGCTGAGAGTTCATTGCCAGATTTTCATTACGTAGATATAAATGATCAGAATTCAAATATGTAAATACAGGAAACTCTAAACCCAAATTTCTCCATAATTTAACCTATACTGAGAGTCTGAGATCACAAGCAAATTATTATAACATAAAGACAACATTTATGCATGAGAAAGAAAAACCTTTACCTGATACTTGAAGAATAGCTCCGACAATGGATACGTGGAAGATGAATTCAACTTGTTTGCTATATGCAGTGCACGGCAGGCAGTATACGAGTTGCTGTGATAACTGCATTTTCCACAAATTAAAGATATCAACCTTCGAACGCAGTATGCTTATCGATTTATAAGATTTACAAAGGACTTAAAACAAATTGAACCATATCTGCAACACTTTCCATTTTACAGATTTTTGCTTAGTCTGTTCTGTCTATAATCTCTATCTTTACAGAATACAGACTGCTCAGGGGAACCCTCTTACTATGTAATTGATATGTTTCAGAAATTAAACCACTGAATCAAACTTACTGAATTAGACTATAGTAGAATGGCCAATTTTTTGTATTTCCATTCTCATTTAGCATACAAAAACAACGAGATGAGTTTCAAATTAGACTACTACACTGTCATGCAAAGCAATAACAGATTTTTTTGTAAATTGTCGATCATGTACTATCACAGTACCATGAACTTTTATCAAATTGAAATGATCCCTTGATAAGTCAAAATTGACTGCTGAACACCTTTCCACTTTATCATTGGACGTTTTGGAACAGAGTTATGTAAAGTCACGATATAATTTATTCTCACTAGAATTATTTCCTAACTCCACGAAACTCCAGTTATCATATCATAACCCCATTCCCAAACACATCCTAAGACGACAATTCATCCTTGATCATTCATACAGGACAGCAGAATAAACAAGTCACAGAGGAAGAGAGTGCTTACGGAAGAGGGAAAGGATGGACAATGAGATTTGGCGGAGCCGAGGATGGAGGATTGGCGAGAAGGGGAGCAGTTGGAGTGGACTATGGCGATGCCGCCGAGGGAGGCCATGGCGACCGCCATTGAGGATTCGGAGACGGTGTCCATGGGGGAGGCGACGCAGGGGATGGAGAGGGGGAGGTGCTTCGAGATGCGAGTCGAGAGATCGACGGCGTCGGCGGGGAAGTCGATGAAACCGGGGTGGAAGATGACGTCATCGTAGGTGTAGGAGTAGCCTTGGGAGAATAGGCGAGCAGCGGTGAAGCCGTCATCGAGGGCGGAGGAGTCGAGGTGGTTGTTCATGGCTGTGGGTTTCTAGGGTTTTAGGATAGAGTTGGAGAGGGAGAGGCGGTGAATGAGGAGAAGGAACCGATCTCTATTTTTATGTCGAAAGTTTACATTATACAACCTTATCATCTTTCTTAATTATTAAGTTAAATTTTTAATTTTTTTTATATTTCTGGCAACAATACTGTCGTTGCAGTAGATATAAGGAAATATACGCAACGACATTTATCGTTTCCAATTTACACACAATCTGGTGCAACGACATTTATCGTTTCCAATTTACACACAATCTGGCGGGGATGTGCAAAGGCCCGGAAAAATTTTATTTTATTTTTAGCAACGACTTTCGCGTTGCCGTAACTAATTTTCACAACGACTAAAAAGTCGTTGCCAAAACCTCGTTGCGAAAAAGAGTTTTTCTTGTAGTGTTAATAAGAAAGCATGCTATTCTTGATTTTTAAAAAAATTGTGTTGAGTTTTTGCTCTTCCTCTCTCTCTGTGTGATACAAGTTTGATCCAAATTATTAGGGTTTGTGATAAATCAACTCTAAAATCTACCCCCAAATAAAATTACCCAAACCCTAATTTCCCAAACCCCAAAACAAAACCCTGATCCCTCTTCTTCTTCCCCAATTCCCGATCTGCAGCCAACCCCAACTTCCTCATCCCCGATCGACCACCTCCGACGACTTTCCCAACCATCGAGCAGTCAGCCAGTCGATGCCCTTGCCCAGCCCCAATCCCGTTGATCTTCCTGCTGCTCCTCCTTCCCTGTCGACCTTCAGACCCGAGGACCCCCTATGGTTGCTCAACCTTCTCGTCGAGCTCTCCATCCTCCGGTGACCCCCGACCGCGTCGCCCACCTCCTATCGCCTCGTCGAGCTCTGTCCCTCGTCCAAGTCACTAAAGCACCCGATCGAAAATCCCTTGGCCCTTGCTCCTCTTGCTACCAATGTTGTTGCTTTGAGTGATGTGTTCTGCGTGCTGTTCAACCTTAGATCTACACAGAGGTCTTCAAACTCTCGGTATACTCTTTCCACTTTTAAATATTTGTGTTATACTGCCGTTCCTCTCTATTATATTATTTAATATTATGTCGTCCACAAATATTGAGATTGAGTGTTCCACTTGCTTGATTAGAGTACAAATCAAAATTGAATATTTTACTTGCTAAAAAACACTTAGGGATTTAATTATTGATTTTAGAGTTGAATTATTAATTGGGATTGTTAACGTGATTCAATTCTTGAAAATCCATCCAACCAATTAATTGTTTAAAATTTCCAACTTTGATCCGCACCTACGCGTCGGTAAAATTAACCCGTTAACATTCTTGGAAATTCTCTTTTTTAGGATTAGTTTTACATCATTTTGGTATCGGAGCGAAGGTTCTTAAAACCCTTGTTCTTGCATCATAGGCATCAATTTTGCATTTATTTAGGATTGTGTTATTTAGGATTGTGTAGTCTTTTATTTTTCTTTCGTTATTTTAGGTCATTTCATATTCATTAAAAAAAAATAGGACACACACGACCCCTAGTTTCCACTTTTGGTGGATGCATCTGCACACAAATCACCCAATTAGAAACCCTAGACCTTACCGACCTGAAATAGACATTGTTCTAAAAATCAGTCTAGGCGGCCGCCTAGGCGCTAGGCGGTCCCCAGGCGACTCGCTAGGCCCTAGGCGTTTGAAAAAATCGGTTTGGCCTATTGGGCGGGTCCAGGCGGGTCTAGGCAGATTTGGGCGGCCTAGGCCGACCCGGATAATAAAATAGAGCTTAACCCGATCTGACCTAATCCGGACCCGCTTAAGGAGTTAGAGACTTGGTTCATATTAGTAGCAGTAGTAGTAGTAATAGTTATTAGGTAGTGTTTTTTACTTGTAGTAGTAGGTGTGGTCTGGTTGTTGTTTTCATCTTGAGGATTTAGCGTTATTGTTCCGATATCAACTTATCAATGAAATGAGATGACAACAATCTTTCTATATTCAAAAATATATATACTTATATAGCTACTACATATTTAGACAATCATCAGTTTAGGAAAGGATGACTTTTTAAATTTTTCCCCAAATTTGTTTTCATAGAACAACACCCAACCTAACATTGCAAATTGTAAGTTGGAGTTCACTGAAAACCACTAGTACAACACTGTTTACCTCCAAGATATCAAATCTATCGATGTTTTTGATTATGAAAAGACAAGTCAATCCATATTTCAAAAGAGATAGACTAGAACTAGTATAATAGTTTATTTTCTCGATACATCAAATTAAGACATTAAAAATTCTGATGGAAAGCAATAACTTATCCTGACAAATCATTGCTCTACCCAAATCTATTACCAAAACCAACACCTTGATGCAATTGTGTCTTTTAGACCATCTAAAGCTCATATTGCAATAGCAAGGAGAAAAACCAAGAGTAAAAATGAGGAGCAATAAAGAGCATGATAATGCATGAGGGAACAAAAAAAAAACAACAGATAAATTGGGGTAAAAATAAACTAAACTAAAATAAATAAATAAATAAGTAAAAAATGCAAAACACCTAACGCCTAGCCGCCTAGGCCCCGCTTACAAGGTCTAGGCGCTAGACCCCCATCGGCCGCCCGACTACCGCCTAGTAGTGGTCTAAATGGCGTCCGCCTCGGATGCCTAGGCGGCACCTAGGTGCTGAAAAAGAGGAGAACAAACCGCATATGCAATATGCGGTACTCTAGGCGTTGAGATGGCAGGTGGCGTACAAGGTGTCGATCTGGCGGCGCCTAGGCGGCCGAAATTGATCAGGCGGCTGACAGATTTTTTTTGTAATTTTTTTTTCAAATTCTTCAAAATAGTCTTCATCTTCAACAGAAAAAAACCTCTTCACCTTCAACAGTAAAAAGCCTCTTCATCTTTACATTAAGGTGTTACTAGTTCACGTTATATTTGAAATTTTATATGACTGATTATTGTTTATGTCATTATGAATCTAAAGTTTAAATCATAATCGTTGTTGAAGTTCTAAAATCATTCTGGCCTAGCATCACTTGTGAATTGTGATGCATTTAATCTCATGGCCTGACCATTTTCTTCAGGAAGATTAGTAGTCCTTGATCGCAATAACTCCAATAAATGGTTTTGTTTCATCCCTGCAACCTGCATTGTCAAGATTAAGAATCATTCAATTATATTAGGATAAAAATTAAAGAGTTCACAGAATCATTTGAACTACAAGCACCAAAGTTCCAACTTCACCAAAAATTTAGACTACAAGCAAAAATAGAGAAATGTAACTTTTAGAAGGTTAATATAGGCGGTAGGCGGTCCTTGGCCGAACCGCCACTGCTTGACACCATTTACAACCTTGCTGCCTAGCGACTTTTAGAACACTGGAAATGGAAAACTCTGATATTTCCGCTACCCTAGCTGCTTTTCAAGCAACTCTTGCCAATATCAATCACAGGCTTGAGAAAGTGGAATTAAATCAAACTGTTGCCCCTGAGCTTCATGCTAATCGTCAGATCCCTCAAGGAAATATTCGTGATGATCGACGTCAAAAAAGTGACCCTGACGAACAATATAAAAGGAACGTTAAGGCTGACGTTCCCCATTTTGAAGGCCACGTGGAACCCCAAGCTTATCTCGATTGGATTCGTGCCATGGACCACTACATTGTATGGTTGGACATGAGCGAAGTCTTGAAAGTTAAATTTGCCATTATGAAATTAACGGGTAAAGCTCGACAACACTGGACCAATCTTGAACATGCCCGCAGAGGCCGAGGCCTGGCACCCATAGCCACTTGGAAAGCCATGAAAGAGAAGCTTACTCAGAGATATGTATCGTTATCGTTCCACACCCGATTGTTAGAATCGTGGAACCAACTGTATCAAGAAAGTAAATCCACACAAGAATATGTTGATAAATTTGATGACTTTCTTATTCGGTGCAATGCTTTAGGTAAAGAGAGTGAAGAACAAACTCTCTATAGGTTCAGAGCTGGACTACGAGCCGACCTTAGGAACGAGCTAATTCATAGAAATGTGGACTCACTAGCGGCAGCCTACGCCCTAGTCCTCGATATGGATTCCCTTAAAGCTAGTTCCCATTACAAGTCCAACAATTCGATGGATCATTCCTCTCGAATGGTACCTCCTGTCCAGTCACCTCCACTGAGTGTACCTGAGTCACCCATCCCATCCTAAGTCACTTGACAGCCTATAGATTTTATCCAGGTGTTAGAACATCAAAGAGTCACAGAGTCTGCATCCACATTTGCATATCACATTCATGACTTGCATAGAGAAATTTCCAAGAAACCTAATGTTACCGCTAATTCTGGTGTGGGGGTAAACAGATAGAATTTGTGGATCCGAGGAAAACCTGAACAGCTGACTCGGCCTTCTTGCTCCTGCCACAACCTGCAAGGAAGTGCGAGACACCGGGGTTGATTCCGGCGACGCACCCTCCGACGCTCTTGTCAGTAATCAGCAAAAGATTAAGAAAGAGCTTAAGTGGTAAAAAAAAGTGATTAACCTCGTCTTGGTGGTAGAGGGGCTGTATTTATAGTCGCCTTTGGAATGATCAGGATCCTGATTTCCTGGCTAACATTTAGGAGCAAAATCCTCCTATTCTGTTTTAGGAAAGTAGGCCTTGATTCCCTGGTGAGAGCAAATCAAGCTTATTGATTTGATCTAATCAAATCAGTGGCCTGATTCTCCCTTGGTGGACCGGGCTTG
This sequence comes from Hemerocallis citrina, assembly GCA_017893485.1. Lineage (NCBI taxonomy): Eukaryota > Viridiplantae > Streptophyta > Magnoliopsida > Asparagales > Asphodelaceae > Hemerocallis > Hemerocallis citrina. Next base: position 231,485,362 of record CM030366.1, on the reverse strand, counting down.
TATCGGGTCGGGACCCGCGCCCAGTTGGAGTGGATCTATTCGCGGGCGGTTGGTTTCGCGAGAAGGAGGCCCACTACCCGTTTTGGATCCATCTGTATGTGAAATTACCTTTTTACCCCCGTGCTTCAAGATTCGTGCTCGATCTGGACGGTCCCGATTTAACCCCAATTTTAGTCATATCACGAGCCCCCCACTCCTAAAGGCTGAGCGTGGTCAGACTTTGAGGAGTAGTTCAGCAATTTCAGTGGCTGGTGGAGTTGTATCGGAGTCCAAATGTGGGATTTTGAATCTAGAAAGGGGGTAGTGAGGTAACTTTTGACGCCGTGTGCTGTTCTTGAGCTGCGTCGGGTATCTGACAGTCTTTTATCTACTTTTTTCGAAGTATTTGTTTAATTCTGCGATGTGTTTGCTAATCGTTCGGGGGCTTTAGCGGTGCATTCAGGGTAATAATTGTTCGCTCCGGGGTTCGAAAGTGTGTCCCCGAATTTTCAATTATCTCCCAGAATTTTTAGCTAATTTTCCCGATTTTTTAGCAATTTTCTCGCAATTTTTAAACAAATAAAACGATTAAAATAAATAAAAAACGATTTAAATACCGATTAATGGCGTGGCTTGATCTGAGCCATTGATCATGGGCGAGTACCAGTTCCGGAAGGATCTGGTGGCTGTTGTAGCTCGGCAGCGTTTTTCTCCATTTTCGAGTTCGGAAAGGCACTTGCTCGGCTGCCGACCGGAGACTAGGGGGTTCGGCGTTCCGAGCGACGTGGCGCAATCTGAACCATCGGATGGTGGCGCGTTTTCCAAGAAAACGCTATCTTGTCTTTTTGCGCACGTGGCGCAATCTGGACCATTCATCGTCAGGAACACGAATTTCTGAGAGATCGAACGGTCGTGATTGATCGGTGTCGTTTTCCCCCCATTTACGAGCTCGGAAAGGCACTTGCTCGGACGCCGACCGAAGGCAGTGGTGTTCGGCAGGTCGAGCGACGTGGCGTTATCTGAGCCGTCGGATGTTGGCGCGTATCTCGAGACAGGCACAGCTCCCAAGAAAACACTATCTTGTCTTTTAGCGCACGTGGCGCAATCTGGGCCGTCTGATTGAGATCAGACGCGAAAGTTGAGGGGAAAGTGGTTTTTCCCCGTTTACGAGCTCGGAAAGGCACTTGCTCGGACGCCGACCGAGGACCTGTGGTTTCTGGCAATCCGGGATGGTTCTGTTCTCAATGGTATTAATTGTGCTCTGGGACTTGCGCGGCGTTCTGCCTTCCCAATGTCATTAAGGATAAGTCCCTTAATTAATACGCGGCGTTTCAACTTCCGAGGGTCATAATGACTGGTTCTTGAAGGTTGGCTATAAGTACTCCGCTCTCTTTGCCATTTCTGTCACAATCAGCATAGAGTTTCAGACCTCGGGGGCATTTAGCCTCGGGTAGTTTCTCTCTTGAGGTCCGGAGAGGTGGTCGCCCTTCTACCTGGTTTTCCCTTTGTTCTTGACGGCCCCAAAGTGGATGTCAGGAGCGAGGGGGAACGAGGTAGTAGTGGTGACGACCGTAGTTCGGATCCGAGGGAGGATTTACCTCGGAAGGACGGGCGGTCGCCTTGTTGTCTTGTTGTTTCCCCATTCCTCACTGCTCCGAATGGGGGTGTTAGGAGCGGGGAGCAATAAGACAGTAAGGTCGACGGCAATAGTCCGGACCCGGGGCGCGGACCTCTTCGGGAGGACGGGTGGTCGTTCTCTCACCAAGATCTTCTGCTTTCTTTGGTGGCTCCGAAGCGAGCGTCGGAGTGAGCGGGGGTCTTGGTGAGAGAGTGACGATCCATGTCCAATGCCGATCTCCGGGCCATCCGAGCCCGTTTGTTGCAGCTCGGGCTTTTGGACCGTCCGAGCCTGTTGTTAGCAACTGTGAAGGCGCTGCGGTTAGAGCCCTCCTGGCAAGCCGCGCCTTCCAGTTGCAAACAACTGGCTCGGAACAGTGCGTGTCTCCCGATCCCTGAGTGTGGATGGGTCCCCTCTCATCTCTGTCTTCCTTCCGGGCTGATGGCTTCTGATGGGCGTCAGCCCGGGGGAGTTAGAGACGAGAGGAGTGCCGATCTGTTTCTGACCGGGGCCCGTGGGTCGGTAGGATACTGGCCGAGCCACGGGACCTGGGGGGCGCTTGCCGAAGGCGGCGCCTCAAAACTGAATCAAAATTTTACTGCCTTCCTTGGACGTAGGCGAGGCATCCGAATGTTCGATCGTTCGAGCGGCGTGGCGTAATTAGAGTCGTTCGACGCTGGCGCGTATCTTGAGACGGGCGCGTTTCTCGAGAAGACACTATCTTGTCGTGTAGTGTTCTCGACGAGATCTAGGCCGTCTGATTGGGATCACGCACGAGTATTGAGGAGAAAGTAAGTTTTCTCCGTTTACGCGCTCGGAAAGGCACTTGCACAGATTCCGACCGGACCCTGTAGCCGTAATGTAGGTTTCGCTTGCAGCTCGGATTCAGATCCCCTGGTGCCGAGCTAGCTGACTTGGTGATGGGGACAGCGGTTGTGGGCCTTCGCGATGTTTCGAGAGCGGCCCAAAAGTCACTTTGGGAGTCCAAGGGACGTCCCGTTTTCACTATAAATCTTCACCCCCCCCCCCTTAGACCAAGTCTCACTTTTCGTTTTTACTCTCTCTCCTCAGTTTTTACTTTGTTGCGAAGTTTTCTGCTCTCTGGCGGTGTTGCTGGCTGTCGCGGTAGCGTTTGTAGACTCCGGTGAACTCTCCGACCGTTCACGTCACTTCAAGGTCAGTTTCTATCCCTTCTCTCTTTGAAATGGTTAAGATCACTGAGACCCCCGCCTCGGAACAAACCGTTGGCCGAGGGGATAAAGGGAAGGGTGTGGCTGAGCCGAGCGAGCAGGAGGTCGTTCGCCCGGATAGAGAAGGCGATGTGGCCGAGCGGCCTAGGGAGGTTGAGGCCCCGTCCCGGAAAGGCAAAGCCGTGGTCACCATTGTGGAGACACCGAAGAGGGCGGGGGCGTTCGGTCGGCAACCCATCGTCTTGTCGAGTGTGGGCGGCGTTCGGGACTACGTTGATGACGTCCTGGAGAAAGTGACTCAGGGTACGGCCCCACTGGTGGAGGAGAATGAGCCGAGGGAAGTTTCCGAGGTGGACCATGCTATCTCGTCGCTCACCGAGGATGACCTTCGGATGATCCGAGAGGGATTCCGGATCCCGCTAGAGTATGTCCTGCTTCTCCCTGGTCCGGGTTTTCGAGCAAACACGAGCTGTTCGTCGGACGTGTGTGTTTTCCCGGTCGATTCCCTTATCGCCGGACTCCGCTTTCCCCTCCATCCGTTCGTGGTTGAGGTCTTGGTCTTCTACGGTTTGAGTCCTGCTCAGCTGGCGCCGAACACATGGAGGCACGTTACAGCCTTCGTCCTTCGATGCCAAGAGGTTGGCGCTAAGCCGAGCATGTTCCTCTTCCGTAATCTTTACAGACCCTGCCAGCCGAGGAAGGAAGAACAGAGGTTTTACCTGTCGCCCCGGCCGGGCGTGAAACTGATCGAGAATCCGGACTCGATCAAACACTGGAAGACAAAGTACTTCCTCGTCCGATCCCTGACGCCGTGGGTGATATCGGCGGTTTGGGAGACGGAGGGCCTGCCCAAGCGCACCAAGAAGGAGGTGCCACTGAACGAGGGAAAGGTCGAGGTCCGGAGGAGGCTCCTCGCTTTGCCAACCATGAGTTGGAAAGATATTACAGAGGAGGATCTGTTCCGTGGGGGTCTCAGTCCGATCGACCCTCGTACGCTTCTGGTATTTATACTTATCGTTTAAAGCTCAAGAAAATTTATCTAAGTTTTTTCGTTCGGCTTTTGCAGAGACGATGAAGATGGACTACAGAGCCCTGATGGCGAAGGGTCGTTCGGAGCAGGAGAAGAAGAAGAGGTCGGCGGCGGAGACTCAGGACAGCCGGCCAGCGAAGAAGCCTTCGGTCGTGAAGACCGCCGAGCAGCCGAAGGTCATGGTCCCTGACCCTGCGGAGGTCCAGGTCCTCGACCCGCCCGCTCCGGATGCTCCGACACCGACCCCAAAGGGGGACGCTCCTGGTCCTTCGATCGGCACGTTCGGCGTGACGGAGGTGTTGTCCCTCCAAGTTCCGCCCCTGACTGCCGAGGCGGAGAAGATCCTGACCGAGCGCCACAAACAAATCTTTGTCCCCGACTGGCAAGTCATGCAGGTCGACGGCTTCTTGGGCGATGGCAACATCTGTATGGAGGCCGTGAAGCACCTGCCGACCCCGAAGGACCGAGCGACCCTGAAGGCAGGGCAAGCAGGGGACGCCGTGATGCAGATCGCTCGGAACACTATGTCGGTAAGTTGGCCGGGCTCTTTCTCTTTGGCTTTTCTTCCTTTGAGTTTTTCTCCCCCCCCCCTTTTTTTACCAAGTATTTGGGTTCGGATTTTAACCCGTCGCTCTTTTCCAGACCCTCTGCCACTTCAACTTCCTGGTCGAGGAGATGGCGAGCAAGGAGCAGGAGAAGGAGCGGGAGAGGGCGGAGCGCGTCAAGGTTACGCAGCGTCTCGATGCCGAGCAGCTCCTCTCGACGAAGAGGGCTGACGAGGTGAAGGGGTTGGAGGGGCAGCTGGCCAAGTCCGTTCAGCTGTCGAAGGACACGGCGGCTAAACTTGAAGCCGCGGAGAAGGAGGTCGCCGAACTGAAGGAGGCCTTGGCCACCGCTCGGTCGGAGACGGAGAAGGCGACGAAGAGGGCCGAGAGGGCCCAGGCCAAGCACCAGAAGAGGGTGAAGAGGGTGAAGAAGGCCGTGCAGGAGGAGGCTGCTCAGCATATGCTCCAGAACATGGAGGAAGCCTATGGTCGAGCGCTGACCCACATAGCCGCCAGGAACCCGGGCTTCGACATCTCCTCCTACCACTTTTACGACCCCGTGGAAGGGGAGGAGGGCGTGCCCGAGGGGATGCTCGGACCTGCGGGAGAGACGGAAGTCGTCGAGGGTCCGGCGGGGTCCGAGGTCGAGGGGGAGAAGGTGGACGGCTCCGAGGAGGAGAGCTGGAGCGAGGGCGAAGGCGAGGGCGGTGACGAGGAAAAGACCGAGGGGTCGACGGACCCGAGCGGCAAAAAGGTCGACCCCTGACTCGGTTGTCTTCTTTTTTGTCTTTTTTCTTTTGTAAGCCTAACTGCGGACTGGCCACCGCTAGTGTAAAGCTTTCACTTTAATTTTGAAATGAAAATATTTTGTTTGGCCAAAATTTGTCCCAAGTGTTGAGCTTCGGATTTGTGTGTGACTAGCCGTAGATGTTTCCGAGTGTTGGGTATCGGATTTATCTCTACTTTTCAGGTGAAGTTCGGTCCGGTCACGGAGCTCGTCTGCCTCCGGAAGGAGTTGGCCAAAATGAAACGTGAGCTCAAGGACAGCCGACAGAGGCGGTTTCTTCTGCTCGGCCAGGCGGAGGAGGTGAAGGCAGTTCTACGGAGGCAGTGCCGCGAGCTGTATCAGCTGCGGAAGCACTACCCAGCCCCTTGTCCCGAAGGGGAAGTCGAGCGGCTCCGCGGGGAGCTAACCGCCGCCGAGCAGAGGAATGCCGATCTTCTGGCAGAGGTCCAACACTTGGAATTGGCGGAGAGGGAACGCTCGGCGGAAGCAGTGAAGCTGGCCTCCGAGCTGGAGAAGGCGTTGGCTGAGCGCAAGAGGCTAGTGGCCGACGTCGACAGGCTCAGAAGGATCACGATAGACAGGGGGATTGAGGTCACCCACTTCCGTCGGCTGGCTGCCGAAGGTGCTAACGCCTCCGGCTCGTCAAGGCCTTCTCGCCCAATGAGGTCGGCGAAGGACGACGTTCTTAGAGACAGGATTGTCGAATTGGAGGAGGAGATCGCGTCGCTCAAGCCTGCGCCGGAGAGGGCTAACGTTCGCAGTACTTCGTGCACCCGCGAAGAAAGTGAGAAGGGGATTACGTTTTATGAGCTTGCGACGCGCTCGCCTATGACCAGGCGGAGTCCGGCTGACGCACAGAGCAGCGCGGCTGTCTCGTCGAGCGGGGCCTCGGCAGGTGCCGTGGTCAGGGCTAGCAGCGAAGGGGGGTCGCGTTTCGTTGGTTTAGGATCGAGCTCGGAGGGCAGACCTCGTCGTTCTCGCGTATCCCTAAACCGAAGCATTCCCCTTCCGAGGAGATCTTGACCTTGTTGTTTTTTACTTCCGTTGATTGTTGTAAAGTTTAATTGTAGGGTCGGTTCGGCCATTTGTAACACCATTACATCTAAATGTGAATTTTGAAAGTTTCCTTAGAACGTTTTGAAAGTGTGTTGGACTTCGGCGGAGTATTGAACTTGTGTTATTCTCTTTCCCTTCTTTTCAGCTCGTCGTGACGATCCATAGCTCAGACTCCGACCGTTCGAAAGATGACGCCGGATCCGGGGGCACCTCTGGAACAGTGGTTCTGAGCCCCAGGAGCGCCGATCTGAAGTTACGCCAAGCCGAGAGTGAATGGGACCACCTTTCGTTGGTTCTCAGTCTCCGAGAAGCCGAGGTCCAACGCTTGGAGAATAAGATCGTCGAGCTGAGCCCCGCAGGAGAGGATGACGACTCGCAGACCGCATTCAGCAACGCTCTTCGGGTCAAAAGCATTCGGCACATTCAGTCGAAGATTATTGCCGAGCGGGATGACTTGCTCTCGGAGATGCGGTACTTGCGGGCTGTAATGGCGAAGCTCCGGGGGGATGCAGAGGAGCTGTCAACCGAGGAGGACGAGCGGTCGGCCGAGGAATTGAGTGAAGATATTTCTTTTTGAACACTAAGTGTTGTTGGTCGGAATTGTATCTTGCTTGTGAACACTTTGTAACCGTGGGACAGATGTGCTTTGTATTTCGGCCTGGCTGTTTAATAAAATATTTTTTATTGCTCTGCGCTTTTGTCTTGTTTATGACTGTGTTTTCTGCGCCGAGGTCTTTGAACCGAGTATGTCGGTTCCGTCGGCGAGGTCGTTGGACTGAACTGGCCACTACACGTGTGTCATTCTGTCGTTTAGCGACTTTGACGTGGTGCGGCACGAACTCCCAGGCGGCTCTGTTTCTAAGAAAGTGCTGTATTGTCGTTTAGCATAGGTGGCAAGATCTGAGCCGCTGATTGTAAGCACGGATCTCGAGGCGGCTCTGCTCCCGAGAAAAAGCTATCTTGTCGTTTTGCGCAGGTGGCGAGATCTGGACCGTCTGATTGAGATCAAGCGCGAAGGTTGAGAAGAAGGTGAATTTTCTCCGTTTACGGGCTCGGAATGGCACTTGCTCGGATTCCGACCGAAGGATAGGTCGATCCTCCTTATTTTTCCCGTCTCCGTGACGAGGATCGGACTGAACGTAAGCCGAGCGCTCACCACAACGTAGGGGATTTTCGGAAGACAATCTTTAGGGCAGGAATTTAACCAAGTGCTTGCCCTCGGGGTTGTCGCGGAGTTCGACGGCTGTGGGAGCAATTCCGAACGGCGATCTACCCCTAGTTCGTCCGGAGACGAGCCGAGGAGGTAAAGTCGAGCCGAGTGTTGGACTCCGAACCATCGGTATAGTTCAACGGCTGTGGGAGCAATTCCGAATGGCGATCTACCCCTGGTTCGTCCGGAGACGAGCCGAGGAGGTAAAGTCGAACCGAGTGTTGGACTCCGAATCATCGGTATAGTTCAACGGCTGTGGGAGCAATTCCGAACGGCGATCTACCCCTGGTTCGTCCGGAGACGAGCCGAGGAGGTAAAGTCGAACCGAGTGTTGGACTCCGAACCATCGGTATAGTTCAACGGCTGTGGGAGCAATTCCGAACGGCGATCTACCCCTAGTTCGTCCGGAGACGAGCCGAGGAGGTAAAGTCGAGCCGAGTGTTGGACTCCGAACCATCGGTATAGTTCAACGGCTGTGGGAGCAATTCCGAACGGCGATCTACCCCTGGTTCGTCCGGAGACGAGCCGAGGAGGTAAAGTCGAACCGAGTGTTGGACTCCGAACCATCGGTATAGTTCAACGGCTGTGGGAGCAATTCCGAACGGCGATCTACCCCTGGTTCGTCCGGAGACGAGCCGAGGAGGTAAAGTCGAACCGAGTGTTGGACTCCGAACCATCGGTATAGTTCAACGGCTGTGGGAGCAATTCCGAACGGCGATCTACCCCTGGTTCGTCCGGAGACGAGCCGAGGAGGTAAAGTCGAGCCGAGTGTTGGACTCCGAACCATCGGTTGAGATCATAACATAAAACGCAGGTGATAAGAAGGGAGATTGACATGCTTATTTACAAACATAACAGAGCTTTCTTTATTGATACTTGACGGCGAACCGTTTTACATAATACAATTTGAGGAAAAAAAATGGGTTACAAGTTGGAGAGGAATGGTTCGACACCTCGGATTACTTAGAGAGGCGCCGGAGCGCTCTCTTGGTATTTCAGGAGGTGGTCGGCATTCCAGGTCCTCGGAAGCTCTCTGCCATCCATGTCTTCGAGTCGGTATGCCCCAGGCCGAACAACTCTTGTGATCCGGTACGGCCCTTCCCAATTCGGAGCTAGCTTGCTCCTCTGACTGGGGAGGGATATGGCTAGCTTTCTCAATACCAAATCTCCTTGCTCAAGGTTGGCGGGTCGGACCTTCTTGTTGTACGCTAGCTCGACCCTCCTTCTGTAATTCTGTTGCCGAATCGATGCCCTTTCCCTCAGTTCATCTATCAGGTCCAAGTTTCCTCTGAGGTCCCTGGCATTCTGCGCTTCGTCATAGGCCACGAGCCGAGGGGAAGGTATTCCGACCTCGAGGGGTATCACGGCCTCGGCCCCATAAGTAAGGTTAAAAGGGGACTCTCCGGTGGGTGTCCGCTTGCTCGTGCGGTAGTTCCACAACACATTAGGGAGTTGGTCGACCCACAATCCTTTGGAGCACTTGTCCAACCTCTTCTTGATTCCTGCGAGGATCTGCTTATTAGCGTTCTCGGCCTGCCCGTTCGACTGAGGGTGTGAGACGGACGAGAAGCGCTGTTGAATGACGAGGTCGTCGCATAGGGCTCGGAATGCTGTGCCAGTGAACTGAGTCCCATTGTCCGTCACGAGGACGCGGGGGACGCCGAATCTGCATATGATGTTCTTCCAGAAGAACTGCACCACTTTGTTCTCGGTTATAGTGGCGAGGGGCTCGGCCTCGACCCACTTTGAGAAGTAGTCGATGGCTACGACTAAAAACTTGAGCTGACCCGGAGCCGGTGGGAAAGGCCCTAGTAAGTCCATTCCCCACATCGCGAAGGGGATAGGGCTCGATAGGGAGGTGAGGTTGGCCTGAGGGAGGCGTCGGATGCTGGAGTGTCTCTGGCAGGAGCTGCACTGCCGAACATGTCGCTCGGCATCTCGAAGAAGGGTCGGCCAGAAGTACCCATAGTTCAAAGCTTTCCGGGCTAAAGACCTGAATCCGGAGTGTGCCCCTCCGATGCCCTCATGAAGCTCTTGTAGGGCATATTCGGCCTGTTCCGGAGAGAGGCACCTTAGATAAAGTCGGCCATCTATTTGAGAGAAGGAGCGTTTGTATAAGACGCCCTCGATCAAGACATAGCGCTCGGCCCGTGTTCTGACTCGGCGTGCTTCTTTGGAATCTGAGGGCAGAACTCCATCCCTTAAGAATTCTACCAGTGGCTTCATCCAATCGTCCTGCAGCATGACCGGCAATGACTCCACCGAGCTAGGTGTCTCGTCTTCGATGCTCGGTTTAGAGAGGACTTCAATCAGTACGGTCTGTTCGAGACCTTGTAGAGAAGACGAGGCCAACTTGGAGAGAGCGTCAGCTTGCGAGTTCTCCTCCCGGGGGACCCGTTGGATGATGGCTTCTTCGAACCGGCCCATGAGGTCCCGGACCTTGGCGAGGTACTTCGCCATTCGCTCGTCCCTGGCCTCATATTCGCTCATATTCGCCCAAGACCTGGTTCACGACTAGTTGGGAGTCACTGTAAATCCGAAGGCGCTGCGCCCCAGCACTTCGTGCGAGCCCGAGACCAGCTATGAGAGCCTCATACTCCGCCTCGTTGTTCGAGGCCTTGAAGTTCATGCGGATCGCATACTGCAGGACGAAGTTGTCAGGGCCGTTCAAGATGATGCCGGCGCCGCTTCCTTCGCTGCAAGAGGACCCGTCCGCGAAGACTGTCCAAATGGGGGGCCCATTCGGGACGTAGCCGACCTCAGGGATGGTGGACTCTACGATGAAGTCGGCGAGGGCCTGTGCCTTAATTGCCGTCCGAGGCTGATAGGAGATATCGTGCTGACTCAGCTCTACGGACCATTTCATCAGCCGACCCGAGGTCTCTGGCTTGTGGAGGATCTGCTTTAGGGGTTGATCGGTGAGGACAACGACCGAGTGAGATTGGAAGTAGGGCCGAAGCTTTCTCGCTGCCATGACCAGTGCGTAGGCTATCTTCTCTATCCTCGGATAGCGGAGCTCGGCATCCCGAAGAACCTTGCTCATGTAGTAAATGGGCCTTTGGGTCCGGTCTTCTTCTCTTACCAACACAGCGCTCAAGGTCTGTTCGGAAGCGGCCAAGTAGATGAAGAGAGGCTCGCTCGGGACTGGCTTACTGAGTAGAGGGGGGTTCACCAGATAGGCTTTCAGCTGGTCAAACGACTCCTGCTGTGCTTGGCCCCATTCAAATCCCTTAGCCCCCCGAAGTGCTTTGAAGAAGGGGAGGCACTTTTCCCCTGACTTGGAGAGGAACCGACCGATGGCTGCGAGCCGACCGATGAGCTTCTGCACCTCCTTGACGTTCCGAGGCGGAGCCATGTCTAATATGGCTTTAATCTTCTCGGGGTTAGCTTCAATTCCCCGCTGGCTCACCATGAAACCGAGGAACTTGCCAGAGGAGACTCCGAACGCACACTTGTTCGGGTTTAGCCGCATGTTGTACTTCCTCAACACGCCGAAGGCCTCCTGGAGGTCGGCTACGTGGTCAGCGCCGCGGATGCTCTTGACGAGCATGTCATCAACGTACACCTCCATGTTTCGGCCGATCTGATGCTGGAAAACCTTGTTGACGAGGCGCTGGTAGGTGGCGCCTGCGTTCTTCAAACCGAACGGCATTACTCGGTAGCAGTAGAGGTCTTGGTCGGTGACGAAGGAGGTCTTCGGGATGTCCGGAGGAAACATCCGGATTTGATTGTACCCCGAGAAGGCATCCATAAAGCTGAGGAGCTCATGGCCCGAGGTGGCGTCGATAAGGGTGTCGATGTTAGGGAGAGGGAAGGGATCCTTCGGACACGCCTTGTTGAGGTCGGTGAAGTCGATGCATATCCTCCACGAGCCATTGGACTTCTTGACCATTACGACATTCGACAGCCACTCGGGATAATTTACCTCCTGGATGAACTTGGCCTTCAGCAGCTTATCCACTTCCTCCTTGATTGCCTGCTGTCGCTCGGGAGCGAACTTTCGCCTCTTCTGCTGAACCGGTTTGCACCCCGGTTCGACGCTTAGGCGGTGGACGAGCAAGTCCTCGGAGATGCCGGGCATATCCGCGACCGACCAAGCAAATAGGTCGCGGTTACCCCGGATGCACCTCACCAAGTCGGAGAACAGCACGGTCGGCAAGGACTTGCTGACGAGGAATTTTCGGCTCGGATCCTCGTCGGAGAAGAGTACTTCTTCTAACTCGTCCGCCGGCTCGGACGTTGGACGGGCCTTTGGCTCGGGGATCTCTAGTGTCTCGAGCGAGAGCACTGGTCCCCCGGTGGAAGTCATGTAGCACTTCCGAGCTGTTTCCTGGCTTCCCCTGACTTCCCCTACTCCCGAGCGAGTGGGGAATTTCATCTTCAAGTGGTATGCCGAGGGGACAGCCTCCAGAGCGGCTAGGCCGGGACGGCCTAGGATGACATTGTACGCTGCCGGGACGTCGACGACCATGAAGTCCATCGGCTCGGTCCGGGTAGTAGGGGTGCTTCCCGCAGTAACGTCTAGGGTTATCACCCCTTCGACGGTTACCGGGACCCCCGTGAACCCGTGGAGAGTATAACCGGCCGGCTTAAGGCGGTCCCGGGACAGCTGCAGGCCTTGAAAGGCCGAGAGGAATAGGATGTTGACCGAACTCCCATTGTCCACCAAAATCCTCTGCACCTTGAAGTTGGCCATGCGGAGGTCGATGACGAGGGCATCGCAGTGGGGGGTTCGGACTCCTTCGAGGTCGGCATCGGAGAAAGACACAGGGACGCCGAGACCCTTCGGGGGAGGGGCACTGTGGACCGAGTTGACTTCCCGGACGAAGGCCTTTCGGGAGGAATTAGAGGAGCCCCCCATTGGGCCTCCGTGGATCAGGTGCAAAACCCGTTCTTCTTCGAACTCGGGTGTCTCCTCGCGCCGCTCGGAGCGCTTGTTAGCCCCCCGCGGGGGAGGTAAGTTCCGATCTGTTCGATCGTTAGCTTTCACGAACTTGGCCAACTGCCCCCTCCGAATGAGTGCTTCGATCTCATCTCTCAGAGCTCGGCAGTCGTTCGTGTCGTGCCCATGGTCTCGGTGGTAACGACACCACTTATCTTTGTTCCTCCTCTTCGCCTGAGTGTGCATCCTCGGGGCTGGAGGGATGATTCCCTCCTTCTCTACCTCCATGAGGATAGTAGAGACATTAGTGGTGAGGGGAGTGAACTTCTCGAACCTGGGGGGAGGGCGGCGCTGACCGCCCATGTCCTTTAGAGCTTTCTTGGACCCTTCTTCTCCCGTCGCCTTTCTCTTTGACCCCGCGGCGGTGCCCCCGAAGCTCGGAAGGGCTTCGGCCTCCTCCGCCCGGATGTACTTTTCGCACCTCAGGAGGAGGTCGGCGAAGTCATGCGGGGGCTTCTTGGCCAGGGATGATCGGAGGTTGGCGTTGAGGACGTTCGACTGGAATGCCACGGTAGCCACGGACTGGTCCAAGGAAGCAATTGACCTGACTTCCGCGGTAAACCTTTTCACATAGTCCCGTAACTTTTCTTGCTTCTCCTGCCGCAGGTTCAGTAAGGAAAGACTCGTCTTCTCGGCTCGTCGGCTACTCACGAAGTGAGTAATGAACAGTGTCTCAAACTGTTCGAATGAGAAGATGGACGAGGGGGCGAGCCTAGAATACCATTCCCGAGCCGACCCCCGGAGGGTGGCAGGGAACGTCCTGCAGAGCACTGCGTCGGAAGCTTGATGGATCAACATCAGGGTCTTGAAGCTCTCGACGTGGTCGACTGGGTCGGACTCCCCAGAGTACGTTTCAAACTGTGGCGGTTTGAAGTTCCTCGGTATATGGGCCTCCATGATCGACCGAGAGAAGGGGGGTCGGCTGGGGCGGAAGGTTCCGGCTCGGGACTCTTCCTCCCTGTCCATGCGGCCGATGCGCCTCTCCACCTCATGGATGCGGCGGATGAGGGCGTCGTCCCTCCGCTGGTAGTCGTACGACCCTCCGGACTCCTCTTCGTAGGAAGGGGAGCGCGGACTGCGATGCCGGTACTCCTGGGAGCACCGAGGACTCTGTTGCTGCTGCTGTCGGCTGGGAGCCGGGGAAGGACTCCGGGTTCGGCGCCGGGGACTGGGATCCCTGGGGGGTGTCGGAACCCTCTGATCACTCTGGGGGTTCTGTCGGAGATTGAGGGCCTGCAGAACGGTCTCTTGAAACTGGAGGAACTCGGCTCGGCTGATGGGCATATCTCGGTCCCTCGGATGACGCCGATCCCTGGGGGACGCCGCTCGGCCTCTGCGTTGTGGGGACCTTCTGCCGTCCCGACGACGTGGCGACCGCTCACCTTGACGCTGGCGGGAGGCTCCCTCTCGGGCCCGCCTCTCGTCAAGATGGGTACGGAGGTCGTCGTCCTTATGGCGGTTTTGGAGTGTGATGCGGAGGTCGGGGTGATGAGAAGCCATTGAGTCCGAGGACCCATTGTGGACTGAGACGTGGCCCAGATTGAGAGGCTGCTTCTCCTTCCAACCGTTGTGACCGGACGGACCGTTGTTGGGCTGCTGCTTGGGAGGAGGAGGAGGAGGGACCTGCTGGGTCAGCGGAGGGAGGTCAGACTGAAGGACAGGATTGACCGGAGCTTCAGTTGCCGGGTCGGTGGGGTTGCCCCCACGGTTCGACCCTCTGTATCTGTTCTTCTTCGGCGGCATGGCTGCAGATGACGACGGAGAATGGACTGAGACTGTTCGTGTGGTTTTCCCACAGACGGCGCCAATCTGTTACCGCTAATTCTGGTGTGGGGGTAAACAGATAGAATTTGTGGATCCGAGGAAAACCTGAACAGCTGACTCGGCCTTCTTGCTCCTGCCGCAACCTGCAAGGAAGTGCGAGACACCGGGGTTGATTCCGGCGACGCACCCTCCGACGCTCTTGTCAGTAATCAGCAAAAGATTAAGAAAGAACTTAAGTGGTAAAAAAAAGTGATTAACCTCGTCTTGGTGGTAGAGGGGCTGTATTTATAGTCGCCTTTGGAATGATCAGGATCCTGATTTCCTGGCTAACATTTAGGAGCAAAATCCTCCTATTCTGTTTTAGGAAAGTAGGCCTTCATTCCCTGGTGAGAGCAAATCAAGCTTATTGATTTGATCTAATCAAATCAGTGGCCTGATTCTCCCTTGGTGGACCGGGCTTGTATCGGGTCGGGACCCGCGCCCAGTTGGAGTGGATCTATTCGCGGGCGGTTGGTTTCGCGAGAAGGAGGCCCACTACCCGTTTTGGATCCATCTGTATGTGAAATTACCTTTTTACCCCCGTGCTTCAAGATTCGTGCTCGATCTGGACGGTCCCGATTTAACCCCAATTTTAGCCATATCACTTAATGAGAATAATTTTAACTACAAGTTAATAGCAGATACTAGAAGGAAATTTATAACTTTTGATATTGGTGATGAGTTGATGGTTTGGATTCATCCGGAACGGTTTTCTGTTGGACTCGTTAAGAACTTGAACATACGTGCTGCAGGCTCATTTAAGATTCTATATGCAATCAATGATAATACCTATGTCGTTGACCTTCCTGAAGGTTTTGGCATAAGACTTTCAATATTGAGGATCTAGTACTTTATGAAGACTCAAAATCCAACCCTAGATTTTTTTTTATAGATGAGCCTACCCTACAGCCTAATGGTGAGATTCCCACATTTACCCCTTTACCTGATACTATTCACCCACCGACAGAAGAATTGAATAATATTTTAGATGATCAGGTAATTTTCTCAAGAGATGGTGGTATACAGAAGTATTTGGAGAGGTAGAAAAACAAGTCGAAGTCAGATGACACTTGCAATGATCGTGAGGGGCTCCCGCAACTGGATCCAGATCTTTTGGAGCACCATGACAGGATCACTTACTTTGACTCGACTGGGTCGAGCTCTCTCCCACCCGGAGAGAATGATGAGGACATCAATTTTATTTAGTACCGTATTTGTTCTTGACAATTATAGTCATATGTAATTTTTTTTTATGTATTTGAGATTCTGAGAATATTTTGAGATTTGTATCAAGATGTATTTTGAGCCTATTTATAGGCCTTGAGATTAATAAGAAAGTGTGCTATTCTTGATTTTTTTAAAATTGTGCCGAGTTTTTGCTCTTCCTCACTCTTTATGTGATACAAGTGAGATCCAAATTATTAGGGTTTGTGATAAATCATAATTCAATTTTAGGATTAGTGATTAACTCTATAATCTACCCCCAAATTAAAATCCCCAAATAAAATTACCCAAACCCCCAAAACAAAACCCTAATCCATCTTCTTCTTCCCCAATTCCTGATTTGCAGCCAACCCTAACTTCCTCATCCCCGATCGACCACCTCCGACGACTTTCCCAGCCGTCGAGCACTCAGCCAGTCAGCCAGTCGATGCCCTCGCCCAGCCCCAATCCCGTTGATCTTCCCGCTGCTCCTCCTTCCCTGTCGACCTTCAGACCCGAGGACCCCCTGTGGCTGCTCAACCTTCCCGTCGAGCTCTCCAACCTCCAGCGATCCCCGACCGCGTCGCCCACCTCCTGTCGCCCCGTCGAGCTTTGTCCCTCGTCCAAGTCACCAAAGCACCCGATCGAAAAATCCCTTGGCCCTTGCTCCTCTTGCTGCTAATGCTGTTGCTATGAGTGATGTGTTCTGCATGCTGTTCAGCCCTAGATCTACGCAGAGGTCTTCGAACTCTCGGTATACTCTTTCCACTTTTAAATATGTGTCATACTGTCGTTCCTCTCTATTATATTATTTGATATTCTGTCGTCCACAAATATTGAGATTGAGTGTTCCACTTCCTTGATTAGAGTACAAATCAAAATTGAAGCTTTTACTTGCTAAAAAACACTTAGGGATTTAATTATTGATTTTAGAGTTGAATTATTAATTGGGATTGTTAACGTGATTCAGTTCTTGAAAATCCATACAACCAATTAATTGTTTAAAATTTCCAACTTTGATCCGCACCGATTTATCTTTTGATTTTTTTAGTTCCACAATACATTATCCGGCTCTTTATTGCTACTCATTCTTACTTTTGATTTTTCCACTTACTATTACAGGATGAGCTTTAGTGAAATCACGAAGATATAAATATTTAACTTGCAACTTGCACTTGCCACATTATCATGCCATGTTATTCTTGAAATATTTGCACACATACATGCTTGTTTGACATTAATAATAAATAACCAAATCGGGGTTTAAGGGACAGATCTAATAGTGGATAATTCAGAAAACTGTACTCGGAAGGGGATCCACTGATCCTACGTGATTACCTGATACATGAACTTGACACGTGATTACTTGATGCTTGCACGCAAAACACGATACTTGCAACTTGCACAACTTGACACGTGATTACATGATACATGATATTTGGAGCTTGGAGCTCGATTACTTGACTTGTCCCCGGGTACACTGCCCTTTATGGTCCACTATGAAATCTAAAGCGAAACTGTTTGTTGTAGCAACCATGTAAGGTGGGCTGCATGAAGTGCTACCTAGATAGTAATCACTACAAGACTTGATACACGCTACTTGAACATGATACATGAGACTTGTTTACATGAGACTTGATACATGACATTTGATACATGATTACATGATACTTGACACTTGATGCATATTTACATGATACTTGATTACTTGACACTTGATTCATACCATATACACTTGTACACTTTGCCATACTAGTTATTTATTTTGACATCATACTTATACCATGTTGCTAGTTAGTTTCCCATGTACTTGTATCCTACATTATAAGTGGCCCGTAACTTACAATTGACGGGTACTTATTTTCTCTTTTCCTCTTCCCTGCAATTGTTGAATTGCAGATTTTGGAGAACATGTTCCAGACGGTATTGGTGACATGAAGTATTAGTGCTGCATTTTATTATTATTATTTATTGTAGCTTGCTGGAACAATATTGTATTTGATTACTTGGATTTATTCTTGTATTTGGGCAATGTGACCCAGGATATTTGTTAATTCAGATCATTACTATTTGAGATTTATATATATGGTTTCAAGTATTCTTGTTGGTTTTTTGGCTCATATGTGCATGTGGTTGATTCTTTTGTTTCCGACTATGATGATTCTTGTGAATGTTGTAAAGATTCATGAACAACTTATGGATGATGAAAATCATTCGTTGGGCTTTTGTCTCGTATCCGTATTCCGTATTCTTTTTGGGAAGCGGGCGTGACATGACCTCTGGGTCGACGCTCGGATATCACCGCGAGCCCCAAACTATTCACCAACCAGCGAGGGCCTCACCTGCCGACCCCAGAGGCTCAGCAAGAAGAACTCTTACTCCACGGGTCTCGACACACCCTTGCTTTTCCAACCAGTAAAGGGGTTCGTCCGCCGACCCTTGATGCTCGGCCAGTCGAGCTCTGACGCCCCGCGTGACTCCAAGGGGGATCCCTTCATCCTACCCCACAAACATCTTCTAGAAGATACGGATCCCATTCTTCGCCGTACACACTAACCCGCTATTCCTACAGAGGCAAAAACCACTTCTACACGGCTGCATTACCCAGCCCTCCAGGAGTGGGGGGCTCCTGATATGGGTCAGATGACGTAGCCTCACCTGGGCCACAGGATCCCCTCAAAAACCGTTCACCCCCGATCATCAGATCTGCCACATCAGCCTAAACCACCTGAGTTTTCGCCACGTCAGCCCTAAACCGTCTGGGCTTCCGCCACGTCAAGCCCACGGGCAACCGGGTCCAGATCCGGCCCCAAATGGGTCCAGACCCGGTTGGCACTGCCTATAAATACCAGACCCTCTGCCCCTTTCAACAGGTAATCAATCTCTCCCCTCTCAAACCCTAGTTACAGTTACTCTTCGGTGACTGACTAAACCGTCGGAAGGCATGCCACCGGGACCAACCCCGGTGTTCCTAGGCCGAGTGCAGGTGCACGAGACCTCTGGTCCGAGCCGAGCCGAGCATTTAGCCTCCATCTCACTCCCGCCTACTCTTGAGCCGTCCTCCCGGCTGAGGGTCGGGTGTACTGTCAGTACCGAAGCTTCCGCAAAAATACAAATTGAAAAGAACTCACACCTGGTGCAGCCATCCCCAAAAACAAACCGCATCAACCATTATGGATGCATTTTAGTATTAAATAGATAATTAATTAAAAATTAAGATGTAGTTAGGATTAATTTAAAATTTAATTAAGATTCTTAATTGTAAAAAAAAAAACTTTCGGACCAGATTTCATATTCCGTTGGTACCTTGTTTTTTTTTTAAAGAAAATTTCAAACGGGATTTTATCCCGCGTCAATGGATTTTTGGGATTTCAAACTCAAATTTTGAATCTCAAGGATTAAAGCTTGAATTAAAAATTTCTACTTCTAAATATCAAAATTAAAAATTTTGAGTCTCACCGATTATTACCTGCACTAACGACTATAGATGCTCAAGGAAACATATATCATCTAAAGATCCATACCCAATCTGCCTCTACTTTGCATAAGATCCACACCCGGAAACTCGTCCGAACCGGTTGGAGTCGGCTAAGCCCCAATTCTCACCCAATAAATAATTCCAAAGCGAGCTCGTCTCTTCCCACTCTCCCCCAACTCCGGCGATGCCGAAGGTTTACGGCACCGGCATCTTCGACTTCCGCCGCCACCGCGTCGCCGAGTACGCCAGCGACAACCCTCCTCTCCATCCTGAAAACATCCCCATCGCCTCCACCCTCTCCACTCCCATCACCCTCCAAGAAATCCAGCGCGATCGCCTCACCAAGATCGCCGCCGCCAACTGGCTACCCTCATCTGCATCTTCTTCTTCAGATCCTACAAAAAAATTCGATCCGGAGCTCGTCAAAGATATCTATGAGGCTGAGCTTCTGGTTTCCGGCGGGGGAAGGAAGACAGTGCCGCTCCAAAGAGTCATGATTCTTGAAGTCAGTCAGTATTTGGAGAATTATTTGTGGCCGAATTTCGACGCGGAGACGGCCACGTTTGAGCATGTCATGTCCATGGTTCTTATGGTTAATGAGAAGGTAATTTGATCACAGTTTCTGTAAAATTCTTTTTTGGTATGTTTTGAGAGGTTAATTTTGGTTGTTTGTGTTTGTATTTGTGGTTGAAGTTTCGGGAGAATGTGGCGGCGTGGATATGTTTCTATGACCGGGAGGACTCGTTTAGAGGGTTTTTGCAGAGGGTTCTTCGCCTTAAAGAACAGGTAAATTGGGGGAAAGGAATTAGGGAAGTGTAACCATGGAAAAAATCTCATGGTTAATATTTTTGGTTGCTATTATTTACATTAAATTAGTTGTTTTGTTATTGCAATTAGGCGTTTGATGTATGCTTCTGTTTACATTTATAGGGAAGAGAATTGAGCATTGTGGAGAAGACAAATTATTTGCTTTTCATGATTAATGCCTTCCAGGTATGTATGTATATGCGAGGAAATTTTGTTTGACAAATATAGTTGATTTCTTGGATAACTTCTATCCTGAACATGTTAATTGCGTTACTTGATTTACCTTATTGTTGAGTTTAAAATTTATTACGTTTCCTGGACTCCAATATAACATAAACTTTTTTCATATTTTATTCCCCTGCTACCCAAAATTGGTGGATGAATTGTCATTGTTCTCTGTACTTTTTCAATTACTGTTGTTAGATGCTTGAAAAGATTTAAGTACTACTTGTTTTGTGTGCTGGAGTTGTAGACTTGTAGGTAAGTCAGGTGCAACTACTTATCATATTAATATGCTTGGAATCTGAATGGAATTCTTCTGCCCTTTAAAAGCACAAACATGGATTCCCTGTTATGGATAAAAGACGATACACCTAGTTGTCAAATCCTGAAGTCAAATCCTGAAGTACTACATAAAAATAGCATTAGTATATATAGCATGAAGTTTTGTGTCTACATGTTTCAATGCAACAGCTTCATAATGTAAGATATCTAGATAGATACCAACTTTGTAAAGAACGATTTGTCATGTGTCCCATTTATGTATTGACGAGTCTCTTAAAGCAACAAGTTTTATTCTTCAATATTCCTTAGCGAAGGAGAAATTAGAAGACTGCCATTTATTTTTTTTTTCATTTGGCGGTACCTATCAAATCACTTAAACATGCATCAAATATTGTTTACCGACACCACATTCATTGTAGTTGTTACTTTTAACACTGAAATAGCTGCATAATTATTTTATAGTTACTGCTTTTAATTTAATATTCATAATTATAATTCAAGTACATATATCTAAATGGGTTGCCTTAAGGATTTTGGTATTTTAAACATAAAATTGTACTACCGAATTTGCATCTGCTACATTTTTATACAGATTTCTTCATAGTTTAGTTAATAAAAAATCAGTTCTTTATAAGTTATCAAGGATCTTTTCGGTATTGCCGTTGGCAAAAAGTGCTTTATAACAAAAGCATATAGTATTTAGCATGACAGAAGTGTTGTCCTAAAGTGCAAGAGTTGTTTGATTCCTAAATGTTTGGTAGTTTTTTTGATGGAAGTGCTGTGAGTGGGTAAATTTTTTATAATAAGAATTTAAAGATTACCTCTTGGCTCCTGATTAAAATGTTTGATAACTTTAGTACTTCGAATCTAACAAAATATTATTGAACCTATTATGTTTAAATTGCTTCAATTGCAAGCTTTTTTACTTTAACGGAAGCATTTTTTTCCCCACATAGAATTTACTATTTTATGTGAAGTATTTGTAATGTAAAATTAAAACTTTCTTTGTAGCTATTAACAAAAAATGAACCTGAGATAAATATCAACTATTTATGGTATATGTAAATAAATAAACATTAAAAGATAGATTAATTATATAAAGGAATATCACATAGATGTGTGGTATGTATTTACATTATTCCCACTGTTCCTCTCTTTCTCCCATTGGCCACCCATATCAAAGAAGACAAAAAACAAGAAAATCCACAATAGCATGGGCCATGGCCATTACGTCATTAATTCTATTAATTCTATCATCTCCTATTGTATCTCACCCTAGCAACTCTAAGGTTTATCGACACACCATCATCGACTCCCTATGCTAAAGACATAGGACCATTCATGTTGTTGGTTTTGGTTGTTCAGACTACAAACAACGGGAGGCAAAAGGCTTTAGCTTAAAAAGCAGGTGGGAACAAGAGAAATAGAAGGAGGTGTAGGTTTGCAATTTTTTTTTTGGGGGGGGGAGATAAATCTTGCAGAGGCGAAGAGGACAAGAGTGTGAGAGAAGTTTTATTGCGATGGAGAAAAGGAACAAGATCAGAATCATGATTATGAAACTTCATTTTGCTGCGATGAAAAAGTTTTATACAATTCTCAAAGCACCTTTGGAAGTGCGGTAAAATAGGAAGTTTTGAAAAACCACTATGAGCCTCACTCTATTTTGGAAAATTTGTACCAAACACCTAATTTGCACTCCTATGCGTTTTTAGGCTCTAAAGAGTGCTTTTGGACTCTAAGAAGCATCACCATACACGGCCTAAAAGCAATACAGATTATGTAGATTTTTTTTAGAAAAGAAACTAATTTTGTTAAACACATTTAGACTCTGTTTGGTATTGCTGAGAACAAAAAATGCTTTCGTTGAAAAGTGCTGGTATTAAAAGTACAGTTAGAAAGAATTATGTTTAACTTAATTTTTTTTCTAGTAAGTAAAATCCCTTTTTGAAAAGCTAAAAGTCCCATCTTAAGTACCTGGAGAAAAAAATGCTAAAACATAGTTTTAGAAGAAAAAACACTGTTCTAAAAATTTTGCTTAGCCGGCTGCTATGAGGCTCTTGGGCGCTTGGGCGTCCCTATAAGACTTGCCTAGGCCCTCGGAAAAATTGATTTGGCCTCTTGGGCGTGTCTAGGCAGGGTTTAGGCGGGGTCTAGGCAGCCTAGGTGGACTCGAATGTAAAGATAAAGCTCAACCCGACCCGACATAGACCCATTTTATCCTCAAATTCCCAATTCTGATCCCAATCTACAATGTCTACTGTACTCTCAATTACAATCTCCAATCCCCACCGTCATCTCCACTCCCACCCCCTATCAACGTGGGCCTCCTCCTTCTCAACCACCCCTCCCAACCACCCCTATACTTTAGCTGCCGATGCTGGCTCTCGATATTAGCCTCCCATCTGCTTTCCGACGTCAGCCCCCCCCCCTGCGGCCCTGTCGTCGCTGTTGTCGCTTACGTGTGCTACAATTCATTGGTCTTCAAACCCTTGCTTACTATTTGTTTAATTTTTTTTTGTGTGCTTAAATTAGTTGCAAACTCCATTGCTTTCGAGTGACATGTTTTTTGTTTCCTTAAATATTTATATCTTCGTGATTTCACTAAAGCTCATCCTGCAATATTAAGTGGAAAAATCAACAGTGAGAATGAGTAGCAATAAAGAGCAGGATAATGCATGGTGGAACAAAAAAATCAAAAGATAAATAGGGGAAGAAAAAGGCCTAGTGCCTAGCCGCCTAGCCGCTTTGTCTAGGCGCTAGGCCCCAATCGGTCGCCCGATTATCACATAGCGACATTTAGAACACTGAAAAAATACTTTTGATTAAACACACTTTTAATTAAGTTTGCCAAACACCTATTTTGAGCCTAAAAGAGCGTTGAGACCCAAAATCACTCTTAAAAAAATGCTAAAAGAGACTTAACCAGCCCGGACCAAAATATCTGATACACTGAGAAGATGCACCTGCTATATCTAGTCTTTTGAATAGCTTGGAAGCTCTGCTTGGAAATCCACTAAATGTTCGAGGATCTACACCTAAAAGTTGGGTCGAGTTAGGATCAGATTATTAGTTATAAGGTCCTATAGCCACCTCTATTTCTAGGAGATTTAGCTGGTCTTATCGTATAGTTTCCAACATGAAGTGGCATACCTAGTGCAGGTTCTTTAATCAGAAGCTAATCCTTCATGTTTCTTGCATATATATCATTTTAGACCAGTTTCTATCAATATATTAACTAAAAGCACCATTTCTCAGTTTGTTGTCTAGATTATAAAAGGTCCTATACAGGTACACTGCATGTGTTGTATGATGCTTATAGTAAGCTCTCCTTGCTATTTGATTGGGGTTAACGTGTCGTAAATTGCGTTCACCTGCATAGATTACTGAAATATGGGGGGACCATAGGGGGAGAGAGAGCAGGGGAATATGCCCCCATTCCCACACAAATCTAGATAGCCCTACGTAGAACCCACTGAAGTTTTTTCCCAGTGTAACTTGTAGAAAAGATCATGTTAAAATCAGTGTAGTTGAAGGCTCTCCGCAGGTTCAAGGCTTAGGCTTAACAGCAGTTTGAGCCCCAAGCCTCAGTTAAAGCTTCCCCCTTGTTCGAAGCTTCACTCAGACTTGCGTCTGGACCCGCCTTGGCAAAGGCTCGCTTGAACATAACAGACCCGACCCGACCCATCTTCAACCCCCCGACCCATCTTCAACCCTTCTCATACCTCGTAACTCCCTCACTTCTCCCTTACCTTCTCATCCCCAATTCCAAACCCCGACCCCAATCTCCACATCCCTAACTCCTCAATCTCCACTCCTCATTAATCTCTTCTCCCTTTTAACAACATTGGCGACGACAACGAAGCAGCTCGGCGGCAACACGACAATATACAACAGATTAACGGCTACAGCGGAAGCAGATCGGCTGCGCCAACGACCTTCTTACTCCTTAGTTTCTAGACTCTTCACTCCTATTATAGTTTCTTTCCTTTCTGAATTTACACTTTTATGGTTTCTTTCTTGGGTTTTCGTCTATCTTTGCTTATGATGTTTTTGCAACTTGCTTTGAAACAAAATTTTGAAGCTACTTCATTCCATAATTTACTATAATCATGAAACCATGCCTTATTCAAACAATTGCATCATATCTCAGTGTAGAGCATGATTTATGGTCGGCTAACTTTATGTTATTGTTGTAATATTTCAAAATACCTTACCATTTACTATGACTGTAATACTGTAATATTGTATGCTCATTACTGCAATATTTAATTTGGTACTATTGTAATTTTACTATATATGCTCATTACTGTAATATTGTAATACTGTATGCTGTATGACAAGTATCTTCATTACTGTATGAAAATATGAATTGAAGATTAACATGATATTATTGTAGTTTTACAGAGGAACACATTGTATCACTTCTTCTTTGGGGGCAAAAAAACACATTGCAGTTATACATTACAGAGGAACACATTGTAGTTTTACTAAAAAATAATAACTTACATAGTTATCTTTGTCATTGTATGATATATTTTGTTGCTATTATGTTATCTTATTTGTTGCTATGATAACTTACATAGTTATCTTATTTTGTTGCTATGAGTTAAGTGAGGCTTACGTCTCAAATTGCGCCTTGCGCCCCAGGATTTTTATGGGGTAGTGAAATTGCGTTGCGCCTTACGCCTTTGACTACACTGATTAAAATGAGTGCCAACAACTTTGGAATTTAGGTACTTAATGTAATAGAAATTTGTTACATGGTTCCTTAAAAGAATTAAAATTAACAGTTGGTATAAATACAACCAAATATCGCTTTCCTACCTTTTCCAATGAAGACATTAAATTTTAACCATTTTTTGTAATGTAAGAGAAGAGTTGCTAATTAGTCATAGTCAACCTTTCTCATTTTTAATATGAGGTGTTTAAGAGTTACGACGTACTGATTGCATGATCCCAATCTATTATAATTCAGTTCACTATTTACTTCTGATTTAAATTTTCTTGTATAATTGGCTGATTATGAATTTGCAAGATTTATTATTGTGTACCTAGCTTTTACTTAAATTCTTGTGTTTTGTGGCAGAGTTTGGAGGATGAGATTGTCAGTGAAACTGTTCTGAAATTAGTCAGCCTGCAGTTGTGGCACAGTCTATCAGTCGGTAGATTTCAGGTGAACATTGCTTCTTATATATATGTACTAGGTTTGCCCGTTGACACGTGCCTACGGCACGTCTTCGGAACGGTGCACCTTGTTTGATCATATAAAATAATTTTGGAAGTCCAGCAAATTGATTGAAGTAGTAAACATAGAGCAAAAAACATATTATATGATTTTTTTGATTTTTTTGGAATTATTTTTAAAGTTTTTAAATTTTAAATTTTTTTAATTTTTTAATATTTTAAAATTTTAAAATTTTTTATTTTCTTAATTTTTTTAATAGAAGAAGGAGGGAGGGAGAGAGAGAAAAAATTAAATAAATATAGGAGTTGTTTTGGGGGGGGGAGATTTGAATTTGAGTTTTGGGGGGGAAATATGTGTTGTAAGGTTAGATCTGAGATTTTGATTTTTTGAGGGATTGAAGGAGAGCCACTTGATAGCTTTCTTTGTGTTTTATTATATAGATATTCACTAGTTTTGAGTTGGCATTTGGACTGAAAGCATTACATTCGATTTACCTTGTACAGATGGAGTTATGCCTAAATCCCCATTTGATCAAGAAGTGGAAAAAACTGACCAAGAAAGAAGCTAAAGAAGCCAGGAAAGCAGGACGCCCATTTGATTCTTCAAATATGCTTGAAGTGAAATTTCTGAGGAATCTAATCGAAGAGTTCTTGGAGGCAAGTTATTGAAACTTTGAAACTATTTACATTGCATTATCTCTTGATGTTAGTTTTATACTTATATTCTTATGTTATGTTGGAAAATATGCACCAGATACTTGATTCCAAGGTCATTCCGCAAAGACAAATTGATGATGAAGAGTTTAATAATTCATATGATACTGAAATAGATGATTCATGTGTACTTTACTGTGAGAGGTTTATGGAATTCCTGATTGATCTATTGAGCCAATTGCCTACAAGAAGGTACTTGCTATTCTCCCTTTCTTCCTTTTTTGGGTGTTAATTGCAATATACTCCCTCAGTTAATTTATAATTGCAATCTGGTCCCCCAAATTCTGAATATTTAGTCCGTTGATAATGTGACTTAAATGTCTGCTGAGGTCAGCAAAGTGTTAAATAACTAACCACTATTGAGATATCACATTTTACCCTATGGTTAGATGGATTTTGAAATGCCAGGTGCCTTCAGATCCTCTCAAATAGTGTGTTCTTTTCCCCCTCAAGGGCCTTTGCATCTCCTCAAAAAGTTTGTCCCTTTCATTTTCTTTCCTCTTCTTCCCTTCCATATTCTGTTTTCTAAATGGGACCCCTAACCCTTAATTCCAATTCTACCGTTGCCACCTAATTACCTAAATCAGCCAGAACAACTCGAACCTATCTTCAATCTCCCCGACATCACTAAACCCTCTCAAACCCTTCTCCTTCCCAACCCAAACACTCTTCATTAATGTTATCGCTTCACCTCACCATCCCAGTTGCAACCTACTTCCAAATGCCCCTGAACCACCATGCTTCCTATCTCTGACCGCATGCGCCCTCCCCTCTTTCCAAATCCTCGGTCAAGCTCACCTCTCCACTTCTCTCCTCCAATCACCTTCCTTCTTTCATACTTCTGGCCCCACCTGACTCCAGGAAAACCTCCCCTGCCTGTGCCCTTTCCCATTCCCTCCTGCCCCATAAGTTCCTCTCCCTCTCTGCCGTCACCACCTCCTTTTCGGACCCATCAAAATTTGGAACCTTCTTTTTCTTAAAAAAAAAAAAACTTGATATGGATAAAGGGTAATTTGAGATCAAAGAGGGTATATCAGTAACATTGTATCCACTAATTCAAAAATAAAATTGTTTTTGCTAGAGTTAAAAAAATGGACTGGATTGGTTAATTCAGGTTTATTAAGGGACTACAATATCCATGATATAGGGGACTAAAATGCAATTACACTTTAGTTGGGGGACTGAAAATTGCAACTAACCCTATTCTTTTTGTTTTTGTTTTTGTTTTCCCCTTTTTTGGGAAATGATGTTGATATTTTGGTTGTGTATGTGCACTGATGCATTAGAAAGTCCCTTTTCTCACAAAATGCAGAATACTTCTAAAGTTAACTGTTATACCTTCCCCTTTTGCGTGTATCCTCTTCTTTCACAGAATTCTCCCATTGATGTAATATTCGTTGGTCATAGTAGAATGATATGTACATACTGACTGGCACAATGATATTACAATGAACCCATGATACTCGGCAATTGCATTTTTGCCCCTTTTGCAGGGAGTCAATTTTGTATGGGTTTGGATTTCATGTTGAGGAAAGAGCGGCGTCATTAGAATCTTGATATTAACAGGTCATATTCGGGTTTGGATCCTACAAGATCCTGGTAGGAGCAAGATTTTGTGGGATCCACATGAGGATCCAAAACTATGTACTTCAATATTTTGGAGGATCCAAACCTGAAAGCTCGGGAGAACATGCAAAGAGTGACTACAACAGCGATTCAAATGAATTACTGGTTTTCCGTTCCACATCTAATCCAATGGGTATTCTTTGCGGGTTTGGGGGGGGGACTTCAATATAATGCACAACTCCAGTTTGTTGATAATGGCATTTCTTTTATATTTGTTGACATAAGGATTTACCTGGGAGAAACTGAGGATTATTAGGGGAAAATGATGGAAATTGTTTTGGGCAGTGTGGCAAACACCCCTGCAAGAACAAGTACTGGGCATGAGCAACAACACTAAAAAGTAGTAGACTGCTAGGAATATATTCGTTTAATGTTACCCAGTTAAAAGCAGTAGACTGCCAGGAATCCCTGGTCAAGTCAATGCATATATAGCCAGGCAATGTGTTCAGCCACCATCAATAATGAAATCTTTCACTAGATGGAAAGTGAATACTTTGCTATGACCTCAAGGTTCTTTTTGTTCCTTCAATCACTTTCCCATGATCTAAGTAGTTAAAATCGGTTTTCGGAACTAATTGGTCTATGTCTGATTAGCGATTAATACCGATTAATCAGCGATTTTACCAATTAATTGCCTTAGGATCTAACAAGAGACCTAGACTAGACTGATGATATGGCTAGAAATAGAACCAAATCGGGCACGAATCTCAAAGCTCTCAGGAGCAAAGCGGTAATTTTCCTTACAAACGAGTCCAAAAATGGGAACTGGGTCTTTTCCAAGGCCCAATAACCAAAAACGGATATGTATTACTGGGTTATGATGGTAGCTCACAGTGTAGTCGAAGGCGCGCCTGAGGCGCAGACACCTAGACTATTTGCGCCTCATCCTTGCAAGGCGCACTAAGGCGCATTGAGGCGCGAGCCTCGGTCTTCAGAATGTGAAAGGTCATGGATTCAAGTTATGCTATTCATTTTTTGTGGGAGGATTCTTCCAATGATTAAGGAAAATATATAATTACTGCACATAATATTATAGTATATGGGAAAATGACCTTATAACATATGAGAAAATTTCCTAATTTAGATTGATTATTATCGATTAATCACATAATGGGCGATCCATGTTATCATGATATATAATCTTATTTATAAATGTTAAAAACCCAAAAAAGTAATAGTGCGCTTCGGTTAGTGAGGCTTGCCCTTTAAATTGCGCCTTGCACCTCAGGCTTTTTATGGGGTAGTGAAGTTTGCTTTGTGCCTGTTGCCTTCGACTACACTAGTAGCTCATTATAAATAAACTTAGATCATTTAAAAAGTTATTTAAATTCATGATTATCCTTAAAAGACGGTTTAAACAAAAGCTCTTATCATGAAGGTATTTATACTCTATTTCCTATCCAAAAACACCGGGAAGTAGAGATAAATGATTATCTCAAAACTGGTTCCAAAGATGACTATAAATATCCCTCTACTCCCATCATAAAAAATGTAATCAGTATTTTTCTTTAAAAAAGCTTTCATAATCCTTCAAATTACTGACTTGTGCATCGGAGGGTTCATTGCCGGGATCAATCCCGGTGTTTTGAACTTTTTTGTAGGTCAGCAGCAGTATTGAGAACGGTCAACATCGACAAGTAGTAAAAAAGTTAGTTTTTATTGATTCCAAAAGAGTTCACAAATCATCTGTTTGCTCCCCCACCAAAATTAGTAGCAACAGGTTGACACCGTCTGTGGGAATCATAAAAAGCAATCCGACCATGCTCACCCGTAAAAGCAATTTTTAGCCATGCCTTCAAAGGAAGAATGGAAGGTGGCGGCGTCAAGCTGAAGAGCCACCCCTCTTCCTCCACCTCCACTTGAGGATGTTTTCCTTCAAGAAGATCAACAAGTTTAGCAGCCTCAACCTGAACAGCTGCCTCCCCAACAGGCTCGCCCCACGTCCAGAGGGGCTGGGTTTGGGGGGCTTCCGTCGAAGCCGTCAAGAACAACATCCTCTCCATGACCATGTCTCGGTCCACAATCCTTCTACCGACTCGATGGCGTCGCAAGGTCCTAAGGGGTCAAGAGACCTCCGTCAAGTTATTGTCAACCGCCAATTAGGGATTAACCTCCGAACCTGCTCGAATGAGAGATGCGCTCGTGATGAGATCCCTCATCCAGAACACCAAAGAAGTCAGAGGAGCCGTTCTCCCCGAAGGTCGAGATCCAGAAGGCCCGCCTCCCCAAGGGGGCGAAGGGGGTCTCTTCCCAGTCGACAGCGAAGAAGCCATTTTGCTGCTAGCCGATCAGCGCCAAGGGTTCACAAGGATGGAGGGGCACCGGTCACCAAGGCAAAATTCTGAAATTTCAAAGATGATAGCTTGCGAATCCTTAATATCGCTCCAAATCACGATCGACAAGCACATAGCCTCGCCATGCCACCACTTATGAAGGAGTCTCGGGGGTTGATTAGATCCGACCAGAGTGACAATTTGGTTCATCACCATCTTCGAGAGATGGAGATGCGCCTCAGCAAGATCAACTTCGAAGAAGGTCAACAGACCAAGGACTTTCGCCCGAGCAACCCCCCTTCTCCAGGACCATCATAGGAGCCCATGTTCCCGAGACCTTCAAGCCGCCTCATTTTGAATTCTACATTGGGGAGTGACCCGACTGATCATATTGAGAGTTTTAAAACCCTCATGATGATCCATCAAGCCTCGGACTCGCTCCTTTGCAAGGCATTTTCAGCAACGTTGAGGGGACCAACGAGAGAATGATACTCCCGTTTATTCTTGACCTCCGTCTTCTTATTTGACCAGTTTGAGGAGCTCTTCATCGCCCACTTCGTTAGCAGCCGACGTGCCGAGAAAACAAGTGCATCCTTGCTAGCCCTCAGTCAAAGGAAAGATGTTCGCCTTAGAGATTATGGTCAGCGCCTTACCCCCGAAGCTCGGTTTTTCCTTTCTCGACCAATGAGTGGCCTCTGCAGCATTCATATACAACGTCAATAACGCCAACCTCAAGACATACCTTGCTAAGAAGCCTCCTCAGGACATCTCGGAACTCTTGCGTAGGAGTGAGAAGTATATCCGAGCTGAAGAGAATCTCAACCCCCTCAGTCGAAAAGAGCCTTCTTTCGTGAACAAACCGAAAAGTGCAAACGAAGGATCCCAGAAATTTCAGAAAGACGACAATGGTCAGCGCCGCCGTGCTCCTCGTTTTGAGAAGTTCACCCCCCTCAATGCCAGTATATCAACAGTTCTCATGGAGGTGGATAAGGAAGGGCTACTTTGCGCTTCCCGTAGAATGAATACCCCAGCGAAGAGAACAAGAGACAAATGGTGCCGCTTTCACAGGGATCATGGCCACGACACAGATGATTGTCGGGCTCGTAAGGAGAAGATCGAAGAGGTCATATAGCAGGGACGCCTAGCCAAGTTCGTCAGAAAGGACATAGCCGATCCTCCTCCACCCCGGGAAGCCTACAAGCGGGCTGAGAAGCCCTCTGAGTCCCAAGACTCGAAGTCAGGAGCAATCCTCTATTTGATCCACGGAGGGCCTATGGGGGGAGAATCAAACTCTTCCTGAAAGGCCTTCATCCGAGAAGTTAATTCAGTATAGAACTTTCCACCGCCCAAAAGCCTTGGGATTCCGGTGACGTTCTCATACAGGGATTTAGAATGCGTCAGAATGACCTCGTCATCAGTCTTAGTATGGTCAACTCCGAAGTGTGCTGGATCCTGTTCGACAATGGTAGTTCTGTCAATATCATTTTCCTGGAAGCCTTCCTAGGCCTCGAGCCTTTTCGAGATCGTCTCACGTCTGCCGGATACACTCCACAGGTTCTCTGGGGTTCCAATCTCAATCGAAGGAATAATCACTCTTGATGTGATCGCAGGAAAAGCTCCAACAACCCGCACAGAGGCAATGGACTTTATGGTTGTCGATGTGAAGGCCGCTTACAATATCATTCTGGGTTGACCAGGCCTAGTAGTATTTCATGCTGTACCTTCAGCCTTTCACATGAAAATGAAGTTTTCGACCTCAGCAGGGGTAGGGGAAGTCAAAGAAAACCAAGAGACAACTCGGAGGTGCTACACAACTACAATGGGGGGCTCGGTCCTCCCACTTGAAGCGATAAAGCTCCCATATTGGAATAGTCAAGTCCTTCCCAAACTAATTAATGAACTTAAGGAGATCTCCTTATTCTAGGAAGGCGAACCTGGAATACAAAGCATCAAATGAAGTACCACGAGGGAGCCTAACACCCTCTTGTAAAGGTAGGTTTTCAATTTTCAATAAGGCTGCCGCTTGCGATACAGCCAAAGCATGTAATAACGGTTCGTCCCCCTCAAGGCAACCACTTAGTTTGTTTCAATATAACTGTTCTTTTTTCTTATAAAAGATCATTGCATTGGCCTTGTGTCTATCTCCCTGGATCACATTTACGACTCATTAAACAGTAAGTGTGGAGTCCAGCTTGTCTCCCAGGGCCGCTCCCACAACTTGCTAGGCTCAAAAGACGAGTTTGGAGTCCAACAATTGGTTCGACACCGCTTTAGCCGCTTGCAAACAAGCAAGTGCGGAGCAGCTTATCATTTGGAATTGCTCCTACAACTCGTTGAAACTTTCAAACAATAACATTGGAGTCTAACACCTGGTTCGACGCCGCTTTAGTCGCTTGCAAACAAGCAAGTGAGGTGTGGCTCACTATTTGGAATTGCTCCTACAAGTTGTTGAAATTTTCAAACTACAAGTTTGAAGTCCAACACTTGGTTCAATGCCGCTTTAGTCACTTGCAAACAAGTAAGTGCGGAGTGGCTCACCATTCGGAATTGCTCCTACAACTCATTGATAACTCCGAAACACTGGTTCGAAGTTCACAATCATGATTCAAAATTGCCCTCACAGCTTGCAAGTATACGGTTTCGGGGTTCAAAACGACCATTCAAACTACAACTAGTTAAATTTTGCAACAAGCAAGTTCGAAGTCTAGCTCTTTTTCAGGGCTATCTTTAAAATTTGTCTCAAACATACTGAATTTAGTGCCTAGCTCGCTCCTGGAGCTACTCCCTGGCTCGACAACCCTCATCAATGAGCTCCGTGCTTAGCTCCTCTTCCGAGCCACACCAGCAACTCCTGAACTCTATGCGATGGTGCTGGAGCCCAGCTTATTCGAAAAGCTTCTCTTTCAACCAGTTCACCTTCAAGCATGGATATGACATTCAAC
Organism: Hemerocallis citrina; assembly: GCA_017893485.1. Lineage (NCBI taxonomy): Eukaryota > Viridiplantae > Streptophyta > Magnoliopsida > Asparagales > Asphodelaceae > Hemerocallis > Hemerocallis citrina. The sequence continues at coordinate 231,452,471 of CM030366.1, read as the reverse complement.
TCACTCCTTGAGTTGCCTTTACAAGCTTATTGGGTTCAAATAACATGTTTGGAAGCCAATTTCCACCTCAAGATTTGACTCCCTAAGCTTTGCAAGGTTCAAGCAGCAAGTTTGGAGTCCAACTCCTTTTTTGGGTTGCCTCTACTAGCTTGCCGGGTCAAACGGCAAGTCGGCACCAACTCCCTCTCCGGGTTACACCTACAAACCTGTCGGGCTCAAACGACAAGTTCGACATCCATCTCCTTCCTCGGGTCGCCTCTACAAATTTGCCGCGGTCAAACGGTAAGTTTGACATCTAATTCTCATCGAGTTGCTTCTACCAACTTACTGGGCTCAAACAGCAAGGTCAGCGTCAACTCACCCCTAAAGTTACTCTTAAAACTCACCTCTCGAACAGCTCTCTCCTAGAGCCTGGTGATGCTCTTCATCCCACTCTCCTCCCAAGCGGCCTTCTTCCAAACGAGTTTGGAGTTCAACTCACCCCTAGAGTTCCTCCTCAAACTCGCCTCCCGAATGACTCTCTCCTTATGCCTGGTGATGCTCTTCGTTCCGCTTGCCTTTCGAGCGGCCTTCTTCCAAACGAGTTCGGAGCTCACCTCGCCCGTAGAGTTGCTCCTCAAACTCGCCTCCCGAATGATTCCTTCCTAGAGCCTGGTGATGCTCTTCATTCTGCTCGCCTCTCGAATGGCATTCCAAACGAATTTGGTCAATTCCTTTCATCTCGGTCGCCTCTTGAGCAACTTTCTTCTTCCACAGTGAGTTCAGATCTAAACTCGCCTCCTAAACGACTTTTTTCTAGAGCCCGACACATCTCGCTCACCTCCCGAATGGCTCTTTCCTAGTGCCCAGTGATACTCTTCATCACGTCCGCTCCCCGAGCGACCATCTTCTTCACCAACAAGAAGTTCAGAACCTAACTCGTCTAGAGACGCTCCCCAAACTCGCCTCCAAGAACGGATCTTCTCAAGAGTCATACAAAGCTCCTCTCAACTTCATGGAGGCAAAGATATTGCAAGCTTGTTTTGACCCTGAAGAAGGATGATTCTTCAACTGACTTAAGAAGAGAAATTGTAGATCTTCGAGTCAGCTTCGAAATGAGGGGTCACACGCTCCAATTAGATCTCTGTAGCACCGAGAAAGCTAGTTACAATTCAGCTCATCGAAGCAACTCCAACGTTCGGAGGCCAGATCCGAACAAATGAAGAACCAAACAAAAACGAGGCAAAACCGTTGACTAGTCAGCGATCAACGTTGATCAGTCAATGATCAATGCCACGTGTCTGTCTAAGCAGTTAAAATCCGGTTAATCGCCTGGTTAATCTCCGATTAATCGCTAATCGGAGGCTAAGCAATTATTTCTTTAGCGGTTTTCAATATTTCAATAGTTAGCGATTTAATTGGATATAATCAACCAATTAGTGGTTAATCGACCATTTAACCAATTAATTTCCCTCATTTAATTTTCATGCTCGCTTGCTTTATTTGGGCCCAATCCGGCCCAAACTCAAATCCAATCCAAAATTCAAACCCTTTATGGTCTTCGCGCAAATCCAAACTCGACTTGTCGCCGCTCTCTTCTTCCTTGCGCAAACCCAAATCCAAACTGATGCTTTTCTTCTTCAAGCAAACCCAGATCGACCCGCCGTCACTCACCTGCGCCGTCGCAAACTTGACCCAACCTGCATCAGCTGCTCGTCTTCCTCCTCTTGTTGCTCGTCCTCTCGATTGTTTTTGTTTGCTGGAACTGACGAGCAAACCCGACGTGACCTACATCCAGAATTCAAACCCAGCTCAAACCAAGTACAATCTTTTTTTTCTATAACTATATGTTTCTATTTATTAATCTCATAATAGTTTTATTAGGATTTATTGTTGCTACATAACGAGGATAGATCATTTTTTAATTATATATATTTATATATATACATGATTTTTTCGATTTAATCCCCGATTATTTTCCGATTAACCGATTAATCACTAATCGATCCTGGACCGATTAGTTTCAAAAACCGATTTTAACTGCCTAGGTGTCAGTATGGCGAATGTTATCATCGAGCGGCGAAGCGTGCCTAGCAGTTGTGCTTCCGAACGAAAATGGAGCAAAATACTCCCCACAATCCGCGCTCAATATTTGACCGATGGCTGAGATTTGCTATAAATAAAATAAAAAATAAAAAAATCATCAGCGGTCGGTGCTGACAGAGTCAACGGTCATCGTTGACTGCCACGTGTCGACATGCCGAATGCCCACGACGTTCAGCGCTGCGCGCCGAGCAGACCAATTTTCGAACGAAAAATGGGCAAAGAGGCATTGACCGGTCAACGCTTGCACATCGTTCGATCTTCTCGATCTTCACTCGCGCATCGATGGACAATCCAGATTCGTCCACGTCATCAAGGTATATTTTTAATTCTTTTCTTTAATTATTAATTCGGATTTATTATTTAAAAATTCCAAAAATATAATTAAAAATTTTGAAAATTAATTTAAAAAATCTATAAATAATTATTAATTCGGAAAAGTATTTTCAAATTCCAAAAAAATAATTATGACATTAGCATAATTAAGTAAAAATTTTTGAAAATTAATTATTGAATTTTTGATGAGGACATCGGTTCAAGACGATTCGGGCATTTCTATCAGCACATGCGTCGTCTAGGACAGCTGCTAATTTAGTTTAGGATTTTATTTCAGTACCATATTTGTTTCTGGCAATTATAGCTATATGTAATCTTTTTTTTGTAATTTTTTTGATTTTGAGAATATTTTGAGATTTGTATCAAGATGTATTTTGAGCCTATTTATAGGCCTTGAGATTAATGAGAAAGCATGCTATTCTTGATTAAAAAAAATTTGTGCCGAGTTTTTGCTCTTCCTCTCTCTTTGTGTGATACAAGTGAGATCCAAATTATTAGGGTTTGTGATAAATCCTAATACAATTTTAGGGTTTGTGATAAACTCTAAAATCTACCCCAAATTAAAAAAATCCCCAACTAAAATTACCCAAACCCTAATTTCCTAAATTCCCAACACAAAACCCTAATCACCTACTCCTACACCAACCGTCACCTTCCCCTTACCTTCATCTTCTTCTTCCCATACTCAAATCCCGATCAAAAGAAAAGCCCCCATTGAAGCCACCTCCCCGCATCCCCATCCTGACCTCGACAACACCCCACCTCCCCGCTCTCCTCCTCCTCGCCCCTCTACCATATCTCCGTCGACCCATCTCTACAACCATCCTCAATCCCATCGTCTTCTTCCTTCTTCTCCCGATCCCGACCAAACCCTAACCTTCTCCGACCTAATCCTCATCCCCGACGAAATCCCTTGTCGTCGTCAACCTCCAGCACCTCCCCTGACCTTGCCCTTGCCCTATTACGGATCGCCAGCAACCCCAAAACCTAAAGCCCTGCCTTCCCCTTTTTCGTCGCTCCTCGCCACCAGTGACGCCCAGCCCCATCGCCGTCCGCCCCCCCTGGGCCCTTGCTCCTCTTGCTGCCGAGCTTCTCTCTCATGCTGCCATTGCCGCTCCTATTGTGCTCGTTGCTGCTGCCATCCGAGATCTACGCAGATTTCTTCGTACTCGGTATACTCTTTCCACTTTTTTAAATATTTGTGTTCTACTGCCCTATTATCTATTATATTATCTGATTTGCCTGTCGTCCACATAAATGGTTGAGATTGAGTGTTCCACATGCTTGATTAGAGTACCAATCAATATTGAATCTATTACTTGCTAAGAACACTTAGGGATTTAATTATTGATTGGAGAGTTGAATTATTAATTGGGATTGTTACACGTGATTCAGTTCTTGAAAATCCATCCAACCAATTAATTGTTTAAAAATTCCAACTTTGATCCGTACCTACGTGTTGGTAAAATTAATCCATTAAGAATCCTGGAAATTCTCTATTTTAGGGTTAGTTTTACATCAATTTTGGAAATTGAATAAAAATTTGAAAATGAATAAAAATTGAAAAAAAATCTGAAAAATATGGAAAAATCACAAAAATTCTAAAAATTCTAAAAATAATTCTACGTATTTTACAAACTCAGAAAAGCATTGTTACATCCCAAACGAGATCTAAACGCCCCCGAGAATGTCGATAAATTCTATAAGCCATTAAAAACGGGCGAATTACTCCTCAAAGGCTGTGAAACTCAGTCTTCGGAAGTGGGGGGCTTGTGATATGACTAGAAATAGAACTAAATTGGCATTGTTCAAATCGGGCACGAATCTTAAAGCTCTCAGAGGTAAAACGGTAATTTCTCCTACAAACAGGTTAAAGAATGGGAACTGGGTCTTTTCCAAGGCCCAATATCCCAAAACGGATCTGTATTTGGGTTATGATGGTTGCTCATTATAAATAAACCCAGATCATTTAAAGAGTTATTTAAATTCATGCTTATCTCTAAGAGACGGTTTAAACCAAATCTCTTTCATGGAAGGTATTTCATATCCAATAACACCGGGAAGTAGAGATAAATGATTATCTCAAAACAGATTCCAAAGGCGATTATAAATACCCCTCAACCCCGACCATAGAAAAGATAATCAATATTTTTCTTCAAAAAACTCTTTCATAAGCCTTTAGATTACTGACTTGAGCGTCAGAGGGTTCGTCGCCAGGATCAGTCCCGGTGTTTTGAACTTTTTTGCAGGTTAGCAGCAACGTTGAGAACGGTTAACATCGGCAAGTAGTAAAAAAGTTAGTTTTTATTGGTTCCAAAAGAATTCACAAATCATTTGTTTGCTCCCACACCAAAAATTAGCAGCAACAACCGATGACCGATTAATCGGCGATTAATTCCGATTTTATCTGCTTAGCCCATGATTTATCAGCTCTTCTCAATTTTCATTAATGAACTCTGTTATACTTTTCTCGATTATTAGAGCTCAAAATTTTCACATCTAGTGTTGCAGCTTATTGCAATTAATATTTCTTTTGCTTTGCATGTGCATAAAATTCAGGTCTAATTAATAGTTAGGGCATTTCAAGTTTCAAATTGCACTTCAAAGATAAGTGGTCGATAGCTATTTCTTTTGTGGATGCTTGCTACTTATGTTAGATTGGTCAAAAATCATCTTATTTTTGTGGATGTAGGCTACTTATGATGGTTAGGTCAAAAATCATTTTACACATTTACTCCCTTTGATACCTCTGATATAGGACCTTTCTTGTATAGATGCCAGTGTTCCAAATGTGAATTTATGCGGCTCAAATGCGCCGCATATGCGCTATGCGGTGAGGAATCGCTTTTTAGGGGCTGCATGTAGTTTAGTTTGTCAAAAATATGATTATGCGACCGCATATTGAAATATCTGGTTGCATAACTGATATGCTCCCCCGTTAATTGAGTATGTGCATGCATACTTTGAATGACTAGTTGAGTCAGATTTATACTAATATGAACAATATTTTTGGACCCGACCTGCAACCTGACCCATTTTAAGTTAAAAAGGCCAGATTGCTTCTTTTTTTAACAATTGCACACATACACAATGAGAAAGAAATCAACAAGTGGTCAAGGGTTGTGTAACGAGGACCATACGATGATTCATAGCGATGGGAGTGAGGCAGAAGGGAGCTAGGGGGACTCTGATAGCACCGATTCCGAAGTGAATATTGAGGACGACTGTCCTCCATACCATTTTGATAACTCCGAATGATTATATTTTGTCATGGACCTATTACCTATAGTTAATTTGTTATATATATATTTTTGATTGTTGTAGGAACAACTATGCTACCTCATCTATACTTTGTCTTTGTGTAAGACTCTTTAGTAATTTCTTCTGCTTAATTCCAGTAGTTGTTTTTATGTATTATGATAGTATCATATTATGCACTTATGCTATTTATTTATAAGTATGTTTTATGTCATTTTCATTTTCAACTACTTTTCTGATTTTTACTGATGTTTTCTGATTTTTTCTGGTTTGTAAAACAATTTTTTCAATGTTTTGATTTTTTTCCTTAATTAAAAACCCAAACCGCATATGCACTATATGCGGTATCCGGCCATGAATCGCATAGTTCTGCATACCACCTTCTGTAACACTGATAGATGCTTAAAGCTGCTTTTGGCAATCATTGTAATTGCTTCTGTTCTTGATATGTGAAGTAGTCCTTTTGCTATGTCGTTCTCATTATTTGTTTCAAATTCTCTCCTTTTCTTCCCTATATCTTACAGATTCCTGAAAGCTGTTGTTGCTGATGTTGCTGTCGTTGCCAAATGCCATTTAAGTGCACTTTATATTCATGAAAAAGGTCGGCTTTTTGCACAACTAGTAGACTTGCTACAGTTTTATGAAGGTTTTGAGATTGATGATCAGGTTGGAACACAATTGAGTGACGATGACGTTCTGCTTGCACATTATTCTCGTTTGCAAGCTTTCCAACTACTTGCATTTAAACAAATACCTAAGGTTTGTCTTTTGTTGAGCATATTACGATTTGTTTCAGCGATGTGCTATTCTTATTATCTCATTTTACCTATGTGTATCTATTTGGCATAGTTGCGAGATCTTGCTATGTCTCATATTGGTTCAGTACACAAACGTGGTGATCTTTCAAAGAAGTTATCTGTATTATCTGCTGATGAACTACATGACTTGGTCTGCAGTAAGGTTGGTGAAACTACCGACTTTTGATCTTCATATCTGCTGGCTTAATATTGGTGTTTAAGTACCGCTCTCCAGCCTTTGCTCTTGATTATGAAAGCTATTACTTCGTTGAACACATCACACAAATGCATCCAGTCATGAGTATCTTACTTCTTTATAGGGTATATATCTCCTTGGATCTTCATCATTTTACTTGCACATATATTAATGCATGAGACTGACAGTTGTTTGCAAGGGATTGAGCCTAAGGTATCTGTGTTATATGATTATTTTTTCTGAAACCATATATAGGATATGTTGGTTGTAAGTGCCCTTTATCTGTATGTCATTATATAAAGTTGTAAACATCAGCAGAATGTCTATAGGTCTCTGTGTTGAGGGTAATCATACTGCAGCTTATGTAACATTACCAACTTAAGAAAATAAAGCAGCATCATATTTATAATATTCTATCAAATTCCCTCTCAGTTAATTTACCATTCAGTTAGATAATGAGCAGTTCAGAAGCATTTGTATCCAAGCTACCGAAGCTAGTACTTAAATACTTATGATGAGTGTATTTGTGCACTTGAAAATGGTGTACCTTAAAGTTTACAGAGTTTGTCAAGATAAGAGTTCTAAATTTAGTAGTTCTTTTTTGACGATACTGTACTGAAAAATGTGATATATGTGCTTGTTTGCATTTATCATTTTTTTTATTTTTATTTTTTAGAAGATGATAACTGATAACTAGTTTCTCTTTATTAAAAAAAAGGATTTGAGTGTCCTGTCAACTGCTAACATTTGTCCTTTTACAGCTAAAATTGGTTTCAGAAGAAGATCCTTGTGCTAAAAGGATTGACTTCCTCATTGAAGTTATGGTTTCTTTCTTTGAGAAGCGTCAGTCGCAGAAGGAAGCAATAAATGCTCTTCCACTATACCCGAATGAGAAAATTATGTGGGATGAGAGCCTTGTCCCTAGCATCAATTACTCAGGAGAAGGGTGCCTTGCTCTTCCCAAGCTTAACCTCCAGTTTTTAACACTTCACGATTATCTGTTAAGAAATTTCAATCTTTTCCGCCTTGAATCTACATATGAAATTCGAGAAGATATCCAAGAAGCTGTTCCACATCTTCTTGCGCGCATTAACAGTGAGGGAGAAACCGCATTTCGTGGATGGTCAAGAATGGCTGTGCCAATTAAAGAATTTAAAATTACTGAAGTTAAACAACCAAACATTGGGGAGGTTAAGCCAGCCTCTGTAACCGCACGAGTTACTTTTAGCATTTCTAGTTACAAATCACATATCAGATCTGAGTGGAATGCCCTTAAAGAGCATGATGTGTTATTTTTATTGTCAATTCGTCCATCTTTTGAACCACTTAGTGCTGAGGAACTTGCCAAGTGTACTGTACCTGAAAGGCTTGGTCTTCAATATGTTCGTGGATGTGAAGTAATCGAGATATGTGATGAAGAAGGGGTACTTATGAATGATTTCACTGGAAGGATCAAAAGAGATGAATGGAAACCACCTAAAGGTGAACTGCGCACAGTTACTATTGCTCTAGATACTGCACAATACCACATGGATGTTACTGATATTGCTGAAAAGGGTGCAGAAGATGTTTATGGGACATTTAACATTTTAATGAGAAGGAAGCCTAAAGAGAATAACTTCAAAGCAATTTTGGAGTCCATTCGAGACCTTATGAATGAATATTGCATAGTTCCTGATTGGTTGCATAACATTTTTTTGGGTTATGGAAATCCTTCTGCTGCACAATGGACAAACATGCCTGATCTTCTTGAAGTGGTGGATTTTAAGGACACATTTCTTGATGCCAAGCATTTGAGAGAGAGCTTTTCTGATTATGAGGTAATTATTGTTATGCCATATAATTTTATTATGTATTCATATGGCTATTTGTACATCATTTATATTGTACTTTGTTTATTTGTTTGTTTTTATATTGTCTTCTTTGACAATCTCTGTTCTATCTTATGTAGGTTTCATTCGTGGACCCAAATGGTGCAGAGGACCTGTCCCCAAATCCTCCTTTCCGTATAAAGCTTCCAAAGGCGGTGAAAAACAGTACTCATGCTCTTCCAGGCAATAAGTCTAGTAAGACCTTTAAGGATGGAAACATGGGTGATGAAGGTAATGAGAACGAAAAGCTAATTGTTGAGCCATATATACCTGCTGATCCTGGGCCTTATCCTCAAAATCAGCCAAAACAAAACTCAGTTAGATTTACACCAACACAGGTATCTCAATAATGTTTGATGATTCTTATTGTGCTATTAACAATATTAGGAAGATATTATCGTAATTTGCTAACCTCAACCAACACTACAGTTTCTGCTTTAGATTTTTGGAGGATGTTAGCCCCACTTCAAGATTTTACACTAAATACCGCTTTTATCTGTATTTATACATTTGTTTTAATCTTTTTATGCTAATTTTAAGTTGATTTTTTAGTCTAGACAGTTTTTTATAGTTTTTTATGCTATCAAGTGGCTCCCCTTCAATCTCCCCAAAATCAAAGGCCCAGATCTAATCTCACAAAACAACCCCCCCCCCCCCCCCCCCCCAAAAAAAAAAAAAAAATACAACTCATTTATTTATTTAATTATAATTATCTCTCTCTCTCTCTCTCTCTATATATATATATATATATATAGGGTAGCGATCCGGTGAGAACTGTTCTCACGATAAGCTTCGTGAGAACTCCATGCCTATCCATCCTATGGATAATCCGAACCGTTCACATTGTTTAACATAACTAATTTAGTCTAGAAATATAAAATCAAGTTATTTGGTATTCATTTGTCCATGCATCATGTCACTATAAAAAATAACGATTTTTCAGCCACACAATTTGTAACACTTCAATACATGGGCAAACGAATCTCAAATGACTTGATTTCTCATCCATGGACTAATTGAGTCGTGTAGATCAAAATGAACGGTTCAGATCTTTCAACTAATGTCCCAAACAAAAGTTCTCACCTGGTTCTCACCAAAAGAGTTCTCACTCGATCATTTTCCTATATATATATATATATATATATATATATATATATATGTGGAAACATGGACTTCTATTTACTAATTATTGTCATACTATTCAACTTCACCTACATAATTGTTGATTTACTGTTTACAAGATTTTTCATATGCTGTATCATTCTGAAGACGTGCCGTAGGCACGTACGTGGCCACGGGCAAATCTAGTATATATATATATCCTGTGTTTACAGCTAGAACTTTGTTCACATTTTGAAACATAAGCTTATCCCTCCTGTTGTGTTCCTCTCTATTTTTCCCTTGATGGCATGTAATATATACTATTTATGACTGCTGCGTTATTAAGCTCATTTCTAAGAGTTCATTGCACTTATAGAGTAGTAAAATGATAACAACATACAATTTATAATATGTAGGAAAGTGGTTCAGTCTTGTTTCAAAGAGTGTCAATTTGTTAGTTTAACTCTAGAAAATGTAGTCTCTGTCTTCTGAAATGCCTTTCCAAATTGGCTGTGAAATGTATAAATGCTTGTTCCAACTGTGGTTTAAAGAATTAAGTTGATCTTCTCACTTGTTTGCATCAGAGTATATAAAAGATAATGTTTCTGGAGCTTTGCGTACTTAAGTTTGTTGGTTAATGTGCTTTTAGGCTTCAATATTTCATAATTTTTGGAATCAATGTGAATCTATTTTGTGTTAATCTCTTTTTTTAAACTTGAATCAAGGCGTTCATCTATTTTAGTACAGCAACATGTAGGATAGGCCTTGGAATGGATCCTCTTTAGGAAGAGTACATTATCCTTGAGATACACATTCAACGATCTCACAGTTCATTAGTGATGAGAAACTTTGATTGGTTTCATATATAAATTTTATACCCCAAGTGAACTAATAATTCCATATGCATAAATTAAAATGGTAGATTAATTGAATGATATTCGTGTGATTCAAATATAGTTAACTAAGAGTCTAGTCTAATGATCTTTTTAGTTTGGTCTTATAAAATCTAATTTTACGAAGAAGGAATACACTAAAGTTCTTGATTGATCTTCTCATATCATGGTAACGGTCTATCTTATTTGATTGATGAATCCAAGATTAAGTTTTAATGAATTAAACAAAGTGGGTTATTTGAAACGCTCGTGATCTTCAACCAATTATGTGTCTCTATAATTACCTGCAGTAAGTTATAGCTTGTTTCCACTATCCAGTGCTCATGAGCTTGATTAGACCACAAACCAAGAAAGTGTTTACCTGTTTTATTTTAAAACCTACCAATTTTTGAATTTTATGTTTTGAATGCGAGTGTCTTTTTGTTCCAAGTAATTTAAGGATGTTGCGTTTCTGCCCCATCCATGCCATCCATCTCAATGAAACTAATTCTGAATTCTCCCCGTGCTCTGCATGCTGTAAATCTAATCCAAACTTGCTAAGTTTCAAGTTTCGAAGTTCTTCTGTTTAATGTAGCTCTCAAGCTGTATTAAAATTTAAGCAATAACCCATAATTTATTTGGCTGTTCTGGTGGACTTTCTAGCAATGGGCCAACGGCTTCTGTTAGTAATTATCTTCTAACTTCATATTAGTTTGACTGGCCTTTCATCATTTGGTTTCTAGATCCTGCTTTATCTTTTAAGCAAATTTACTTGTCGGTTTCTAAATCTTGATGTATTTCTCTCCTCCACATTTCTTAGTTGGAGTTCGGCTTTTTAATCATGGAGAAATGCTTGTCTAACATATTGCATGTAGATTGTACAACACTTAATGCTGTTGTTTACAGATATTTTGTTTCTATCAATTGCCTCTGACTTTTTTCTTTTCTTTTAAAACCCAATTGCAGATTGGTGCAATCATTTCAGGTATTCAACCTGGATTGACAATGGTTGTGGGTCCACCTGGTACTGGAAAAACAGACACAGCTGTCCAGATACTGAATGTTCTTTACCATAACTGTCCTTCACAGAGGACATTAATTATCACCCATTCCAATCAAGCTTTGAATGATCTTTTTGAGAAAATCATGCAGAGGGACGTCCCTGCTAGATACCTCCTCCGTCTAGGTCAAGGTGAACAAGAGCTTGCAACTGATCTTGATTTTAGCCGTCAAGGGCGGGTCAATGCTATGCTTGTGCGGCGCTTAGAACTACTTGGTGAAGTAGAGAGGCTTGCGAGATCCCTTCAGCTACCGGAGGATGTAGGTTACACTTGTGAAACTGCAGGGTACTTTTGGTTACTCCATGTATACTCCCGTTGGGAGCAGTTTCTAGCTGCATCTTCACCAAATCAAGACAAACCAACATTTGTTAAAGATCGTTTCCCATTCACAGAATTTTTTTCCAATGCCCCCCAGCCTGTTTTCAGTGGTGAATCCTTTGATAAAGACATGCGGACGGCAAAAGGTTGCTTCCGTCATCTCTCCACAATGTTTCAGGAACTGGAAGAATGTCGGCCATTTGAGTTACTCAAATCTACTGCTGATAGGGCAAACTATCTGATGACCAAACAAGCCAAAATTGTTGCCATGACATGTACTCATGCTGCACTGAAGAGGAAAGACTTTCTTCAGTTGGGCTTCAAATATGACAACTTGTTGATGGAAGAGAGTGCTCAGATACTGGAGATTGAAACATTTATTCCTATGCTACTTCAAAGACAAGAAGATGGTTATGCCCGGCTCAAACGCTGCATACTCATTGGTGATCATCATCAGCTCCCTCCAGTTGTTAAGAACATGGCCTTCCAAAAGTATAGCCATATGGATCAAAGTCTCTTCACAAGATTTGTGCGTCTTGGTATCCCTTATATAGAGTTGAATGCTCAGGGTAGAGCTAGACCAAATATTGCTAAGCTTTATAACTGGAGATACAGAGACTTAGGTGACCTTCCTAATGTATGGGAGGATGCTATTTTCCACAAAGCAAATGCCGGATTCTCTTATGAATATCAGCTTGTTGATGTCCCCGATTACCGTGGAAAAGGCGAGTCTGCTCCTTCTCCTTGGTTCTATCAGAATGAAGGAGAGGCCGAATATATTGTCAGTGTTTACATGTATATGATCCTACTTGGATACTCGGCAAGTAAGATTTCAATATTGACCACGTACAATGGCCAGAAGCTTCTAATTCGGGATGTTATTAGCAGAAGGTGCAGGCCATGTGGAATCCCTCCACCAAGCAAGGTATGCTTACATAGTTTTATAACTTTTCATGACTAATTTTTTGAGGCCATCTTAAGTTAATATGAGTATGACAATATACATTATATATATGATTGTACGGCTTATCAAAATGACCTCACGATCTGGCGATTTCCTGTGACACTGGTCTCCTGATAAGGTTGGGGAGCCCAAGGCTCCCGTTAATCATGGAGGAGTGATTCGAATCATCATCTTATTTGACATGTCTGTATTGCTCTGAGGATATGGCGTCAAGTCTTTTTGATTGCGTTTGCATGTGCATCAAAACGTTACAATTGTATGGCTGAAAAATCGTCATTACAATTGAAACAACATGATACATGGGCACATGGATTTCAAATGATTTGATCGCTCGGCTTTAAACATTTGTTGGCATTTAGAACACAATAAACAGTTGGGATGGATCGTTCATAGGATGTCCCCACCATCAGAGCTCTTCAACCTTATTTCAAGTTTTACGGTCACAAGAAGACATCCCTACATAAATATAGATCCAAATGTTTGGGATGACAGGTCATCCCAAACATGTTCCTTCCATGCATGCATGAAGTTTGAATATATTCCTTCCATGCATGAAGTTTGAATATGTTCCTTCCATGCATGAAGTTTGGCCTCTCCTTTAGCAACTCTTCTGATCCTTTGCTGCAGTCAAACTTATAATGTTCTCTTGTGTATCTATTTCTCATTTCTTTATTGTTTTTCTTTAATTATTCTTAACAGGTTACCACGGTTGACAAATTTCAAGGGCAGCAGAATGATTTCATCTTATTGTCTCTTGTCCGCACTCGGTTTGTGGGTCATCTACGTGACGTTAGAAGATTGGTCGTTGCTATGTCTCGAGCACGGCTGGGGCTCTTTGTGTTTTGTCGGCGTTCTTTATTTGAACAGTGCTATGAATTGCAACCTACATTTAAGCTCCTGCTTCAGAGGCCAGATAGACTTGCATTAAATATAGATGAGACGACTCCATTTACTGAGCGCCTTGTTGGAGAAACAGGGAGGATCAGATTCGTTAGTGGAATTGAGGATATGAACCATTTGGTTGGTATGAAGATGCATCAACTGTACCAGGTATTGACTTTTCAGCTCCCAGCAGATCTCGCCATTTTTTCCACTTTTATCTTTGCCTTAGATGAAGAAGTTTATCTCTGACCATTGCTTTTACTTATGTAATAAGCAAATTAGTATAAATCGGCGGAAGGTTCTCGAAAAGAAAATATAAATCACTGGAACATTTTGAGAACATGTCTAATCCATATGAGACCTGAATATGAATTTTAAACTCTATCCAGGTTAAGTTTATTAGTTAGGTTGTTCATGCCTCTTTCTTCTAATATTTTGATTTGTCATCGGTTGCATGTCTGTCTTAGGATATTTCTGCAGTAAACTTTCTGCAGGGCCGGCCCCACCCTTGAGGCGGGTGAGGCGGCCGCCTCAGGCCCCCGGCGTTTTTGCAATTTTAGGGGCTCCAAAATTTGTAATCCCTTGTATATATAGGCACGTATTTTGCGCGTAAAAAATACTGTTATTAGAGGTTCCCAAAAATAATTATTTGAGCCTTTAAATTTTTTTAAAAATTATTTGGGTTTAGGCTTGAAGACTTGAATTGAATTTGAGACTTTAAATTTGGGTGATTTAAAACAAGTTTATATACTTTGCATATTTTGCTTTTAACAATGTGCAATTTTTTTGTGTACATTTTTTTTAAAGTGTATGGGGGGCGGGCCCATTTCGGGAGTTCGCCTCGGGTCCCCGGGAACTCAGGGCTGGCCCTGACTTTCTGAAAGGGATTTTTTTGTTTATTAATTCCAAATAACTGCAACTTCTAAAAGTTATTTTTTGCAGATAAATTATTTTTGTACAGATAAAGCGTCACCCCATTCATGAACTGGAAAAAAAAAAGCAATTTTAACTTGTAGGAACTATGGGTTCTAGAATTTAACTCCATGAACATCAAGTTTCATTCTGTTTCCAGAACTACAAGTCTTTAACCAAATAATCAGATGACATATATACTCAAGAAAACTGCAGTTTTACTATATGCAGCCATTGTTTAATTATTTTCCCAAGTACTGTAGGTATTTGAATGCCTAGCCCATCACGTATGACACATAAACAGTTAATCTTTTTCATTTATGCTAAAGAAAAACATTGGCTGTAGTTTTACTATATGCTGCAATTGTTTATTTACTATAGGTTTACAATGCTTATCCCATAGTACATGATTTAAATCATGCGTGACACTTTAACATTTCATTTATGATTTTGTTTGATATGTACAGATATCAATTTTCAATTATTCTTTTTTTTAAAATTTAAATTTTTGTGTCTTTGTTTGAATTAACAGGTCCAGCTAATGAATGATCAGTATTCAGCATATCTAGAGCCGCCCCCCCATGCAGATGGACCTCCATCTCAGCATTCAGAGAACAACTTAGAGGACAATAATTTACCCCATGAGAATGGTCAGAATGGAGATGGTATATCTGAAAATGGTGTAACAGATGTTGCTAAGATGGAAGAATGATGGGTCAAATATGAGCTCTATGAAATGTATACTTTGTCAAGGGGAGGCATCCTTGTCAAAAGATTAAGTGGTAGTAAGCTCTGTGAGTCCGTTGTGAGTTCCTGGTAGATGAGGACTCCTCTGTGAATGTGGGACGCGCGAGGCTTTAGCTCCTCTCTCGCGCGAGGCTTTAGCTCCTCTCTCGCGCGAGGCTTTAGCTCCGCTCTCGCTGTGGATTCCTCTCTCGTTCCTCTTTAGTGCAGTGCAGGCAAATTTTTTGTTCTTGAGTCTAAGAAGGGCCCAATTTATAGAGGACTAGATTATGTCTGTAGCTCTTCGTATGAAATTGTTTAATGAAATGTTGTATTCACCATGTACTCTGTTGTCTCAAATTTCATTAGGGAACTGTATGTACAAAAGGGCAAAAATTAGATATTGTAACTTCATTACGCCAAGAAACAGGTTGTACGTTACTGAATTTTGCTGTCATGAACACTGCTCCCGCGGTTGTTCTCTCTCTTCCCAAAAAGTTTATAAATTTCCCAAATAGCTCATGCTTTCTCCAAGTTGTCAAAATCTCACATTGATAGTCCCTCTCATTGGAATTTTGATAATGGGCAATATGCAAAATGAGCGCTCTATCATTGAGCTAATTTTCATTCATGATTTTTTGAGTTTTTTTATAGTGTTATATATATTTTTTATTTTATGTAATATTATATTTTCTTATAAATATATTAAAAAATATATAAAAAACCGTCTAGTGCTTAGCCTCCTAGGCCCTACTTAGTACATTGGTCATGAATTTAGCATGATCCTTTTCAAATGGGCTGTAGTGTTGTACTATTTTAATTTATAGTTTTACAATTATAGACCAGTAGGGAGCAAGCTAAAACGAAAAGGTGTGTTTTGCATGGAAGCTGGGATTTTAGACTTGTATTGTCCGTTGGATGAATCTAACCCCTGTTTCCGATCATACGGATTTTCAGTTTTTTTCTTTCTCCATGTATTATGGTATTTCAAATTCCGTATAAATCATTCCAATGCATCTAAAGCCTTTTGAATCTCCTATTGAAACCCAAATTTATATTCCAATCTACAAATCTTGTCTTTCTTCTTTTTGGTTTGAAGCCCAACAATTACTATTGGATTTATTAATTGATTTCAAACCCAAAAATCAAGCCCATCTCCTATTGGACTCTACTCTAAACCCAAACCCACAAACCCATATACTCACCAGTATACAATTTTTCACATTTTCCCACTCTTCCCACATCCTCGTAACCACATCCCCACTTTCTCTAACTACCCCCACTACTCCATTATCTTATTATATTATTTCCCCCTTTCCCGTACCCTCTCTCTCTCCCACTCTACAATTCCCTTCCTTGTTTCGAAAACAAAACCAGAACAAACCCAACACAACCAACCCGTCTCCTTCCTCCTTCTCCCTCTCCCTTCTCCATTACCGTCATTGTCGACCTCCGCGCTCGAACCGCATCCATCGCCCTCGCACCGTTGCTCTCCACCATTGCCGTCGGAGTTCTCGAGCTTCCCTCGAACTCTGCGATTCCACCGCCATCGCCAGTCCCCCATCGAGCTCGCTCTCCAGTGCCGCACCGCAGCCGTCCATCATTCCGCCACCTCTTGCCGTCGAGCTCGTCCTCGCCATTGTCGAAGAACTTCTCAGTCCTCGCTGCGCCGTCGCCCTACTCCCAAACCCACCTTCCGTCGCTGCTCTTCACCGTCGTCTTCAACCTCGAGCTTCTCCCTCTACCGCATCACCTACCGCAGCAACCACCAGTGTCGCACTCCACCGCTCGCCCCATCGTCGTCAACCACCGAAGCACCCTCCGCTAGTCTTCACGTCGTCATCGCCGTCCAAATCCCAAGAACCCATCCCCGTCATCATCTTCGTTGAGCCACCGAGATCCCGTCGTCTTCCTCGTCGAGCTCACCCTCGAGCCGCTCGCCATTGCCGCCTCTTTCACACCCAGGCGCCATTGACAGCCCGGGTATCTCCACTTCGACCACCGCTCTCGGAACCAGCGCAGCCATCCCCTGCACCGTGAGCCGCTAGCGTCCCTTGCTCGACACCAGCCTCGACTCGACGCCTTCGCCTTCATTGCAGTGCCGCTCCACCCCCATCATCTTCAATCTCGCTCCACCTCTCCCTCTCCTCTGTTTCTCTGGACCCCAGTGTCTCTCCATCCCGCCACCGCGCCGCCGTCGCGCCGCCTCTCCGTGGTCTCCTCTGCCGAGTGCCCCGCCGTGAGTGCCGTTGCTGCCCTCCCAGGCTCAACCAGTCGTCACCGCTGCCCGCTTTCTCTCTCTCCGTTGAAAGGTGGAAGGAGAGTGATGATTGGTCCGTTACGGTGTTTCGTGTTTGGGCGCAGTGAATCCATTTCTGCTGTCCCGTGTTGCTCCAGATCCGCTGCGTGGACGAACTCTGATTGGCTGCTCCTTGCTGTTTGCTGTTCGGCCACGCTGAATCCCCTCCTTCTGTTCGCTGTTTTGCCGATCCAGTGTGGAGAAATAACCTACTGTTTGTTGCTGTTATCTGCTTGGATTTTCTCGCTCGGTCTTCGCACGTGCTCTTGGGATTGCTCCCCGGGATTCTGATCCCGTTATTCTTATTAATTATTTGAATCGTCTACAAGGAAAAAGGCAAGTTCACTTGGACTATTTTATTTATTCTAGTTCAAGATTAATTGACCTCTTATGCAAGTAGTTCCAATTTATTTATCGTTAATTTTGCCTTGTGTCCCTTCCGTTGGGAGCATCGAGGGTTTACACGAGCTAACCCGACGTATTCTTGACCTCTTTATTATCCATTGACTCAAACCCAAGCCTAGACATACATTTGACATGAATAAAATAAATAAACTTGTACATGAGAAAATACATCTTGATTAAATACATGTTATTACTTGAGATCTTGCGACTTGAACTTGACGTGATAAACTTGACTTGTTACTGGAAAAATTCACTTGACTTGTTACTAGGAAAATTCACTTGACTTGTTTACTGGAAAATTCACATGACTTGCTGTAAATTATTCTTACCATATGTATGATACAATAACTCGATAATTACCCACTTGATAAACATTTATGTGACGATGTCTTGTCTGTCTTGTACTGAGGTTTCGACCCAGTTATATTAGGAATCAGTCAAAATAATTGTTGTTTCAGATTTATTACTTCTTGCTTATTATTGTGTAATATATCATGTTGCTGCATTATCACCATTCACTTGACATTATTATAACCACTCGCATGTACATATATGACTTAGTAATAAAATACTAAACAAGTCGGGGTTTCTAAGGGTTGACCTAGTAGTGGACAGTCTCAGAAAATGTACTCGGTAGGGCCATCTTGTTACATGGACTTGTTACATGGAAGGTGGAGAATACTTGTGGAGACGTGAACTTGTTATCTTGTTATCTTGTAATCTTGTTATCGTGATATATATACCCGAGTACACGCTCTGTTGACCCCACCATGAAGTCTAAAACGAACACTGCTGTGCGTGCATCGAACCTGTGGTATGGGACGCAGTAGTACATGCACTAGATAGGAGGAACAACTTGATAATAGACATACTTGACATGTATATATACTTGATTAAGACCATTGCTATTAGTACCATTATTGTCTTTGCAAACTTGATCTTGATTCATATTCCTTCATGTAACCTGTTCCTTTACTCTCTGTTTTCACTACTTGCTGTCCGTACTTGCTCTAAGGACATCTATTTTTCTTCTTTAGTTAACCCAGCCACAGGTGAACCTGAGGATCTACCAGAAGGAGTTGGCGAGCAGTACTTTTAGATTGGAGCAACTGCATGATAATAAATTGTTTCTTTTCATGTCCTTCATTCATTGTAATTCTTTTGTTTATTTAGACTTGTATCCCGGGCTTTTGACCCGTAACTGCTAGCTATTTCTCAGTATTATTATCATGTTGGATTATTAATTTCTTGAATTCAATTATTGTTCTGTGATGTTATTATTTGCGTGGTTGTGATATAATTTTCTGAGTATTGTTGAGTGAGACTGGTACAGCTTATGAATGATATTAAAATCGTTCGCTGGGCCTACGTCACGGGCTCGTATTCCCGTATTTTGGGAAGCGGGGCGTGACAATGAAATTATATGTATAGCATAAACTACAGTCTTTCATTAATTTTCTTTTGACCTGTTTTATTTTCTATCTAGAAAGAGAAGGAAGCTTTGTTTTTTCTGTTAGACCTACATTCGTAACATACATACCATAACATAGTTGGTTCCTATTACTTTATTCACCAACCAACCAATGTGATACCTCCATTGACCCAGAATTTTGGCCCAGAATTTTTCTACTGACTGTGCAACACTAAAGGAATTTAAATTTTGAAGGGAAATATACTATAAATGGTTGCAGTACTAAAGTTAAAGGTGCATACACTTAACAAATTACAATATTTTTTTCGGTTCTTAAAATTTAAGACGCAAAGTCTATGGAAGGAAAAGAGTACTTTCCGAAAAAGATAGTGGCCTTGGTCAGAAACTCCCTTTTCTATGTTTAATATTAAAATGTGGTTTAAGTAATTATTATTGACATTCATAGTTAACTATAATATTCACTATTTTCATTTATTTCATATTTCTCTGTTCATATTGTGTTTTAACTGGTGTAAAGAGTTATTACTATTAGTTAGGTTTCGATAAAGTTTAATTTGATTATACACTAATAGTTTAAAATAGTTTAATATTAGACATAGTTTCCAAATAATCAAGTTGGTGCTTGTGGTTTGTTAGTATTATGTAACACTTATTACAACCTTAAATGGTCTCTAGTTCTTAATTGGTGTTTTTTCTTTCTACAAACCGAACCTGTTACCAAAATGACCCACTTTTTGAAAGTATTTAATAAACTGATCCACTTTCGAAAGTATTTACCAAAATAACTGCGCTGTCTTTGAAAGACCGAGTTTAGGCAAAAATAACTCGGTTTTTCAAAGACCGAGTGTTAGAATTCGAAATCCAAGACTAACACTCGGTCTTTGAAAAACCGAGTTAGTTTTAATTAAACTCGGTCTTTCAAAAACCAAGTGGGATGGTTTGGGAATTTTAAAAAAATATAGGGTAGTTTGGAAAAAACTTTCAAAAAGTGGGGCAGTTTGGGAAAAAATTCCTTTATTAGTGGGTTAGCAAACGAAGAAGAATCACAACAAGTAATCTCTACTACTATAATGGGAGAAGATCCTGGTGTAATTGGTCAATCTACCAACTCGTTCAATGCACGTAAAACAAATCCTTTAGGGAGCGTTTGGTATGGGGTAATGTATAAGGGAATCTAGGATTACCCTCTTGATAACCTGGTTTGGTAAGACATAGGTATAGTTTTGTAAATAATCTTAAATTCTCTGAGTTATCAAAATAATTAGTTCGGAAGGATAAACATTCCCCTGGAAAATGGTGGGATTTATGGATTTCTCCACATAAAAAATGCGTGAGATTATTGCATATCGAAAATACCCTCCATATTTATGGTTTATCATATAACCCGCTCTTGTTCCCTCCAACCAAATTCACCCACAATTTTGAACCCTAGCCGTCTACTCTCTCTCCTCCCTCGTTTCTCTCTCCCCGTCACTGAGCTTGGGGATGGTGTTGTTTTGAAGAAAGTTAAGGACCCAGTTGGACGATTGGTCAGGTTAACAAGTTCTCACAAGAGAGTTGGTGAACATGATGATCAGATTGATTTAGTCTCAAATGGGATTAGCAAACCAAGTTTTTCTTCAGTGCCTAAATCCCTAGGTACTTTATTCTTGGCTCCCAATGTATATGTATGTTTGATTCCATTAGTTTCGAGCATTGGGATGAACTTATGGTGGTTATTTGTTTTTGCAGGTGTGGGATCAAATGAAATAGGTTCAAGAAATGAATTGACCAAAAGTACTTTGTCGGTGAAGAAGAAGAAGAAGAATAACAGCCAACACATAATAATTGATATGAGTTCTCGTCCAGTCTTCGCAACCCATCACCACTCCTCCTCTCACCGTCACCTCAAGACCAGACATGATCAGTCTCCACCGATGCCCAAGTGCGGAAGGGAAAAAGGCGAAAGGTTCCATTCAAGCAAGCGACAAGGTGAACAGGGAACTCGGAGAAGTAGAGCCACAGCTAGGGAGATCTCTCCCAGAGGGCGCAGAGAGCGAGACGAAGAAGATAGAGATGGTTTCGAACGTAGAGATCGCCTAAGAAGGGATGAAGATCGACTGTGAGAGGCCAGGAACAAGACGTCAGCTTCCCTCCATCACCTAGACGACAGAAATGATGGCATAAAGAAGCATTCGTATGCCGTAGTTACTAGAGGCAAATCCACCGTTGTCGATGAGCATAGAGCCATCGACGCTCTCCCTCACCAGAGAAGGAACCACCACTCACGAAAGAAGACGACGACGGTGAATGGGTGCTGGTCAAGCCAAGGAAGAGTCGAAAACCACACCAAAGCCAAAGCTCGTCGGAAAACACAAAGAAAGACGGAAGACAGAATTGCCATAAATGTGCCAGACCAAGACATTCGATCAGCAACTGTAAGTTCGACTGGTTCTGTTATGTTTGTAGGTGTTCTGGCCATATCTCCACAGCGTGTCCTAAGCGCAACGGCATCACTGTCTCCAATCCAAAAGCTTCGAAGCTGGGACTACTAGTGTATCGGAGGCTAGCAAAACTCAAAGGTACCACTGGAGATAGATGTGTTATCCACGCTTCAATAACCCCAACTCCATTGATGGTGGACTTTGAAAGGCGTTTCAAAGGGGGAATTTTGATTAAGGCTCAAACTGGGTTTCCTAAGGCGTCGAACGTCTCCAAGCCACATCATGTGGCACTTATAACATCGCCGACTCCTACGTGGGTAATTCAAGAGCTCTCTCCCAACAACTTCTACGCGCATTGTAGCGACAAAGCTCTAGCAGAGGAGACAATTAGAGTCAAAGGTTTAGAGGGAAAAGACGCGCAGGGACTAGAGTTCTTCATCACCTTCAAGTGGTGGTCGCGCGAGTTCGGAGCATTGAAGGATGAAGAGTTCCCACCGGTTTGGATTAAACTATACAACCTCCTGTCCATTGTTGGGTACGTTCGGCTTTCCAAAATGTTATTCGTAAATTCGGCATGCTCATTGACATAGACAGGCAAACCCTTACGCATTCCGCTAGAAAATTTGCGAGATTAAAAATAGGGTGGCAAACAAATCCGACATTCCTTCGAAGATTTTAACCGAATTCGAAAATTCCATCTATGAAGTAAGAGTAATTGTCGAAGTGCAAAAGAATGTTTCCTTTCGAGATTTAGCAATGGCGGAGAAGAATCCAATCTACGGTGTAGATGGCAAGTTAGAGGAAGAAGATGAACCCAATCCGTCAGATGCTCGAAGGGACGATTGTAACCCTTCATCAAAAGGAATGGCCACGATCTCATCTCAACCTTCCAATCAAGGGCGCCAAACTCAAATTCCAGTTGAGCAGAAATATGGACAGTACACCTGTCCAATCGAAGCAGTAGAGTTTCTATCCTCTATCAAGCAGTACAAAGCTAGCGACAGCCTGTCAATGAAAGGGAAACAACTCATTTTTGCAGGTGAGGGGACATCGAGCGGCGATGGGACGGATTGTAAGAGAAGACCATCAAAAGGAGGGATCCTCAAATTCGAGGGAGACGTTGGGCTCGATGCAAGGGAGAGTATGGGCTTGGTTAATGAAGACTGGCCACACTTCTCCCAATCCGATATTGAGTCTTCAGTCAAGGCTGCGTTGACAATGCTGATTCAACCCAAAGTGGATTTATCCACAGCGCCTAAGCCCACGGGCCTGGAAGTTAGTGAGCCGCAAGATTATAACAATCAGATGGAAAAGGTCGAGTGTGTTCGAAAGCAGACAAAGTCGGCACCTCCTCCTCGGCAGATTAGTAGCAAGGCCATACAACTCAATCACGACCCAGACTCGGATGCTGGAATTATCGAAGCGTTAGACGGACTGCGAGAGGACAACTTTATCTCAGAAACGGAAACAGATTTTGAAGAAAAATAACTCAGAGGGAGTGTGGGAAGCACTTCTACCAAGATGATTACAGAATATCGCAGGAAAGGGAAAAGAAAGTTGGACGAAGGGGGACAACAAGAAGTGGGTCAAGAGGGGATATCCGGCTCGGTGAACCGTGCGTCGAAGGCAGAGACGACAGGGGAAAGTACCTCTTACAATAATTGCTCCATTCTTAATTCTTTAAGCGATGAGTCCCTCATTTATTTTGCTAGTCTGTACGGTTTAGCCATGGGTTCCACTAGGGCAGAACAATTAGAAAATTTAGCATACATTAGAAAGGACTCAATATTAGCTATCAACTGATACCATAAGTGTTCGAGGCAGGGGGGGTTGGGTAGATGTTGTTACTAGTTTTTAAATGTATACACCTTTTGGAACATAAGGGGGATGCGACATCAAATTAAAAAAAGAACGATAGGCGCTACCATGATCAAAATTCGCCCGGTCATCGCCGGATTTCAAGAAACTATAATAAATTCTCCCACGACGTAGGATTTTAATTGCCTTAGAGGTATGGGAGACTTCCACTGGAGATTCAAGCCGGCAAACGGGTATTCAGGAGGTATTGCACTGGGGGAAGAGTCAACATTATTTGAGATTATCGACGATTTCGTAGGACAGTTTACGGTATCGATTAGATTAAGAAGGAGAAGCGATGACTGGGTACACTCGGTTTCCTCTGTCTATGGACCGTACGACTCCAGACTTCGCAAAGATCTGTGGATGGAACTCAAATACATCAGAAACAAATGGGACGGAGCGTGGATAAGACTTCAACATCACTAGATTCCAAGACGAGCATAAGGATGGGGGACATAGTTGTTCTGAGAGGGAATCCTTCAATGAGACTATAAACGATTTAGAGCTCTTGGAATTAGACATGACTGACAGAAAGTTCACTTGGTCGAACTTGCAATGCAATCCTACCTTAGCCAAGCTTGATAGAGTGTTGGTGTCGAACGAGTGGGAGGACGCATATCCATTAGCTAAGGTCAAATCCGCTATACGATACACATCGGGCCATCTTCCACTGGTGATTGACTGTAACCAGGGCGGGAAGGACAAGCGCTTCATCTTTAGATTTGAGAAAGCATGGACCATTTGTGAGGAAACCAGACAGGTTATCGCAGACTCATGGTACGCCGATACCAAGGACACTACAACAGTGGGTATATGGGTAGAGCAGACGAGATGCCTCCGTAGGAAATTAAAAGGGTGGGCAAGACTGAAGATGAGAGACATTAACCTTAGAAGAGAGTCATTAAGCTTTAGAACCAACGCTCTGGAGTCTATTCAAGAAATTACAGATCTTTCGGAGGAGGAAAAATACGAACTAGCAAGCAAAAGACTGGAGTTGCAGCAAATAGGAGCAATGGAGGAAATGTACTGGAGATAGAGATATAGGAACCAATGGCTAAGAGAAGGGAACGCTAACACAAAATATTTCCATAAGGTGGCTAACGGGAGAAGAAGACTAAATCACATCACTGGGCTTTCAGTGCTCGGTTCCTAGATCGAGAACGAAGGGATCATCAAAGACCATCTAGACAAACAATTTCACGAATTATTGGGGAGTAACACTACTGGTAGATGCAGGTTGGCACCGGATATGTGGAGCTCCTCCAGAATAGATGGTTGCGAAAAGATTGTAGCAAGTTTCTCAGAGGAAGAGGTTTTTGATGCTATTAAGAATCTCAGCCAGGACAAGGCACCTGGTCCAGACGGGCTGCCTATCTTCTTTTACAAAGTGTACTGGCATATCATAAAGGAGGATCTAATGAACATATTCCAATAGCTGCATGATGGAGTGGCAAAGTTGGATAGGATTAACTACGCCTTAGTAGTTCTGGTGCCTAAAAAGCAAGAGGTTACTGCGTGCGAAGATCTCAGACCAATTAGATTGCTTAATGGGTCGTTCAAAATCATTACAAAAGTACTAGCCCAAAGATTAGCTCCGCACCTGGACGATTCCATCGCTCCATCACAATGTGGCTTTATTCGTGGTAGGGACATCATGGACAGCATAGTATCAGCACACGAAATAGTCTACAGAGGCAACAGAGCAAAAGCAGACAGGTTCCTCCTCAAACTAGACTTCAAGAATGCTTATGGTTCAGTGCATTGGGACTGTATCGAGGAAGCTCTACGCCTCAAAGGTTTCGGAGTGAAATGGAGGACGTGGATGAATATGTGTGTTTAAGGAGAAAAATTGTGCATCCAAGTCAACGGATGGCAAGGGAAAGAGATTAGATGTAAAAGAGGTCTTCGACAAGGGGATCTCCTATCCTCCCTACTATCTGCAGTCGTAGCGGATGGCCTAGCAGAAATGATAAGGAGGGCTCAAGAACACAATGTTATCAAAGGGGTCGAGATTCAAGGAATTGAACAGCCAATGACGATCTTACAATACGCAGACGACACACTGCTATTCAGAAGGGCATCCGCCAAAGAAGTGGTGGCTATAAAGGCCGTTCTAGCTTGCTTTCAATGGTGGTCAGGTCTGAAGATCAACCTAGATAAGACTAGCATCACCCCCATTAGGGACCACCTCTCTATTTCGGTTACAGAGATAACGAATACATTACAATGCAGAAAGAGTGAATTTCCAATCAAATACCTAGGTACCCCCATTAGGTTAGGAGCACTTATAAAGGAAGATTGGACATATCTTATCGAAAAGGTAGCAAAGAAACTTGCAGGATGGAAGAGCTGTTTCCTTTCTCCGGGGGGAAGGATTATTCTGTTAAATTCGTTCCTTTCAGTGATTCCAATGTACCTGATGTCCATATACGAACTTCCGAAATGGGTAATCAACAAAATCGATAAGCTCAGAAGAAGATTCTTATGGAAAGGAACGGATGAGGGCAACAGAGGCCTACCCCTGCTGAGGTGGGGCAGAGTATGTAAGAGGAGGAAATACGGTGGATTGGGCATCATGAATCTCCACGATATGAATAGAGCGCTTCTCAGCAAGTGGTGATGGAAGATCACTAACAAGCGCAAATGGTGGTGGAACTACTCGTTCGATCTGTTCTGTAGAAGGAGAAAATATCGATTCGGAGGCAGAAGCCCGTCGGCAAAAGTTTCGTTTCTATGGAAAGGTATCTTTAAGAAGGGGGGGGGGGGATTTTCTACAATAACACTAGATGCAGGGTTGGAAACGGGAAAGGGACCAGGTTCTGGAAGGATAGATGGTGTGGCGAAACTACACTTCAAAACTAATTCCCACTGGCGGCAGCTGCTACGTCGAACATAGACCTCTTGGTGGCAGACGTCCTAAAGAACGGCGAACTAAGATTTATTTTTTGCGATAAACTAACTCCGGAGAGTATCGCTCAGTTCGAAGATATGAACAGACTGAGCCTACAAGCGAAGGCCAGCTGTTAGGAGCTGAAGACGAAAGATGGTGGGATAAGGATGATTCAAAAACGTTCTCAGTTTCATCGATGTATAAATGGATCAACGACGGAGGTTTGAAAGGAAAAGATCAATCCGTCATCTGGGATGCCCAAGTGCCCCCTCAAAGTTAAGGTTTTTTGTTGATTAGCTCACAACGATGCAATTCTATCCAAAGTAAACCTCAGAAAGAGAAACATGCAAATCGATGCTACATGTGGAGTCTGTCAGAGCGCGGAAGAGGACACGAATCACATCCTATTTTTATGTCCTAAAGCTACACTAACTTGGGAGATAGTTTGTAGAGGATTTGGGTGTACTCGGTTCCCTAACTCAACCACTGATATATGGGGGGTACTTAGAAATGTTTATATTAGACTAGAAGATAAAAAGGCTGGGACATAGCAATAGCGGCCTCAATGTGGAACCTATGGCTAGTTCGAAACAATTTTATATTATGCAACAGTACATGTAACCCCTGTTTTTCATTTTATATATTTTGGAGTGTATTTTTTATTTTTGTGAATTTTTATCTCTCTTGTATTTTTCTGAACCGTATATTGGAATTGTTTTCAATATATATTCATTTTATTCTTTTGAGCTCCTTGTGTTGTTTGTTTGTCGTTTTGATTCGTTTTTGCCATTTTGGATTATTTTCTTCATTTTTGGCCTCATTATCTTCATTATATTTTTCCATGGTAATGTGATGGTATTTTGGTGGTGTTTTCCCAAACCTATGATTTTTGACCCATAATTAGATTTTTCAAGAGCCATAGAATTCACTATAAATTGTATTCCCATTTGAATTTGACTCAATACCCATTACCCATTTGTATACCAATTACTACATATTAATACCCACAAACCATTAACCCACATTAATCCTCCTATATAAATATCTCAAACCCCTAACAAACCCTAACCCTAAACATAATCTCTCTCTCTCCCTCTCCTCCTACTAATCCCAGCCTCCCCCTTGGGAAGTGCTCCTGGCTGCTTCATTCCCCCCAAACCAACCACCACATCCTCCCCCATCCGGCCATACACATTACCTACTTCCGGCCACCATATACTACACCATACATCTCCATACAAGCCGATCCTTCCCCTTTGATTGCCGACACCATCAACAAGCACCACCATCAACATCAACCTCTTCTCTTGGTATTTCTTGAAGTGGATATTCTCCACTTTGTTCGTGCATCAAGGAGATCGTTCGTGAGAGGAGTTTTTTATCGTAGTTGCTTGGATTCGCGCTTGGAGAGGATTTCGTTCGTGGTTTTTGCTTATAGAACTATTTGCATCGTGTTCATCTCCATAATAAAGCTAGTAACTTGTACTTAAATTTATTAAGTTGATACAAGTCAAAAAGTTCACATCCAGTGTAGTTGGGCCTAGAGACAACCAAGGATTATGTTTTCCTTGATGGATTTTATCTATATTGTGATAATTTGGCCATAGATGACTTATGACACCAATTTTGATAGGAGATAACCTAGGTTTTGCCCAAATTTTGATTTTGAACCATGTATGTGAATTTTGTGTGGATTTGTGTTTGGATGAATACCCATGTGAAATAATAGGCTTGGACATGTTATTAACCCTAAATCATGATGTTTAGATGCTTGGTAGGTTGTATTTCAAGTTTGGATGTGTTTGGGTCAAAATTCTTGAAGTTATGATGTTCTTGACTAGAAGTGTGAAATCTGTATTTACTAGGTGTTCTGTTTTGATTGCTATTTTCGTCCATGCTAAAGTCTGAATATTGATTCCAAAATAAAAGATGAATTTTATATAATTTTGTTTATTTTCAAACCCCACTGGTTTTGCTTGATTTGGATTTCATATGACTGAGTTATGAATGTTTTGATAGAGACGTGTCGATCAATCCCAGATTCTGTTTTGGGTTAATTTTGTTAATAAACTATTTTCAAGAACTATTCTATACATAATATCTTAATCTAATATTTTGGTCAGTGTTTTCTTATAATATTAGGTATTACCCAGATTTTTGATGAATTTTAAAGACAAATTTTATGTGGTGTTTTATGCTTTGCTGTATTTTGCTTACTGTTCAGTAAAGAATCCTATTTTCACTATAACTCCTTATACTGTATGAAAACTCTTTGTGAAATATGAAAGTTAGTAAAATCTATCTATTTTCATGTCCCTTTGGCGGAATTGGATTTCGGTTCACTGGTTGCGAGATATCTTAGTTTTCGTACAGCAGTGTTGAGATTTCCAGATTCGCTAAACTATGTTTCTTGGTGCTTTAGTATTTTTGATGCCTGATCTATACTTACTGGAATATTATGAAACTTGTTATTTTGAGTCTATAATTATAGGAAAATATCTCAGATTTTTTGTGGATTTATTCAAAGTGTTTTCATGCTGTTTTCATGCTCTTGTATTCGTTTTCCTGATTTCTGGCTGAACCTAAATTCTGTATTCAAATCAGTTTTGAGCTGTGTGGTTGTGAACTAGTATGTGACTTATTTATATGAGTTGGATTCGTGTGGATGTCTAGTTTCCAGATCCTTCGACAGATCTAAGTTTTCATTTCTGTAGAGACCATAATCCCTATTTTAGTATTGATTGGTCTTGCTGTCCTGGTTATGAACATAGACTATTTTGCTCATATATGTGAATGTATATTATCCATGCATGCTAATTTGTTTTCCTGAACCTAAACCTGATTACACCATGTTAGTTTAACCTTATTTCGTACACATTCATGTCTGTTTGATAACCATAATAAAAGTAACCAAGCTTGGGTTTAAGGGACAGATCTAGTAGTGGATAATTCAGAAACGTGTACTCGGAAGGGGGCCCGTATTTCCCATATTTGAAATTTGGTATATGATTTGGATTATTTGGAATTTGGTATATGATTTGGTTAATTTGGAATTTGGTATATGATTTGAATTATTTGGAATTTGGTATATGATTTGGATTACTGTTCCTGAGTACACTGCCCTTTATGGTCCAATATGAAATCTAAAGCGAAACTGTTTTGTTGTAGCAACCATGTAAGGTGGGATGCATGAAGTGCTATCTAGATAGTAAAATAACAAGATTTGACATGACATAACCTGCTACCTGTATACCTGATACCTGTTTACGTGATACATGATTACCTGTTACCTATATACCTAATACCTGTTTACCTGATACATGATTACCTGTTACGTGTATACCTGTTACCTGATTATCCTGTTACCTGATTACATGTTTACCTGTTTACCTGATTACTTGATACTTGATACATGCTTACCTGTTTACCTGACACTTTACACATGTTACCTGTACCTGTTAGTATACCATGTTGCTAGTTAGTTTCCCCATGTGCTTGTATCCTACATTATTTGTGACCCGCGACTTGCAATTGACGGGAACTTGTTTTTTCTCTTTTTCTCTTTCCTGCATTCGTTGAATTGCAGATTTTGGAGGACAAGTTCCAAACGGAATTGGTGACATGATGTAATAGATGTTGGAATTTTGCTATTATTATTTCTTGTAGTGCTTGAACAAATATTGTATTCATATACTTGGATCTATTCTTGTATTTGGACAATGTGACCCAGGATTATTTGTGTTATTCACATCATGACTATTTTAGATTAATATATTTTATTTCAAGTATTCTTATTGATATTTGGTTCATATGTGCATGTGGTTGACTTTTCTGGCTTCCGACTCTGATTATATTGTGATATGTTGTAAAGAATTCATGAACAGCTTATGGATGATGAAAATCATTCGCTGGGCTTTTGTCTCGTATTCGTATTCCGTATTCTTTTTGGGAAGTGGGGCGTGATGGTACATATAGTTTACAAACATCTATGCATAAAATTTTCCTTCTGATCCATGATTGGGCAGGAGTGACTGAGGCGGCAAAGAAGATGAAGATCAATGGGGGAGAGTAACCAAGGGGAGCAGCGAAGACGGGACGCCACACTGGCAGAGTGGGGATTGTTGTTGTTATCCCACTATTATGATGTTTGACTTTTATGACTGATGATTATAGAGCTACTTTTGTGATTCGCTTTTGATGTTGCTTTTATTCTTCGTAGGTCTGCTTTTGATGTTGTTCTTATGTTTCGTAGGTCTGCCTTTGTCAGACGCTAATGTACTACTTTTTCCCCTTAATTATTATTAATGAAACGGTGACTGTGGTCATCTTTATCCCAAAAGAAGAAGAAGAAGAAGAAGAAGAAGAAGAAGAAGAAGGGGATATTCCCTCCGATATCCATATCTGAAATGAACAAAATTTTGGTCAGAAATCATGCTTCCTATCATTCAACAGTATGTGCATTTTGGTATACAAAATCTACTAATTAGCTTGACACTAAATTATACTGAGTTAACCTTCCATTTGCATTCTAGAGACCGAGATGGTTCTCTGCGCGTGATAAGGAGTTATTAGCTGCAAAAGCACGAATAGAAAATGCTCCTGCTGTAAAGAACGACCAACAACTTTATGCACCTGCTTTTCGGAACATATCTAAGTTTAAAAGGTGAATTATGCATTAACAAATTCAAAATTTTATGCACTTCAAACTAGCTTCTTGGTGTGTTGGTTTCAAAATCTCATGAAATCTACCCTTATGAAACCTGAGTCATATATACTATCGATGCTTGTTTATATGTAATCTCCTAAGATTCACAAATTCAGTGATGTAGATAAGAAAATGACGGTATATGAGGTGTTTGATAATTTGTGTAGGAGCTACGAGCTTATGGAGAAAATGTTGAAGGTCTATGTCTACAAGGAAGGAAGCAAGCCTATATTCCGCCAGCCACTCCTCAAGGGAATTTATGCTTCTGAAGGGTGGTTTATGAAGCTCATGGAGACAAATAGGCAATACGTAGTGAAGGATCCAAGAAAAGCTCACCTCTTCTACATGTTTTTTAGATCTCAGGTGTTGGGTTCCTTTATGAATCTATATTATTTATTTATTTGGCATGGGGTTGCAAATGCCTAACTGCCTAGCATATTCTGAGTTCAATTCTTTTATGTTATTTTTTGTTTAAAACTTGTTGAAATATGTGGAGTTGAAATTTGCTTCTATGAACTTTATTGTTTCATTTGTATATATTTAAGTACTTATGTCTCGTGTTAATAAATACATTTCATTTTTCCTTTTTGTTATGTTCTTCATCTAACCGGTTGAAATATATTTGAATCATAGCGTAATTTTTTTCTAGTAATCTATTTGTTAATTTACTAAAATTTTATAAGATATATTTTAGTATTGCTTTTGCACATGCATGCATATACATCAATTATTAAATTAGATAACTTTTATATTTATTTATTTTTAAATAAAGACAAAAGGGTATTTTCGGTAATGACTACTAAAGAGGTGGATTAATGGGAATGAATTGTTCTATACCAAATGCGGTAATAAAGTATTCCCAGACATGTAATATCGTATACCAAACACAGTATTGCAACATTCCCGGGAATCTTCATTCCCGCCCTCATATTCCTGGGAATCCACTAATTCCTGGGAATTCTCCAATCCGCGTACCAAACGCCACCTTATATAAACCCATCAAATACGTAAACTACCCATACAAACTCCTCCATCTCAAAAAACAAGACGACTGTTCCTCTCCCTCTCTCTCAAAACCCACACACCCTTTCTTCGCTCTGCCGTCTAAGTTTTTACTTTAAAAAAATTATATATTTATTAAGACGTGCATTGCACATGTAAATTACTAGTAGAGGATGATGCTAGATGTGTCACTAAGATAGTGTTTGGCTCAGCTTAAAATTAGCTTCTCTTCTCCTTTAGAAGGAGAAGCTGGGCCAAACGCATATTTTGAAAAGCTCTATATAAGGAGAAGTAGCTTATTTTTAATGAAGAAAAAAAGCTTCAAAAAAAGCCCTCAAGAGCAATTTCCGTCTTCTCCTTTTCTCTTTTTTATTAATAACATTTTCTAAATATAGTGAAAATCAGTCAACAATCTTCATGGTTTTATATATTTTTTTTAAACTCTATACTTATATATGTAAAATTTTTTTCATTTCTTTGTCTTCCTCCTTATACATAATCCAACTAATCTGAACCCAACCCATAAAAATCAAAGGAACCCAGGAAAAAAATTCCCATTAAACAATGGGTGGTTCATAAAATTGATAAATTACATAGTATTCGGTCGCAATGAAGCACAGAAATTGAAGAACACCCAACAAAAAATTGGAGCTGAAAATGAGGAAAGAGAAGGAAGAAAAAGGGAATTTAAAAAATTCAATCTAGCACATCAAGAGTTCAATTATTGAAAGATGAAAGAGAGAGTGCCTCCATAGATTTCGATGATCTGGAGCGGAATGGAAGGGACGATTTGGAGAGTAATGATGATTTGGAATCAGATGCTTTCGAGAAGGGTTTTTGTCCGGTTGATATGGTTTAAAAAAAGCTGACTATCCAAATAGCTTCAGCTTTTAATTCCAGATCTCTAATTTCTGGCTCTCCTTCTGAAGTAGCTTTAAAGCTCTAAAAAAGCTAGGCCAAACGCAACCTAAGAATGCTTCAGCAATTTTTGTGTTGATTGATTTACCCGGTTTCTAAAAAGCGCAAAAGAAGAATAAATTGCGAAAAGATCATTACTAGAGTAGAAAGTTAGAGAGCGCAATCATTACGTAACGACCTAGGGCTAGGGATTTGTGGCTTTCATTCGAGCAATTGCAAGTGATTTCCACTATAAGCAAAGCATACTTTTAAACAATTAAAATTGATGATAATTATTACTATAACAACAACAAAGTCATTTTTTTTCAACTAGCTAAGGTCGACTACATGAATTCTGGTTTTCCATTCTGCTCGGTTTAGCGTAATATCTTCTGTAAGGTCACAAGCTAACATATTATTTATTACAATTTACATCTAAGTTAATTTAGGTCTTCCTCTATCCCTAACTCTACCCTCAATACTTATCAAATCACTCTTTCTAACGGGGACACTGCTAGGTCTATGTGTGACATGGCGATTCTTTCTTAACTTATCTTGGATTGGAGCTACCTTTAGCATGTCTCATATATGCGCATTTCTATTTCTGTCCTTCCTAGTTTTACCACACATCTATTTTAACATCCTCATCTCCGCTACACTTGTTTTTTGGACATGATGTTTATTTGTTGTCCAACACTCTGCTCTATACATCATTGCTGGTCTAATAGCCTATCTATTAAAAAAACTATCAACTTCAAAGGTATATGTTTGTCACACAAAACATCACCGACACTTCTCCACTTAAGCCAACATGCTTGGATCATATGTATAACATCTTCACAAATCTTTCCATCTTTGTATAATCGAGCCTAAATATCGAAACTGTCTCTCTTAGGTATCTTTTGACCATTAAGTTTCACTATTTTCTCAGTTGTGTTCCGAATATCACAAAAATTATACTCCATATATTCTATCTTAGTTATGCTCATCCTACAGCCTCTATTTTTTTAAAAGTTTCTCTCTGTTAGAGATTATAATCCCACATTGGGTAGTTGGCTAGTTTTGTATTTGGTTCCTCATATATATAAGAGATATTGTACTCAGTTATTTTTCAATTCAATATTCAATATTGTATTCATTCTCTCTGATTTATCTTAACTTGGTATCAGAGCTAATTATCCAAAATTTTCTTTCTTAAATTTCTGTCAAAAAAAATAATAAATAAAAAATAAAAAAATAAAATTAAAAAACCGAAGTCATCTTGTTCAGCAACTTCAGCGAACCCAAATCACCGAAGTCAAGTCCTCTTCTTCGGCAAACCCAAAAATCACCGGCGCCATCTTCAATTCGTCATCAGATCGTCCTCGTCAGATCGTCACTTTTCAAGATCCAGATGCAGATCCGCCGCCATCTTCAACTTCGTCATCAGATCTTCAACGATCGAAGCCATCTTCAACATCATATCTTTTCTTTTGGATCCATTAATCTTCAACATCAGATCTTTTCTTTTAGATCCATTAATCTTCAACATCAGATCTTTTCTTTTGGATCCATCACTCTGTTGGCAGACCTGGCTTTTTCTTATTTTTTATTTCTTCTTGATTCGATTTGTTGTTTTTTTTTAAAAAGAGGCGATGATGATTGAAAGGGAAGAAACAAACTGCATTGTTTGCAGAGTTTCTCAGATCTAGTGTTGTTAAAGAAATACCCCAACTATTTTTTTTCCCAAAAAAAAAGAAAGTCAAAAAAAAAGTTAAAAAAATTATATATATATATATATATACAGGTACTACTACTTGATGGCATCTCAGTCTCTTCCACATATTTCCGCCTCCACTGACTTCCCCGATGCAACCGCCTTTCGTTCCTCCTTCAGATCCAACAAGCAGCAGCGCCACTTTCAGTCTTTCTCCGGTCTCCTACCTTCTCCTTACATCATTCATCACCCTACTCCACGTCTACTTCTGCCACCGGTAGCACCGCCCTACCCCTTACCCCGATTCAAGCACCAACAGCATCTCCCTCCACATTGTGCTCTCAGTCACAGCAGCGCTAGTCTTGTTTCTCCTCGCAGTGCTTCTTCCCTCACATCCTCGGCCATACCCGTTACTCCGTCCTTGCCGTCTCCTGCTGATTGGGCTAATACTCAGCAACACCTCACTCAGCTGGAACTACAGCTCATGGGTCAGTCTATCAATGCTGGCTCCTCTGCTGTAGCACTTTCTGCCACTCCCGGTATGAATTCGTTCTGAATTTTAGATTCTGGTGCATCACATCATCTCACTAGTAATCAGACACTATTCACCACCAGCACAACAATTCCCTCTCACTCCCCATCTCTACTTACAGCTGATGGCTCACCACTTCTTATTACACACTCAGGGACAATTAACTATCCCACTCTCACATTACCATATGTTCTCTATGCTCTTCATTTATCAATAAACCTTATTTCTATTAGTGCATTGTGCGATAGTGGTCTTGTCGTTACTTGACTCTTTAGGTTGTTCTATTACTAATTCCTCCACCGGTGTGGAGTTTGGGTGTGCTAGTCGTTTCTATTATCTAGATTTTCTTCGTGCACATCGCTCTCCTTCTAGTTTTGGAGGTATTATTTCCTTTGATGCTGATCTGTGGCACAGACGTTTAGGTCATATTAGCGCATCACGACTCCAGACTATAGCTCGTAGTGGTGCCCTTGGTTCTCTCACTTTTAAACATTTATCTGATTGTCAGGGTTGTCATTTGGCCAAACACATTTCCCTACCCTTTAGTCACAAAAGAACTTCTGAAACTACTCACCCTTTTCAACTTGTTCATTTCAACATATGGGGACCCTCTCCCGTACCCTCGTCGAAAGGCTATCTCTATTATGTTGCCTTCATTGATGACTTTACTAGACATACATGGGTTTTTCTTATGCGTCAGCGATCTGAGATACCTGATATTTACTGGTTCTTTACAAATATGATTCACACTCAGTTCGATGTGCGCATTAAGAACTTTCGATCGGGCGGTGCACGTGAGTACACTTCCAGCACTATGAGATCAATCCTTCAGTCTCACGGCACCCTGTTTCAGCAATCATGCCCTCACACACATGAGCAGAATGGTGCAGCTGAACGCAAGCATCGTCACATCCTTGAGACGGCTGGCGCTCTGTTACTCTCCTCTTCTGCTCCTCGTTCTTTCTGGGCTGAAGCTATCATGACCTCTGTTAGTCTCATCAACATTACTCCTTCGTCTGCCCTAGCTGGTACGATGCCTTACGAGGCTCTTTATCATTCACCACCCGACTACAATATGCTCCGTACCTTTGGATGCACCTGTTACGTCCTTCACCCTCCTACTGAGCGCACGAATCTCTCCGCTCGTGCTGCTAAGTGCGTTCACCTAGGTCTCAGTCCTGAACACCAAGGTTATCGTTGTTTTGATCCATCAGCGGGTCATGTCCGTATTTCTCGACATGTATCCTTTGTGGAAGACTCCCCTTACTACCTACCCCCCCCCCCCCCGAGGATACTCGATTTCTCGATTCCCCAGTTGTTGCTAGCCCCCCGACTTTACCTTCCCGCATTCCTTTTGATCCCACTCTGCTGGCTCTATTTACATCTCCTGCGGTCCTTACACCTGTTGTTCCTCCTACCAAAATACCACCTGCATCCCCACAACAGCCAGCACCCATCCAACCTACTTCCCCACCGACACATATACCTACTCCACCGTCCTCACCCCCACACCTTGTCAGTCCACCACCTCATCGTCAGTCTACCCATTCCACTTCTGGTATTCCTCCGGCACGTTATACACCTGATGCCACTGGTCCTTCTGACCAGTTTGGTTTTGCCACCCTAGCTTCCTACTCACCACAATTTTATGAATATCTCACTGCTATACACTCGACACGTGAGCCAAGAACTTATCAAGACGCAATTCAATATCCTGAATGGTGGAAAGCTATTACAGAGGAATTCAGTGCATTTGATCAGACTGCACTTGGGATGTTGTTCCTTTGCCAGAGGGCGTTCAGCCTATTAGTTGCAAGTCGATTTTCAAGGTCAAATATCAACCTGATGGATCTATTGAGCGACACAAGGCTCCTCTAGTAGCCCGAGGATTTACTCAGGAGCATGACATTGATTATGAAGAGACCTTTGCTCCCGTTGCACAGATGACTACTGTTCGCACTCTTCTTGCTGTTGCAGCCATCCGCCAATGGCCGTTATACCAGATGGACGTGAAGAATGTTTTTCTTCATGGTACCTTATCTGAGGTTGTTTATATGGCTCCTCCTCTTGGTCTCCCTACTCCTCCTCGTCATGTTTGTCGGTTGCGTCGAGCTATATATGGTTTGAAGCAGGCCCCTCGAGCCTGGTTTGAGTGTTTTCGCCTTGTCATCACCAAGGCTGGTTTTAGTCAGAGTTCTCAGGACCATTCTATGTTTATGCGATCATCACCGCAGGGGAGGGTAATTCTACTACTCTATGTTGACGATATGATCATTACTGGAGATAACTCTGCGGGCATTACATCTACCCAGAAATACCTTCATCAGCAGTTCCATATGAAAGACCTTGGCAGACTACGTTATTTTTTGGGTTTAGAGATTTCTCATGGATCTCAGGGGATACTCATTTCTCAGCAGAAATACACATCAGATATTATTTCCGCTGCATGTCTCTCTGATAGCCGATCAGCTGATACACCCTTAGAGCTCCATGTGAAGCTTCGTCCCACAGATGGTGAGCTTCTTCCTGATCCTACCAGATACAGGCAGATTGTTGGACAGCTTGTCTACTTATGCATGACGAGATCCGATATTGCTCATGTAGTTAGTATTGTCAGTCAGTTTGTTTCCGCTCCTACATCAGTTCACTACGGTGCTCTTCTTCGGATCCTCAGATATCTTCGGAGCACTATCACTCGCTCATTATTAATGCCTTCTACATCCAAACTAGAGCTCAGTGCATATTCTGATTCAGATTGGGCAAGTGATCCGACTACTAGAAGGTCTACCACATGTTTCTGTCTATTTCTTGGTGATTCATTGATCTCATGGAGGAGAAAGAAACAGGCAGTTGTTGCATGTTCTTCCACCGAGGCTGAGTACAGAACAATGGCAGCTACTACTAGAGAGATTGTTCATGTTCGTTGGCTGTTATCTGATATGGGTGTCACTCTTACAGAAGCTACTCCACTTTATTGTGATAATCGGAGTGCATTGTACATTACTAGCAACCCGGTCTTTCATGAACGAACGAAGCATATTGAGATTGATTGTCATTATGTTCGTGAGCGTTTTGAGGCAGAGACCATCTCTCTCCATTCTGTTACCTCTTCCCAGCAGAGTGCAGACTTCTTCACCAAATCCCATACTATTTAGAGATTCCGTCACTTAGTAGGCAAACTCGCATTGTTTGACCCATCATGAGTTTGAGAGGGGGTGTTAGAGATTATAGTCCCACATTGGGTAGTTGGCTAGTTTTGTATTTGGTTCCTCCTATATATAGGAGATATTGTACTCAGTTATTTCTCAATTCAATATTCAGTATTGCATTCATTCTCTCTGATTTATCTTAACTCTCTCAATAACTATAATTTAGCATTGACTCTTGTTCTAGTATCGTTCACTAAGACGACGTTATCTGCAAAAACATACACCAAGTACCTCATTTTGAAACAGAGGGAGAATGTATTATGAAATTAAATGAGACACATACCAACCTAAACCTAACCTGTATTGTCTAACATCGCCAAGGTAAATATACGTATTGGACATGCTAATAGTAAAGGAAGAAACATGAACTTTTTCTTCCTTATACAAAGCCACAGGAATGGTAGGGGGAGTGGGAGGCATGGTAGGGGCCATCACCACTGCAAGAGCTTAGCATCTCCATGTGGGTAAATGTCTACTCAATTATTTTCATAGGCCAGGCACACACACTAGAGCTAGCCGTTTCTCTGGCATTAATTTATGTGCTCCCAATTATTGCTTTGCCTTTTGCGTTATTGCCTGCAACCTTTCTCACTCTCTTCATTTGGTTGTTACCATCTCTGTATTCACCTCCAATCATTCACATATATTTAATGCATTCTAAGAAATACGGATACAGATATACAAATGTTGTATCGGGTTCATGTATACGACACAAGTGCTTGATATATGTTTGACATAATACCGTGGCTATCAAATAAAAGTGTCTATGCTCCATTCTGGATAGGCTTTGGGTATCTAGTGAGCAGGATCAGGTAATCCACAAAGTTGCAGGACCCTTAAGCAACCACCAATTGCAAATTCTAATCAAGGATGAATCATTTTGATTACACAGAATTAACAATAGGAAGCAGAACCTGTTAGGATAAACACTGAACATTGTTTTATTCAATTAAGAGGCATGCAGCAAGAACCAAGCTTAAGTTGACTTTTAGAATGATTAGTCCACGTAGAAAAAGAAATATCTACAGAATTCTCCATATATTCCTAGGCACAGACACAGCTAGTTGACTTAAAGCCCATGGGAACACCAAACAAACCAACAAGTAGATACACAAAAATGGTTTAATTACTGTAACCTAGGCTAATGAGTAATGACTAAGTTGTTAAAAATTAGTTAATTATGCTATGACAGCCTAGCTCATGAATAATAATACTGTATCAAAACTGCACATTTGATTGGCTGATATGTACTAGAACATTATAGTTTATTGTTAGGGCATCCCTACCCAAAAGTTGGACAGTTGGCCAAGTTCTAGTCCCTTGAAATCGATCTCATGTGATCCTCACGAAATGTGCTAAACTTATGAAGTGGCCGGTTTAACTTGAACCTGGTTCAGACAGTTCATTGATGAACTAGCCGGTTCGGATTAGTTTGTCGGAATTTATCCAGTATGTTAGGCTTTCTATAAAGCAAGACCGGTCTAAGGTCCAGTTCTGATTGAACCCGGCGCAGTCCCGATTTTTTTAAGAATTGGTCATAGTCATTTTCTTGTATGAAACAAACAACTATGACAATTGTGAAATCTCTATGCTCTCCAAGTTTGAAAGCTTCCAACTAAATTCCAACCACCACGTTACTTCACAGAGCATCTATAGTTGTTTAAAGTTAAATTTTTTATATTTGACAAATAGAAATAGAAAATAGGGAAATGAGTTGGTCGTAAAAACTCAAAAAATTAGTTTTGAGTTTAAAAATAAATGGACGGGAGATGTTATCTCTTCCTGTTAAATTTTTTTCTTTTAAGTTGGGGATGGGATATGTTAACTCGTTGGATCGGAAAAAGAAAAAAAAATCAATCTAAAAAAGCTAGTAATCAGCACGTGCGATGTACATCTTTATAAATATATAATTTTATAAAAAATACGGCATTCTCCGGTATTGAACCTAAGATCTTTTTTATATTAATTATGTATGTGCATTATACGTATTTATCGAATTACAATGCACGCGTGTGTGCAGATAAATTCTTCTATTAAAATAGTAGGACGGGCGCTGAGGCCTAATTTTAATAAAAAAAAATCCAAAAGGGAAATCATACACTATCGGCCCAAATGTGAAGGAATCTTTGCATTCAGACAGGACTTAAATTTTCGTCCGATATGTAACTTTTAAAAAAATGATTGAGATGTTACATCATTTCTCTTCGATCATGTCCCTCCATGTAGCTGAGAAATTTTTCTCCCTATTTTGCCCTTCATCTACTTTTTATCTCCCATACAGTGATATTGATTCATTCAATCTAGCATTCCAAGTAATATACACTTTTCTCTGAGTTCCAAACTAAGAAATTATTTTCCTCGGCCACAATTCATTCTCTAAATTATACTCTCCAAACAATATGTTGATCCGAAGATTTATTGGTAGGATCAAAATGAAAACTCAGGCCGGTTCAGATCACGGCAACACAATAAAAGAAGTTGAATCGGATTACGTACCAGATATCGATTTAAGCGATCCAACAATATGGAAACGTGTAGTCGACGATCGCCCTCATATTTGCCAGCATATTACTGAGATGTCTTTTGGTGGTTTTTGTATATTCAAAGAAAGTTGGAAAGGTCCAATCAAAGCATACGAGCGATACTCTCGTGTGCCACCAGTGAAGCAAATAATTAGCCTCTGTTGATCCGCTTGCCGCTCTATTTGTTACGCTGGCCAACTTCGCGATATACAAAGCTATTCTTTAAAATTGTTGAGAATAGAGATGAAAGTGAGCCGGCCGTTCTGTCTATTGTAGTTCCTAAGATACTAGCAAATGAAAGATAAATGTGATCTCAATGCCGAATTGATCGCCACCGATCAAATGATCTTGAGTTATAGCAACCCAACTTTGGGATAGGATAACATTCATTAGCTGTGTATGCCCGACCTCTAATTGGACGTTTGACCATGATTTCTATTAAACAAACACCAAGATTATAGGTAGAGGAAGACGAGAAAGAAATTTCGGTGAAGAACAGATTTCAGAACAAATTGTTGTGCTTGATATTGAAGGAGAACAGAGTGTGTATGTATACATATGCCAATTGAATTTTGTAGCCGTTGTGCAATATAAATTAGTAGCCGTTGGTAAACGTAGGAATTGAAAAGGAGGTTATAGATGTAATTCAATAAAGGAAAAAAATTAAAAAATTAAGGGACATGATATCATTCATCGTCCAAGACATTTGAGATGGGAATCTTTATGAACGAGAGAACATTTCGATTTTTTTTCTTTTTTCCCCTTAAATTTGGGATTGGATATCATTTCCCTTTACTTTTTGTTAATTTTTTTAAAATAAAACGAACGGGATAACATATCCCGTCCGATGCATTAATTTTTTTTAAAAATTTAAGATGGAATATGTTGCGAATGCAGAGGAGGGATCGACGGTTCAGATTGAAGGGAGGGGAGTCAGGGTGAGAAGAAAGCCTAGGAAGCTGCTGGGGTAGAGAATGGCGCAGGTAGTGCGCGTGAAAGAATGAGGGAGGGAAATTCAAATTCGGTTAGGCGGTTAGACAGGTGTCAGCTGTTCAGTGGTTGGTCGTTTTGTATGAGAGGAAATGTGTATAAATAAGGGAATATTGAATGTAATAGTCATAACGGAAATAACAATTTGCTTCTCTCTCATTTCTCTTCCATTTGTCCTCTTCTTCTTTCTCTTCTTGATTTTTGAATGGGTTCTTGATTTGTAAATCTGTTGAGCTTTGAAATGGTGGATTTCTCATCGTTCCTTAGCTAATACAGTCAACTGGCATAAATAGAGTTGGAGAGCTTGAGATTGTTGCGTTCAGCATAGGCTCGCATCATTGATGTTTTCACCGAACTGTAATGGCAGAAGGTACATGTTTGCGAGCAATTGACAAGGCGGTCACTCAACTTAAGGAGGCGCCGAAGAAGCATACTAATCATTATCGGCATCAAGCAACGCAGTTGCAGGATCTCACTTCATCGGTTGAAGAGCACAAAAGCCTGTTATTGGAGTTGTTCAACAAGTTGACGCTGATCGATGGGAAGCTGGCTCAACAACTCATTCAATATATGGTTCCGGTGCAAAGTGAGTCGGCCACAGGGGTAAGATCTTCAAACTCCTTCAATTTCAACAATTTGAAAACCCCTAGATTAGATTTCCATATATTTGAAGGGGGAGATCCGACTGGTTGGTTATTCAAGGTTAATCAATTTTTTGAGTATCATCGTACTCTGCATGATCAAAAATTGTCTATAGCTTATTTTCATATGGATGGTCGTGCTTTGGCATGGTTTCAATGGAAATTTGATAATGGAGTGTTTACGAATTGGGAAGTATTTGTGCATGAGTTAGAAGATAGATTTGGCCCTTTGGTGTTCGTCGATCATCAGGGGGCGTTGTCTAAACTAGTGAAAACTGGTTCTTTAATTGAGTATCAAGAGGAATTTGAGAGATTAATGAATAAGACCAGGGACTTGAGTAATTATTTCCTGTTAAGTTGTTACATTTGGGGCCTTAAACCTGATATCAAGAGAGTTGTTCTCTCTTGACAACCAAAGTCTATGGTTGAGGCGATGGGTTTAGCCAAGCTGTAGGAGGACTCTTATTTAGATAGTCGAAGAGCTAGGGTCAGGACAGGGGGATATAAGCCAAGCTGGTCTCAGTCACCTAGCTCCTGACCTTCCTTATTGCCTATTTCTTCTTCACAAATTCCTGCACAAACCATAGCCTTTGTTAATTCCCCAAACCACAGAAATCCTATACGACGAATGTTGAGTCCTGAGTTGCAAGCGAGGAAAGAAAAGGGGTTGTGCTTTATTGCAATGAGAAGTTCACCCCAGGGCATGTGTGTAAGGGGAAAA
Source organism: Hemerocallis citrina (assembly GCA_017893485.1). Classification (NCBI taxonomy): domain Eukaryota; kingdom Viridiplantae; phylum Streptophyta; class Magnoliopsida; order Asparagales; family Asphodelaceae; genus Hemerocallis; species Hemerocallis citrina. Next base: position 231,408,874 of record CM030366.1, on the reverse strand, counting down.
AGTTCATGTTGCTTTTAGTGGATGAAAATGATGTTGAAAATGGTGAGGAGGAGGTAGTGGAAGAACAAGTGCACAATAATTCTCAAATATCAGATACACCATTTGAAATATCCTATCAAGCTCTGTCAGGGCAGCTATCTCCAAGGACATTGAAGGTCTCTAGCATGGTGGGGCAGAGAGTAGTGCAGATCTTGATCGATGGCGGCAGTACTCATAATTTTTTGCAAGAAAGGGTGGCTAGGTATTTGCATTTGGCTATAGAAGAAACTTCTCAATTCTCTGTTACTGTGGGGAACGATGAAACTATGTGGTGTCAAGGAGTTTGTAGGGTTGTGCCTATTTTGATTCAAGGGCACAAATTCCTCATTGATTTCTACATTTTGCCTATACAGGGGTCAAAAGCTGTGTTGGGTGTGCAGTGGTTGCACTTACTGGGTCCGGTGACTTTTGATTTGTAATACCCCAATTTTTAAATAATGTTTTTAAGATTAATAAGTGAATTAAAATAATTTTTGGTGATTTAATAAATATTTTTCTAAAATTTATCTTTTTACACGTGTAAATACTTTCTTAGGAAGTTCAAAGTCAGAAATTATTTTAGGGAAACCCATTAATTATTATTAGATATTATCTGTGAATTTTTTGAATTTTTTTCATAATTATTTGACCTATTTACAAATATTACAAAAAAAGGGACATTTGCGCAAAATTGCCACTTGGAGTGAAAACTCTAGATTTTCGGATTTTTGGGCTGAGCATGATGCCTAGTCAACTAAGAGTTAAAGAGTTTACTTTTTGTTTAATAAACTTGGTTTATTTTGTAAGTTTTGATAAAGAAGGGTTTTTTTACAAAATTGCCACTTATAGGGCAAAAGTACAATTTCATTTTTTCAGAGATTTACAACATTGCCGGCTAGATCTGGAGTGTTGGTTTTGTTTTTAAATACAAAATTGAATTGGTTTTATCTAATTTCTAAGTATAAGGATTTCTATATGTAAAGATATATGTAAAGGTGATACTTTGCAAATCTATTTACAAACCCTAAAAACCCTATATCTAGCCAATATAAAGTGAGGTGCAATCGTCCCTTTGCTGCACTACGCAAAGGGATTTCTTTATTATTATTTTCTTGGAGTTTCAAACAAGGATCTTGACTTTCTTGCAAAGTGAAAGATTTTCTTATTCTCTTTATTCTTCTTCAGTTGATTCTTCAATAAGGTGAGTAACATATGTTTGATTTCTTTTATTCTAAGCATGTTGTATGTGATGATGTATTGATTAGAAAACATGTTAGGGGTTGTTTGTTGATATAATGAAATTTGATGGAATGATGAACTAAAAATTGAATCTTTCAAGAAACCGTTGCTTTTTGATAATTAAAATTCTATATAGATGATTTGAGATGGCTAAGAACTTAAAAGAACTCATGAATAGGTCGCTTCTCTCATATTCCTACTATTTTGATTGTTGTATTGAGACAATATGATGAAATTGCATAACTTAAACAAAAGAAGGGTCTTTACTGTTGCAATACATGCATTCACACACTGTTGGGTATCTTGATGAATAAAATTTGATGAATGATTGTTATAATTGTATATTAATCATAAGTATGTTGCTTTCATTCATATTGTTACTGATTTGACCAAATACTATGAGATTATGAGTTGTGGATGAATAAGAGTAAACAAAACCTAGTCTTACTATTGCAACATATACATGTGCACTGTTTGATATTTCGGAAGAGTTAAATCTTGATTAATACAAGTTGTGGTTGCGTATGTATCATGGGAAAACTGAGGTAATGGACTGTATATGTGTTTAATAAATACAAGGGGAGTTATTAGATCAAAAGATCGAGTTTTGAAGTAAAAAAAGGGGGGTGTAGATGTTTCGAGCTGATTGTGTACCGCCGAAACTTGACTTTTTGAAGTTTTGATTTCGGAATCTGATTTGTTTCGTGCTGAGTTAATTAAGACCTTGTGCTACTTCTATTTGATGGATTCCTTAATGCTTGGCTGATACACATACACATATATATACACTCATATATCTTACATGTTACTGTTTTGAGGAATTTCCGAAATTGATTTTTCTCTATGAAGTTTTCGATTGGATTTGAATTGGGTTTTTTTTTCGATACTGAGATTGAATAAAACCTTACTTTACTCCTATACCACGATTTGGTTGATTTTACTGGTCCACATATACACTCACAGACATCTATATATACATACTCAAAATACTGTTTTGAAGAATTGTTAAAAAATGATGGTTTGAGAGTTTTCGATGGATATTTTTTAGTTTTGATACTGAGTTGATTTGAACATTACAGTACTATTAATTGATGAAATTTTGAGGCCTTAACTGATGCAAAACACACACATATACACATATATGTATCTATATATGCACTGTTTTGAAGATTTTAACCGAATTTGCTCTTGCATGATCTTAATACGATTTTGATGTATTTTATAAACCCATATATGTTGTTGGTTTTTCAAATTTAAGATTTTACAAAGAACTATGAATGTATCAGTAAAACATGCACGAAATTTTAAAACCGTAGTCTGATGGAATTTACAGTCGACCGCTTTGCTTTTGAACTGAAGTCGGCAGTCGACTATCAGTTCTTGAGTTTCGTATTTTCGCAGGACAGTCAACCGGCCTTTTTCGGCAGTCGACTGTCATTGCTCTGGCTGATGGGTTTCTTGAGTTTTCTTATGTTTTCCTTAAACGATTGGTTCTTCAATATTATGGATTATTAATCTACTGTTTTAGATGATGTTTTGCTACCGATTACAGTATTTTACAGAGCGTTGTATTTTGTTTATAATAGAATTTAAACTTGTATTTCTGTAACTTCATATAGTAAAATATATATGTTTTCTTTGAAGTAATTGATGATTGATGGTATTCTGTGATTTCAAGATATGATTCCCAGTTATTTAATGGATTTAATATTTTATTTCAATTCTAGAATTTTACAAGTATATAAAATAAATTTGGATTTTTTGATTGATTAAAGAACTTTTATTGATATAAACATTTTAATGATGATATTAAGAGTTTTATTGGATGTTTTGGTGTTGATATTCGTTTTGTGAATCTCTAGAAGTTGAGTGGGAGTCCTGTGAACCGGTAGATGAGATTTTATGAATTTTGACCGGTTGGGGTCATTGGGGTTGTTTTGTGGAATTAAGTTCGGCAGAATACACTAACTCTAGATGGAGGAATTGTGTCTTTAATAATAATCAACCTCAGAACAGACACTAGTAGAGATGTGACGGAACTTGGGAAACGTAAGTATATGCTCTTGGGTTTTTTAGTCCAACGGATGCGTTTCAGGACTGTGTATTGTTCTGTCTCGAGAGAACATTTGTATATTCGTGTGCCGAGGGTCTGCAGGCCTATTGACAAAGCATGCAGGGTGCATTCGCGTGTTAAGGGTTGAGGGGCTTATTCATGGAATGTATCTTGTGTATCTGCACGTCAAGGGCCTCACAAGCCTATTCGTGGGGTACACGGCAGGAAGGTGATTCTCAGATTTTTGAGCTATTCTTACATGATGTTTGCGCGTCGAGGGTTATGATGCTTATTCGCGGAGTATTATGGATCTTGTTTCCGTCGAGGGATTTAACCCTATAAAGTGGAGAACGATAAGGGCTTGCACCAGACCTATGTAGTATGGAATACATAGAATCCGACAAGTATGCATTAGAGAGTCATTATATAGCATCTGTGTTTTCTGGACTTGGTTTTATGCATGTCGTTTTCTGTTTTCCTACACTTAACACTTAGTTTAGTTTCACGCGATGTTTTCATATTTTACTTATTGCTATTTCATATTCCTTTCATTACTACTGTGGCTACGTGCTGACCATGAATTTATTCTTCATGTTTTATTTATGCTGTATTTCTTTTGATGCCACTCACACCGTTATGGCTGACCCCTGTAGTTTTGGGGGTTAGGATTATCTCTAGCCTCATGTTTTACAGGTAGGTGCTTATAGCATTAGAATTTGGATGCATGTGGTAGAATGATAATGTGGCTTATGTAAATTGTAAAAGAAGTATTGTAAAAGAAAGGATTGTAATTCAAGGTGTTTGTTTTTCCACTGTGTTTTGTAAAGAATTGATACAATAAAAGTTAAAAAATTTATTTGTGTTTTGGCTATGTTTACTATTACAATTAAGGTTGATGCTGGGTATTGTGCCACGTATTTCTGAGATATTATATTGGAAATTCGGGGCGCTACATGATTATGCTAAATTGACACGTATTTCTGAGATATTATATTGGAAATTCAGGACGCTACATGATTATGCTAAATTGACAGTCACATTTGTATATAACAATCAATAGGTGTTGTTGCAGGGTGCGGTAATGCCCACTATTGCGCAATTGCAGTTACATCAACTAAGAAGAGAGGTAGCGATTTATTCTGTATTTCAATTTTTCCGTTTGGAGTTGCAGGGTAATAATGAAGAATAGAGCCAGATATATGCTGATATGGCCAAGGTGTTGAGAAGTTATCATACAGTGTTTAGTGAACCTGTTGGGTCGCCTCCATCTCAACCTTATGATCATCCTATACATCAACAAGACCTCCAAATATACGACCATACAAATACCCGCATTTCCAAAAATCTGAGATAGAGAAACAGGTTGTGCGAATGCTCAATGAAGGAATTATCAGACAAAGTGTAACGCCCTGAATTTCAAATAAGACCGAATTCGAGATTCCACAAGATCTTTACTTTGCTTCGTACAATTTTACAAGGATATTAAAACTTTTCAACAACATCAGAGTTCTTTACACTTTGTTTACACAGCGGAAGAATAAAAGATTACAATAAAATAAATACAACATCTTTAAACCGAATAGTATCAGCATATCCACTTTATTGCTTCATGAACTTCCATTACCTGCATGTAAGACTGTGGGCACGTCAGTTGATAACAACCGATGAAAAGTTATACACGGCTATTCTCTCTATGCCGGAAATAGTATAACGATCTCCATACTTTAACAAACCACAAACATCTTGAATGAAATAAAGTGTAGAAATGTGATTACTCTAAACATGTAAGTGTATGTCATGCCTTAATGCCTAATGCACACAATTTTATACTAGAATGACACTAATGCACACTTGTTCGGATTCTATGCATCCCATACTACATAGGTCCGAGGGCAAGCGCCTACGTACTCCATAATAAAGGATTCGATCCCTCGCCATGAAACTACCCAGTAATAAGACAAGGTTTAGATTATTCCATGAAATTGAATTTCAGCCCCGGAGTCCACCACTGACTGTTATCACAGATCCCACATCGTGCGAATCATCCTGCAAGTGCCCCTCTAGCTCCGATATACGCATATACATTGGAGTACAGCAAAATAAAACTATCCGCCCGATTACTCAAGATCCTGGAATCCACCGCTGACCCGTCCTCATAATCCCGGATTTAAATATAAAAGTCTGTCTCCCACGGAGCAACCATAGTCCGCCAACTGGGTCTATAGCCACGGAGATCCACTGCCGACTATATAGAGCAACCCACTTACGTTTGCCCAGGTTTACTACATCTTCACTTATGTGCCTAATTAATTATTTCAAGACATGAATAATTTTCCAAACCGAGAATTAGTTTTTAACTTCTACCGGACTTAATCAACATTTATCAAGATGGCTTCATGGTCATATCTCAAAATCACATCTCAACATCTTTCATTTCAATATTGTCTGTAACGAGGTCTTACTAACTCTAAATCTCAGTTTTTCATGTACAAGAATCATGGGTATTCATTCCCTCAATAATCAATGTCTTAAACTTATCATATTCATGTCTCTAATTTATCCATAATTTGTCCCATGTCTCATTTAGCATTATTCATGGTTCGTAGTTCATTCATGAATCACAACAATCATAATTTCATTTACAATTATTTAAACTCATGAAATGTCTTCAAACAATCAAATACAATCTCTTCAAGAGTAAATAATTGACACAATATATTCCTTTTATTCTTTATTAATAAATAAAGAAGAATCATGCCATTCTTATTAATAAATCTTCAATCTTTACTTACTCTCTATCTCAAACTTTCCTTTTTAAAATCTAATTTTTTTTTTATAGAAGATTTCTGAAATTACTTTTAGTAAGTTCTAAACCATTTACAGAAATAGTGGGATCTTTCTCAAATTTTTTTTGTGCTAAAAACTCTTCTAAAACACAAAAAAATCAAGATTTTATAAAAGAAAGTTGGCCACAGGTTTCGACTATCTCAAACTTTCCTTTTTAAAATCTTATTTTTTTCTTTATAGAAGATTTCTGAAATTACTTTTAGTAAGTTCTAAATCATTTATAGAAATAGTGGGAACTTTCTCAATTTTTTTTGTGCTAAAAACTCTTCTAAAACACAAAAAAAATCAAGATTTTATAAAAGAAAGTTGGCCACAGGTTTCGAACCCGTGACCCAAATCAACACAGGCGCTGCTACAGTAAAGAACTTAAGGTGCGCCGTGTAACCAAGAAGTCCATGCACATTCACTGTTATAGAATTATTCAAAAAGCTTTTGTTCATTTTGTTCAGAAATCGATTCTTTTTCACAAAATTTGTTTATCAAAATTAATCCATTCTTTTAGAATATTGAAACACAAATCTCTTTTGGACTGAGATAAATATTAAAACAGTGATTCAAAAGTTCAAACTTTTTTTTAGAAATATCTTCACTTTTAAATAAATTTTTTTTCCTTTCTTTTTTTTTGTATACGAATTTTCATCTTTTTTCCAAATCTCGAAACTAAAATCATATTTAGTAAAACTAGTTCATATATATACTCTATTATACTAGTTACATTTTGTGATAAAACAAACATGCCCCTTAATAAGTCATGAATATCTCAAAGAATCTCCTTTAAGCAAAAATTGTATCTCTAACCTATGTCGACATAAAGAGTTAATTTTCTCTTTTCTCTTTCTTTCTTAATCATCATCTCGAAATATCATTCTTTAGCAAGTTGTAAAAGGAAATCACACATTCAGTAAAACATACAAATTTACAAACATTTTTAACATGATTCATATGATTAATTCCTTAGTTGAACTTTCTTTTTAAAATTAGCATGGTAACAAATTATTCACAACTTCTCAACATGATCATTTCATACTATGCTAGCATGGATTTTTCATATATCTCATTCAATTAATCATTTAACTATTTAGCATGCAAGTCCAACTTTAGAAAGAAAAGAGATCACCCACCTAATATGAAGCTTGAACAATTGAAAGGAAGGATGGGACTCTACTTCTAGCTTCAAGACAAACTCCTAGCAATGGCTCCTCCTCCTAGCAAAGACTTCTTTTCTCTAGCAATTCCTCCAATCAAAAGGACCCTCACTCTATTTCTTTTCTTTCTTTCTTTTGATAATGTTTTTGGTGCAAGAGAAATGTAGGAAATGGGGCTCTATTTATAGGATTTTGGGACGGTCTAAAGTGCAAAAATCCCACCCTAATAACTCTTCAAATTAATTCATACAACCCTTCAAGTCCTAAACTCCTAAAACCCCCATCTTTTCACTTCCCCACTCTTCACAACTCCAACTTCAAAACCCTTCTCCTCCCCACTCCAAGACCGGCCACCCCCTAGCCCAAGATCCGGTCTACATACATTGGTGTATGCATGCACACATTCATAAACACATATGCATACATTTCTATAACTCTAAATGTGTACTAATATTTGTAACTTGTTATGTATTAGTGCATGTAAGGTTGGCATTCGGGTCGAACGGGCCGGATCGGGCCGGACCGGGCCGGGTTGGACGTTGACTTGGGCGGGTTCGGGCCGAGTTAGTGCCTTAAACGGGCCGGGCTGGTGCCTTAAACGGGTCGGGCCGAAAATTGGAAAAGGCGACCCGCCCAACCCGTGAACCCTTACGGGTCCAACCCGGGTCGGGTCAAGTCGACCCGCGGGTTGGCCCGTTTAGATAGATCGGTTTTTTTTAAAAAAATTTTAACTTATAATAATAATAATAATAATAACAACAACAACAATAACAATACTAATAATAATAATAAAAAACATTAAAAATCGTAATAATAATAATAAGATTGAAAGAGTGAAATTGGCAAAAAATATTGAAATATTATTCATATGAATTTAAGTTATACAAGTTTCACAATTTCTAATGAAATGAAGAATTCAATTCACAAATATGTTTTATACACTAACATATTTCTAATATACAATTTTAATTTACTTCAATTTTTCTAATTTGAAATAACAAGCAAAGATATAATACGATTTCTAACGTGTCGGGCGAGTTGCTATTACAAGCAAAGTTATTGTTGTTGTTGTTCTTCTTCTTCTTCTTCCGGCGAGTTGCTCCCACTTGTGGACATTGATAATACTTTCCCTTGTGTCCTATCTTCAGCCTTCAGCCAGTCTTCTGTGCAAACGAGCATCTCTAATGTGTCGGGCTTCAAGTGATTCCTGTAATCAGTTAGAACTCTGCCACTTGAAGAAAATGCACTTTCAGAAGCAACTGTAGAGACATGAGGAGTTGGTAAATCTTTAGCCATAATTGACAGAATACTAAAAGTGTGTTTATGGTCTTTCCACCATTGTAAAATATCTAGTGGAAAAGAAGAATACTCAGAATCTTGTTGGTTATACCAATTTAATTCATTTGGTTGATTAGTCCTAGGTTTTTTTGATTGAATTTGTGCAAGTAAATTAAATATTCTATCATCAAATTTACTCTTACCCTTATCTTTAGAAGTAGCAGAAGAAGAACTAACTACAGAAGTTGTACTACTAGAAGCAAAACGTCTATCATAATAATCATACAAGTTATTTAATGTAAATTCAAATTGAACTAAAAAATTAGCGCAATCAATTACTATTTCTACATTTCCCCCAAGTAATGCAAAAAATATTTCAATCAAACTCTTCGTACCTTCTAATTTGATACGAGGATTCATAATGGTAGCAACACAAATCAACATAGGAGGAGGAAAATAATACTTCAAAATTTTTTTGTATGCAGGTTTTACAATATCACCAACATAAGTATCATTTAATATTTCGTTAAATGTTTGCATCATGCTAACTAATGAAATAAAAATGCTACTAGAAGTAGATTCATATGTTTTTGAAAATTTTAAAGTTGCGGTTTTAAAAAGTTCTAAAAATTTCAACAAAGATTCGGCATAAAACCAATCGGTAGGAGTCATTTCAAAATTTTGCATATTATTTGCAATACAAAAATTATTTACAACTGCTTTATATTCGGTAACAACATGTAGTAAATCAAAAGTAGAGTTCCATCGGTGTTTAACATCCTTTGGAAATCTTCTAAAAGGTACATTTGAAATCCTACACCAATTTTTCCATTCTTGAAATATGCTGGGACTTAATGCAATGAAATGTACACAATTTCTAATTTTAAGTATATATGAATCGGCTATTTTTAATGCATCTTGAACACATAAATTTATAATATGATATGCACATCTAATATGAAAAATATTGTCAGATGGAGGGTTTAATGCAGATTTAAAAGTAGTAATTGCTGCATTATTGTTAGATGCATTATCAAAACTAATACACATAATTTTATCGCGAATATGAAAAACATCACAAATTTCTAAAATACGGTTTGCTATTTCAGCGCCACTATGGGGATACGGCAACGCCGCAAGTGATATGATTCTTTTTTGAAGAATCCAATTATTGTCGATCCAATGACAAGTTATTCCTATCGTTGGAATATTGGTTACACCCGTCCAACAATCCGAAGTTAAACTAACTGTACAAGTTAAACTCTATAAAATTGCAATCAAAGCATCCTTCATTTCATTGTACACTTTAAAACAATCCGATTTGTAAGTATTTCTCGGAATTCATTTAAAATGAGAGTTTAAGGCCGTTTGATTAAAATTTTCCAAGTCCCTACTCTCGGGATAAAAAAATTGTAACTCTTCCTTTATTACTAATCGGGCCATTTCTCGATGAACAAGGTCGGGATCACAAGGGTGGCTATCAACTAGACCGGTCCTAGGGTTGATTTTTTGTTGGTCGGGTAGATCAGCAAGAAGTTCTTTATGGTTATTAGCGATGTGTCTACTAATTGTATCGGTGCCATCACCCCTCTTGAATTTGTATGCCTTAGAACATATTTTACAAACTTTCAAACCTATACCCGGAATTTGTTCGTCCGGAATATAATCGTAAAACTTATGTCAATCACTACTTTCTCCTCTACTTTTCCTACTACTACGGGGTTGTGTGGTTTCGGTTGGTTGTTGTTATTGTTTTTCTTCTTCTAATTGTATGTCACCTACAACCTCATCGTGTGTACCCCATTGTTGGGTAGGAGGATCATGGTACTCTTGGGCTTACGGGAAGAGAAGGAGGAATCTTGCCCACTTTGGCTACGACCGCTACCGCGTCTAGACATAATGTTGTAATGTATCAAAAAAAAACTACACAATATAGAAACGATGAATTATAAAAAAAAATCTAGAAAATAAAAGGTTTGAGATAGAGAATATCAAAAAAACCAACAATAATTATAACTATAACAAAAATAAAATAAGAAAAGAGGAATGAAATTTTGATACCGTTCACCGTGGATACGCGTATATATAAAAAATCCGTGAAAATAAGAATAGAAGTAGAAGTAGAAATAAGCAATTCCGGAATTGAAGAGTTGAGGAGAGCTTGAAGGAGGGTTGATGACTTGATCACTTGGAGTTGGACGAGAGTCGAAGAGTTGAAGACGTTGTTGAATTTTGATTTCGATACGATCGGAAATTGATCGTGTATATACCTTGAACACTTGTTTATTCAATACTTGAATTGTTCACAAATTGCTTAGAAATGAGTAATAATAGTAGAGAGAGTAAGAGAGTAAGGTGTGATTTTTTTTGATAGGATTTTGGGGGGTATTTATAGGCCCAAAATAACAAAAAAAAACCCAAAAAAACTAAAAAATCCAAGCAAAACGGCTATAATAGCCGTTTTTTGCTCTCTGTTGTACAATGCCCCCCCCCCAACGGCTCGTTTGACCCGCGGGTCAAAGGTCGACCCGTGACGGGTCGAACGTTCGACCCAAACGGGTCCAACGGTTCGTAACCCTCGGGTCGACCCGCGGGTTGGCGTGCGGGTTGGGTGAACAGTAACGGGTTCGCGGGCCGGGTTATTTGGGTTCGATTCGTTATTTACACAACCCGGGTCGACCCGTTACTGTTTACGAGTTCTACCCGAACCCGCCAAACCCTTTCACGGGCCGGGTTCAATGGGCGGGTCGCCGGTTGACCCGGCCCATTTTATTAGTGGGCTTGCTACATGGGCTCTATTTATACTCAACTAATTTAATTATTCTAATGGGTCATCTTTTAATTTAATCTAATGAGCTAGATTTTAATCTATAGGTCCATGAATCAAAGGAAGGCTAATCAAAACTTATGCATGCTAAAAATTTGTAAATGAGAACAACAAAATGAGAATAAATAATTGCACATGCATCATACGTGCAAAAATCAAAAAATGCATTTTTAATTAAAATAGAGAAAAATAAATTTTCATTTTATGAAAAGTGTTCGAACACGTAAAATAAGTAATCAATACACATAGAAATATCACACTTAGTGATGGAAAAATATGTACGTGTATCGAAAATATATAAAAAAATACGTAAAATACAGAGATTGAAATATTGTATTCTTGTTGACTCAAAATAGGATAAAATCGATACTGGGAATGCATAAACAGACGGAAATCCAAATACGTAGTGAAAACGCATTACAAAATACACGTGCGTAACGCACAAGGGCAAAATTGTCATCTCCAATTTCGAGGGGTGTTACACAAAGTCATAGTCCATTCTCTTCGCCGGTGCTATTGGTAAAAAAGAAATATGGGAGTTGGAGATTTTGCGTGGATTATAGGGCTCTTAATGCGATCACTATCAAATATAAGTTTCCTATTCCGACTACAGATGAATTACTCGATGAATTACATGGTGCAATGTATTTCTCTAAACTAGATTTGAAAGCAGGGTATCATCAGATTCGTGTTAGAACTGAGGATGTATGCAAGACTGCCTTTCGCACTCATGAGGGCTACTATGTGTTCCTTGTCATGCTTTTCAGGCTAACTAATGCTCCTTCAACCTTCCAAACGGCTATGAACGATATTTCAAACCATTCTTGCGGCAATTTGTTCTAGTTTTCTTTGACGACATTTTGGTCTACAACAGGGACTAGGTTTCTCATTTGCAGCATGTCTCGAATGTATTGAGGGTGCTTAAGCACAACTATTTCTTTGTTAAAAAATCTAAATGTGCATTTGGACAAACTTCAGTTGGGTACTTGGGCCAAATTATATCTGCTGAGGGAGTTAGCGTTGATCAAGATAAGATTCAAGCGGTGTTGGAATGGTCTCGTCCAAACTCTCTTAAACAATTACGAGCATTCTTGGGTTTAACATGATATTATAGGAAATTTGTTAGGGGATATGCTGCCATAGCTAGTCCACTTACTGATTTGCTGAGGAAAGGCTCATTTAGGTGGAATGAGGGTGCGGAGGTTGCTTTCAAACAGTCGAAGGATGCTATGTCAACTACCCCAGTATTGGTGTTACCTGATTTCAATCAGAGTTTTACAATTGAGACGGACGCATCAGGGGTACGCATCGGAGCTATTCTGTCCCAAAACAAACATCCAGTAGCTTATTTTAGTAAGAAAATGTCTGCCAGAATGCAATGTGCATCTGCATATGTGCGAGAAATGTATGCGATCACCGAGACTGTTAAAAAGTGGAGGTAGTATGTGTTAGGCAGGGAGTTTGTCATATTAACAGATCATCGAAGTTTACATCATATGGTTAATCAAGTGGTGCAAACCCCAGAGCAACAGAAATGGGTCCAAAAGTTGGTCGGCTACAATTTCAGAGTCGTATACAAGCCTAGCAGTGATAATCCTGAAGCAGATGGGTTGTATCGACAGTTTGGAACTGAGTTTCAGGCCTTGCAAACTGTCTCTTATCCTAAATTTCTGATATTAGACCAATTAAGAGATGAATATTTGAAGGATGGTAAATGGAAGGGGCTTCTTCAATCGATCAAGGAGGGCAAGGTGAAGACTCAAGATTTTGAATACAGGGATGGTCTGTTTCTCTACAAAAAAAATGATAATGGTGCAAGCGTCAATGAAAGAGCAATTGCATCAAGAATATCACTGAAGTCATGTTCGGGGGCATTCTAGAATTAGAAGAACTTTGCTCCGGATTAGGGAGCAATATTATTAGGACAAAATGGCTGAGGATGTTAAGAAATTTGTGCAAGAATCTATCGTATGTCAGTAAGTAAAATATGATAATTCGCTTCCTGTAGGCCTTCTTCAACCCCTACCTATTCCTAGTCAGGTGTGGGAGGATATCACCATGTACTTTATAGTGGGGTTGCATTCATTGTAGGGTAAGATAGTCATACTAATCGTAGTAGATAGACTTAGTAAATATAGGCATTTCATTGCACTACCAGCTACTTTTACTGCCTCAAAGATTGCAGAGCTGTTCCTTGCAAATGTAGCAAAGCTCCATGGGATACCTAAGTCAATAGTAAGTGACAGGGACCCAATTTTTGTTAGTAACTTTTGGAGAGAGTTGTTTGCATAACAGGGAACCACTTTGCTGATGTCAAGCTCATACCATCCCCAAACTGATGGCCAAACAGAAGTTCTCAACATAATTTTGGAGCAGTACTTGCGCTGTTTTGTTAGTTTGGAACCTAGGCTGTGGCACAGGTATTTGGGGCTTGCTGAGTATTGGTGTAATACTGCACATCAATCTGCTATTGGCCTTACCCCTTTTGAGGTTGTCTATGGTCGTAAGTCTCCTGCATTGTCTTCATATATAGATGGCTTCTCTGATAATTTTAAGGTGAATGAGGCTATGTTGAAGAGGAATCAGCTTATTCAGCTGCTCAAAGCAAACCTTGGAAAGGCTCAAGCTAGGATGAAGGAGATGACTGATAAACATCGGAGGAAGTAGGAGTTTGAAGAGGGTGATTAGGTGTTTTTCAAGCTCCAACCTTATCGCCAGCAATCAGTGGCACACAAATTATCAAAGAGGTTTTATGCCCCCTTTCAAGTGATCAAGTGTATTGGACGTGTGGCTTACAAATTAAACTTGCCCGCAGGCTCAAATATCTATTCTGTATTTCATATTTCCTTACTCCGTCGTTGTAGAGGTGACCCAATGTCAGTAGTTGGCAGCCCATTGCCAGTTGACAAAGATTCTTTAGTGCTTGCTTTAGCTCTAATGGCGGTGCTGCAGAAGAGAAGGACAAAGCATGGTGATATCTTTGTGGATGAAGTGTTGGTTAAATGGGATGGTCTTCCTGACTCTACTGCTACTTGGGAGAGCTCAACTGCCATGTCCAGGGCATATCCCTTGTTTGACCTTGAGGACAAGGTCGTTCTCGAAGGGGGCGGCAATGTTGCAAATGCACAAGAGAGAGTGACGGTTCAGATTGAAGGGAGAGGAGTCAGGGTGAGAAGAAAGCCCATTAAGCTGTTGGAGTAGAGAATGGCACGGATAGTGCGCGTGAAAGAATGGGGGAGGGAAATTCAAATTTGGTTAGGCGGTTAGGCGGTTAGACAGGTGTCGGCTGTTGAGTGGTTGGTCATTTTGTAAGAGAGGAAATTTGTATAAATAAGAAAATAATGAATGTAATAGTCATAACGGAAATAAAAATTTGCTTCTCTCTCATTCCTCTTCCAACTGTCCTCTTCTTGATTCTTGAATGAGTTCTTGATTTGTAAATCTGTTGAGCTTTGAAATGGTGAATTTCTCATCGTTCCTTAGCTAATACAGTCGACTGGCAGAATCAGAGTTGGAGAGCTTGAGATTGTTGCGTTGAGCATAGGATCGCATCAGAATATCATTTACCGTTCGACTAATTATATTTTGCTTCGCAAATTTTGACA
Source organism: Hemerocallis citrina (assembly GCA_017893485.1). NCBI lineage: Eukaryota > Viridiplantae > Streptophyta > Magnoliopsida > Asparagales > Asphodelaceae > Hemerocallis > Hemerocallis citrina. Next base: position 231,393,862 of record CM030366.1, on the reverse strand, counting down.
AATTCCTATATCATCTGTTATATTTGGCCAACAACTGTTCATTTGCGACTCAAACAATGAAAAAATGACCAACGACGGCAACTTTTTTTAATACCAAAATTTAGCTTTTTCAGAAAATTGGCAGACCACTACAGTCTACAGATGCTCTTTAGAAATGCGTGCAGTTGCTTCCAAAGCAAATAGAGTGAATTGAATGGAATTCCCAACTAGGAATATCAACTGCAATGCCTCATAAATATCACTCTCATCATCATATAAAACTTGTCATAGCTAGTGTGAAAGGGGGTTGTTTCGGTATTGAAAAAGCCATACCTAGTTTAAATTAGTACTAAAAAATTTAATGCATGCAGAGTGGTGGGGTTTTGGTGTGGGCTAGCTGGAATAAGGGAGGTGCATTACTGCCACAATCATATTGTATCATTCACTACCATTTCCTTCACTACCTTAGGTGGCATACTCCTATTGGAGAGTTCTCCCACCTACTCTATCATCCCCTACCTATTGGAGTGTGCCACCTAAGGTAGTGAAGAAAAATGTAGTGAAATTGGTAGTGGCTCTAGCATTACTCTTTGGTTATAAATCTCTACTATTATTATCTACTATTTTAATGAGAGATTTTGTCACCAAACAAATTTTATTTGTAACCAAACAAACACGTGCAATGCATATGCATAACTAATATAAAAGAGCTCTTAGGTTCAATGCCAGACAGTATCAGAATTTTTTATAAAAATATTTTTTTATAAAAACGTGCATCGCACGTGTAAAAAACTAGTAACTATAACGGAAGAGTATCTATGTAATAAAACACAGAGAAAGCTATAAAGTGGCTCTCATTTATTTGGAAGAAAATTAACAGTTTAGATTTTTGTTCTCAACAGATATTTTTCCTTCCAAATGTTTTCCTTCAAAAATCGGTCTGTTTGGTTTGTTGTTTTTTTCTTTTTTTCGTTTTCCAAAAACCCAAAATTTGTTTGGTTTGGTTGTTTTCTGAAAACAGTTTTCACAAAACTCCACTTCAACTATTTTCTGTTTTTCCACATCCTCTCTCCAAATATATATATATATATATATATATATATATATATATATATATATATATAATAATTATTATTATTATTATTATTATTATTATTATTATTATTATTATTACTAGGTTTGCCCGTTGACACGTGCCTACGGCACATCTTCGAAACGGTGCACCTGGTTTGATTATATAAAATAGTTTTTACCACTTACTCTCCACCTGGTTTGATAATATAACTTTAGAGTAATTATTATAAAAAAGCCACACACACAAAAAACCATAGTTTTCATGTAATTTAGCTTTACTTCATTGTTTGGTTAAAAAATGACTCTTTTCTCCTATGAGTAATGCTACACCTACTATCAAATTTACTACATTTTTCTCTACTATTTTAGGTGGCACATTAATATTGAATATTTCTACCACTTACTCTCCACCTACTTTATAACTGAAAAATTTGCCGTACTGCTCCCTTTTTTGAAAATAATTAGCGACTTGCCCTACTTCCCAAAATAATTAGCGATATGCCCTTGTTTAGGACACGTCAGCAAAAAATGTTATTGGGAAAAACGACATACGTTGTTTCTATGCCGTTCTTCCCAATAACGGCATCTCTTTAAAAAAAATATCGTGCCATTATTGGGAATAACGGCATAACTTTTTTATGTCTAAAGGTCTTACAGTATCAATTGTGACTCGACAGAGAATTGCAAATTGAAAGCAACTGAGAGAACGACATCGATTATACTGATGCCGTTATTGTGAATAACGGCATCAGTTATAATCCGTTTGCACAGCTTCCTATAATGGAAAGACCCCTTCTCCTCTCTCCTACCCCTTGTGATTCGTAATTCTCTCTCTCTCATCGCTCCTGTTACCCACAAACCCTAGATCCCAAAATCAAAAAATTCCAACCATTTGAGTCCTCTAAAATTCCATACATCCTGCCTCCTTACTCCCACTCTCATTTGCAATCTTCATCCACAACGAATTTCTTGCTAGTGGTTTTTTGGTTTAATTTGAAGGTATTATCATCTTAATCTTCTGTTTGATATGTATTCCAATATTATGCTTATTGTGAGTAGTGAATGACTTGAATATGTTTGAATTTTTATGCATAGGTATGGAATTTGATATCCCTATTTGGTTATATTGTGGGGGTGAAGTAATTAAGGATCCGAAGAGTTGATATTCTTATAGTGATATTGAACCGGTAATTATTTGGGCTACCCCCAATTTTACATACGCAGAATTAATAGATAAGATATATGAAATCACCAATTGGGATAGAAGTGTAATGAGTCTGAAACTCAGATATCGATATTCTGCTGGTAAAGGGGATGGGCAGTATTTCGTGTTGGTACCCATAGACAGTGACAGTTCTCTGAGGTCTATATTGCTTAGGACACTTCATCTAAGTTGTGGTTGGAATATAGTTGAATTATATATCGATCAAACGAGGCTTCCAAATATTATACGAGTTGTTATGGAAAGTCCAAGGCCCACACGGACTTTGAAACCATCTGCAGAGTCACATGCTAGGATTTCAAATACAAACGAAGATACCAGCACAATTCCAACAGAACCTGTTTCCTCCGAATACGAGCAGGTACATCCTACCTGATTGGCACAAATTTTTTTGGTAACTGGCATTGCTATGGACGACTTTGACAACACCGTTGTAAATAACGACTTGGTCGAAGAGGAAGAAGATAAGGAACGCGGTCTCGAGGATGATGATGAGGAGATTGCCGTTGAAGTTCCAGTTGTTGATGTCAATGTAGATGTGCCGGTTAACAATGCCCGCATGTTACCAAGTCAGGACACAAGTGCAGCGATGCGTGGATCTCAATCCAATGAATGGATGTCTCGTGCCACCATACATGAACATGGACAGTTTTCCGTTGGTTCTTCCAACTTGGATGAACTCTTCATTGGTCAAAGATTTCCAACCAAAGATGCTCTACAACATCAAGTGAAGATGTATGCCGTGAAGAACCACAGAGAATTCGTGATGGTAAAATCAGATCGTGGTCTATACCATGTGAAATGTAAATACGCGCTCATCAACCATTCAGCCGAGGAGATTGCAAAAAATCCTTCACTTCAAAATGTAGTTGGTTGTCCATGGTGCTTGCGTGCAATTGTTCCCAAAGGCCGTAATTATTTTGTGGTAAAAAAGCCTGAAGGTGTACACACATGTGTGAATCCTACATTGACTCAGGATTACAGCAAAATTGACTCGACGGTCGTATCGATGGTCATAATGGATACTGTGAAGGAACGACTCTCAATAACACCAAGAGCTATAATTGGATTAGTGAAGGATAGGTTCCATTACACAATATCGTATTGGAAAGCTTGGAAGACAAAACATAAAGCAATTGAGAAACTATATGGTTCTTTTGAAAAAGCGTACACTAAATTACTATATCTACTCAATGCAATTCAAGCTTCAAATTCGGGTACGGCTGTACATTGGACAAAGGTTGCGACCGGTCCAGGCATAGAAACATTTAAGGGTGTTTTTTGAGCATTCGGTCCTTCCATCGAAGGATTTAAGTCATGTAGACCAGTTATAAGTGTAGACGGCACTCACTTGTACGGAAAATATAAAGGCTGTTTGTTGATTGCGGTTTCACCAGACGCAAACGGGAGGTTATTTCCATTTGCATTTGCACTAGTTGACGGCGAAAGCATAGAATTGGTGGAGAACGCGTCCGGGGTAATAAAACTCCACAATTGAGAAGTTTACAAGTGGAGCTAATGTCAACCACAACTGATTCTGGACAGTGCAAATGGGTGGTAGACGTTGTAGCCTATCATCTGTGTACGGGGTCCAATTGACGAACTCTTTCCTCAACTGATCGAGTTCGTCCCTATAATAGGTGAGGACACCACGTGGGTTATCCCTCCATGTATGCTTCTCCGCCCAGTAGGCACCAAGAGGAGCTCTCAGCACAGGATTTTCCTGTTGTACTCTCCAACTTTCTGATAGTACCGTGACACGGGGTCGGCCGAGGTGTATTTGTTTCCAACACCATATTTGCAATATAGACATCGGTTCGGTCATTTGGATCGACCCCATCGAACAGTTACAAAGAGCACGGTAGAGGGAGGCCAGAGCCGCACTTCTCCAACTATATCGGCCGGCTGTCTGCAGGTTAGCAATGAGTGGAAGGTACATGAGGTGCACTGCATCACCTGAAGAGTTAGGGAATAGAATCCCTTCAATCATCGACAAAAGATAAGCGCGGGTATAGTTCTGGAGTTGGATGTCTGTCGGCACGTCTGGCAATCGATTAGTGAACTCCCCATCAAGCCAAGAACGTCTAATGGATTTCCCAACGAATAATCCGTGATCCTCTTCAGGCACCACCAAGCCAACATAATCTCGTACCAATGCTACCTTTTTGAACATCAAGTTGCCGGTGACGGCCACCCCATCAATTGGAAGACCCGCAATTACGGCTATATCTTGTAGGGTGACCGTCATCTCTCCAACCGGTAAGTGAAATGTGTGTGTCTCCAGCCTCCATCGCTCCATAAGAGCGGTAAGTAGGGCATGGTCACACTTGATTTTTGCCAGTTTTGACATCCCGTAGAATCCGCTGCTTACCAAGTAATTTTCAATACGGGGGATCGTCGGCATGATGTTGTGCATTCGGAAACTCATCTTTTCTACATCCCCTTTCCAAACCGCCTGTGATCTATGATCTTCTTGCAGATATAGAACGGTAGGATTTATTGGACCCGGATGTCCCCGTGGTCCATACGAAGAACTAGATGAGACACCAACACCATGGGAAGAAGATGGTTGTGTAGGATCCAATGACCTGTCAACAATAATAAACACTAATCAACAACAATTTTCGAAATTTTTTTTGAAAATAAACTAAGTATAATTCATCACAAACTCGTTATTCCTCAAATCCAAATCATTCATAACATTGTAAAAAAATGGATTTTATAAACTAAGTATGAATTTTGAACTACTTGCAATCGTCATAATGACAATGAAAAACACCCCCACAAAGTATCTCCCTATATTCTTTGTTTTCCTAACAACTTGAAGAATTGCACATTTCTCAACAATTCAACATTTTGTAAACCCTATATCAACAAGGAACCATAAGTACTTTTCCAAAATTACTACTTAAATAACACAAATCTACATCACTTGTACTATACTACCAATGCACACATCTACCATATTTTCAAAATCAACATTGCAAAAAAAAATTTAGGGTTTTTGGATACTTACAACAAATTCGGATTCCGATTGATTTGGAATTCTCAATGAGAGATTGAAGAGTAGACTCTAAGTACAAATCAATTAAATACTTGGGATTTTAGGAAATTTTTTTTGGGGGGTTTAGGGATTTCGGAGTCGGAATGAAGAAGGAAACAATCGCAAGGCAAAAGGGGAAGGAGAAGGGGTCTTTCCATTATAGGAAGCTGTGCAAACGGATTATAACTGATGTCGTTATTCACAATAACGACATCAGTATAATCGATGCCATTCTCTGAGAGAACGACATCAGTTGCTTTCAATTTGCAATTCTCTATCGAGTCACAATTGATACTGTAAGATCTTTAGACAAAAATAAGCTACGTCGTTATTCCCAATAAAGGCAAGACAATTTTTTTTAAAAAGATGCCGTTATTGGGAAGAACGGCATCGAAACAACGTATGCCGTTTTTCCCAATAACGTTTGTTGCTGACGGGTCCGAAACAAGGGCATATCACTAATTGTTTTGGGAAGTAGATCAAAAGTCGCTAATTATTTTCAAAAAGGGGGCAGTACGGCAAATTTTTCTCTATAACTAGTATTTTGCACGTGCAATGCACGTTATAATTTTAAAAAATTATAGTAAATAATAAAACGTAATCTGATCTCGAACCTGAGATCTCCCTTTACTCATCACATACTCTTTACAAATTACCTCGAGTGGCATAAACTTTTATTTTATATGAGTGACGCTTTTGTAAATAATTATGTGGTAAATAAATTTAAACTTTGAGGTTATTATGGTAACTAATAACGGTTGCGTAAATGAATGGTTAATATAATTCTTACTTAAAATTGAATAATTGAGATTAAATGATTGATTGAATATGTGTACAAATTACAAATTATCTACAAATGACAATTCCACATCTCTCATTATAATATTAGATTAGAGAACAGAGATCCCCTTCACTAATATTATGTTATTTAAAATAATAGATTTTGTAGTAAGTATAGCATCACTCTTTCTTTTAGTATACCCGTGGCAGATGTGAATAATAATAACCCGTGGCTTGTAATTTTAGATGAGTTTTGAAAGTGGCAGAGAAGACACATGGTGGGCCTTTCTATTTTTTGAAGGATGATTGTGGTATGCATGCATGTGGGGATTATCTTTTTGTGGAAGGAGCAATGGTTCTTGAATCCTTGATCAGTGTTTATCCATTGCCATCGGGAACATTGCACTGAAAACGGTGTGAAAATATCTAGCTAGTGTGGAAATTGATGATTGTGGCTTGTAGCTTCTTTCTCTATCAATCCATGTGTATTTCACTCGAGGACTACACATATCTCAAATTTTATTTCAAACATATTCCAATTACTAAAGGAAAAGATTTGAATAATATTTTAATTATTTTTTATTTGTCATTTAGCTGTTGAGGTAAATTTTAAGATATGTATAGCATTTGTAATTTTACTGACTAATTTTTCTTTGTATTTCTACATCCCCACTCACATGAGTAGGATCTTTTTTTTTGATGTAAATGAGTAGGATCTTTTAAGCATTAAAAAAAAACACAAAATCCCTAGTCCCTTCCTTTCATTCAACGTTTTTTCACTATAATTATTATCTCTACTATTTTAATAGGAGAGTTGGAATTTGTGACAAATAAACCCTATCTTTGTAACTATATAAACGCGTATAATATACGTTCAAATTATAACTAACAAATATAAATGTGTCCCGCACGTGTAGCCCAAATCAAAACATTTAAGTATAAAGTATTTATTTCTTATTCAATATATATTCATTTAATATGATAATTTTATTTTTTTAGACGTGTATCACACGTATATTATACTGGTGAGTATCTAAGCAAAACCGTTACCATTTTTTTTCCCTCTTATGTAAATTTCTGAATTTTTTCCCAAACCGACCTATTTTTTGAAAGTTTTTTCCAAACTGACCTACTTTTTTTTAATTCCCAAAGTGACTCACTCGGTCTTTCAAAGACCGCGAAGTCATTTTGGTAAATACTTTCGAAAGTGGGCTATTATGGTAAATACTTTCAAAAGGTGGATTATTTTGGTAAAACTTTCAGAATTAACTATAATTATTATAGTGAATATTATTGACCAAGGTGATTTCTTGTCCTTCATTTAGGTGCATATTTCTCTCCACTAGTCACTGAGAAATAATTGCATCTTGTTCTTTGATTAACCGACTGAAATATTTGCTACTGCAGATCCTATCTCTCAATTCTTATCTGTGTGATGGGTGTTGTCCTAAATCTAGAAAGAAAAGCATTATTGGGTCTAAAATCATAACATGCACGTGTTTAAAATTTTCAAGATCGTCTGAGCTAATTTCCTTAGTAAAACTCTATACTTTGTATGGTCTTTTTATTTTTTCATCTTTTGTTGTTATCTATTTGCCTTTTTATTACCAGGTTAATAGCTGAAAAATAAGGATACAATGATGCAGGTTATTTATTTTTCTAGTTGTAATCTATACAATATATTATTCTAACTCACTTTTGGTTCAAGTATTTTTCTAATTTTTTCTTTTTAAAACAAACAAAAAAAAGGATAGCAAATATAGGAGGTAAATTCCCACTCCTTCTCCATCCAAATTTTGAAGTGCAATTATATTTCTTAATCAAATCTTAAAAAACATGCAATATTGTATATATGTTATAGGGAGAATTTTTTTTTCAAAAATAGTTCTCATAATTGTTCACTTTTCAAAAATTATGTGCAATGTATTATTATATAGTGTTATATTTAAAAATTATGTGTAATACAGTGGTAATTATGAAATTTGAATCCTCTTGGTGAATAATTCACTAGAGACGTTCACTGGCCCATTTAACCATGAAAATGCTAGACATACATGAGTTTTTACCCCAAACATACATTATAAATATAATGGGGGACACTTCTCACTAAAGGATGATGTTAAAACCTTGTCTTTTAGTGAGAAGTGGGCCGTATGTATTTATAATGTATGTTTGGAATAAAAACTCATGTATGTGTTGTCATCCTCTTTAACCATACATTCTTGGTGAAAATTCAAAAAGTGGGTCAGTACGGCAAAATTTTATATTCAAGAGAACACAATATTATGACCCTGAAAATAACACTTGCAAAATAAAAATATAGGAAAGTGTAGGTAATAGTGGCTTAATAATAAAGAAAATAAAGCAGCAATACTGATATTCAAAATGGCCACTTTTAAGTTTTAACTAACAAAGCAAAATAATATAAATTGAAAATTATATTGAAGAACATGTGAAACAATGGCACTAATGTACCACAATTATGGATTTGAATCTTATCCAGTGAAATACTAATTCACTAGAGTCGCCCGTCTAACCACACATCTTGTTGATCATTTGTTGATCATAACAGAGGGCACACATTTTGATGCAAGATGTATGGTTAAATGGGCCAGTGAACGTCTCTAGTGAATTATTCACCAAGAGGATTCAAATTCCATAATTACCACTGTATTACACATAATTTTTAAATATAACACTATATAATAATACATTGCACATAATTTTTGAAAAGTGAACAATTATGAGAACTATTTTTGAAAAAAAAATTCTCCCGATAACATATATACAATATTGCATGTTTTTAAGGTTTGATTAAGAAATATAATTGCACTTCAAAATTTGGATGGAGAAGGATTAGAAAGTTGCCTCCTATATTTGCTATCATTTTTTTTGTTTGTTTTAAAAAGAAAAAATTAGAAAAATACTTGAACCAAAAGTGAGTTAGAATAATATATTGTATAGATTACAACTAGAAAAATAAATAACCTGCATCATTGTATCCTTATTTTTCAGCTATTAACCTGGTAATAAAAAGGCAAATAGATAACAACAAAAGATGAAAAAATAAAAAGACCATACAAAGTATAGAGTTTTACTAAGAAAATTAGCTCAGACGATCTTGAAAATTTTAAACACGTGCATGTTATTATTTTAGACCCAATAATGCTTTTCTTTCTAGATTTAGGACAACACCCATCACACCAGTAGATAAGAATTGAGAGATAGGATCTGCAGTAGCAAATATTTCAGTCGGTTAATCAAAGAACAAGATGCAATTATTTCTCAGTGAATAGTGGAGAGAAATATGCACCTAAATGAAGGATAAGAACTCACCTTGGTCAATAATATTTACTATAATAATTATAGTTAATTCTGAAAGTTTTTATCGAAATAATCCACTTTTTGAAAGTATTTACCAAACTGGCCCGCTTTCGAAAGTATTTACCAAAATAACTGCGCGGTCTTTGAAAGACCGAGTTTAGTGAAAACTAACTCGGTTTTTCAAAGACTGGGTGTTAGAATTCGAAAAATTCAATACTAACACTCGGTCTTTGAAAAACAGAGTTAGTTTTCACTAAATTCGGTCTTTCAAAGACCGAGTGAGTCGCTTTGAAAATTTAAAAAAAAAGTAGGTCGGTTTGGAAAAAAACTTTCAAAAATAGGTCGGTTTGGGATAAAAATCTAAATTTCTAGTCCCCTCTGCTCGAGGTCGACTCACTTGTACTTCGAAAAATTACCCTAACAAACTCCACCCTTCAGTGGTACCATCGTAAATAAACCCTAATCAAAGGACAATCCCCAAACCAACCGCAATATAAACCACCATACCCTCCTCCCCATCCCACAAACCCCCTAACAGTACCTCCACTTTTCCCAAACTCCAAACCCTAAAAAAAACCTAACCATGCAAACTCCCTTCATCCTCCTCCTCCTCCTCCTCCTCATCGCCACCTCCTCCACCGCCCGTCCCCTATCGCCTACCTCTTCTCTTATCGCCTCGTCGTGCTCCCACACCCAGTACCCCTCCCTATGCATCCGCACCCTCTCCCCCTCCTCCCCTCACACCACCACCGACCTCGCCATAGCTGCAGTCTCCGCCTCCCTCACATCCCTCCACACCACCATCTCCTCCCTCCACCTCCACCTCCACCCCTCCCCTCTCCCGGGCCCCCTCCGCGACTGCTTCCAACAGCTCTCCGACTCCATGGACCAACTGTCCAAGACCAAGGCCGAGCTGGACAAACGGCAGTCCGAGACGTCCAGGTGGCAGCTCGACAATGCATGCACGTGGGTCAGCGCAGCGCTGACGAATGAGGACACGTGTCTCGATGGGGTGAAGGGGTTGGGTGATGACAAGGCGAAGAGTGAGGTGAATGAAAGGGTGAGGGAGGTGGAGAAGATGACTAGCAATGCACTGTATTTTGTCACTCATCTTGCTTCTTCTGATCGTGGCAAAAATTAACCTAATTACTAGTCATTTTGGTGCCACATATATATGAGTTTGTAATTTTGGGTTTTGTTTGTGTGTAAGATGTAAAAAGGAAGTATATTTCTGTTTTTAAGGAGTAACGTACGTACATAAGAATGTGGTTTTTGCTTTGTAGTGATGTATGAAATGAAGGTTTAGTAATGTAAAAGGATGTGGTTCGACTTCTTTATGTGTCATACCAACTAACACAAAAATAGGTGCAGATAATATAGTCAATCATCATTATTGCTCTACATTCAAATATTGATGGATGACTATAAATCATGTATTGAACCTTTCCGTACAGGAAATGACTCAGATTCCTTCTGTTTATACACAATGGTCGTAAAAAAATTTCAGTTATTTTGCAAGAATTTATGAGCAGTTTGTGCAGGCTCTGTTTAGATTATGTATGTGTAGTCTGTTTTGTGTTCCTTAGAGCATTCATTATCGTTCGTACTATATTTTAACTATATGCAAATTTGCTTTTAGAAATGAAGCACTTCCACCACTATTGCGAGAACTATAATTTGTAAAAAAAATAGTAAAATATATAGACGGAAGAAGATCCTCCGTCTGAGGAATTTTTTAATTTTTTTGTTTTCAAAATACCCAGCCGGAAGATCTTCTTCCGTCTGGATTTTTATTTTTTTAAATAATTTTTTTAAAAACCTCAGTCGGAAGAAGAACTTCCGTATGGTTTTTTTTTAAAATTTTTTTAAAAATTTATTAGGAAAAAGACGAAAAGAAAAAAAAAGTAACTGAAATGAAAGGGAACAGAAGTTGATATTCCGTCTCTTTCAATTTATTTAAAATTAAAAAAAATATATTGACAAAAACGGAGGAACATCTTCCGTTTGGATTTTTTTTTTCTTATTTTAATAAAACAATTTATTAGACGGAAGATCTTCTTCTGCCTATAAAATTTTGACCGGTCAAATTCTATAAACGGAAAATTTTCTTCCGTCTATGGAGGATCATTTACCGTATTCTATAATTTCCAAATGCTATTTTACTCTGCTATATATGACCGAGTACTGTTCACGAAGCAGACGATAGTGGCAGAAAATTTCTCATATTTCTCATTTGTTAGGTAAATAGCAAACCATAGTGGATGCTCTTAGTCTCTGTATACTCTGTTTTGTGTGAAAAAGGATATTGTAGTAGATGAAGTTTGAGGTTAGGAATGTGAAGACATGTGACTGAGGTTAAAGGCTGTCGAACTACTTTGCATAAAGTGACCTTTAGAAAAAAGGAGATGTCAGTTTGACCTAACTTTCCCACATGGACATGGCCCAAATGTCTTAGGTAGAAAAGTAAAGTTATTTAGTTTTGGGCCTAAGTACTACTTATAGGAGGTCATTTTTATATTTAGCCATCTTTGAAGCCCATGGATATTAGATAGATAGTCCATTTATGTTGCATTAGTTTCTGTGTTTCAGCTAATTATCATCACAGTCCCAAGTCTTAAATTTAGCAATTAGCAAAGGTTGTTAGAGAATCCACATTGGATGTGCTATTCATGCATAAAATGATTTTATAGCTGATTTTATAGCAAACCACAGGCTGCAGTCGTTTGCTATTACAGTAGATTGTTATATATGACACAAGTTATAGCAAATTGCATAATATAAGAGACGCAATTTGAAGTTACGTCCAACGGAGGGGCCCACTTATTTTTTAAAAATATTTTTAAAAAGACTTAAATAACATTTTTAATTAATAAAACAATTATAAAAAATTCTTTAAAATCATGCGACGCAAAGTGAAGTTGCGTCTGAATTTTATATATATTAAATTCGTATAAGATAGCATTCGACGACTGCAGCAAAGAAGCAAACTGCTATATGCATTTATGCATTTTCTAAACAATCACGACTGTAGATGCTCTTATGAACAATAAGAAGCATACTTCAATATAAGTTTTTTTTTTTTTTTTCCTTTCTTTCTTTTGTTTTAGAGACAAAGGCCTCGGTAAAAGTTGTGATCTACATCAATTGAAGCAACTAATGGATATAAAATGACTTGGAATATTGCGCTGCACATAACTTACGAGTTATTACATGACTTATGACCAAGTTTGGGTCAAGTCAGGTTTAGTTTAACCTGACAACTGCTCGATTCGTGCTGAACCAAAATGTGTATGACATGCTCGGGTCAACCTGAACACAACATGAGCATTTCAGAGACGTCTATAATCAAGTACCTACTCAATTACGCATTTTTTTAAAAAAAAAAAAAAAAAACCGTTGCATGAAAAAACCCAAACTCTTTTGTGGCCACTACTAAACTGGGAGCACGTGACGAGGAGGACCTAATTGTTCATTTGCAGGTCCCCGACAAACGTAGAACTAGGATCTAGGATCTAAAGGTAGATACCTTGGCATCTTCCCGCCCACCAATCGCATCTTCCTTTTAGATTCCCTTCTATAAGATGCCGCCGCCTCACGCTCATTCCACCAAACCCCTCACACCAAAAACAAATTAACGTACAACATGATTCACATTTCGGCTGAGCCTTCCCTCCCACAAATGGCCCCACCCCCTCTCCACCACCACCTCCTCCTCCTCCTCTTCCTCTCCACCGCAGCCTGGATCGCCGGCCTAGCTGCTGCAATTGGCGTGTGGCGAACCAGAGTTGTCCAGTCCAAGTTCAATAAGTATCAATCACCGGTTAATATGTCCACAGCTTGTTCAACGAGTATAAGTTTTGATTCTACAATAATCCAGAAAGGAACATCTGTCGTCCTTACAGTTCCGTCACAATCTCCAGCCGAACTTGTGGACGAGTACTTGGTTAAACAACCAGTTATGACTTGCTGTGTGGATGAGGGTGCGTCGTTGGGATCGCCGCGGAGCAAGTTCATGATGGCCTATTCTTGTGATTGCGGTGAGAGTGATGAAATTCATGATGTTGTTGATGCTGTTAGAGAGGTGACCACAACACACTACTGGAGCGACTGGGAGGGGATAGAGGTTAGTCGTAGGTGGAAAGGAGATTTGGGGTGGTACCAATGCCAGGACCGGACTGTAATTGATGGGAACATTGTCAGGTTATGGGGATCTGATAGAGGAAGGGTTGGGGGGTCACCCAAGGGATTGAGAATGAGGATGTAAGGGCATGGAAAAAAAAATTGTGAGAGAATTGATCTTGGTGAATTGTAAATATATAACAGAGTATTGCAGTTTTTGTGCTTATTTGTCGTATCAGGTACAACGGTTTCATCATCGTTTTTATAGTTTCTCGAATAGAATCACAACCTTCCTTAGCTTTACTAGTGAATCACATTGACACTCGTGCTGAAAAACTTATTTCAAGATGTAAATGCTAATATTATGATTTTCGAAAGCTTTAAAACATATTTGTTTAGTGGTATTTCGTTCATGATACATTAATCGGATGAAATAAGAAAGGTTAAAATAGCTAAAAGGTTATTCAGCTGCAATTGAATGTAAAAGGCATATTATAAGCTTCTTGATGCTAATTGTTCATTTGAATATTTGCCAGATAAAAAAGATCACTTGCTATTTTTTCGATGATAAAAACTTCTCATTGTTTAATAGCACAATTATATTAAAAAAAAAAAATTTAAATCAAATGAAGCCTCAACATACTCATGATCACCTTTCAAATAATTCCAACAAAAGTTAACAATAGAATAAAATGCCATTTATTCCCCCCCCCCAAAAAAAAAAAAAAGTTATAAACATATAAGAGGCATGTTTCCTGCAAACAATCATCTATATTCCTATTATTTTTTGTTTTCGTAATGTTTTTTCCCCTTTTAATTATTGTGTATTATTGACAGGACAAAAAATAAGTATTTCTTTTAAAATTGTTTTTTACTGCACTTTATTAAAAAGGTTACTGAAATATTTTAATATTGTCATAGATCTGATAGATATCAAATAACATTCTGCTATTGGATCGGAATCATCATATCCTTAGATGCCTTGCTCTACACCAGAAGACGTTGGAGTGTCAACATAAATTATTGACTACTATGATCATTATAATATGAATAAATTTCAGTAAACCTACGTAGGTTCAATTTGTTCACAGATAATTCATTCTAACAAAAATTTTTTACGCTTTGCCCGTTTTGCCTCCCCATTTAGTAAACTTGGTTGTGGATTGCGCTTAAAAAACTGATCGAGTTATTTACTGAAATGCCTCTCCTTAATATAGGATTAATCTTTAATCTCTAATATTATAATGGGAGAGTTGGAATTATCATTTGTATGCATTCAATCATCTAATTTCAACCACACTCACTACAACATATATGGCTTTCTATAGCGAATTTATTATAGCGTTTAAGTGTAAATGCTATTGAAAGTGATCAATAATAGCATTTCTGAATAAAATGCTATCTTTAATTAATTTTGAAATTTATTCTTAGCTACGACAGCGTTTTTAAAATGCTGTATTTTTTACAGCATTTTAGAAACGCTATAATATCTGTAAATAAACTTAAGTGATAAGGGTAAAAAAGAAAATTCTAATTAAAATCCAAATCATTCTCAAGCCAGTTCATTTTCTCCTCCTTTCCTTCTCTTATTTTTCTTCAATTATCCTACGATCCCAATTAGGGTTTCCATCCAAATTCACAGTCACCCCCAAAAACCAAAAATGATTCTCCTCCTCCTTCCCCCATCGCCGCTACCCGCCCCCTCGGCACCACCGTCCCCGTCCCCGTGCATTTCCACCGTCGTCGCTCCTTCCCCCGTCGTCGTCTCCTCCTCCAACGCTCCTCCCGCCGCTCGTGCTCTCTGCCTCCACCTCCCACGCTCCTTCCGCTGTCCACACTCGAATCCACATCTAAGCCCTTTCACAGCTAAGCCGTACACCTTTCTCCCTTTCACCCCTCTCAAATCCACATCCTCTGAGCTATTGAAGTGATATTAATTGCTTAGATCTAGACAAAATCCACATCCTCCCACACTCCTTCTGCAGTGTCGCTGTGTTTAGCTAACTCGCTCTTTTCCCTAACAAATTGGTGTAATTCTTCCATACCCAATGGAAGAAGCATCTACTGTGATCAACTTATGTTCTCTGCAGAGAAATTCAAGAAGTCAAACATTAGGATTTGATCAAGCACAGTAGCTGGAATGCCTCGTTTGATAAGTTCTTGGAAGAAACTCTTCAGCATATGAATGTAAAATATTAGGTGTTTAAAACACGAGTTACCAATGTTGCCTACAGTTTTGAACACTTGCATCTCACATGCTTTCCAAACTCATTGTTTCTTCCCAACTGCTCAAATTTAAAATTGGTGAAAATAATATGATTTGGTGGTGAATGAAGAGCAAGATTTTTTTCTTGTTTGAAGAAACTTCCAAATTTTTTGTTTCAATTATTGTGTACGACAGTATGCAATGCACATGTGAAGATGGTTAATAGTTGCACACACTGCCCACAAGCACCTTTTGTCAATAACATGTACACTGTGTTACTCTTTCTATTTCGGATTATTAGATTCTGCAATCATCTGTAGGTTTCGGTATTAATAGTGCTACCATTTTCTAAGTAAACAGATAAGGTAAACAACTGAAAAATGTGTAGACTGTAGTGCAAAGATGTACCTGACCCTTAGATGATTTTGCTTTCTAAAGAAAACAATATCGGTTTCAATCAGATCATTAATGATATATTGCTTCAGAACAAATTATTGTAAACTACTAAGCTGATATTGAACTTGAACTTGAAACTTATCGGGATTTTGCAGGCTACTGATTATGGGGAAGAAGAAATGTTGCTGTTCTTCATGTTACTGCAGCTATCGATAGAGATATGATAGAGATATTACTGGTAGCTATGGCTATTGCCTATAATTATCATGTTCTTTCAGTAGAAACATACTTTCAGGAACTGTGAAATTGTAAAGTATTCTTCTGGTAAAAGCTGAGTGCATTCAGGCTTTGACATAGGTTCCCTATTTGTTTCTCTAGCTCGGCTAACTCAACATTGTAGCTGTTGGTTTTGGTACATTGTTTGTTGAGATCTATGGTTTTCTATGTAATCTTGGCTATACCTGTGTTTTATCCATCTTCTACATGACCAAGCATGTAAAGAAGGAAAAAAAGAATTACACTACAAAGCTGAAAGCTTTAGAAGATCAGAAGTCCGTTCATCTTTGGAGGTTGACTGTGCGATGGTATAAAGTGGCTTATCATCAGAATGGAGAGAGATTTTGTACGGTCTTTGTAAATTATATTGAGATAGACCATTTATATTCTCAACCATATCATACAGTATTGTCTACAATGTCATCTTTATACATCTCGTTTTATTATTGTGAATGTTGTAGTTTTTCTTTTTGATCCATTCTATCAACTTTTTTCATATATTATCTACATGGCGTTTTCCATATGTTTATTTTGAAGAAGAAGATCCTCAAAGCTTCTGCAGTGTCGCTGTGTTGAGGTAACTCGCTCTTTTCCCTAACAAATTGGTGTAATTCTTGTTGTACATGTGTGACTTTAGTTTTTTTTAAGTTACCTTTCTTACAGTTGCTTTCTTAAAATTGATTAGGGAGTGCCGGGGAGGGCCAATGGTGGTAATCTAACAGAGCATGTAGAGGTCAAAACCAGTTTCCCTTGATAAGGTGTTTAAAAGCCGAAGTTTGTGTGTTATACATTACATCACTTAATATAAGTTACGAGGTTTGGTTTCGTCCCACATGAGAGATATGACAAAGGTGGAAAGAAGACATTTCAAATAGGACTTCTGTTCTTCTTAAGCAAGCTACTAGATATGTTTAATAATTTGTTTCATTTCTCATGCTTTCGGATGAATGTAAATTTCATCACATTATGCTATTTTCATTTTCTCCTGCTTCACTTCATTTTCATTTTCCACAGTATGGTTCATACCGTGAACATGTGTAAGGACTGATTCTCATGGATTTCTTGTCCATTTTAGCCTGATGTATTGGTCCACAGAAAGGCAGTACGGAACTAGACTGGTTTCCATATTGTTTCTACATGTTACAATTCCTAAAGTAATGCAACAACCAACTTGTGAGTATGGCCATAGCAGTAAACTAGTTTAGTAGCATATGTTAGTAGCATGCTCCAACATTAGACACGTGAATCTTATGTTTAACATTTTTTCTTCTACATTTGCAGATTGGAGACGTCGTGGATGAAACGAAGAGTGCGAGTTGTGTTGATGTTAGGCACTCAAGAATTTTTTGTCGTCAGTTTTAAGTTTATTGGATGAATTTTTGTATAAGTTTATTGTGTAGATATTTCTATGTTGGTATGTTTTTATATATTTGTACACAAATTTGCGAAACTTTTATAATTTTAATGGTGTATTGACATTTTCGATAAATCAATTTTTATTTGTATCTGTAGATTTTTTTTTGTATACAGTTAAAACGAAATAGTACGTGTTCCTAAAATGCTGTAAAAAACCACAAATATCAAAATGATAGCATTTTAAAAATGTTGTTTGTTTGATTCTATTACTGGATTGTCTAACGATAGCGTTTTTACAAAATGCTCTAACACTAATAGCATTGCTGAAACGCTATAAATTCTATAGTGTTTGCCGAACGCTATAGATTCTATAGCGTTTTTGAAACGCTATAGAATCTATAGCGTTTGCGAAACGCTATACATTCTATAGCGTTTTGTTAAAACGCTATAGAGTTATTATAGCGGGGCTTTTGATAGCATTTGGAAAACGCTATCGTAGGTCTACTATAGCATTTTATGAATGCTATCAAATGTCCTATATGTTGTAGTGACTATAACTCACAGGGTATTTTCTGGCGTTTTTTCTGATATTCACCAACGTTTTAAAATGCCGGTGCAAATGCCGCCGAAGAAGGCGTCGCGGAATAGGGGGTTCTACTCCGGCATTTTTTACGAACACCGGTATTTCCCTAAGATACACCGGCGGTCGTAAAAACACCGGTGAAGGGCGTATTCAAGACTGTCCTATTCTCCACATATAATTATTCTACTTTCACTGTCAAATTCAGGCAAAAATGCTACTAACTGAAATGAAACTTATACTTTTATAATACTCATGAGATAACTGTCAATTGAAACCACAACATAAGTTCAAACAGGATTATTTCATCACTAGTCACTCATTTGTAAATCATAGTATGCAACTTCAGTTACATAATCCATCTCATCATCACTTAAAACCTTACGGCAAAGAACAATCTCATTTTCAAACTCAAGCAACAAGCATGAACATTACGTTAGTTTAGATAAAAAATTTGCCATCACTAGTCGCTCCTCTAAAAATCATAATGTGCAACTTCATATACATGATCCATCTCATCTCCAAAGTGTATCCATCTCTCATCTCCAAATTCACACAAAAAAGCAACTAACCCATCTCCAAATGCATAATAATTTCAGTTTATTCTGAAGGCTATAAACCCCTTGCATGTTGGCATTCAACCAAACTTCCAAAAAACACACACTATGCAATGAGAGAATTTGGGAGTTCATTTCATTAACTATTGGATCATATATACTTCATCAAAACACAATATAACTAGCATCAGTTAATTTTTTTAAAAAGTTGTCAAACTGCAAACTTCTTTCAATTGAAGATAAGAAATCAATATAATGTTGTCCCAAACCAACGATACCAGAGGAACCAACAATCCTGCATAGTGTCAATTTTTGTTTTAATCATGATCAGCTTCAAGTATTGAACAATGAAAAAAATGAAGCACATACTACAAAGAACCCAAACTGAAGACCCCTTTCTTCAATCTAAACCCGAATATGAAGATCAAACCTAGAGGCCTCCCAAAGCAAACTCATTTGCTCCCACACATTAGAATTATGTTGTTGGAAAGCTTTTAATTCATTTTCAAGTTAACATTACCTTTTGCAAACCGGTCGTTCTTTTTTGGGTATAAACACCCTAAAGTTTCAGCTACTTTGCTATTATATATCCTGATGTTTTCCCCCCATCATTCATATACCCTAACATTATCTTTTCCATAACATCATAATAAAATGAGCCAAATATAATAGATTGCTAGCTTGGAGAACATAACTTCCTTTTTGGCTGAACCAAACATTAATTCAATGTGAGCATAATGACATTTGAAGATGAGCCAAGTTTAAACTTTAGGTTATATAAACAGGGGTAGAAAAACATAAGAGCATATAAGTGAGAAGTAGGCAAAATAGGTTACTTATCCTCAATTTACTTTTCTTTTTCATTGTTAAGTTAGTACTGAATTTGTTATATTGATTTTGGAGGTTGCACAGTGTCTTAGTTCTACTCAATGGAGTGGGACATTAGTGTCGTCACAATGGTATGCTTGTATTTGGACCAAACATATATGTTGAACGTAAGTAACAATGAGAGGGCTCTGTTGGTATAAAGAAGTTGCCATCACAAGCAACTGCAGATAAAGCAGTCTATCTCTATGCATTCCGCATAATTCTGTCAAAATCTTAACCCTTTTCCTTTTTGATCATAAGATAGAGAGTGGCCTATATTGTTCTATTGAAAATGCAAATAAAGATACAACCAAAAATAAGAAACAAATATCCCAAGAGAATAGAAACAAATAGATGAGCAAGACAATGATTGGTGATAGAATTAATCCACGGTGACAAACTAAATGAGAGGGTGACGCCCAATATCTTGCCGAATTTCTTCTTAAGTAGTAAGGTCATGACTTTTTAAGATATTATTGTTGCATTGTTCTGTTCCAACAAGAACAGATTGTACAATTGCACTACAGAGTTAGACTTCGATTCGACTTCGATTCCAATTCTTGTACCTCATCCATACCTCCTAAGGTTCAAAAATAGAAACTTATCTAATTAGAATTGAAATTCCAGATTAGTTCTTGTGAACTGAGATATTATGAAGATTGAATAATTTATACCAAATTAAGGACTATCACTACAACAAATATGACATTTGATAGCATTCGCAAAATGCTATAATAAACATACGATAGCGTTTTAAAAATGCTATAGAAGCCCCCGCTATAATAACTTTATAGCGTCTCTGAAAACGCTGTAACATCGACAGCGTTTTCGAAAACGCTGTGACATGGACAGCGTTTCGGAAAACGCTGTAGATTTCACAGCGTTTTCAAAAACGCTGTCGCTATGATAGCGTTTTCAAAACGCTATCGTTTAACAATGTTTTGAAAACGCTATCGTAGGACAGCATTTTGAGAATGCAATCGAAGAGAGTGGTTTTGAAGACGCTGTCTTTTTGACAGCGTTTGCCAAATGCTATCGTCTGACATTTGAAAAATAGCAGAAAATTTGGATAGGCTCTGTATTTAGAAAGAGTTAAGGTGAAACACACAATCCAGCGGATTTAACTAATACATAGCACAATCAGGCAATGCAACTAATACATAGCGCAACGTAACTAATACATAGCACAATCCGCGAATGTAACTAATACATAGCATAATCAGTGAATGTAACTAATACATAGCAGAAAATCCAGCGAATGTATCTAATCCATACACAATTAGCGAATGTAACTAATACAAAGCTTTATGTTACATCTTTGGGGTTTGCTAAGTTTCCCCGTAGTTAAAGGTAAATTACAGAGCTTTTCTACTTGACATGCCCATAAAAATAACAAGAAAAAACAGTTATACAACCGAGTTTGCAACAGCACATAAACAACAATGATCGAGTTCCATAATAAGCTAGGTGCCTCCCCTAATTTTCTAAGGCCAGTGAGCTAAGTTATTAGTGCTTAACAGGTGCACATTGAAGTATGTGTTCTTTGAACTCATTCAGCTCATTCAGAACCTCGCTCTCTGGCCTGTAGATTAGGTCGCTCATGCGCCATATCTGCATTAAAGAGCAAAGAAGAAATAATGATATATGGAAAACACAATATAGGGAAAACACAATATAACTACAATATTTGCAAATTATGAAACACAATGCATTTCTTGCAAAATCAGTGCCTTCCATGTACATGCACTAGGAGCCTTAGCAGAGGTTGCTGGTCCTGGTCTAAATTCTCATATAAGAACAGTTCTTCCTCCCTTACTGATTTCTATGGGAGATGATGACATTGTAAGATGTCTTTACTTTTATGTTCATGCAGTTGGTTATTTGTTTGATTGTTATATAATGTGAAGCATGACTGACTTACCTATGTATACCTTTGTCCATTGTTTCATAATTTACATTTTGTCCACCCTTCCAGCATTTCATCTTCTGTAGTTCGTACTATATCCAGCGGCCTCAGTTTTATCTAATTCTCTAGTTACCCCCTCAAATTATGATCCACATTCTTCTACCCCTAGCTTGGTTAAGTTCTGGCAGGGAAATGGGTTCAAACTAATATTGAATTCTCTACACCCCCTCAAATTATGAATGCATGGAGCAAAGCTTGTACTGAACAATATGCAAAACTTAGTTTATTAGCTATTGATTTCTTTTTTTTTACTATAATTCCTTATTTTGTTTTTCAATAGACGACCCCAACTAGTTGGGAAAAAGGCTTTGTGGTTGTTGTTGTTTTTCTTCAATAATGGCCTGTGATATTACTGTAGTATTTCATTCATACCCGTTTATGTATTAGTTCATGTCATTTTTTTAATTTCATTCCTGTAATGTATGTTTATTGGAGCAGAAGTCTCGAGTATCTTATTATAGGTTTAGGTTGAAAGCAAATGGAAAGACTGAAAGAGATCTTCATATGGTATTCATTGGTCAAAAAGGCTTAACATATGCTTTTGTAATGAGATTATGTGGTTGGTTTTGCAAAAGAAATAACTCTCTAGCTGATACATTGATCTGGTTATGATTTGTTTGTTGTAGTAGTAACTAACTAGTGGCAGAAAGAAAAATGATCAGATATATTTTACTAAATATTTGTAAAACAGAATTCATTTTGGACTGCCAATCACACACATACACTCAGTATAACAATTAATTTGAGTATGCAAGGTGTTCATTGATGCTGGTGTTCTCACTTCATACCTAGTCATCAATTATTCTTGATTACGTAAAATTTGGTTAGAGAAAGAATTGAGCTCTTAAAAAAAAAAATTTTGTCAACTTCTTTATAGATGTGCTTTGTGTTTCATATTTTCAGTTATGATCGACTTAACATTTTCTAGCTCTAAAACGGTGGAATGTTAGGATGTAAACCAATCTGTGAAGGCTGCATAAATAGTTGTTCTTGTCATGGATGAGGAGGGGATTGACTCCGTGATCTCAGAGCTTCTTAAAGGAGTTTCCGATAACCAGGTTCTCCTCAGAACTCAATTAAATTTGCTATATTTAAGATACTTGCCTGCAGAGTCCCACCACCTCCAGTGCTCTCACCGTCGTCAGATATGCTAAGAAGGGTCCAAGGATCTTCTGAGTTCCAGTGGAAGTCATCAACCTTATCTCTACATCCAAATATGAGAAAGCATGACTGGTGTAAATATAATGCATCTATTGAAAAATAAACTACCAAAAACGTATAATAAAAGCGCAGTCCCATCCAAATTAGAAGACATCATAATAGATTGTCCCGTGATGCTCATCTGTTGGCATGAAGACATCATCCGCAACCTGAAGAGCAAAAATATGAAAACTAAAGTCAACATCATAATAGACAATCATGGATGATAAAAAGTGTATTGTCGGTAAAATATACAAACCTTCACTATAGTTTGGTTATCCCTGGTAGATAAGTTGACGGGTAAGAAGTGGAGGTTCGGCATTCTAAGCTGAATTAAGTGGAGGTTCGGTAAGAAGCTCTAAGAGTAAACTATAACTGCTAATGACTAAAAGGCAAGTGTCACAATTATTACATTTTTTCATGCGAATGAAGCAACAAAGAGATTGTAGGGAAACATTGCAAATGTACTTTACACAAGCATGGCTGATGGAATTTATTTTAATAACACATGATTTTATATAATAACAAATAACACAAAAATGAATATCTCCAAATCCTCTTTCACCTAGTTAACAAGGAAAAATATGAAATCAATTGACCTTTTGTTTTGAAGAAAATTATTCATATGGTATTAATGTCATTTATATCAGCCAAATCTGCTCCTTTTACCTGGTGTTGGTCACCATCGCTAGAATTTACTGACAGTTCTCTTCTTGGAGGATCATCAGAATGAGAACTGCTCAAGTCAAAAGCAAAGAAATACTTTATAATATTGCAAGAACTAATACCAACAAAATTGTACAGGCCGTAGCAAACATGTGTAGCTTCAACCTACAGTGCAGATTTTTACATATAAGTGTGAAAGAGACCTATATCGGGGCTTAGCAAACTGCATCAGTAGGGGCAGCAATGTGTTTGGCTTGGACATTGAAGTCATCGCAGAATGAACTAATACGGTAGACACCTTTATACAACAAACCATTTTTTAACCTTCCACCAACAAAAAATTTATACAATCAATCGAAATTGGCAATCTTCCTCCTTTGTGATGAACAAAACAGGAAAACTAGAACTGGCAATCTTCCTCATATGAAATACTATCAATCGAAATTCTAGCAGAATCCCAAGTTTAGTTTCATCTTTGGCAATCTTCCTCATATGAAATACTATCAATCAAAATTCTAGCAGAATCGGTAAATTTTGACTCTATCCTTTATATCCAAAAAAAAATATAGCAGAAACCCAAGTTTAGTTTCATCTTGTTTTAGGGTTCTCACCTGAAGATAAAACTCGCAAACTTCGCTCCCTTTCTCATCAATCCACATTTGCATGCAATTCCTGTGAGCAAACTGCAACATAAAGATAACCTAAATCAGTTTTATTAATTAACAAATATGGGTTCAAACCTCTCTTGCATCAAGTTCCGTCCTGTCTTATTCGATAGAAAAGGAAACATCCATTGATTACCTTGAGAGACCCAGAACAAGAATAAGAGGATTCAATGCTTGTAGAGTTATCGTCCTCTTCATCATGGCAGTATCTACAAAGCAATCTACTCGAAGATGGCGATGAGAACAGGGAGTAGGGTTTGAGATCGGAGAGGAGAAAATGAACGCCTTTTGGAATTTGGATTTTGAGATAGATGGGGAGCAGGGTTTGAGATCGGGGAGGAGAAAAAGAACACGTTTTGGTGAGAAAGGGAACGGTTTTGGATTTAGGTTTTTTTAGATATAATTTTCTTTTTTACCCCAACTAATTTAGTTTATTTACAGATATTATAGCGTTTATAAAACGCTATAAAACATACAACATTTCAAAAACGCTGTCATAGCTAAGAATAAATATCAAAATTAGTCAAAGATAGCATTTCCTTTAGAAATGCTATTATTTATCACTTTCAACAGCATTAATACTTAAACGCTATTATAAATTCGCTATAGAATGATGTTTATGTTGTAGTTCCACATTTGTTTTGCCTCTCCTCTGAACAATGGAAATAAGTTATGATAATTAAACTTATGCCAGTAAATCTTTCGTAACTTCAGTTAACCAATTCCACCAAATCACATCTAATCCATAAATTAAACAAAATGAATAAAAATCCAAACTTTACCAACCAAATCACCAAAGATGAGAAATTTACCAGGAGATAAGCAGTCGAAGTCCAACTTGGAGAACCCATGGCAAGGAGAGACTGGCCAAGGGACTGGCAAGGAGACGATGGTGATGCGATCGGAGCTAGGGTCCGAGAGGGAGGGCGTGGTCGGGGCTAGGGTTTGTGAGAGAGACGTGGGGATAAGAAGGTAAGGGGCGACATGATGATTGGGGCTAGGGTTTGCAAGAGAGAGATGGGATAGGCGACGTGGGGAGGAGGAGACGGGGGGCACGGCTCCGGAGGGTGGAGGACGACGGCGGTAGGGGTCGACGACGACGTGGAGGAGTTTGGGTTCTTGAGCGCGCGGAAGAGAGAAATCAGAAAATTTAGGGATTGAGTAAGAGAGAGACAGATCGAAGGGGTTTTGGGTTCTTAAGTGTCACACATCTACACCGGCATTTTTAAGAAACGCCGAAATAGGAGGGATGTATTTTTAATTCGTTCATAACCTGGGATATTCACCGCTGTTTATACCCACATGCCGGAGTAAAATGTCGGGGTAAAATCAATTTGTTGTAGTGACCATTCATTTTTAAGTGAGAGTTATATTAACCATTCATTTACTCAACTGTTGTTAGTTACCATAATACACTCAAAGTTCAAATTTATTTACAACATAATTATTTACAAAAGCACCACTCATATAAAATAAAAGTTTGTGCCACTAGGGTAATTTTTAAAGAGCATGTATGAGTAAAGGGAGGTCTCGGGTTCGAGGGTAGATTACGTCTGATTATTTATTTTATAAAATAAATTAAAAATTGATTAGAATGTGCATCGCACGTGCATGTTACTAGTAAATTATAACTAAAGGATTAATCAAATGATTTAATTTTTAGAATACTTTAAATATTAACTATATTAGTGAGAAATATTAGGTAATATAGAGAGACAATATATTATTAAATCACCAACTAGACTGGGAAATATGAGATAGTCTATGATTAAATCACTAATTGTAAGGGTAAAATAGTCGAAAAATGTAAAATTAGAAGCTCAGAGGCGGACGTGTGCGATTCGCAACTAAGTTTTCCAAATAGGTAGACAAACTGCACAAAAAAAATATATAGGGTGAGTTATTTGCAAACTCATGAACATGTTGTAGGTTTATTAAAATTGACCCTTATAATATTTGCAGTGCTAAAAAATATACTCCTAATAATTATATTATTAATTATATTTTACAATCCATAGTAAATAATTTCGAGTTAAGCTTCACATAGACAATGGATATATGATACTAGTATAATGTACGTGTGATGAACGTATAAAAAATTAAAGTCATCAAATTAAATGAATATATATCAAATAAGGAAAAAATAGTTTATATCTGAATGTTTTGAATTGGGCTACACGTGCGGTGCACATTTATATCTGTTAGATATAGTTTGTACGTGTATTATATGTATTTATATAGTTACAAAGTTAGGGTTTGTTTGTTACAAAGTCCAACTCTCCCATTAAAATAGTAAAGATGTGAGTTTTCTTAGATATTAGTCCCCTTTCAAACATGTATTTCTAAATTAGTCATTATTTTAACGTTAATTGCTATTAGGTCCCTAAATTGAGCTAACCATCTTGAAATTACCCAATGTCTGTGATTCACCACACATTTTTCGTTAAATGACCATAAAAGTAGCTTTTAGTTAGATTAGAAAGTCATTAAAATTGACTTTTAATTACATCAGAAAATCAGAACAGCAGTTATACACTTATAGCTGAGTAAGTTTTGCTTTTAATTACATTAAAATATGTGGTGAATCAGAGACAGGGACTCATTTCAAAATGGTTAGCTGATTTTAGAGATCTAACAACAATTAACGTGAAAATATGGACTAATTTATAAATACATGTTTAATATCTATATAATAAATTACAAAGAAAGCTATCAAGTGGCTCACAATCAATCCCCCCAAAATCAAAGGTCCATATCAAACCTCACAAAACATATTTTCCCTCCAAAATTTCAAACCCAAAAACCAAATTTCCCCCCCCCCCTAAAAAACTCATTACTTTATTACTATCTATCTCTTCTCTCTTTACTTTTTCATATTTATCTCTTTCTCTCCCTCTATATCTCTCTATCCCATTCTTTCTTTATTTACTTAGAAATTAGATTTTAAGATTTCGGTTTTGTAAATTTTCAGAATTTTTAATAACAAATATCTCTTCAACAATTAAATTTCATTATTTTCCACACTTAAAGTTCTAACAAGTTAGATTTTATACCCCCATTTATAATTATTTTTCAACATATACTAATAGAAACATAGACTTTTATTTATAACTAATTATTGTCATACTATTCAAACTTGAGCTACATAATTATTGTTTTACTGTTTACATGGCTTTTCGTGTTTTGTATCGTTCCGAAGACGTGCCATAGGCACGTGCCCACGGGCAAATCTAGTCTTTAAAAAAACACATGATATATATGTAGGTAGTGATGGCAACTGGCCCGGGGTGACCCACGACCCGCTCACTAGAACCCGGCTCGCATTAGGCGGTTCACTTCCGGGTTGAACCGGGTCACAAATTTTGGAAACCCACCCGCTCAACCCGGCCCGTGAATCATTTGACCAAGTCAAACTCGCCAGCAACCCGCACACTCGACCCGCAGGTTTGGACCCGTTCGACCTGAACGGGTCAAATGTTTGACCCGCGCGGGTCGAACGATCTAAAATAGAGCCGTTGGCTCTTTTTTGATTGTTTTTTTTTTTGTTTTTTTTTTTTTTTTGGGGGGGGGGGGGGGGGTCCCTTATAAATACCCCCTTAATTCAATCTATAAACTTCCACACCTTACTCTCTTACTCTCTACTACTACTACTACTACTAAATTTAATCTAATTTCAATCACGTATTTTTTAACAAATAAGTAAAAATTTGATTGTATCGAATTGTATTCATTCAACTCTCAACTATGTCTACTTGAACTCCTTCAACAAAGAAGCTATCTCTTTCACCTTTTCAACTACTACCAGACTCCATGACTACGTCTACTACATTTCTCAATCGACTACATTACTTCTATTTTTATTTTCCCTGTCGTTTCTATATACGATTATTCGTGAAGTACGGTATCAAAATTTCACAACCCTCATATTGTCTTGATTTATGTTGTAGTTCTTACTTTCTATATCATATTTGTTTTTGATTTTTCATTTTTTTTCTCTCTCAGCCCTCCTATTGTTTTGAAGATTTTATTTTTTAACATATACCTAGTAGATTGTTTTGTGTTATTTCACATACAACACTAGAAATCGTTTTTTTCCGCATACACTATTATCATGTCTAGATCACGAGGTAGCGGCCACAGCCAAAGTGGACAAGATTTTCGGAGAAATCTGCTCCCAACTCGTAGTGCTAATAGCAGAAGTGCATCACAAACAATAGAAACTCCCATGGAATAGATGAACCAAGAACAAGTCACTACAATATATGGATCTCACAAGAATACAACCAATATGCAGAGACGACCAATACTTCTTATTCCCAAAGAAATACAAAGATTACAGGAAAGATTACAACTCTCAATCACTCTCTCTAACCTTTGAAACACTCGGCACAGTCTCTTTTGAAGTTGAATAATGATCAGCATAGGATATCTAAACCATAGAGTTTACAGCCATATATATAGCCCCCAAACAAACCCTAAAAGATAAACACAAATATGGAAAATTAGGCCTTTCTCCCGTAAGCCCAAAAAGAACAATCAGCGTCTATGTCGGTCGACTGCCCCCTAGGGCGGTCGACCGCATCGTGCAACATCAATCCAGAGGGCTGACCAGTCGACCGCACCTCTAGTGTCGGTCGACCGTCCCCTCCTCTGTTGGACGCCTGCACTCGAAGAACTCCCAGTCGACTGGGTCGATCGACCGCACCCCTAGTCGGTCGACCGCAACCCTCCAGACTTCTCTTCTTCTACTTGCTGCTTGCCTTCCCTTGCTCTTTGTCTTCTCCTCTTCTTCTCCAACTTCAAGCATCCCGTGCCTACGTGTATTTGAGGCCACAATTCCTAACAAAGATTCTATCGATACTTCACGTCGGCCTCCAATATCCTACATGTAGAGCCCGAATTTATACCGAATCCTATGGTAGAACTCACAGTATCCCTACGCACGAAATAGAAGAAGAAATGCATAATGTTGACACACAAACACAACAAACCGAACCTACTAGTAGTAGAAAAGCTAGAGGGAAACAAGTGATTGACACATATATTATGACTATATCCCCGATGAGGATAATCCTGGTGTAGGACATAAGATTTGTAAAACTTGTGACAAGAGTTACAAATAGAAGAATGGCGATAGAACAAGTACGATTAAACGATACATTTTAAATGTACAAAAAGAATTATTACAAGACCAACAAAAAATCAACCCTAGGATCGGACAAATAGATAGCCAACTCTATGATCCCGAACTTCTTCGTCGGGTTATGACCCGACTAGTTATTAAGGATGAGCTATATTTTTCTTATTCCGGTAGTAGAAATGTGGAGTCTTTCACCAAAATACAGTAAATGCACATTTTAGAAGAATCCTATAAACACATTAAAGTTCAATTGTTTTAAACTTTACAACGTAATGAGATATGTTTTAATTGCACTATTGTATTATTGAACTTGTAGAGTATAGTTAACTTTGGATTGTTGGAAAGGTTGTAATGATATTTCGATGAAGCGTTTATCTTTTCATGGGAAAGATAGTGATTGGATGATTCGAAAGAGAATAATCTCACTTGCTGTTTTACCCTATCTTCATAGTGGACTAATTATTGCAACACCTATTTTAAAAGTTTGTGGATATCATATTCGTTATAAAAGTTTTCCTATTAGTTTTAATAATGCATCTAACAATAATGTTTCGATTAGTACATTAAAAACACAAGTAGCACTTCCATGCAATAAAGTTTTTTATGTTAGATGTGCGTGCCATATTTTAAACTTATGTATACAAGATGCATTGAAAGTAGTCGATTCATATATAATTGCAATTAAAAATTAAGTTTATTTTACTGCTTTAAATGGTCCAATGCTTCAAGAATTTAAAAAAGGATGCAAAGTTAGGAGAATACATTTAAGAAAATTTTATAAAGATGTTAAACAACCCATGAAACCCAACTTTCGACTTGCTAATCTAATGGCCCACCCGACCCGAGTACACCTAAAACCGGATCAAACCCGAACATGTTGGGCCCGGCCCGGTGGACCCGGTTGCCAAGGAGAGAGGAAGCCATTAGATCTCCTCAGTATTTGTACCTTTACATGATCTTCTCCAGGTGCAAAAGGATCGAATGAGACAATCTGACAATGAGCCTCATAAAGTATCGAGATATATGTTTGAAATTTGAAGAGATTGTTTGTATTGAAGTGTGCGTCCAATAAATTTTTTATTATTTTATGATGAGGCCTGATCGTTGGATCTTTCTTTTCCCGAATCTCAAAGCCAACTAGATGACAACAGCGATTCGAGAATCCTGT
This sequence comes from Hemerocallis citrina, assembly GCA_017893485.1. Lineage (NCBI taxonomy): Eukaryota > Viridiplantae > Streptophyta > Magnoliopsida > Asparagales > Asphodelaceae > Hemerocallis > Hemerocallis citrina. The sequence continues at coordinate 231,363,278 of CM030366.1, read as the reverse complement.
ATTTATCATGCGACACGTGGCAACTGCAAGACAAGTTGGGACCCACATCCGCCTATTTTTCGCTTCTTCTGCTTGGTCGTCTCAAATCTGAATTTGGCAGCGGGAGCTAAGAATTTGGGGGATCTGGCCACCGCCATGAACGAAGGCGAAGAGAAGAGAGAAGGAGAGGCCGGTGAGGTTACCGCCTCGATTCCGAGCTCATCGATCTCAATCGACATTAAACTGCCTCTTCCCCAAATGGAGCCTCATGTGATGTAATGTACTCTCTCTCTCTCTCTCTCCGTTTCTCTCGATTGAAAGTTGGTCATTTTTATGGATTATGATTTAAGATTGGATCTTGGTGTTAGTTTGGTATAGAGACGGGTGTGTTATGAGATAAATGAATGGCCTTTGTGGGTTAAGAGGTTTAGGATGTGGAGTTTGGTCTGTGTGTTTTTCTTTGCACTGGAGGTGTTTGGTGTTTTGTTTCTGTGAATATAAGGTAATGAGGAGAAAAGGTGATATGGCTTTGAAAATAAACGATGTTTTTTTTGCTAAAAGCAGGCATATTTTGGGATAAATTTCGGTTTTTATCCAAAATTTGATGAACTGGTAAGGTAAGACTTTACTTGGTTGCAACATTCCAAGTTGAAATGGTGTGCTGTAGTTTGTGTAGGTAGGAGAGATAGAGACTGTTTGGCGACATGATTGTTGTAGAAGTATCTCGCGACCATGAAGGTTTTAGAAGGTCTAATCTAGCTTCTAAGGAACACTAACCTATAGGTTCCGTACACGCTGTTATAGACGTGATGCAACATGACAAACTGATAAGATATGCAGAAAATTTTAATATTACTCTAGGTGGTGTTATGCAGAACGAGGTGTTTGGCACAAGTATTAGACATGCCTGACTTGAAATGAGTTATGAATAGTAGTGTCTATGCTTTTTCATACTGTGGAGATGTGTATCAATCTGCAACAGTATCATTCGAATCTAACTTCAGTCACTCTCTAACACCTAACATGAAACTCCTATACATAGTTAGCCCTTGTTCTCATTGTCCGTACAATAGTTCGTGCATACTTTCATTGAAAAAATATTTAGGCATAGGAACTCATCTCGGCCTAACCAAGGAGGTTACTAAAGATATCTTCATGTAAGTCTACATTACTGAGTTTGAGTTAGGTCATGACTTCTGAGTAACTTCTCGTCTCAGCTTGCTCAGTACCTAGCACCGTGTGTTTTGTTTTTGTTTTTGGTTTTGGTTGTTGTTGTTGTTGAAAATAAAGGTGATCCTGTCACCGCTTCATTAATTTAATGATAATTAACGAAACACAGAAGTTCTATTAAATACAAAGCTACTACTAAGTACATCAAAGTCTAAACCATCAAATACTCTAGCTCTTACCAACACTTATCAAAAGCGAGTAAGATACAGATACAGATAAATCATACGTCGTCCAGATAAATCATACTGTCGTCCATGCCAGTCCTCCATACGACGAGAACTACTACTCCTCTCTAGCACCGTGGGGTTGCTAACTGAGTGAGTGAATTTTATTTGCCATGAGAATATATAGAATCACTACATAAACAACACTATCAAGTTATTAACTTTTGGACTCCACTTGCTCCACTAACAAATTGCACAAAATAGTGCCAATGTTCGCAAGATATCTGTAAAAATCTATACAAATTAAATCCAAAGGTTTGGAAATATGTTACATCTACCTTATAGATTTTGTGCAAAGCTGTAGTCTAAGCTATGCATACTTTAATAATTAGTTTTGACAGTTATGTTTTTAGTTATTTTCTTGTTTTGTTTGTAGAGCGGACTTCTTTTAAGAGTACAGTCCTCTACAAAACTTTATTTTAGCGTTAAGTTGTTTTGATCAGATAATCTGCTTCTATCTACTCAGAGATCTGTGCAAGGATCTGTTCAAGAAATGGTCATCTCTTGATAGTTCACATTTCTCTGTTGAAACTATTTCTGGTGGTATCACAAATCAATGTAAGTTGTTAGATTTATTGTTTTGTCCAACTTTTTAATTCGTTAAATCTTATATCTACTCCTTTTCAGTTGTTAATTTTTGTCTAACTCACGTCAGTAACTACCCTTTGTCTATTATTGCAGTGTTGAAGGTTTCTGTGAGAGAAGCCAGTGGCAATGAGGTGCCTTTGACATTTCGGCTGTATGGCCCAAATACTGATTTAGTTATTGATCGGGAGCGAGAGATGCATGTAAGTCCATGCAATCTAGACAAATTAAAGAGTACAATGAGTTTGATAAGTTCATGCCAATTAACAGAACTTTCCTATTCCTATTCAAGTTGTTTTTTGCTTCTTTGTTGTGCCTTGCAAAAGCCGCTTGATAGTGAACTATGGCGATTTAGATGTCGATCTTAGTAAAAAAGAATTTCCACGATTTACTATTATTTGTCTTTGTTTAACATAAAGGATGTTATGTTGATTATATTTTCCTTTCTACATGTGAAATGGCTGTAAAATTGACCTACTACTAGAGAGAAATGATATAGAAAGTAATATTCTGAGCTGTGTAATCATCTTGCGCTACTTCATTGTTTATACAATTAAGGAATTTCGTAAATACTACATTTTCATCGTCGTCGTCTTGTTTTTGTTTGTTGTTGAAAATTTTTCACTACTCTTTATGTTGCTTCACTTTTTACCATAGGGGTGCTGTTAACGAACTTTGCATTTATGGTTTAACTTTGTTATAGGCACTACCACATCTCTCAGCTGCAGGATTTGGTGCTGAATTGCTTGGGCTATTTGAAAATGGCATGGTTCAGTCTTTCATCAATGCGCGCACACTTAATCACTCGGGTAAGCTCGTACTTCTCTAATACAAACCCAGATTTATGAGTCATTTCTTGATCAATGATGTTGATAACTTACTGAATAAATACTAGCTAGAATTTCTTGTTCTTATGCTCAACACAACAAATTCAGTACAGTGTTGAAATTTTCACAGCTATCTAGATATATCAAGCAAACCAATGATACTCATCTTCATACCTTTTCTGCAGTTGTCAAAACTCCTAGGACATCTCCTTTCCCCTTCCTTCTGTACCTACTTTCTATTTTGAGCCTAAGCTGTATTTGGATACGAAGCAGATGCACAAGCCTCTTCCTGCTGTTGAACCCTTTATGATATATAATCCATTAGTGAATTTTAATTGGTTGAAGATAATACCTACTGAAGCAGTGCTTGAACATTTTACTTCCTAAGAGCATCTGTAGTCGTTCAATCTCAAATTTTGGGTATTTGGCATATAGGAATAGGAATTTTAGGTTTGAGTTGTAGTCGTTTTAACCCAAAATATGAGTTTTTATTTAAAAAAATCAATGGACGAGGAATGATTTCCCGTCCATTGATTTTTTTTTTTTTTTTTATAAATAAAAAACCAACGAACAAGAAATCATTTCCCGTCAAAGGATTTTAAAAAAAAACCACGGACTGGAAATCATTTCCCGTCCAAGAATTTTTTCTCCAAATTAATTCCTAATTTAATCTTAATTAAATCTTAAATAAATCTTAAATCTTAATTAAATTTCAATTAAAACCTAATATATACCCATAGTAAATTTTATAGGCCTACTTCTTCAAAAAAGAAAAAGGAAAGTGAGAAAAGTTGTTCTCCTGTTTGAGATTTTTTTTAAAACCCATCCGATATATTTATATATAAAAAAGGAAGCGACGAAAGATCATCCTTCGTGTGCTATAATTTCCAAATTCCTATATCTTCTTGCAAATATAGCCGACCACTATTCCCTAAAACTCAAAATTTGGATATATAGCCAACGTCTACAACACTTTTTTTTTTTTTTTTGGTTGAAAAAATTGGCTTTTTAGCCAACGACTGCAGATGCTCTAAGCATACATATATATCGAAGTATTTAAAGGGGCAGAATAAAATTCTTTCGGACGAATTATGAATTTAATAATTGAAGTTGTTATCTCTACCTTCTATAACTCCAGGATGAGTGTGGAGCAGACAATATAAACATGTGTGGATTCATCGTACTGTTCTCTAAACTATTTTTTTGAACTTGTGCAATGGACGTGATTTTCTTTTTCCTATGCATGCATAGGGAATCAGTTAACATCGTTGACCTTCTCTAGATGCATGAAGTTGGTTTTCCTTTCACATGCAAATATAGGGATTTAGTAACATCACAAAATACTTCATGCTTAGTAAAGTTAATCATTTCTTATGAGCGGAATTGGTAAAAATACCTTTAGGAAAACACATATAATGTACTTGCAAACAGTACTAGTATATGGCTGTTTGTTATGAGAAATGCTTTTTTTTTGTTTATTAGATTACGAAATGTCTGGGTAGCCATAGCCACCTGGAACCACAATAGCTTTATCCTTAAAAAGAAAAGGTGCAACCGGATTGATTAAGGATTGCAATTGGAGAACTATTGTCCAATTTGGAAAAATCAGATTGGAATACAGGATGATCCAAATAGATAAAACAACAGTGGATACAGATTAAAATCAGGCAAATGTTGACTGACCGCTTCGGATTTCTTTTGATTCAAACCCCCAATTCAGACCTGATCCAGATTCAGTTGGATATATCTATATCCAATTGCATCTCTACTGCTACAGGGTTGGAGACAGAATAGGGCTATATCAGCTATTGTTTCTTGATATTCTTAGTTATTTAAGATCCATGCCTTAATGAATGTTAAAAGGGATTTGTAGACAAAAATGCCTCAAGTGCAATAACCGTAAGGCTAAGATAGCTTAGCCCTGCTAAATTTCAACATACATGCTATGAGTGATTTAAGACATGTAAGGAACTAAGGAAATTACTGGGTATATGTGGCTGTTTGACTTAACTGTCTCATGTATCTGTTATTTCCGTAGCTTGCCGCAATTGTTTTTTTTGTACATTATTTCTTGTACACATAAGGTGATTTCTACTTATTTTTCAGACATGAGCAACCCAAAAATAGCTGCTGAAATTGCAAAGCAACTTCGAAAATTTCATCAGGTGGATATTCCTGGCTCCAAAGAACCACAGTTGTGGAATGACATACACAAGTTCCTCGAGACAGGTAACTGATTTCTCAAACATAGACTGGTATTTTGCCTTTCATTAGTCTGAGTTGAAAAGAAATCTCCAGTACTGGATCTCTACTTTAATTAGTTTGCTACATGTGAAAATGAATTTATTCCACATATTTTATGTTGGGTGATACACATCGGCCTAAACATTTAAAGGTTGTTGCAGCGGTGAAACTGGAATTTGATGACAATGAGAAGCAGACCAAATATGATGAAATTCCATTTAATACAATGCGCGATGAGGTTAATGATCTCAAGGTAAAATCTTCATAGTGATTTTTATGTTTTCTCTTATGCCTACATCTTTTCATGTTTTCAAATAAACTGCTTTATGCAGTAGATATTGATTTAAGTGCGCAATGAGCCTTTAGAACAAAATGAAAAGGAGTTCACCTTGACCTTTTATTTGATTCGTTTATTCATGATCTATTTGCATGCTCTATCTACTCTCAATGCGTGCAAGCGCTTTTATATCTCTCCTTTCCTTGAATATAATAGACTGAAGTGACACTGTCTAGTTCTAATGGTTTTCTTTTACAGGATCTGACAGACCTTCTCAAGTCCCCTGTGGTCTTTTCACACAATGATCTACTTTCTGGGAATTTGATGTTAAATGCAAAAGAAGGTAACTCATATCATACTTGTCTGCGGTAACCTCCTTTAGTAGCACGTATTTTATGGGCAGCGCTATTATGTGTTTATGCTGTGCTTTAACCTTTTCAGTATATATATTGAATTTGACATTATTTTATATATTTATAAAATTTGGTTTTATACTTCCAGAGAAGCTCTACTTCATTGATTTTGAGTACGGGTCATACAGCTACAGAGGCTTTGACATCGCAAATCACTTTAATGAATATGCGGGCTATGAATGTGACTACAGCTTGTATGTATTTTTTGATAGTTTGTTAATCCTTTTTGTCAAATGCTTTGGTTCTTTATGTGCTAATTTTTGGTAAATCACATCTATTTTAGGTACCCAGATCAGGATGCACAATACCATTTCTTCAGGAATTATTTGCAGCCCGATTCACCAAATGAGGTATGCCTTGTTGATGTTTGTTTTCCGCTTGATTTGTATAGTCAGTTTATCTGGTTGTTTGTGCTGATTTAGTTCTCACATGAATTACCTCCGAGATATCAACAAGTGTTCTTCATATATTTCCTGTAAAATAAGAACACGTTTGTTAGAAACTGATGTTTCAAGGTGAGGCTGGTAGCTAGTATTTTAACATGACTAAGGCTCCGTTTGGCATTGTTGTGGGCCAGCTATGCTGTGGGCCAGGCCAAAAGTGCAGTAAACAGAAAGCCTTAGAACGCGTTTTTTTTATGAACCATAATTGTTTGGCAAAAAATAATTGTAAAACTAATGCGAACCAGAATTGTTTAACCAAAACAATTGTAAAATGGCTAACAACTTTGACATTATAAAAATTCTCTAATAATAAAAATGAAAAAGCCTCTTGTAAAAGAATTGACATGTTAAAGAATTTAAAATTTATTAAGACCTTCTTGTTCAATTTTTAAAATTTCTAATTAATTGCATAAATTTAATAATTAATTTTTCTATATTTTAATCATATAAGAATATAATTAGGTGTATTAAGAGCGAGAATTCAAGAGTCTTAGTAAAGGATGAGGAAATTAAAGAAAGATGGCGAAATTACTTTGAGAAGTTATTCAATGAAAATGTTGTGGGCAACTTAAATGTAGAGGATTCGAGAGAGTCAAGAGCATATGTTCTTCAGTAGAATTCGGATATCGGAGGTTCGAAATGCTCGAGGAAAGATGAAAATAGGAAAAACTTTAGGACCAGATGATATACACATTGAAGTTTGGAAGTGTCTTGGGGATATAGGAGTTGGTTGGCTAACAAAATTATTTAATAAAATTTTGAGGACTAAGAAGATGTCCGATGAATGGAGAAAGAGTATTTTAGTACCGATATATAAAAAATAAAGAAATATACAAATTTGCTCAAACTACCGACAGATTAAATTAATGAGTCATATGATAAAAATTTGGGAGAGTGATCGAACATAGACTGAGACTAGAAACTCCATTGTCTGAGAATCTGTTTGAATTTATGCCTAGTAAGTCAACAATAAAAGCAATTTATGTACTGAGGAGACTTATAGAAAAATATAGGAAGAATAAGAAAGATCTACATATAGTTTTTGTAGATCTAGAAAAAGCATATGATAAAGTTTCTAGCGACATAGTATGGTGGGTGTTAAATAATAAAATAGTAACTATTTGGTATATTGAGGTAATTAAGGATATGTGTGAAGAGGCAACAACCATAATTAGAACAATCACATGAGAGACCAGTGATTTTTCTATTACAATAGGTTCACACCAAGATTCGGCTTCATGCCCTACCTTTTTTACTTTGGTTATGGATGAATTGACGCAAGGAATACAAGATGAGGTGACTTGGTGTATGCTTTTTGCCGATGACGTCGTCTTAGTGGACAAGACTAAAGCAGGAGTCAAAATTAGAATTGTGGAGAGAAACTTTGGAAGCCAGAGGCTTTAGAATAAACATAACTAAAATAAAGTATATGGAGTGTAATTTTAGTGATATTCGGAACACAACTGAGGAAGTAGTGAAGCTTGATGGTCAAGAGATATCTAAGAGACCGTTTCTGATATTTAGGCTTGATTATACAAAGAAATGGGGAGATTTGTGACGATGTTACACATGATCCAAACAGGGTGGCTTAAGTGGAGAAGCACCGGTGGTGTTTTGCGTGACAAACGTATACCTTTGAAGTTGAAGAAATTTTTTTATAGGAAGGTTGATGTATAGATCAGAGTGTTGGGCAACAAAGAAACAATATATCAAAAAAATAAGTGTAGCAGAGATGAGGGTATTAAGATGGATGTGTGGTAAAAGAAGGAAGGATAGAATTAGAAACGAGTATATACAAGATATTCTAAAGGTAGCTTCAATTCAAGATAAGTTAAGAGAGAATCTGATGAGGACATCGGTTCAAGACGATTTGGGCGTTTCTATCAGCGCATGCATCGTCTAGGATGGCTGTTCCACTAGCCTAGTATTTTTTTATTTCAGCTCTCATTTGTTTTTGGCAATTATAGTCATATGTAGTAGTTTTACGATTTGCACCATTTCTTTTATGCATTAGAATATTTTTGAGATTTTAGAATATTTTGAGATTTGTAACAAGACTAGATTTGCCCGTGGCACGTGTCCACGACACGTCTTCAAAACGATACAGCATATGAAAATTATTGTAAATAGTAAATCAACAATTATGTAGCTCAAGTTTGAATAGTATGACAATAATTAGTTGTAAATAAAAGTCCATATTTCCATAAGTGTGTGTGTGTGTGTGTGTATATATACTATATTTGCCCGTGGACACGTGCCTACGGCACGTCTTCGGAATGATACAAAATACAAAAAACCATGTAACAATAAAACAACAATTATGTAGCTCAAGTTTGAATAGTATGACAATAATTTGTTGTAAATAAAAGTCCATGTTTCCATTAGTATATGTTGAAAAATAATTATAAATGGGAGTGTAAAATATAAAGTCTTAGAACTTTTAAGTGTGGAAAATGATGAAATTTAACTGTTGAAGAGATATTTGCTATTTTCAATATAACACGTGCAATAAAAAAAGCATAAAAATTCTGAAAATTTTACAAACCTGAAATCTTAAAACTAAATTTCCAAGTAAATAAAGAAAGAATGGGAGAGATAAAGGGAGAGAGAAAGAGAGAAATATGAAAAAGTGAAGAGAGAAGAGAGAGATAGTGATAAAGTATTGAATTTTTTAGGTGGGGGGGGGGAATTTAATTTTGGGGTTTGAAATTTTTGGCGAGAAAATATGTTTTGTGAGAATCAATGTAGACCATTGATTTTAGAGGAGATTGAATGAGAGCCACTTGATAGCTTTCTTTGTAATTTATATATATATATATATATATATATATATATATATATATATATATATATATATATATATATATATGGTAAAAGGGATATGAGCAACTTGCTCATTTAGTAAATGAGCAATTGATTATGTTGCATGCATGTGATACATTGGATAACTAACCCTTTTAAGATTTTCCAATCACATGTATGCCACATCATCAATTGTTCATTTACTAAATGAGCAAGTTGCTCATACCCCTTTTTCCCATATATATATATATATATAGAGAGAGAGAGAGAGAGAGAAATAATTAAATAAATAAAGGAGTTGTTTTGGGGGGATTTGAATTTGAGTTTTGGGGAAAAACTTTTGGGATGGAAAATGTGTTTTGTGAGGTTAGATCCGGGCCTTTGATTTTGGGGAGATTGAAGGAGAGCCACTTGATAGCTTTCTTTGTGTTTTATTATATAGATTTGTTTTGAGCATATATATAGAGCTTGAGATTAATGAGAAGTTATGTTATTCTTAATTTAAAAAAATTATTGTGTTGAGTTATTGCTCTTCATCAATCTTTTTTGTCTGAGACAATTGAGAAAATTATTAGGGTTTGTGAGAAGTCCTAATAAAATTTTAGAGTTTGTGATAAACTCTAAAATTACCCTCCAAATCCCCAAATTAACAATCTTAAACCCTAATCCCAACTCCAAACCCTAGCCCTCTTCTTCTCCACCCTCTTCTTCTTCCTCATGAATCCCGAAACTCAACCACCACCTCCATCTCCCGCCACCCCTATCCCAGCTTCACATCTTCGTCACCCCGACCCCCATCTCCTCCAGCCCCGACGCCTCTCCTTGCCGTCGCTCTCCAATCAGCACCACCGCCCAACTTCTCCATCCCTGCTCATCTCCAGCCTCGACTCTCCCAACTCCCTCATCCTCCACTGATGACCCCCCCCCCCCCTCTCTCATCCTTCATTGACGACCCCCCACCTCTGCCACCATCCAAGGCGGGGCTACCTCCTTGCTGCACCACTGCCGCATTCAACCCGAGCACCACCGACAGAACCGCCCCTTTGCCATCACGACATTCTTTTTGAACTCCCGGTAATTTTTTTCCACTTCTCAAATTTTTGTGCTACTGTTTATCATCTCTATAATATTATTTGATTTATCTGTCGTCCACAAATAAGTGAGTGTGTGTTCCACTTGCCTATTAGTGTACAAACCTTTATTGGATATCTTACATGCTGAGAACGATTACATATCACCGTTGATTGATATGATTGAATTTTTGATTGGGTTTGTTAAACTATTTCACATCTTGAAATCCATCAAACCAATTAATAATTATAATTTTTAACTTAATCTGCATTATGTGTTGATAAATATAATCCTTCAAAATTCTTGGAAATTCTCTATTCAAGGTTAAGTTTACATCAGAATCGTCTCAGGTTGTTTGGACATGTCACACGTAGACCTAGTAGTGTTCCCGTTAGATAGATTGATTTGATAGGTATTGAGGGTAGAGTTAGGGGTAGAGAAAGACCTATACTAACTTGGGTGAAAATAGTGAGAAAATATATGATAGCTTGTGACCTTACAGAAGATATTGCGCTAAACCGAGCATAATGGAAAACCGTGATTCATGTAGCTGACCCCAACTAGTTGGGAAAAAGGCTTTGTTGTTGATGTTGTTGTAATCACATAAGAAAAATAAAAATCTGATTTTGGCATCATGAATTAAATTATGAAATTTGTGTAAGCCTAAAATTTATATATGAGAAGAAAATAAGAGATGTGAAAAAAATTATTCCTTTTTGTTTCCTAACCAAATTTTTATTTTGATATTTTGGTGTGGTTTAGGATTAAAAAGAGTTTTTATATTAAAAAAAAGTAACCATGAACCTGAGACCTCCTTTTAAAAAGGAGTTTTTTTAGAAGTCAAGAGCCTCTAATCGGTGTGGTTGAATTTTGGAGAGAAAATGAAGGTTTTGAAAATCTTTTGGCGCAAACGAGTTTTTAAAAAAATTGCCAAACACCTAATTTTAACTTAAACCGCCTTTAGGCTTTTAAAAGACCTTTTGGGCTCTCAAAAAACAATGCCAAATAGAGCTTAATGCTAATCCTACTACTTCAGTTACACAACATATAAATCTGTGGACTTTTAAGAAATTATTTACTTTTCTATCTTTATTTTACTGATCTGTATATATTGGTGTGGTTGAATTTTGGAGAGAAAATGAAGGTTTTGAAAATCTTTTGGCGCAAATGAGTTTTTAAAAAAATTGCCAAACACCTAATTTCTAAACCGCTTTTAGGCTTTTAAAAGACCTTTTGGGCTCTCAAAAAACAATGCCAAATAGAGCTTAATGCTAATCCTACTACTACAGTTACACAACATATAAATCCGAGGACTTTTAGTAAATTATTTACTTTTCTATCTTTATTTTACTGATCTGTATATTGAGAAAATTCTTTATTGTCGCAGGTATCTGACAAAGATCTTGATGATCTTTATGTGGAAACGAATACTTTCAGGTTAGCGTCACATATTTACTGGGCTGTGTGGGCAATCATTCAGGTAATTCATCAATCTTCTCTTATGGGCAATATTCAAGTAGTTCTCGTTTCTGATATTTCTATTTGTTGAACAATGAGTTACGTTTCTGATATTTCTATTTGTTGAACAATGAGTTACGGTCTCCATTCCCTTCAACCTTTGGCCTACTGGAAGTCGAATTAGTTGAGTAGTTAACTTTTAGAAAATCCCTGGTTTTATATTAAATTGGGTACAAAACATTTAACATCGCCTTCATCCTCATTTTCACATTTCTTACATTCATCTTCAGATATCATCTTCTATTTCCCCCTCTGTATGTAAGTCTTAACTATGTTAAAATTGAAATAGTATCGGAATAAATATGTTGGATTGATATGAAATATCAGCAACTTGTTTCGTTATGTTGGATTGATATGAAATATCAGCAACTTGTTTCGTAAATCATTCAAGTAAATCTATTAATAATATTTGTTTGTTGCTTTCTTATAATACTTCGCGTGAGCTTAGACTCGATCTGTTTTCATTAAAAGTACATGCTTTCCTGCCAATAATTTACAGGCAAAGATGTCTCCATTGGATTTTGATTATCTCGGCTACTTCTTCCTTCGCTACAATGAGTACAAGAAGCACAAGGAAGACTGCTTCTCCTTGGCACGAAAATACCTTTCCGGGTCAAGCATCCATTGAATTGTCACTCCTGTGCTTGGTGTTTAGTATACTATATTATTTTTTAGACTATTTGTTTATTTCTTGTAATTTTTTCTTGCTGTATACCGAAACAAAAGCAATGTATTGTAACCATAATCTTATTCTTGAGAAAGGTGGACAATTTCTCGAACTGAATACAATTTGTCAAATCGAAACAATATTTTTATACATTGTACAATGTATTATACATATCTTGGAAAACTTTTCAGCTTGAAAGCTCATTTTAAATACTGATTTAATCGTGAACACAAGACAATAATTTTGCTTTCTTATCTCTGAAAATTGAGATAACCAAAAGACATTCCCTGTTGTATTACCAAAATCTGGACTACAATCTGCTCACATATTGTTTGTCTCACAAGATTTGTATTGCCTGCATGACCGGATTCAAAATTCCGGGTCATGCAGAGATCCGCAGAAGAGGCATTGATTCAGCCATATCAGAAAGTCGTACCATAAGTGGTCCATCGCCAAATCAGAAAACAACCAATCATCTGAGACTACCACATCCTCCCTCTCCGTTTCTGACACTGCCGGCAGTGGCGGCGCCACGGAGTGTGCATGTCTGGCGGCCGCAGCGTGAATCTGCTGGTGGGTGAGCTGTCGAGGGCAGGAAATCTGCTGTACGACATTCGGAAAGTTAAGGTGGGCCCCTCGGCTCCGAGGACTGTGCAGGTAAAAAATGGCGGCATCAAAAGCACATGCAGCTTTCTCTGCAAAATCATAGGAACCGAGCCATATGTACTGGCGGCTGTTGGGCAGGCGGACTTCCGACACCCACTCCCCCCCTCCCCCCCCCCAACACACTTCCGCTTCCGGACACCTCGATACTTGCACGACTCCCCCTCACCGCCGCCGGCATTGGAGCTCCTCATTTGTGGAAAGTTGACACGTGGCAAGTCCGATTAAATGTATATGAGAGAATGTTTGATGTGTCGTGTTTGATTGGTGAAAGTGAAGTGAGGATATTTTGAGTACACATATATTCCATAATATGAATTTTTTTTATCAAACTATCCCACTTGTACGAAACTTTCCCTGTTTGAAAATTTAATACCAAAAAGTCCTTGTCGCTAACTGAGTTAGCGCGCCTAGTAATTTTCTTCGCGCTATCTCAGTTAGCGTGTGCCAAAGGATACAACTTTTCCCCTCAAATGGGGGTGTGCAAAAAAAACTCACCCAATATAGACATGCTAACTCCGTTAGCGCACTTATTTAAAACACTCGCGCTAACGGAGTTAGCGTTCGTAGATGGACAGTTGGGGAGCCTACTCCTGAAGTAAGGGTGTAGGCAAAAAAAATCCAAGTATAGGCACGCTAACTCAGTTAACGTGCTTCTTTTTACCAAGGCCGTTAACTGAGTTAACGACTGTTGAGATATCAAATTTCCAGAAAGTTGAAACTTTCTGGAAATTTGAGTTCAACTTTCTGAAAATTTGAGATAGTCACACACGTTAAGTTAACGTGCCTATTTTTACCAAGGCCGTTAACTGAGTTAACGACAGTTGAGATATCAAATTTCCAGAAAGTTTAAACTTTCTGGAAATTTCAGATAGTCACTCACGTTAACTCAGTTAATGTGCCTCTTTTTGCCAAGGCCGTTAACTGAGTTAACGTGTATACCTATCTTCACAAACAGACTAATAAAAATCTGAAGCTGATACCTCAATGCATATCCCAAACAATCTCAAACCATATCTGAAGCTGCCACAATTGCCAAAAATCATATCTCAAACCATAACGTACTCTATATATCATTCCCTACCAATATATCACAAACAAAAACAACAAATAATTCAGACAAAGACAAGAAATAATACAGACATGTTTACAAACAATACTTCTCCAAACAAGTAAAGTTGCCTTTACTTTACAAACTACAACCATAAGCCAGAAACATTACAAACTTTGTCGCCCTTCTCCACAGCTCTCAAACAATATAAACATTACAAGCATGTCTCAAACACAGCCTACTAAGCCACCATTCTCCAAACAAAGACAGCAAATACATGACATAAACTACCACGATTTGTTTCAAAATTACAAAAAATACATAACAGAAAAGAAGAATTACCTATGAAGGGGTGAATAGATTTGGACGTTTCCTTGCACGTTTTGGACGCTTCGGACTTGCCTGAGTTAATTCGGAGAGGGGTATATTATCTTCGTCAAGTTCTTCTTCTTCCACTTCTTGGACTTCATCAACCGGTGGAGACGACTCCCTTCTTCTTCACTGTCTTTCTTCGTGTATTATTGGGGCTCCTCATCACTAGTACGAGGGAGGATGTTTAGAGTATTTTCTGTTGTTTCTCTTTTCCCGCTTTTATAGTGAACTGTTATATAACAAGTGTGTGTTATGTAACAGGAGAACTTTAATTGAATGGAAAGAAAGATGTTATTTTGTTCGATACTGGGTCCTCTCACACTTTTGTATCACCTAAATTTGCTAAAGTTTTGGGAGTTGGACCGAAAGTCTTTCCAGGCAAGGTCTTGGCAGTAGCTACTCCATCAAGAGAAACTTTAACCATTGATCGGTACTATGCGGACTGCGAGATCGTGATTGGGAACAGAATTTTCGGGATTGATCTGATCGAGCTGAATGTTTTGGGAGTAGATGTTATCATTAGCATTGATTGGATGTCGATGTACAGTGCGAGCATCGAGTGCAAGACCAAGGAAGTAACAGTGAAGGCTCCAGGTGGTCCTGAAGTCACTTTCCAAGGAAAGAGGAGATGTTCTGGTCTGGTGGCAGCTATCTGCAAGAGGGATGTTCCTATAGAGGTGCAGGAAATCTCTGTGGTTCGGGATTATCCGACCGTGTTCTTGGAAGATTTGCCTAGGTTACCCCCGCATCGTGATGTGGAGTTCAGCATTACTATTCAACCAGGGAGTGCGCCCATTTCTAAGGCACCATATAGGATGGCGCCTGCAGAGCAGGATGAGATCAAACGACAGATTGAGGAACTGTTGGAGAAAGGCTTTATTCAACCGAGTGCGTCGCCCTGGAGAGCACCGGTACTTTTAGTAAAGAAGAAGGATGGATTTATGAGGATGTGCATCGATTATTGGGAGCCGAATAAGGTTACTGTTCAGAATAAGTATCTGATTCCCCGAATTGACGACTTGTTCAATCGTCTACAAGGAGCAGCTGTTTTCTCCAAAATAGATCTTCGATCAGGTTACCATCAAGTTCGAGTGAAGATTGAAGATGTGCATAAGATTGCGTTCAGAACTCGACACAGGCATTACGAATTCTTAGTTATGCCGTTTGGAGTGACGAATGCACCTGCAATCTTCATGGATATGATGAATAGAGTTCTGAGGCCGTTTATTGATTCTTTCGTCGTGGTGTTTATCGACGATATCCTTGTGTACTCCAAGTCGGAGAAGGAGCACACAGAGCATCTGGCGACTGTTTTGAAGATGCTTCTGGAGCATGAGTTGTATGCCAAGTTGTCCAAATGCAATTTCTGAAAATCTGAAGTGGCATTCCTGGATCACATTCTTTCTAAGGAGGGAGTGGCAACTGATCTGCAGAAGATAGAGGCGGTGAAGGATTGGGCAAGGCCTACTACAGTGAAGGAATTCAGGAGTTTTCTTGGGCTGACTGGATATTATAGGAGGTTTATTTAGGGTTATGCTCAGATAGCCGTGCCGCTCACTGGTTTGACCAAGAAGAATGTGAACTTCAAGTGGACTGAGCAGTGTGAGGCAAGCTTTCAGGAGTTGAAAGAGAGACTGACTACTGCTCCCATTTTGGCTTTGCCAAGAGTAGGAGTTGAGTATGATGTCTACAGCGATGCTTCACATAATGGGCTTGGTTGTGCCTTAATACAAGAAGGGAAAGTGATCGCTTATGGGTCTAGGCAACTACGACCGCATGAGAAGAATTATCCGACTCATGATCTAGAGTTTGCTGCGACTATCTTCGCCCTAAAGCAATGGTGACATTACGTGTATGGTGAGAAGCTGAACATATACACGGACCACAAAAGCTTGAAGTATATCTATCAGCAGAAGGATCTGAATCTGAGGCAAAGGAGATGGTTGGAGGTGCTTGAGGACATTCGTCCTGAGATTAAGTACCATCCTGGGAAGGCTAATGTGATTGCTGATGCACTTAGCTGCAAGAGCAATCTGGCTAGTTTGATTACAACTCAGAGACAGCTTGCAGAGGAATTGGATCGGGCTGGTATTGAAGTTGTATTGTAAGGCTTGGGAGCATCCTTAGCTCAGTTGAGGCTTCAGCCTACGCTGAATGAAAGGATCATTGCAATTCAGAAGGAAGATGCAGATGTTCAGAAGATGAAGGAGTAGGTCGGTGCTGGCAAGTTATCCGAGTTTCAGGTCAAGGATGGAGTGCTGTAGTTTGGAGAGAGGCTGTGTGTTCCGGATCAGTCGGACTTGAAAGAAAGTATTCTTCAAGAGGCACGTGCTACTCTTTTGTCTGTACATCCTGGGAGTACCAAGATGTATAGGGATATTAAGCAGCATTTCTGGTAGTCAGGTTTGAAGCGGGATGTGGCCAAGTTCGTGGTGAGGTGTGAGATCTGTCAGCAGGTCAAAGCCGAGAATCAGAAACCCGGAGGTCTTTTGGAACCGTTACCTATTCCGGAATGGAAGTGGGATAACATCAGTATGGATTTCATCACGGGTTTGCCTAAGAGTTCAAGGTGCAATGATGCGATTTGGGTTATAGTCGATCGACTAATAAAGTCCGCTCACTTCTTGGCGATGAAACTCACTTCACCGATGGAAAAATTGGATGAGCTGTATGTTGGCGAGATCTTCAAGCTTCATGGTGTTCTGTTAACCATTGTGTCTGATCGAGATGCGCAGTTTACTTCGCATTTCTGGAGGAGTCTTCAGCCGGCTTTGGGTACCAAGACGGACTTTAGCACTGCTTTTCATCCGCAGACCGATGGGAAGACTGAGAGAGTCAATCGTATTTTTTAGGATATGCTTTGGTGTTGTGTACTAGACTTTGGAGGCAGTTAGGAAAGGCATCTAGCTTTGGTAGAGTTTGCCTATAACAATAGTTTTCAGACTAGTATTGGGATGGTGCCGTACGAAGCTCTGTATGGCAGGAAGTGTAGAACACCTGTCTGTTGGTTCGAAGTGGGGGAGCGACAGATGTTTGGGCCTTAGATTGTGCAACAGACCTTTGAAAAGATTGATCTGAACAGGAAGAGGTTGGTGGATGCTCAGAGTCGGCAGAAGAGCTATGCAGACAACCGGAGAAGGGACCTTGAGTTTAAGGAATGTGACTTTGTCTTTCTGAAAATATCGCCCAGCAAAGGTGTGATCCGATTTGGCAAAGTCGGGAAGTTAGCCCCGAGGTTCATAGGCCCGTATAAGATATTGAAAAGGATCGGGAAAGCTGCTTACCGGCTTGAGTTACCGGAAGAGTTGTCTCAGGTGCACACTGTCTTTCATGTGTCTATGCTGAGAGGTTACATTCCAGATTCCAGTCATCATTTGCCCGAAGTGCCGGAAGGTTTGCAATTGGATCTGAATTACATTGAGCTCCCAGTCGAGATTGTTGATCGTCGGGAGAAAGTCTTGAGGAATAAGACGATACCGATGGTGAAGGTAGTTTGGAGAAACCATTTGGTTGAAGTGGCTACTTGGGAATCTGAGGAGAGGATGTTGAAGGATCATCCTGAGCTCTTCGCTTGATTTGTATCTGTATTTTTTTCTCTCGTGTGGTTGTGTTTTTTTTCTCTCTTTAAATTGTAGTTTCGGGGACAGAACTATTCGAAGGAGGGAGTGTTGTAATACCCTGAATTTTTATTTAACGAGAATTGTTGATTTTTACGTATTGTGCACGTACAAATTTTGTATGTAGATTTTCTTACAAAATTATCTCTTATAACATGAACAAATAAACATTTTTTTTCTTTCTCTTTATTTTCTAAAAGCCTATTTTAAAAGCCTAAGATTGTTTTTCTAATTTAAGCCCACCCTAATTAATTAAATTTTTTTATTTTGACCCATGAGCCTAAAGCCAACTTTTTTGAAGCCCACAAATTAATTAATCTTTTAATTGTCACAACTTGTCATGTAGATACAATTAGTAGATAATTAATTAATTAATTTTGGTACAACTTAATAATGGGGGGTACTAGAAAGGGCACGTGCACACACTAGAGTGTGCATTGCACACCCTTCTAGGGGTGGCCGGATTGTGGAGAGAGAGAGAGGGAGAGTGGGATGAAGTTGAGGGGTGGTTATGTGATCATGGAGTTACTACAACTTCCCAATTCATCTTGGTCTTTAATCTCTAACTCCTTGATTAAATCCTAGCCATCTATTCTCATCCTAAAAGTGTATAAATACCCCTATATTTTTTCTCATTAGTACATTACACAATTCATTAAGAGAGAAAAGATAAGAGAGCAAAAGACTGAGAGGCATTTTTGAGCAAAAGATTAGAGTGTGCAAAATTGTGTGTGTTCCAACCTAGAGGTGGCCGGCCAATCATCCAAGGATTACAAGGAGGGCTCGGGTTCCATCAAGATCAAGGAGGAGAAGGCAATTTGCAATACAACCTAGGAGGAGAAAACTACTTTCTTGCATTCTAGGAGCTTTCATTTCGTTTTCTCCAATAGGTGGGTGTTTCCCATGCTTCTAAAATCTATATACCATACTAGGAATAATTTGATGAAATTGTTAAAGAACAACTAGTTGGAATTGGACTCATGTTTGCTTAATTAGAGATGAGATGGTAATTTAGAAAAAATGTTTGTTAAAATGGTTGCTAATTGATTATTTGTGAATTGAAGTGTTAGAAACTATCATGATTGCCATGATAGATGTCTATGAATTATGCTATGTGAAGAAATTTATGATTATGAGACAAGGGATGAATTGAATGCTTCATGTGGAATTGTTGTTTAAATTAGAGTAAACTCTATTGTATGAAAGAGGAGAATTTTGTGTCCTAAATGATGTAGATGGTTAAATAATGAGAGAATGAAGAAATAAAATATTTTTGTTGAAACTTATATTGTAAATTTTGTGAAAATGAAATGGTTCTAACTGTCGAAATTATGGACATAGAACACCAAATGAGATAAAAAAATGCATGTGTTATTGGTAAATAATGAATTTAAAAATACTAGTTTACCGTAATTGTATATACATTAAAATCTGGAGAGTTTTGACTCAAAAAGAGAAGAAAAAGAACTTAAAACATTTTGGGAATTTGAAAAACCTAGTAGCACAGTCGACCGATTATATTGAAACCGTCGACCGCCCTGACCATTTGTTTTCGAGTTCAAATCTTTGTGAAACAGTCGACCGATTATATTTAAACAGTCGACCGTCCTGATTATTTTTTTTCGAGTTCAAATCTTTGCGGAACAGTCGACCGACTACACTGTAACAGTCGCCTACCCTGACTATTGGTTTTCGAGTTGTAAATCCTCACAGAACAGTCGACTATCTATGTTTTAACAGTCGAATGCCATGAAGTTTCACATTATATCTAGATTTTCGTGAGATAATTTTCTATAACCTGTGGCCTAGTAAAAATAAGAATTTGAGGCTATTTTTGGCAAAAAAAAGAACTTATTAATTTATTAGTTTAAATTGTATTTGAATAAAGAAAAATACATGCCTTGTTTAAAAGAGTTTGAAATGAGTTTTGGCAAGGAAAGGGTGAATTTTTGATAAAATGACAGTACAGTAATTTCATGGGAAGAATGAATTATGAATGTGACAAGTTAGGAAAAAACGAATTCTTTTGTTTATGCATGAGTTTATACTTGAAAGTGAAATTGAATGTTATGACGAATTATGAATTATTTTATGAGCATGAATACACAAATGCTATGTACATGAAAGAGAAATTATTGTTAATCATGAAAAAGATTTTATGACTGTGAAAACTCGATTTTGTGAATGTGAAGTGAAATTGAGAACTAGAGTGTAGTTAAGCCTCATACCGGCATTGAAAAGAGACATGTTGAAATGAAATCTGAGACGAAAAGATCCAGATTAGGTCACGTTGAATAGATGATTAAGACCGGTATAGTGGAAAGACTAATTTTAGAGAATTGATTTTGTTCATGATTCAAATAATTAAGGATTAGATACATAGTGAAAAGGTGAAGAAAATAAGAGAAAAATACGAGTATGAGGGCCTCGGAGCTTCAGTGTGAGAGTATTCACAGGCTGTCTTCACGATGAGTCGTAACATGACGTGGATATGTCACCAGGAGTTCGTACTACAGGCGACGCTTGTGTGGTGTTTTGTGACTGCAGGTGGTGTCATGTCCCATGACAGAGGCTGAATTGTCCATAGGTTCTTCACGATGCATCGTGACATGACGTGAGATTCTCCTCCAGGCTGTCTGGATATGAGCTCGTAACTCATAGAACATCTAGGATACTTATCATAGTTACAGTAGTAGTTTAAGACACAATGAAGGATTGAACCCTACAAGATGAAGAACGGTTAAGAGCTGGCCCTCAGACCTATGTAGTATGGGATGCATAGAATCTGAACAAGTGCGTATTAGTGTCATCTAATATGAATAATTGCATTAAGGACTAAGTGCACCGCACAACACGACATTAATAAAATAGTCCCTTGTAGTTCTGTTTGTGATCAAGCTTGTGGTTTGTTTAAGCATTTGAGAATCGTTATACTGTTTCGGCATAGAGAAGATAGCCATGTATAATATTTTGTCGGTTGTAAGCAACTGACGTGCCCACAGTTTTTATGCAGGGTAAAGTGATTAGCAAGACTAAAGAATGCATGCTGATTAAAGAATGATCCAAGTGTTGTACATTTCAATTCATGTAATTTGTTGTAAATTGCTTCCGCTGTAAATATGTAATGAAAGTGTAAACTCTGATGTAACAAAAAGTTTTATTTCTTAGTAAAATTGTACGAAATAAGTGTAAAGATTCTGTGTAACTTCGAATTCAGTCTGTTTTGGAATTCGGGGTGTTACAAGATCCATACTTTCACCAATTGTAAAAGAAACAGAGGAAAGAGGAACTTGACGTAGACAACTTCAAACTAATAGGAGGGTTGTGGTACTAAAAGGGAAAGATACTCATTAGCCCCAATGCCACAATAAGGAAGCTGATCTTCAGTGATCACCATGCCTCCAACAGCGGAGGTCACTCAGGGTTCCATAAAACACTGCAACGAGTCAAAAGAACCTTCATTTGGGAAGGGATTGCCAGAGACATCAAATTGATGATAAAGGAGTGTCTCATTTGTCAAAAGAACAAGCAAGAGACGTTGCTACCGGCAAGATTGTTGAATCCTCTACCCATTCCAGAACAGATTTGGGAAGAGATATCCATGGATTTCATCGAAGGATTGCCCAAGAATGGGGGCAAAAATGCTATAATGGTGATAGTGGATCGATTGACGAAATATGCACATTTCGTTGGCATCTCGAACCCATATACAGCAGAGTCAATAGTACAAGTATTTGTGGATCAAGTGTATCGTCTTCATGGCATGCCCTGTAGTATTGTGAGCGATCGAGATCCCGTCTTCATGAGTAAGTTTTGGAAGGAATTTTTCTCTCTACAACAATGCAAGCTTAAGCACTCAACGGCTTATCATCCACAGAGTGATGGGCAAACAGAAATTGTGAACAAAGCTTTGGAAATGTACTTGCGTTGTTTGTGTGGGCAAAAGCTTGGCAGCTGGAGTAAGTTCTTAGGATGCGCATAGTTTTGATATAATACGAATTGGCACATTTCGACAGGTATCACACCTTTCGAAGGAGTCTACGGGCAGCCACCACCAACATTGATGTGTTATGTTCAAGGGACAGCTGCAGTGCAAGCAGTTGAGGAAGGATTATTGTCGAGGGACGAAGTGTTGAAGTTATTGAAGGACAACTTGGCGGTCGCTCAATACCGCATGAAGAGGTTTGCAGATAAGAGAAGAACTGAGAGAGAGTTTGAAGTAGGAGACACAGTGTTGCTTAAACTGCAACCGTACAAGCAAGTTACACTTCAAGGAGCAGTACCTCAGAAACTCTCATCTAGATTCTTTGGACCTTACCGCATCATTGAAAGGATAGGCAAGGTTGCATTTAGGCTGGCATTACCCCCAAATGCTTCCATTCATCCGGTTTTTCATGTGTCCAAGCTGAAGCGCTGCCATGATTCTCACCTACCAGATATTTCACAGGAGTTACCGCATTGGTGGGTGAAGAGCTCTAAGGAAGACGTACTAGAATAGGTGTTAGGTCGCCAGGTGTTCAAGAAGAATAACAGGGTAGGTATTCAGCTTTTAATCAAGTGGAAGAGCTCCAGTACTGAGAATGCATCTTGGGTTGATATTGACGAGTTTCGCACCAAATTTCCGGCCTTCGAGCTTGGGACAAGCTCGCTGTTAAGGGGGAAGGAGTTGTCAGGGTCATCATCACCGGAGTTGCTAAGCATCACCTGGGAAGTCATCGTTAAGCCATGGAGAAGAGTTTGTTAGCTTTAAGAGTCTGTATGTTTTGGTTAGTGTCAGTCGTATCCGTTTTTCCGTGCAATACGCACACTTTTTGTAATTGAAATGAGAAAGGGCAGGAAGACGAATGGTGCATTATATACGTGCTTTTGGTTTGTCTTGTAGTGTAACTGTCTTCCCCCTTCTCTCTACATATACTGGCTATAAATTCTAGAAGAGCATATATAAAAATATCTCAATTTCTCTCTCAAATCTTCTCATTCCCAAACCCTAGTTCATTCCTCGTCGATCATAAGAAGCAGCAACATGAGCATTGTTAATTTTTTTGTCTTCAACTCACAGTAGTTATAGATGTTTGTGCATCTCCAGTATCTCCAACAACAATGGCCTTTCCCAGTTGACAAGAAAGACCACTTCTACCAAAACCAAAATAGGGAGTTATCCCCCCCCCCTTTCTGCAACTCCCAAATCACCCTCAATGGCCGCTAAGGAAATCTCCACCGAGCTCAGTCCATCTTCGACCAAATGCTCTTACTACTATGCCCAAAGGTTGTATCCCTAAAGCCTGGCACATGTTCGACCAAATGCCTCAAAGAAACACAACTGCTTGGAATGATGTGGTTTCAGCGTACGCCCAAGGCTCCAACATATCGCTTGTTCTCAGGAATCCCTCATAATAACTTGGTCTCTTATTCGCCTATTCTCTCTGGTTTCGCCAGGAATGGGATCATGAGTGAGGCTGTCAAAGTCTGTTCAAATGCTTTGATTAATGGCTATTTGAGAGGGTTGGTCAGCTCCAAGAGGCTGAGAGGGTCTTTCAGATGGTGTCAGTGAGAGATGTGGTTTCTTGGAGCTTTATGGTTGATGGGTATGGCAAATGCGGGAGGATCGTTCATGCTATGGAGGCGGTCTTTGATTCGATGCCAGAGAGAAACATGGTGTGTCTTGGACATGTATCATAAGAGGATTACTGGAGGTTGGAAGTTGGGATCGTGCTTTTCAGTTATTCTCTCATATGAAAAGGGAAGGTACTACCAAGCACAATTTCTATACTTTTTGATGCATGTGCTGAATTAGGTAGGAGTAGGGGAGGGGGCATAGAAGAAGGGCTTAAGTTACATGGGCTTGTCATATTGTTGGGTTTTGAGCATGATGTCTTTTTAGGCAATTCAATCATAGTCATGTACTATAGAGGTGGATGGATTGATGACACGAGAAGGTGGTTTGATGCTATGAGCAGGAAATATGCAATTTCGTGGAATTCGAACATGATGAGATAGAAAAGGCGTACATACACACTTTTCAACGCAATGCCAGAAAAGGATCAAGTTTCCTGAACTTCCATGTTGGTGGGTTTTCAAATCGAGGCCTCACCAGGATAGGAAATATGTCCTTCTTTTTGAAGCAATGCCACAGAGAGGATGGCGTTACTTGGACTGCATTAGTTTCATGTTTGTTTGTGGCTAATGGAGAAAATATCATCATTGCATTTGAGTGGTTCCACCGGATGATGTAAGAAGAAGGGGATGAAGCCAAATCCTATGATTCTATGGTATTTATTGAGTGCCTTAGCCAGACTGTACGCCCATCTTAAAGCAGGGCGTGCAAACCACGCGCTTGTCATCAAATTGAATTTGGAGTTGGATGTCTCAATGTACACCAAATGCGGAGACTTGGGCAATTTGTATTGCATTTTCTCAGGCATCACTGAGCCTAACACCATTGACGTGTCTAATTTTTATACAAATATTTGTACTCGTTTACCCATTAAAATAGCTTGTATTCGTCTATCTTGTCAATATTTTATCTTATTTCCACAATATTTCATGTAATTAATTATTTTTAAAGAAATAAGATTTTTGATGCAAAATGTGAATATTTTTGGAAAAAATCAACAAACAAAACAAACATTTTGAGTTCCACATTTTTTTTTTTTGATTTTTAAATTATACAATTTTGCCGTGTGAAATGAAAGACAAAATTTTAATTTGCTAATTGAGATGAAAATGCAATAAACAATGGTAAAAGAGGTTTAAATGAGCTAATATGATTTTTAGTTAGTTTAATTAATTTTAGACTAATTAATTTTCTTTTATTTTTAAACCCTAATTTCTGATTTTATTTTGTGCATGCAGCACGTGTTTTCAAGAAAAGGAAAGAGAATAAAAAGGAGAAAGAAATCAAGAGCAAATAAAAGAATGAAGGAAATAAAGAAAGACTAGGGATTTTTCTGCAAAAGAATAAACCCTAATTGTTCTTCCCGTATGCCTATAAATACAAGCTAAAAGAGAGAAAGAAGAGGCACACCGAGACGACGACTACAAAAATAAATTAAAAAAAAAAACAGAAAAGAAGAGAATCAGAGCCTCTCCCTCTCTCTGCATCACGTGAAGAAACAAAGAGAGAGAGGCAGACTTGACCTAGCGACGCACACCAAGACGACCAGAGCTGATGAGACTGGCGACAGGGTCTTCGGCGCAGAACTCGAGGCAGACTTGACCTGGCGGCACGGGACTCAACGTGACGTGGACGCATTTTCTGTGGCATTTGTACCGCACGTGGATCAAGAGACAGGCTCGATTTTTTACGCAGACAGAGGAAAAGACGAAGACAGAGAAGTGCTACTTGCGGGATCGGTTTGCAAATTTTTATATACAAATCAGTTTCTTTTGTATCTTCTCTTCTAAATTTTATAATGCAATCTATGAGCAAATTTGTTAAGTGCAACTTCACCAAGACTAAATTTATTTTTCTAGAGCTTCGATATAGCCTAGTTTTAAGAACACTACTATTTTAAATTCCTTCAATTTTTCTATTTTTCCACGGTTGTGTGTTTAATGCTTGCAATTGTTTGGCCAACTATTGTATGATTTATTGGATCATGGAGAAACCAAGAGGTGATTTGTGATTTAGAACAATAAAAATTGAACACCATTAATTAAGCGAAATTAGAGATGATTTACCGCGATTAATGTGACTGTCAAGAAATCCACAGAACTTAATGAATCTTTGATTAATTAAATTTGCATAGAGATATGACAAACTCTTAGTTGGAGATATTTTTAGTGTTGTTCGAGAGAAAACATTGAATAATTTGGGGATTTTGGTCTACAACTTGGATAAATAAATCGTTTTACTCATATGGAATTATAAATTGTGTAGGATAAACTAGGTGAAGTCAAAAGCCCTAGAATTGATTTTGCATTTAATAAACAGTATAAATTCATAACCCGTCGCTCTTAATTAATTTAGTTAGGTTTTCTTTAGTTTAATTTAATTTAGTTGAGTTCTTTAATCAATTTCAATCTTCCAAATAGTGATTCATCTAGTAATTTCAGTACTTAATAAAATAATTAGTCCCTGTGGGTTCGACACTCTATTCACTTATCTATACTACTTGTTGCGATTTTGTACACTTGCAAATATTCACATCAACCATCGCTTTTAACACAATGATAGCATAATTTACTCTCAACATGGTTTGGCATGGGAAGCAATTGAATTGTTTAAAAGAATGGAGATAAAATAATAGCTATTGCAAACCCAACCTTGATCAAAGCCATCAACTACCCATTATTCCTCCACAAACTCCAATTTGAGCTTAACTCTGTTGTTGACTGAGACCGCCGCCTTGCAGTTGAGTCTGACCTCCCTCATTTGCCTTACCTCACGTGTGTTGTCCGTGAAACCTTCCCGATGCACCCAGCATGCCCATTTCTCATCCCCCACGAATCCACCAATGCCACTAACCTCAGTACGCATGGGGCTTGAATGCAATGCTCGTGTGTGGGGGGGGGGGGGGGGGGGGGGGGGGCATGATGTGGATGAGTTCAGACATGAACGACACACACACACGCCAGAGGAGGAATGGCAGCGTGTGGAGATCAGTCACGGTGTAGACTTCAAGATACTGTCTTTCAGTTTGGTTCAGGGAAAATGAAATGTTATGGCGCGCTGTTGGGTGTGGTGATGATTCTCTGATGGCATTGGTAATGTTGTTTTAGTGTTTTGATTGCACCCCGCCCCGCCCCGCCAAATGGGGTAGAGAAGATTGAGACTGACAGGAGGTGTATGGTTAAGTACGCTATGAAGCACGGGTACATAAAATTGGGGGGTTAAGTATCCGTACCGAGTGCGAATCATATTCGGGTAAGCCAATGTACATACCCGGTGCGTATCCGATTAATTAATTAAATGATTTAAAAGAACTTTAATAACGGATACGGAGTGGGTCGGGCGCGCCCGAGTTGAAATTTTTAATAAAAAATATTTTTGTTACCAATATCTCTTTGTTTCTCTCTTTCTCACAATTTCAGCCCCGCTCTCTCTTTCTCTCTCCTACTCACTCACAATCAAACCCTAATCCCAATCCCGCCGTCGCACGCCGACGCCTTCCACCGTCCACCGCTATCTCTCTCCGACAAGCGCCGACCTCTTCCTCCCGACCAGTGCCTCTTTCTCTCCCACCGCTGCCGTGATTCTTCCTCTCTCTCTAACCTTCTTCATCCTGTGCCTCTTCCCAGGTATGATCTTGTTCTTCCTGTATACAAATTTGATAATGGGTTAATTCATTGAATGTAATGTTGGGTTAATATTGAATGAATCAGGCATATGAGTGCAGTGTTTAGTGTTCTAATGTTGATTGTCTACTTCATTTTGTATTTTTATTTTCTTTTCTTTTTTAGTTATAGGATAAGAGTTTTTTTTTATATTGAAGAACTTATGTATGTCAAAACTGCTGTTTGGAATTTAGATGTATACTGCATCATTAACCTTTGTAAACTCAGGTTCTTTTCAAAGATTTTGCTGCGGAAATAAGGGTTGCCTGTTGCTTGAATTTTATCCTGCATATATTCTGAGACATGAATTATTTATAAAAAAAAACCATGAACTGACAATCTTTAAAGTTCACTCTTCATTATATTTACTTCTTTGTTTCAGATTGTCTGCAGCTATCTTTTATGCCTTTTATATTTTGTAAAATCATGCCTTTTGCTTTACACTGGACACAGACAATGTGATCATTTATACAGTGTGATATATGCTTTAGTGTTTAGTGTTCTTGAATACCTTTAATTGCTAATCTTTTGTTTCATTTTAGGACTTTCTCATCCTTGAAGCTCCCACCAATGGAAAGCAAAGATGTCATATGTGCAAAATGGAGGTATGATTACATTATAATTTATAGATTACAATCATTTTTCTAGTTATTATATATTTTTTGGAATTTTGTATTTTTTAAAATTAATATATATTGTTTTTTTTAATTCAACAAACCCGTATCCTAATTTTTTGAGAAATCACATATCTGCGTATCCGCGTACCTGAGTCTTGTTCGAGTCTTGTCGTACCTCGTACTTGTATCCCGTATCCGTGTCCGTGCAACATAGGAAAATATTCATTGAATAAAAAATAGCCCATCAAATTCCTTTAATTAATATTTAGCAGTTACTTTATGTACAAGATGCCACTCCTAATAGCACATATTAAATTTTTTCCATTACTCTGTTATTGAAACAGGTTGGCGTTATTCCACATTTTTCCTAAAAAAGCACATTTTAAATGAGTTGAAGAGTGTGACGACGACGACGACGACGATGATGATGATGATACCGATCATAAGAAGCAGCAGCATCAGCCTTGTTATTTTCTTGTCTTCAACTTGCAGGAGTTACAGATGTTTGTGCAACTGCAACATCTCCAGCAACAATGGGCTCTCCCAGTTGACAAGAAAGCCCACTTCTACCAACACCAAAACAGGGAGCTATCTCCCTTTCTGCAACTCCCAAATCACCCTCAATGGCCGGCAAGGAAATCTCCATGGAGCTCAGTCCATCTTCGACCAAATGCCCCTTCGCGATGTCGTCTCGTGGACTGCTCTCCTTACTGCCTATGCCCAAAATGGTTGTATCTCTAAAGCCCGACACTTGTTCGACCAAATGCCTCAAAGAAACACAGCTGCTTGGAATGCTATGGTTTCAGCTTACGTCCGAGGCTCCAACATTTCGGAGGCCTTTCGTTTGTTCTCAGGAATACCTCATAAGAACTTGGTCTCTTATTCGGCAATTCTCTCTGGTTTCACCAAGAATGGGATCATGAGTGAGGCTGTCAAAGTGTACATTGAGATGCCTAGTGAGTGGCGGGATCCAGTTGGTTCAAATGCTTTGATTAATGGCTATCTGAGGATTGGTCAGCTCCATGAGGCTGAGAGGGTATTTGGGATGATGTCAGTGAGAGATGTGGTTTCTTGGAGCTCTATGGTTGATGGGTATTGCAAATGCGGGAGGTTCTTTCAAGCTATGGAGATCTTTGATTCGATGCCAGAGAGAAATGTGGTGTCTTGGACATGTATCATAAGAGGATTACTGGAGTCTGGAAGTTGGGATCATGCTTTTGAGTTGTTCTCTCAGATGAGAAGGGAAGGTACTACCAAGCCTAATTCTACCACCTTTTCTATACTTTTTGATGCCTGTGCTAAATTAGGTAGGAGCAGGGGCTTAGAAGGGCTTCAGTTACATGGACTTGTCATATTGTTGGGTTTTGAGCATGATGTCTTTTTAGGCAATTCAATCATAGTCATGTACTGTAGAGGTGGATGGATTGATGACGCGAGACGGTGGTTTGATGCAATGAGCAGGAAAGATGCAGTTTCATGGAATTCAATAATTCAAGGGTATGTTGAACATGATGAGATAGAAAAGGCGTACACACTTTTCAATGCAATGCCAGGAAAGGATCCAGTTTCCTGGACTTCCATGCTGGTGGGCTTTTCGAATCGAGGCCTCACTAGGGAATCTGTCCTTCTTTTTGAAGCGATGCCACAGAGGGACGATGTTGCTTGGACTGCAATAATTTCATGTTTCGTGGCTAATGGAGAAAATATCATTGCATGTGAGTGGTTCCACCGGATGATGCAAGAAGGGATGAAGCCAAATCCGATGGTTCTATGCTGTGTATTGAGTGCCTTAGCCAGATTGTCCATCTTAAAGCAGGGCGTGCAAATCCATGCGCTTGTCATCAAATTGAATTTGGAGTTGGATGTCTCAATCCAGACGTCCCTAATCTCAATGTACACCAAATGCGGAGACTTGGGCAACTCGTATTGCATTTTCTCAGGCATCACTGAGCCTAACACCATCGCTTTTAACGCAATGTTAACCGGATTTACTCAACATGGTTTGGCAAGGGAAGCAATTGAATTGTTTAAAAGAATGGAGACAAATAGCTACTGCAAACCCAACCATGTTACATTTTTGGAGATTCTATCAGCATGTTCACATGCAGGTTTGGTCGAAGAAGGGTACACATATTTTGAAAATATGAGCTCTTGCTATGGTGTCGAACCAGGTCCTGATCACTACACCTGCATGGTTGATCTCTTTGGCCGTGCTGGTTTACTACATGAAGCCCATAGTTTGATTATGTCCATGCCATTTCGTCCAAACTCATCAGTTTGGGGAGCTTTGCTTAGTGCCAGTAAGCTTCATTCCAATGTTAAGCTTGCAAGGCTAGCTGCTGATAGACTGTTTCAGCTGGAGCCTGACAATGCCGCAGCTTATGCAGTGTTGTCTAGTTTATATGCAGAGGCTGGAATGAAGGAGAATGAAGAGGAAGTTCAGAGGGTGAAGAAATCAAATTCCGTGAAGAAGAACCCCGGCTGCAGTTGGATTTTACAGGAACAAAGTGGATGTCAATTTATTGGAGCATAAAATTTGTTTTTGGAACACGAATTAATCAGAACTGAGAAAGGAGAATCAAGGTCACCATTTTTGTATCAGATTATTTTTCTCAAGAGGTTGAGACAACTGATAACTTTGCAAATTTGACCCGTGGAAACTCGTTTGAAGCATCTGTAGAGCATGCAGACACTATTCAGAAGCAAACTTGCAGTTCATGGTAAAGGTAAGTGATGGAAACCTGTAGGTCTTTAAAACACTGTACTTTTGTGGGTGACTGGGTGAGATTATTAACTTTGTTTCATTTATTTATCAAATTGATACGTATAAGATTGTCTGAGAAGTCATTTATTTTATTAGGCCATATGCAAATTATTTTGACAACAGTTATTTTAACCATGCTCTCAAGTTTGCTCCCGCATAAGCGTGTGGTCCCCTGCTAATATTTTTTTAATGGGTAATTTTTTTTTAATCCTTATTCTTTCTGCGGTATAAAAAGTTTACCCATACCCTTCCCAAAGGGTAAGGATGAAAGACCGAAAAGAGGTCTTTGGAGAGGTTTAGCATACCTGTGTTGATCTTAATTCACCTCCATAAGAACTTCTGATATATTCACCCTACCCCCTGGCCTCTTCTGGAAGATACAGATCCTATTTCTCGCTGTACACACCACCCTTCTCTTCCTACAGAGGCAAAGAACCACTCCTACACGGCTGGGGCACCCAATCCTCCAGGAGTGGGGGGCTTCTGATATGGGTCAGATGACGTGGCCCCTCCTGGACCACAGGATCCTCTCAAAGAGCGTTTGCCGCCGGATCATCCGGGTCTGCCACGTCAGCCTGGAAACCGCCCAGGCCTCCGCCACGTCAGCCCTAAACCACCTTGAGCCCGTGCCACGTTAGCCCTATACCGCTTGGCCTTCTGTCACGCTAGGCCCACGGGCAACTGGTTCCAGACCCAGCCCCAAATGGGTCCAAATCCGGTTGGCTTCTTCTATAAATACCAGACCCTCTGCCCCTTCTCAAGGTAATCAATCTTTTTCCCTCTCAAACCCTAGTTACTGTTACTCTCTTTCAGTAGCCGACTAGTCCGTCGGAGGGTCTGCCACCGGGACCAATCCCGGTGTTCCTAGACCGTGTGCAGGTATACGAGACTCCGAATCCGAGCCTCCAGATCCGAGCCGAGCATCCGATCTCCACCTCGCTCCCACCTACTCCCGAGCCGTACCCCCAGCTGAGGGTCGGGGCCACCGTCCGCACTAAAGCTTCTGCACAAATACAAATCGAGAAGAACTCACACCTGGTGCATCCACATCCCCCCAAAACAAACCGCATCACTAAGTGTTCATTTGAATTTTGCCAGATAAAAAAAAAATCACTTGCTATTTTTTCGATGATAAAAATTTCTCATTGTTTAATAGCACAATTTAAAAAAAATAAAAATCAAATGATGCCTCATCATACTCATGAACTTCACCTTTCAAATAATTCCAACAAAAGTTAACAATAGAACAAATTGCCATTTATTTTCTCTCCCTTTCATAACCCCCCCGCCCCCCCCCCCCCCCCCCCCAAAAAAAAAAATAAAATAAAATATTAAGAAAAGTTATAAACATATAAGAGGCAAGTTTCCTTCAAACAATCATCTATATTCCTATTAATTTTTGTTTTCGTAATATTTTATTCTTTTAATTATTGTGTATTATTGACAGAATAAAAAATTAATTATTTCTTTTTAAATTATTTTTTTACTGCACATTATTAAAAAAGTTACTGAAATATTTTAATATTGTCATAGATCTGATAGATATCAAATAACATTTTGCTATTGGATCGCCGGATCGGACATCATATCCTTAGATGCCTTACTGGCTTGCTCTACACCAGAAGCGTTGGAGTGTCAACATAAATTATTGACTACTATAATCATTACTAGTATAATGCACGTGTACAAAAATATGTATACTAAATAGCTTATGACAATGGGTGACTATTCGTAATAACTCACAATCTTAAAATCTCTACAAATGCAAGGCATCAAAAATTAAGAAAGAACATAAGTATAAAATTTGATACAGATTAGTAACATGAACGTAGTGCCGAGATTTGGTAATAAAGTATAATGTGAGGAAAGATTAGCGTACCTTGGATATTTTGAGAGTAATATCATATTGAGTTCCATTTACAATAGATAATGACTTAAATCTTTGATACTGGAACATATTTTGTTGCCGATAGCGTACAAATCCTTTACAATCAAGATTGTAACACCATGTACTTTGGCCTCCATCAGCCTAAGTAGTAAACAACAATACACAGAAATAATTTTATTCGTTTATTTAGTATTCTATAAACTAAACTTGCCATCCTGCAGCTATAAGAAACTCAACTTACTAAATTCTTTTCACCAAGAGCATATAACTATCAGACTCTATATGCCTCTAATTGCTTAGTAACAGGTTTTAATCCATAGGCATCTAATTGTTTACTAACAATTGAATAGTCAAAAAAAAAAGTTGAGCTAATTGTGTCAAGAGGACGCAAAAACCAATCAGATAACACAAACTCCTAATCGAAACAATATTTTTTCAAACATAATTTTGTGTTAGATATTAGATAAAACTCACATTCCTCGTTGTTGACATTAGCACCCCCACTCCCCTCATCTTCTCCCTCCTCATGCTGCACATCCACCCACGGCACCTCCTGTTAGTGCTGCGCCACAGCATCCTCCCATACCCTCTTCCCCGCATCCACTATCGGCACCTTATACGACCCACCAAAACTATAATACGACACACTAACAGGCCCTGAATACCCATACTTATACGAACTCGTATGCATCACTCCCCAATACTGATTCCCCTACACAAATCACACACACACATAAATAAAATAAAATAAAAACCTAGAGATAACTTAACTCCATACTTTACCAAGAAATTGAGCAAAGTTGGGCAAAGTTTAGATAAATTAGGTTCAAGCAGATTTGGGATAACATCAGTTAGGCTGAGAAATGTTGAGCTCAACTCCAAAACTGCTTCCCAACAATGTGAAGTTAAGAAAGCCGAAGTCTGACAAATATCTCCAAAAAAACTCCAGTTATCATAACTTAACTCCATTCCCAAACACACACTAAATGAAACCATATACACCAACAACACCCTCAACTAAACTAACACTATCAAACAACGACATTGTCATGAACATCATCACAAACATAACAAAAACTCATACCTGGTACGCTTTCAGTGACTTCTCAGCAACTTTCTTCTTCTCGTTGCCAGCCTTAAACTCCGCCAAGTATCGATAGTAATCACCCTTCCTAAAAAAATCAATTCTAAATCAAGCACAGATCTCAAAACCATAATTACCACCACCAACAACAAAAATATCAAAAGCTCACATCTTGTAATAAAACACGGACGACTCTCCGGCCATCGCCGATGGAATCAGATGTCCATCAATCACCGCCATAATATCGTTACAGATATTGCTCAGCTCCGACTCCACCTTCAGTCTGTACTCCTTGATCTTCCTCACGTGCATTTCGTTCCCCTTGGCATCCTCCTTCTGCTCGATGGAGAACAGGATGCACCAAGATGCATGCCGAGCGCCGATCACGTTCTTGTAGCCGATGGAGAGGAGGTTGAGCTCCTCGATCGTCAGCTCCACGTCCAGGTTCGCCACGCTCTTCATTGCCTCCACCATTTCTTGAAACCAAATCAAGAATTCGAGATTTCAAGACCAGATCCAAAACCCTAACCCTAAAGTCGAAACGGAATGAAGTGAAATTAGGGTTTGTTGTTACCTTTGTAGCGTTTGTTGTTACCAAATCAAGAATTCGAGACCAGATCCAAAACCCTAACCCTAAAGTCAAAACGGAATGAAGTGAAATTAGGATTTGTTGTTACCTTCGTAGCGTTCGGCTTGTTCGGCGATCTTGGCCTTATAAACGAATTTCTCGCGGTCGGGTTGGGAAGCCATGGCGAATCTCAGTGATGGAGTTGAAGAAGAAGAAGAAGAGAGAGAAATTGGGGGAAGTTTAGTTTAAATGGAGGGTTCGAGGGCGGAGCGGGATGAAGAGGATTCGACGGGGGATGAGGAGAGGGAGAGGCGGTGGGGATTTTTGGGAGAGAGGGATTGGACGGGAGATTTTTTTGAGATAGAGAGTTAACCCTAATGTGAAAATTACGGTTGTGACCTCCATTTGTGTATGGTTAAGGGATAAAATTTGACAGATTTAATCCTACATTATCTTTTAGGTATGTTATGTTTATGACGGCATGATAGTAAAAATCCGCCAAAATAGAGCTTTGCTTAATAATAGTATAGATAATATGAATAAATTTCAGTAAACTTACTTAGGTTCATTGTGTTTACAGATAATTCATTCTAACATTTTTTTTACGTTTTGCCTATTTTGTCTCCCTATTTAGTAAACTTGGTTGTGGATTCCGCTTAAAAAACTGATTGAGTTCTTTACTAGAATGTCTCTCGTTAATATAGGATTAATCTCTAATCTCTAATATTATAATGGGACAGTTGGAGTTGTCATTTGTATGCATTCAATCATCTAATCTCAACCATTCATTTTTAAGTGAGTTATATTAACCATTCATTTACTCAACTGTTGTTAGTTACCATAATACCCTCAAAGTTCAAATTTATTTACAACATAATTATTTACAAAAGTACCACTCATATAAAATAAAAGTTTGTGCCACTAGGGATAATTTGTAAATAGTATGTATGAGTAAAGGGAGGTCTCAGGTTCGATGCTAGATTATGTCTTATTATTTACTTTATAAAATAAATTAAAAATTGATTAGAAAGTGCATCGCACGTGCAGGTTACTAGTATATTATAACTAAAGGATTAATCAAAAGATTAAATTTTTAGAATACTTTAAATATTAACTATACTAGTGAGGAATATTAGGTAATAGAAAGAGATAATCTATGATTAAATAACCAACTAGACTAGAAATATTAGGTAATAGAGAGATAGTCTATGATTGAATCAATGATTGCAAGGGTAAATAGTCGAAAAATGTAAAATTAGAAGCTCAGAGGTGGACGTGTGCGATCCGCAACTAAGTTTGCCAAATAGATAGACAAACTGCAAAAAATAAATATATAGGGTGAGTTATCTGCAAACTCATGAAACATGTTGTAGGTTTACTAAAATTGACCCTTATAATATTTGCACTGCTAAAAAAGATACTCCTAATAATTATATTTTATAATTCATAGTAAATAATTTCGAGTTAAGCTTCAACAATGGATATATGATATATGAGTTTTTAGATATTAGTTCCCTTTCAAACATGTATTTCTAAAGTAGTCATTATTTTAACGTTAATTGCTATTAGGTCCCTAAATTGAGCTAACCATCTTGAAATTAGCCAATGTCTCTGATTCACCACAAATTTTCCGTTAAATGACCATAAAATTAGCTTTTAATTAGATTAGAAAGTCATTAAAATTGACTTTTAATTACATCACAAAATTGCTTTTAATTACTTTAAAATATGTGGTGAATCAGAGACAGGGGCTGATTTCAAAATGGTTAGCTGATTTTAAGGATCTAACAACAATTAACGTGAAAATATGGACTACTTTAGAAATACATGTTTAAAAGGGGACTAATATCGTTAAAAAAAACACATGATATATGTAGGTAGTGATGGCAACCGGCCTGGGGTGACCCGCGACCCGCTCACTATAACCCGGCCCGCATTAGGCGGTTCACTTTCGGGTCGAACCGGGTCGCAAATTTCGGAAACCCAACCCGCTTGACCCGGCCCATGAATCATTTGACCAAGGCAAACTCGCCAGCAACCCGCACACTCGACCCGTGGGGTTGGACCCGTTTGACTTGAACGGGTCAAACGTTCAACCCGCGCGGGTTGAACAATTTGAAATAGAGCCATTGGCTCTCTTTTGAGTTTTTTTTCTTTTTTTTGGGGGGGGGGGGGGGGTGGGGAGGGGGTGTTTTTTTTTCCGTATAAATACCCCCTTAATTCAATCAAAAAACTTCCACACCTTACTCTCTTACTCTCTACTACTACTACTACTACTAAATTTAATCTAAATTCAATCATGTATTTTTAACAAATAAGTGAAAATTTCAATTGTTTCGAATTGTATTGATTCAACTCTCAACTATGTCTACTTGAACTCCTCCAACAAAGAATCTATCTTTCTCTCTCTTTCAACGCCTACCGGACTTCGTGACTACGTGTACTACATTTCTCAATCGACTACGTCTACTTCTACTTTTATTTTCTCTCTCGTTTCTATATATGATTATCCGCGAAGTACGATATCAAAATTTCACAACCCTCATATTGTCTTGATTTATGTTGTAGTTCTTATTTTCTGTATCATATTTGTTTTTGATTTTTTCGTTTTTTTCTCTCTCAACTCTTATATTGTTTTTAAGATTTTATTTTTTAACATATACCTCTTAGATTGTTTTGTGTTATTTCACATACAACACCAGAAAGCATTTTTTTTTTGCATGCACTATTACCACGTCTAGATCACGAGGTAGTGGCCGTAGCCAAAATAGACAAGATTCTACTCGTACTTCACGTCGGCCGCCCAATGTCCTACATGTAGAGCCCGAATTTATACCGAATCCTATGGTAGGAACTCACGATATCCCTACACACGAAATAGAAGAAGAAATGCATGATGTTGACACACAAACACAACAAACCGAACCTACAAGTAGTAGAAAAGCTAGAGGGAAACAAGTGATTGGCACAGATATTATGATATCCCCGATGAGGATAATCCTGGTGTAGGACATAAGATTTGTAAAACTGGTGACAAGAGTTACAAATAAAAGAATGGTGAGGGAACAAGTACAATTAAACGACACATTTTAAATGTACAAAAAGAATTATTACAAGGCCAACAAAAAATCAACCCTAGGATCAGACAAATAGATAGCCAACTCTATGATTCCGAACTTGTTTGTTGGGTTATGGCCCGACTAGTTATTAAGGATGAGTTATATTTTTCCTATTCCGGAAGTAGAAATGTGGAGTCTTTCACCAAAATACACTAAATGCACATTTTAGAAGAATTCTTAGAAACACATTAAAGTTCAATTGTTTTAAACTTCATAATGTAATGAGAGATGTTTTAATTGCACTATTGTATTATTGAACTTGTAGAGTATCGTTAACTTTCGATTGTTAGAAAGGTTGTAACGATATTTCGATGAAGCGCTTAACTTTTCATTGGATAGATAGTGATTGGATGATTCAAAAGCGAATAATCTCACTTTCCGTTTTGCCCTATCCCCCATAGTGGACTAGTTATTGCAACATGTATTTTAAAAGTTTGTGATTTATATCATATTCGTGATAAAAATTTTACTATTCGTTTTGATAAAATTTTACTATTTTACTAACAATAATGTTTCGATTAGTACATTAAAAACACAAATAGCTCTTCCATGTAATAATTTTTTTTATGTTAGATGTGTGTGTCATATTTTAAATTTATGTATACAAGATACATTGAAAGTAGCCGATTCATATATAATTGCAATTAAAAATTGTGTTCATTTTACTACTTTGAGTGGTCCCATGCTTCGAGAATGTAAAGGATGATATAAAGTTGGGGAATACATTTAAGAAAATTTTATAAAGATGTTAAACACCGGTGAAACTCAATTTTGGACTTGCTAATCTAATGACCTGACCCGAGCCCACCCAAAACCGTGTCAAACCCGAACATGTTGGGCCCGGCCCGATGGACCTGGTTGCCATCACTGACTAGGAGAGAGTAAGCCATTATTTGATCTCCTCAGTATTTGTACCTTTACATGATCGTCTCGAGGTGCAAAAGGATCGAATGAGACAATGAGCCTCATAAGA
Source organism: Hemerocallis citrina (assembly GCA_017893485.1). Lineage (NCBI taxonomy): Eukaryota > Viridiplantae > Streptophyta > Magnoliopsida > Asparagales > Asphodelaceae > Hemerocallis > Hemerocallis citrina. The sequence goes on along the minus strand of CM030366.1, from coordinate 231,325,006 downwards.
GCATCTGTAGTCGTCTTGAGTCATATTTTGGGTATTTGGCAAATAGAATGGAAAAAATGGGTTTGCGCTGAAGTCGTCAAAACCCAAAATATGGGTCAGACGAAAGATTTATCTTTCGTCTCAGAAATTTAAATTATATATATATATATATATATATATATATATATATATATATATGCATTGAAGTGAGGGACAAAGGACAAAAAAAAACAGATAACAGAATGCACAAAAGGACCAAAAAAAAATAAAAAAATGAAAGCTACCAAATGCCTTGGACGGAAGATAATCTTCCGTCCTAGGCAATTTGGCCTTTTGCACAGTTGGTCTTGGACGGTACATAATGTACCGTCCGTCAATTTTTTTTTTATAAATTTAATTAATCGGACGGAATCTTATCTTCCGTCTGTCGAATTTGTCGTATACGAAATTGAAGTGATGGTGTTTTGTTTGCTGTCCCACGTTTCAGACGAAAGATTATCTTTCGTCCGGCTATAATTTGGCATTTGCCAAACCATCTTTCATATTTGGCACGCTCCTGTTCATGCAACACCCAAATTTTGGGTATTTGGCAGATGACTACAACGACTTTTTTTTTATTTTTTCCATATTTTAGGTATTTAGCAGACGACTACAGATGCTCTAAAGTATCGAGATACATGTTTGAAATTTGAAGAGATTGTTTGTATTGAAGTGTGCGTCCAATAAATTTTTTATTATTTTATGATGAGGCCTGATCGTTGGATCTTTCTTTTCCCGAATCTCAAGGCCAACTAGATGACAACAACGATTCGAGAATCCTTATTTATCATGCGACACGTGGCAACTGCAAGACAAGTTGGGACCCACATCCGCCTATTTTTCGCTTCTTCTACTTGGTCGTCTCAAATCTGAATTTGGCAGCAGGAGCTAAGAATTTGGGGGATCTGGCCACCGCCATGAACGAAGGCGAAGAGAAGAGAGAAGGAGAGGCCGGTGAGGTTACCGCCTCGATTCCGAGCTCATCGATCTCAATCGACATTAAACTGCCTCTTCCCCAAATGGAGCCTCATGTGATGTAATGTACTCTCTCTCTCTCTCTCCGTTTCTCTCGATTGAAAGTTGGTCATTTTTATGGATTATGATTTAAGATTGGAACTTGGTGTTAGTTTGGTATAGAGACGGGTGTGTTATGAGATAAATGAATGGCCTTTGTGGATTAAGAGGTTTAGGGTGTGGAGTTTGGTCTGTGTGTTTTTCTTTGCACTGGAGGTGTTTGGTGTTTTGTTTCTGTGAATATATGGTAATGAGGAGAAAAGGTGATATGGCTTTGAAAATAAACGATGTTTTTTTGCTAAAAGCAGGCATATTTTGGGATAAATTTTGGTTTTTATCCAAAATTTGATGAAACTGGTAAGGTAAGACTTTACTTGGTTGCAACATTCCAAGTTGAAATGGTGTGCTGTTGTTTGTGTAGGTAGGAGAGATAAAGGGACTGTCTGGCGACATGATTGTTGTAGAAGTATCTCGCGACCATGAATCGTAGGTTTTAGAAGGTCTAATCTAGCTTCTATGGAACACTAACCTATAGGTTCTGTACACGCTGTTATAGACGTGATGCGACATGACAAACTGATAAGATATGCAGAAAATTTTAATATTACTCTGAGGTAGGTGGTGTTATGCAGAACGAGGTGTTTGGCACAAGTATTAGACATGCCTGACTTGAAATGAGTTATGAATAGGAGTGTCTATGCTTTTTCATACTGTGGAGATGTGTATCAATCTGCAACAGTATCATTCGAATCTAACTTCAGTCACTCTCTAACACCTAACATGAAACTCCCATACATAGTTAGCCCTTGTTCTCATTGTCCGTAGAATAGTTCTTGCTTACTTTTATTGAAAAAATATTTAGGCATAGGAACTCATCTCGGCCTAACCAAGGAGGTTACTAAAGTTATCTTCATGTAAGTCTACATTACTGAGTTTGAGTTAGGTCATGACTTCTGAGTAACTTCTCGTCTCAGCTTGCTCAGTACCTAGCACCGTGTGTTTTGTTTTTGTTTTTGGTTGTTGTTGTTGTTGAAAATAAAGGTGATCCTGTCACTGCCTCATTAATTTAATGATAATTAACGAAACACAGAAGTACTATTAAATACAAAGCTACTACTAAGTACATCAAAGTCCAAACCATCAAATACTCATAGCTCCTACCAACACTTATCAAAAGCGAGTAAGATACAGATACAGATAAATCATACGTCGTCCAGATAAATCATACTGTCGTCCATGCCAGTCTTCCATACGACGAGAACTACTACTCTCTAGCACCGTGGGGTTGCTAACTGAGTGAGTGAATTTTATTTGCCATGAGAATATATAGAATCACTACATAAACAACACTATCAAGTTATTAACTTTTGGACTCCACTTGCTCCACTAACAAATTGCTCAAAATAGTGCCAATGTTCGCAAGATATCTGTAAAAATCTATACAAATTAAATCCAAAGGTTTGGAAATATGTTACATCTACCTTATAGATTTTGTGCAAAGCTGTAGTCTAAGCTATGCATACTTTAATAATTAGTTTTGACAGTTATGTTTTTAGTTATTTTCTTGTTTTGTTTGTAGAGTATACTTCTTTTAAGAGTACAGTCCTCTGCAAAACTTTATTTTAGCGTTAAGTTGTTTTGATCAGATAATCTGCTTCTATCTACTCAGAGATCTGTGCAAGGATCTGTTCAAGAAATGGTCATCTCTTGATAGTTCACATTTCTCTGTTGAAACTATTTCTGGTGGTATCACAAATCAATGTAAGTTGTTAGATTTACTGTTTTGTCCAACTTTTTAATTCGTTAAATCTTATATCTACTCCTTTTCAGTTGTTAATTTTTGTCTAACTCACGTTAATGACTACCCTTTGTCTATTATTGCAGTGTTGAAGGTTTCTGTGAGAGAAGCCAGTGGCAATGAGGTGCCTTTGACAGTTTGGCTGTATGGCCCAAATACTGATTTAGTTATTGATCGGGAGCGAGAGATGCATGTAAGTCCATGCTATCTAGACAAATTAAAGAGTACAATGAGTTTGATAAGTTCATGCCAATTAACAGAACTTTCCTATTCCTATTCAAGTTGTTTTTTGCTTCTTTGTCGTGCCTTGCAAAAGCCGCTTGATAGTGAACTATGGCGATTTAGATGTCGATCTTAGTAAAAAAGAATTTCCACGATTTACTATTATTTGTCTTTGTTTAACATAAAGGATGTTATGTTGATTATATTTTCCTTTCTACAAGTGAAATGGCTGTAAAATTGACCTACTACTAGAGAGAAATGATATAGGAAGTAATATTCTGAGCTGTGTAATCATCTTGCGCTACTTCATTGTTTATACAATTAAGGAATTTCGTAAATACTACATTTTCATCGTCGTCGTCTTGTTTTTGTTTGTTGTTGAAAATTTTTCACTACTCTTTATGTTGCTTCACTTTTTACCATAGGGGTGCTGTTAATGAACTTTGCATTTATGGTTTAACTTTGTTATAGGCACTACCACATCTCTCAGCTGCAGGATTTGGTGCTGAATTGCTTGGGCTATTTGAAAATGGCATGGTTCAGTCTTTCATCAATGCGCGCACACTTAATCACTCAGGTAAGCTCGTACTTCTCTAATACAAACCCAGATTTATGAGTCATTTCTTGATCAATGATGTTGATAACTTACTGAATAAATACTAGCTAGATTTTCTTGTTCTTATGCTCAACACAACAAATTCAGTACAGTGTTGAAATTTTCACAGCTATCTAGATATATCAAGCAAACCAATGATACTCATCTTCATACCTTTTCTGCAGTTGTCAAAACTCCTAGAACATCTCCTTTCCCCTTCCTTCTGTACCTACTTTCTATTTTGAGCCTAAGCTGTATTTGGATATGAAGCAGATGCACAAGCCTCTTCCTGCTGTTGAACCCTTTATGATATATAATCCATTAGTGAATTTTAATTGGTTGAAGATAATACCTACTGAAGCAGTGCTTGAACATTTTACTTCCTAAGAGCATCTGTAGTCGTTCAATCTCAAATTTTGGGTATTTGGCATATAGGAATAGGAATTTTAGGTTTGAGTTGTAGTCGTTTTAACCCAAAATATGAGTTTTTATTTTAAAAAATCAACGGACGACGAATGATTTCCCGTCCATTGATTTTTTATTTTTTTTATAAATAAAAAACCAACGAACGAGAAATCATTTCCCGTCAAAGGATTTAAAAAAAAACACGGACTGGAAATCATTTCCCGTCCAAGAATTTTTTCTCCAAATTAATTCCTAATTTAATCTTAATTAAATCTTAAATAAATCTTAAATCTTAATTAAATTTCAATTAAAACCTAATATATACCCATAATAAATTTTATAGGCCTACTTCTTCAAAAAAGAAAAAGGAAAGTGAGAAAAGTTGTTCTCCTGTCCGAGATTTTTTTTAAAACCCATCCGATATATTTATATATAAAAAAGGAAGCGACGAAAGATCATCCTTCGTGTGCTATAATTTCTAAATTCCTATATCTTCTTGCAAATATAGCCGACCACTATTCCCTAAAACTCAAAATTTCGATATATAGCCAACGTCTACAACACTTTTTTTTTGTTGTTGAAAAAATTGGCTTTTTAGCCAACGACTGTAGATGCTCTAAGTATACATATATATCGAAGTATTTATAGGGGCAGAATAAAATTCTTTCGGACGAATTGTTTGGCTATTTATAGCTATGCTGTGGGCTAGCCCAAAAGTGCAGTAAACAGAAAGCATTAGAACGCGTTTTTTTTATGAACCATAATTGTTTGGCAAAAAATAATTGTAAAACTAATGTGAACCAGAATTGTTTAACAAAAACAATTGTAAAATGGCTAACAACTTTGACATTATAAAAATTCTCTAATAATAAAAATTAAAAAGCCTCTTGTAAAAGAATTGACATGTTAAAGAATTTAAAATTATTAAGACCTTCTTGTTCAATTTTTAAAATTTCTAATTAATTGCATAAATTTAATAATTAATTTTTCTATATTTTAATCACATAAGAATATAATTAGGTCTATTAAGAGCGAGAATTCAAGAGTCTTAGTAAAGGATGAGGAAATTACTTTGAGAAGTTATTCAATGAAAATGTTGTGGGCAACTTAAATGTAGAGGATTCGATTGAGAGTTGAGAGCATATGTTTTTCCGTAGAATTCGGATATCGGAGGTTCGAAATGCTCGAGGAAAGATGAAAATAGGAAAAACTTTAGGACCAGATGATGTACACATTGAAGTTTGGAAGTGTCTTAGGGATATAGGAGTTGGTTGGCTAACAAAATTATTTAATAAAATTTTGAGGACTAAGAAGATGTCCGATGAATGGAGAAAGAGTATTTTAGTACCGATATATAAAAAATAAAGAAATATACAAATTTGCTCGAACTACCGAGAGATTAAATTAATGAGTCATACGATAAAAAATTGGGAGAGTGATCGAACATAGACTGAGACTAGAAACTACATTGTCTGAGAATCTGTTTGAATTTATGCCTAGTAAGTCAACAATGAAAGCAATTTATGTACTGAGGAGACTTATAGAAAAATATAGGGAGAATAAGAAAGATCTACATATAGTTTTTGTAGATCTTGAAAAAGCATATGATAAAGTTTCTAGCGACATAGTATGGTAGGTGTTAAATAATAAAATAATAACTATTCGGTATATTGAGCTAATTAAGGATATGTGTGAAGAGGCAACATCCATAATTGGAACAATCACATGAGAGACCAGTGATTTTTCTATTACAATAGGTTCACACCAAGGTTCAGCTTCATGCCCTACCTTTTTACTTTGGTTATGGATGAATTGATGCAAGGAATACAAGATGAGGTGACTTGGTGTATGCTTTTTGCCGATGACGTCGTCTTAGTGGACGAGACTAAAGCAGGAGTCAATGCCAAATCGGAATTGTGGAGAGAAACTTTGGAAGCCAGATGCTTTAGAATAAACATAACTAAAATAAAGTATATGGAGTGTAATTTTAGTGATATTCGGAACACAACTGAGGAAGTAGTGAAGCTTGATGGTCAAGAGATATCTAAGAGACCGTTTCTGATATTTAGGCTTGATTATACAAAGAAATGGGGAGATTTGTGAAGATGTTACACATGATCCAAACAGGGTGGCTTAAGTGGAGAAGCACCGGTGGTGTTTAGTGTGACAAACGTATAGCTTTGAAGTTGAAGGAAATTTTTTATAGGAAGGCTGATGTATAGAGCAGTGTTGGGCAACAAAGAAACAATATGTCCAAAAAATGAGTGTAGCGGAGATGAGGGTATTAAGATGCATGTGTGGTAAAAGAAGGAAGGATAGAATTAGAAACGAGTATATACGAGATATGCTAAAGGTAGCTTCAATTCAAGATAAGTTAAGAGAGAATCTGATGAGGACATCGGTTCAAGACGATTTGGGCGTTTCTATCAGCGCATGCATCGTCTAGAATGGCTGTTCCACTAGCCTAGTATTTTTTTATTTCAGCTTTCATTTGTTTTTGGCAATTATAGTCATATGTTGTAGTTTTACGATTTGCACCATTTCTTTTATGCATTAGAATATTTTTGAGAGTTTAGAATATTTTGAGATTTGTAACAAGACTAGATTTGCCCGTGGGCACGTGCCTACGACACGTCTTCAAAACGATATAGCATATGAAAATTATTGTAAATAGTAAATCAACAATTATGTAGCTCAAGTTTGAATAGTATGACAATAATTAGTTGTAAATAAAAGTCCATATTTCCATAAGTGTGTGTGTGTGTGTGTATATATATATATATATATATATATATATATATATACTATATTTGCCCGTGGGCACGTTCCTACGGCACGTCTTCGGAATGATACAAAATACGAAAAACCATGTAACAATAAAACAACAATTATGTAGCTCAAGTTTGAATAGTATGACAATAATTTGTTGTAAATAAAAGTCCATGTTTCCATTAGTATATGTTGAAAAATAATTATAAATGGGAGTGTAAAATATAAAGTCTCAGAACTTTAAGTGTGGAAAATGATGAAATTTAACTGTTGAAGAGATATTTGCTATTTTCAATGTAACATGTGCAATAAAAAAAGCATAAAAATTCTAAAAATTTTACAAACCTGAAATCTTAAAACTAAATTTCCAAGTAAATAAAGAAAGAATGGGAGAGATAGAGGGAGAGAGAGAGAGAGAAATATGAAAAAGTGAAGAGAGAAGAGAGAGATAGTAATAAAGTATTGAATTTTTTAGGTTTGGGGAGGAAAATTTAATTTTGGGGTTTGAAATTTTTGGCGAGAAAATATGTTTTGTGAGAATCAATCTAGACCATTGATTTTAGAGGAGATTGAATGAGAGCCACTTGATAGCTTTCTTTGTAATTTATTATATATATATATATATATATATATATATATATAGAGAGAGAGAGAGAGAGAGAGAGAGAGAGAGAGAGAGAGAGAGAGAGAGAAATAATTTAATAAATAAAGGAGTTATTTTTGGGGGGATTTGAATTTGAGTTTTGGGGGAAAACTTTTGGGATGGAAAATGTGTTTTGTGAGGTTAGATCCGGGCCTTTGATTTTGGGGAGATTGAAGGAGAGCCACTTGATAGCTTTCTTTGTGTTTTATTATATAGATTTGTTTTGAGCATATATATAGAGCTTGAGATTAATGAGAAGTTATGTTATTCTTAATTTAAAAAAAATTATTGTGTTGAGTTATTGTTCTTCATCAATCTTTTTTGTGTGGGACAATTGAGAAAATTATTAGGGTTTGTGAGAAGTCCTAATAAAATTTTAGGGTTTGCGATAAACTTTAAAATTACCCTCCAAATCCCCAAATTAACAATCTTAAACCCTAATCCCAACTCCAAACCCTAGCCCTCTTCTTCTCCACCCTCTTCTTCCTCTTGAATCCCGAAACTCAACCACCACCTCCATCTCCCGCCACCCCTATCCCAGCTTCACATCGTCGTCACCCCGACCCCCATCTCCTCCAGCCCCGATGCCTCTCCTTGCCGTCGCTCTCCAATCAGCACCACCGCCCAACTTCTCCATCCCCGCTCATCTCCAGCCTCGACTCTCCCAACTCCCTCATCCTCCACTGATGACCCCCCCCCCCTTCATCCTCCACCGATGACCCCCCACCTCTACCACCATCCAAGGCGGGGCTACCTCCTTGCTGCACCACTGCCGCATTCACCCCGAGCACCACCGGAAGAACCGCCCCTTTGCCATCACGACATTCTTTTTGAATTCCCGGTAATTTTTTCCCACTTCTCAAATATTTGTGCTACTGTTTATCATCTCTATAATATTATTTAATTTATCTGTCGTCCACAAATAAGTGAGTGTGTTCCACTTGCCTATTAGTGTACAAACCTTTATTGGATATCTTACATGCTAAGAACGATTACATATTACCGTTGATTGATATGATTGAATTTTTAATTGGGTTTGTTAAACTATTTCACATCTTGAAATCCATCAAACCAATTAATAATTATAATTTCTAACTTAAGCTGCATTATGTGTTGGTAAATTTAATCATTCAAAATTCTTGGAAATTCTCTATTTAAGGTGAAGTTTACATCAGAATCGTCTCAGGTGGTTTGGATATGTCACACGTAGACCTAGTAGTGTTCCGGTTAGATAGATTGATTTGATAGGTATTGAGGGTAGAGTTAGGGGTAGAGGAAGACCTAAACTAACTTGGGTGAAAACGGTGAGAAAATATATGATAGCTTGTGACCTTACAGAAGATATTGCGCTAAACCGAGCATAATGGACAACCGTGATTCATGTAGCCGACCCCAACTAGTTGGGAAAAAAGGCTTTGCTGTTGATGTTGTTGTAATCACATAAGAAAAATAAAAATCTGATTTTGGCATCATGAATTAAATTATGAAATTTGTGTAAGCCTAAAATTTTTATATGAGAAGAAAATAAGAGATGTGAAAAAAATTATTCCTATTCGTTTCCTAACCAAATTTGTATTTTGATATTTTGGTGTGGTTTAGGATTAAAAGAGTTTTTATATAAAAAAAAGTAACCATGAACCTGAGACCTCCTTTTAAAAAGGAGTTTTTTTTAGAAGTCGAGAGCCTCAAATTGGTGTGGTTGAATTTTGGAGAGAAAATGAAGGTTTTGAAAATCTTTTGGCGCAAATGAGTTTTTAAAAAAATTGCCAAACACCTAATTTTAACCTAAACCGCTTTTAGGCTTTTAAAAGACCTTTTGGGCTCTCAAAAAACAATGCCAAATAGAGCTTAATGCTAATCCTACTACTTCAGTTACACAACATATAAATCCGAGGACTTTTAGTAAATTATTTACTTTTCTATCTTTATTTTACTGATCTGTATATTGAGAAGATTCTTTATTGTCGCAGGTATCTGACAAAGATCTTGATGATCTTTATGTGGAAACGAATACTTTCAGGTTAGCGTCACATATTTACTGGGCTGTGTGGGCAATCATTCAGGTAATTCATCAATCTTCTCTTTGGGTGTGTTTGGTTGGAGGGGAATGGAGGGGAGGGGAGGGGAGGGGAGGGTTTTTTTAAATATTTCTTGTTTGGTTCAATTTTTTAGAAGGGGAGGGGAGGGGAATGGAGGGGTGCAGAATCCCTTCTGAGCCACTTTTGGCTCCCCTCCAATATTGGGGGAATTTGGAGGGGAAAGAAATTAGGTCTAATTTTTTAATATGACTGGACTAAATTGCCCTTTTAAATCTAAATCCTAATAATAGCAAATTCTCCCCAGATTTTTAGGAACTTGAGCATATCACCATTATATAGCAAACTTTCCCCAACGCCAGGGACTAGGAATACATGCAAGAGAGGGTAAAAATTTATATGTAGAAACTCTTTCCTAAACGGAATTGTTCTAATCCACTTTTGATTCTTTTATTCTTTTATTCATAGTTACAAGTCCCTTTTTGAGGAGGCACCCCTTCTCCCTAATTAGAAAATGAGTTCAGAACATTTCTGAACATGAGAATGTTATCATTCACAAGTACACTAGCTTGTAGTTTCTGCAAGGAGGGGAAAAAAAAGAAAAAGAACAAGATGAAATTAGAGAACTTATTTTTTGGTTATTTACATGCATCGATGATCAAAACCCTGACTGACGACTGGAGGGCCGGACTGCTATGTCTTATAAGTCGCATGCCTGTATAAAAAAACGAAGCCGGTTCCACTTTCCCTTGCTTTGTCATTGCTTTGCGATTAACTCACTTGCTGGAAAAGAGCAAACCCACAAACTTCAAACCTTCGATATTATCATCCACTGGCCTTAGGTCAATCAGTGACAAACTTCATGAATGTTCATTGAAGATGATAGCTCCCATATACACAACAAAGTGAAAGCTGAAGACCATTGAGTAGTTATATGGGGCTTGCTTTCAATGCGTGCAATTGTAATTTGAGGACCATTGAGTAGTCATGTACCGTTCTATTAGAAGCTTATTCAACATAGTGAGTAGTCATGTACCTTTCTATTAGTAAGAATTATATAGTCATGTTAAACATAGTTAGAAGCTTATAGGACAATTGTAATTCTATTGCGAAATTAGAAGCTTATTCAACATAGTATATAATTCTATTGCGAATTAAACTTAAAACTGCAGTCATATACCTTTCTCAGTCTAGGCTTATATTCCAAAGGGTATAAAAGTAATTTTATTATAAAATCTATTCCCTCCCCTTGTGAACCAAACAAGAAGATAATTATTTTCCCTCCCCTCCCCTCCTTTGAACCAAACAGAGTCTTCATTAAATCCTTCCCCTCCCTTTCCCTCCCCTCTCCTCCCCTCCATTAAAATCCCTCCCCTCCCCTTCCCATCTTTGAACCAAACAGACCCTTATCGGCAATATTCAAGTAGTTCTCGTTTCTGATATTTCTATTTGTTGAACAATGAGTTACGGTCTCCATTCCCTTCAACCTTTGGCCTACTGGAAGTCGAATTAGTTGAGTAGTTAACTTTTAGAAAATCCCTGGTTTTATATTAAATTGGGTACAAAACATTTAACATCGCCTTCAGCCTCATTTTCACATTTCTTACATTCATCTTCAGATATCATCTTCTATTTCCCCCTCTGTATGTAAGTCTTAACTATGTTAAAATAGAAATAGTATCGGAATAAATATGTTGGATTGATATGAAATATCGGCAACTTGTTTCCTAAATCATTCAAGTAAATCTATTATTAATATTTGTTTGTTGCTTTCTTATAATACTTCGCGTGAGCTTAAACTCGATCTGTTTTCATTAAAAGTACATGCTTTCCTGCCAATAATTTACAGGCAAAGATGTCTCCATTGGATTTTGATTATCTCGGCTACTTCTTCCTTCGCTACAATGAGTACAAGAAGCACAAGGAAGATTGCTTCTCCTTGGCACGAAAATACCTTTCCGGGTCAAGCATCCATTGAATTGTCACTCCTGTGCTTGGTGTTTAGTATACTATATTATTTTTTAGACTATTTGTTTATTTCTTGTAATTTTTTCTTGCTGTATACCGAAACAAAAGCAATGTATTGTAACCATAATCTTATTCTTGAGAAAGGTGGACAATTTCTCCAACTGAATACAATTTGTCAAATCGAAACAATATTTTTATACATTGTACAATGTATTATACATATCTTGGAAAACTTTTCAGCTTGGAAGCTCAATTCAAATACTGATTTAATCGTGAACACAAGACAATAATTTTGCATTCTTAACTTTGAAAATTGTGATAACCGAAACACATGCCCTGTTGTATTACCAAAATCTGGACTACAATCTGCTCACATATTGTTTCTCCCGCAAGATTTGTATTGCCTGCATGACCCGATTCAAAATTCCCGGTCATGCAGAGGCCCGCAGAAGGGGCATTGATTCAGCCAAATCAGAAAGTCGTACCATAAGTGGTCCATTGCCAAGTCAGAAAACAACCAATCATCTAACACCGCCACCTCCTCCCTCTCCGTTTCCGACACCGCTGGCAGTGGCGGCGGCACGGAGTGTGCATGTCTGGCGGCCGCAGCGTGAATCTGCTGGTGGGTGAGCTGCCGAGGGCAGGAAATCTGTTGTAAGACATCCGGAAAGTTAAGGTGGGCCCCTCGGCTCTGAGGACTGCGCAAGCAAAAAATGGTGGCATGAAAAGCACGTGCAGCTTTCTCCGCAAAATCATAGGAACGGAGCCATATGCGCTGGCAGCTGTTTGGGCAGACGGACTTCCGACACCCATTTCCCCCGGACACCTTGATACTTGCCCGACCCCCCCCCCCCCCCCCCCCCCCCCAAGTCCCCCCCGGGCCGGCATTGGGGCTCCTCATTTGCGAGAAGTTAATGACACGTGGCAAGTCCGATTAGATGTATATGAGAGAATGTTTACTCTGTTGTGTTTGATTGGTGGAAGTGATACACATCTATATAATAGAACACAAAGAAAGCTGTTACCGCTGATTTCGGTGTGGGGGTAAACAGATAGAATTTGTGAGTCCGGGAAACACCTGAACGATTGACTCGATCTCCTTGCTCCTGGCACAACCTGCAAGGAAGTGCGAAACACCGGGGTTGATTCCGGCGACGCACCCTCCGACGCTCTTGTCAGTAATCAGGAAAAGATCAAGAAAGAGCTTAAGTGGTGAAAGAGTGATTAACCTCGTCTCGGTGGTAGAGGGGTTGTATTTATAGTCGCCTTTGGAACCATTTGGGGCCTAATTTCCTGCCTAACAAATAGGAGAAAAATCCTCCTATTCTGTTTTGGGAAGTTAGGCCTTGATTCCCTGGTGAGAGCTAATCAGGTTTATTGATTTGACCAAATCAGTGGCCTGATTCTCTTCTTGGTGGATTGGGCTTGTATCGGGTCGGGACCCGTACCCAATTGAAGTGGATCTATTCGCGGGTGGTTGGTTCTGTGAGAAGGAGGCCCAATACCCGTTTTGGATCCATCTGTATGTGAAATTACCTTTTTACCCCCGTGCTCTAGATTTCGTGATCGATCTGGACGGTCTCGATTTAACCCCAACTTTAGCCATATCACGAGCCCCCCACTCCTAAAGACTGAGTGTGATCAGACTTTGAGGAGTAGTTTAGCTGTTTTGGTGGCTGATGGAGTTGTATCGGAGTCCAGACGTGGGATTTTGAATCTGAAAAGGGGGTAGAGAGGGGACTTTTGACGCCGCTGGCGGTTCTCTGGTGACATCGGGTATTCAAGAGTTTTTATCTATTTTTCTCGGACTATTTGTTTAACTTTGCGACGCGTTTGCTAATCATTCGGGGGCCTTAGCCGTACATTCTGGGCGATAATTGTTCGTTCAAGGGTTCGAAAATGTGCCCCCTAAATCTCAATTACTCTCCAGAATTTTTGGCTAATTTTCCCGAATTTTTAACAATTTTCTCGCAATTTTTAAACAAATAAAACAAATTAAATAGATAAAAAATGATTTAAATACCGATTTATGACGTGGCTCGATCTGGGCCGCTGATCGCGGAAGGGCGCGAATTTCGGAAAGATCTGACGGTTGCTGCTGCTCGGCAGCGTTTTTCTCCGTTTACCAGTTCGGGAAGGCCTCTGCTCGGCAGCCGACCGAAGGGATGGGGGTTCGGCAGCCGACCGAGGGCTTTGAGTGACGTGGCGTAATCTGGGCCGTTGGATGTGGGCACGCATCTCGAGACGGGAACGGTTCCCAAGAAAACGTTATCTTGTCTTCTAGCGCACGTGGCGCAATCTGAGCCGTTCGCCATTGGGAGCGTGAATTTCTGAGAGATCCGACGGCTGAGGTAGCTCGGTGCCTTTTTTCCTCCATTTACCAGTTCGGGAAGGCCTCTGCTCGGCAGCCGACCGAAGGCGATCTCGTGGCCAATCTGTTCGGAGGCGATCTCGCTTCCGAGGGTATTAATGGCGCTCGGGGTTTGTGCTGCATTCCTCTTCCCCAGGCCATTAAGAATAACTCCTTTGATTAATGCGTGGCGTTCCGACTTCCGGGGATCAATAATTCCCTCAATTAAAACGCGGCGCTTCAATTTCCGAGGGTAGTAATGGCTGGTTATAGGGGGCAGGCTATAAGTACCCCATCCCTTTTGTCATTTTCGTCACAACCAAATTGGGTTCCAGACCTCGGAGGCATCTGCCTTGGGTAGCTTCTCTCTTGAAGTTCGGAGTGGTGGTTGCTCTTCTGCCTGGTTTTCCCTTTGTTCCTGACGGCCCCAAAGTGGATGTCAGGAGCGAGGGGGAACGAGGCAGTAGTGGTGACGACCGTAGTCCGCACTCGGGGGATGAGTTATCTCCGAAGGACGGGTGGTCGCTCTCTTACCTTATTCTTCTCCCGTTCCGGACGGTTCCTAAGTGGGTGTCGGGAGCGGAGGAGAATAAGGCAAGAGTGGCGACGACCGTAGTCCGGATCCGAGGGATGGGCCTCCCCGGAAGGACGGGCGGTCGCCCCGCTGTCTTGTTGTTTCCCCATCCCTCCCTGCTCCGAAGGGGTGTGAGGGGTGGGGGCAACAAGACAGTAGCGTCGACGGCCATGGTCCGGACCCGGGGCGCGGACCTCTTTCGAAGGACGGGTCGCCGTTCTCTCACCAAGATCTTCTGCCTTCTTCGGTTGCTCCGAAGTGAGTGTTGAAGTAGGCAGAGATCTTGGTGGGAGAGTGACGACCCCTGTCTGATGTCGATCTCCGGGCCATCTGAGTCCGTTTGTTGCAACTGTGAAGGCGCCGCTGTTAGAGTCTTTCGACAAGCCGAGCCTTCCAGTTGCAACCAACTAGCTCGGGATGGTGCGTCTCTTTCGACCTCTGAGTGTTGGTGGGTCCCCTCCCATCTCTGTCTTCCTTCTCGGGCTGATGGCTTTTGACGGAGGTCAGCCCGGGGGAGTTAGAGATGGGGGAGTGCCGATCTGCTTCTGACCGGGGCCTGTTGTCGGGGTTATACCAACCGAGGCACGGGACCCGGGGGGGGCGCCTGCCGAGGGCGGCGCCTTAAAACATAATCAAAAATTTTCCAGGTTCTTTTATGCATAGGCGGGGCGTCCGAGGTCCCGATCGTCCGAGCGACGTGGCGCTATCTGAGCCGCCGGATGCTGACACGCATCTCGAGATGGGGCGCGTTCTCCAAGAAAACACTATCTTGTCGTTTAGTGCTCTCGGCGAGATCTGGACCGTCTGATGAAGATCAGGCGCGGAAGTTGAGAGGGGAAAGGAGTTTTCCCCATTTACCAGCTCGGGAAGGCACTTGCACGGATTCCGAGCGGACTCTATTGCAGCCACGTTCGGTTTTGCTCGCAGCTCGGATTCTCGTCCCATCTTGCCGAGCTGGTTGACTTTGTGGTGGGCCTTCGAGATGCTTCGAGAGTAGCCCAAAAGTCGCTCTGGAAGTCCAAGAGGCGCCTCATTTTCACTATAAATCTTTACCCCCCCTTTGACCAAGTCTTCACTTTTCACTTTTACTCTCTCTCTTTCGTATTTACTTTGCTTCGAGGTCTTTAGCTCCCTGGTGGTGTCGCTAGCTGTCGCGGTAGCGTTCCTAGTTCCGGCGAAGTTTCCGACCGTAGCTGTCAATTCAAGGTCAGTCTCTTTCCCTTCTCTCTTTAGGAAAATATGGTTAAGATTTCGGTTGAGACCCCCGCCTCGGAGCAAGCCGTTGGCCGAGGGGAGAAAGAGAAAGGAGTAGTGGAGCCGAGCGAGCAGGACGTTGTTCGTCCGGACGCGGAGGGTGGAGTGGCCGAGGTGCCCCAGGAAGTCACGGCGGAGTCCCGAAAGGGCAAAGCCGTAATTACTATAGTGGAGACGCCGAAGAGAGCGGGGGAGTTCGGTCGGCAGCCCATCGCCGTGTCGAGCGTGGGAGGAGTCCGGGATTATACTGAGGATATCTTGGAGAAGGTCACCCAAGGCACGGCTAAACTGGTGGAGGAGAACGAGCCTAGGGAGCTATCCGAGGTCGATCGCAAGATCTCGACTCTTACCGAAGGGGACCTTCGTCTGGTCCGAGAGGGCTTCCGGATCCCTCTCGAGTACACGTTGCTCCTCCCTGGGCCGGGGTTCCGAGCCAACACTGGGTCCTCTCCGGACATGTGCGTCTTTCCGGTCGACTCCCTCATTGCCGGTCTTCGCTTTCCCCTCCACCCGTTCGTGGTTGAGGTCCTGGTTTGGTATGGTCTGAGTCCCGCTCAACTGATGCCGAACACCTGGAGGCAAGTTGTGGCGTTCCTCCTCCGATGCCAAGAGATCGGCGCCAAGCCGACCATGTACCTCTTTCGGAGTCTCTTCCGACCCGTCCAGCCGAGGAAAGACGAGAAGAGGTTTTATCTTTCGCCCCGGCCGGGCGTGAAACTGATCGAGAATCCAGACTCGATCAAACACTGGAAGGACAAATACTTCCTCGTTCGGAATCTGACGCCATGGGTGATACCGACAGTTTGGGCGGACGGGCTACCCAAGCGTACAAAGAAGGACGTTCCGCTGAACGCTGCAGAGACCGAGGTCCAGAAGAAGATCCTTGCTCTGCCGACGCTTAGCTGGAAGGATATCACCGAAGAGCATCTGTTCCGTGGGGGTCTCAGTCCGATCGACCCTCGTACGCTTCTGGTATTTATACTTCTCTCCGTAAAGTTTGCCTTCAATTTTACTAAGTTTTTTCGTTCGACTCGTGCAGAGACCATGAAGCTCGATTACAAGGCCCTGGTGGCGAAGGGCAGGTCCGAGCAGGAGAAGAAGAAGAGGCCGTCGGCAGCGCCTCAGGACAGCCGAGCTTCGAAGAAGGCCTCGGTAGTGAAGGCAGCCGATCAACCGAAGGTTGCGGTCCTGAAGGAGGGAGAGGTTGAGGTTCTTGTCCCTTCGGCAAAGGTCGCGGTCCCCGAGCAGGGTGGGGTCGTGGACCTCGATCCTTCGGCCCCGGGTGCTACTGCTCCTACCCCGGAGGCGGACGCTCCTGGTCCGTCGAGCAATGAGTTCGGAGTGGCCGATGCGCTGTCCCTCCAGGTTCCCCCACTCACCCCCGGCGCGGAGAAGATCTTGACCGAGCGTCATAAACAGATCTTCGTCCCTGATTGGCAGGTGATGAACGTCGACGGCTTTTTGGGCGACGGGAACATCTGCATGGAGGCAGTGAGGCACCTGCCGACTCCGAAGGACCGAGCGACCCTGAGGGCCGGGATGGCAGGGGACAACGTGATGCAGATGGCCCGGAGCACTATGTCGGTGAGTGTGTCAAACCCTTCTTCATTCATATTTTTCATGGAGATTTTTTTTTCTAAGTTCTTGGGCTCGGATTTTAACGCGTTGTTCTCTTCCAGACCCTCTGCCACTTCAGTTGGCTGGTCGAGGAGATGGCGAGGAAGGATCAGGAGAAGGAGAAGGAGAGGACGGAGCGCGTTCGGGTGGCGAAGCGGCTTGAGTCCGAGCTGCTTCTTTCGACGAAGAGAGTCGCCGAAGCGGAGGACCTGGAGAAGAAGCTGGCCGACGCTATCCAATCGTCGAAGGATACGGCGGCCAAGTTTGAGAAGGAGGTGGCCGAGCTGAAGGAGGAGCTGGCCAGCGCTCGGTCGGGAGCCGAGAAGGAGGTCACCGGGCTGAAGGATGAGCTGGCCAAGGCTCGGTCGGAAGGGGAGGCTGCTCGGAAGAGAGCCGAGAGGATCAAGGCCAACCACCTGAGGAAGGTGAAGGAGGTGAAGAAGGCCGTGCAAGAGGAGGCCGCGCAGCACATGATCCAGAATATGCTGGACGCCTACGGCCGCGCCCTGACCCATGTAGCCGCGAAGAACCCCGGCTTCGACTCGTCCTCCTATGACTTTTACGAGCCCGTGGAGGGGGAAGAAGGGATCACCGAGGGTTTACTCGGACCCGATGGTGAGACAGAACCCGCCGAAGGTGATGGTGAGACCGAAGCCGAGGGCGAGGAGGAGGAACTCTCCGAGGAGGAGAGCTGGAGCGAAGGCGGGGACGAGGGTGACGGCGACGGCAAGGCCGAGGGGTCGACGAATCCGAGCGGCAAAAAGGTCGACCCCTGACTCGGTTGTCTTCCTACTTTCAGTCTTTTTGGTTTTGTTTTCTTTTTGTAAGCCTTATCGCGGACTGGCCACCGCCCTTGTTTTGAATGAAAAAGTATTTTGTTTGGCCAAAAATTTGTCCAAGTGTTGAGCCTCGGACTTAGTGTGCGTTTCGGGTGTTTTGGGCGTAAATTTCTCCAACTGTTGGGCCTCGGATTTATTTCCACTTTTCAGGTGGTGTTTGGTCCGGTCACGGAGCTGGTCTTCCTTCGGAAGGAATTGGCCAACTTGAAGCGTGAACTCTCGGACAGCCGGCAGAGGCGGTTTCTCCTGCTCGGCCAGGCGGAGGAGGTCAGGGCAGTCCTGAGGAGGAACTGTCGCGAGCTGCATCAACTCCGGAAGCGCTCCTTGGGTCCTGGTTCCGAAGGGGAAGTTGAGCGGCTTCGCGGGGAGCTTAAAGCCGCCGAGCAGAAGAACGACGACCTTTTGGACGAGGTACAACACTTGGAGCTATCGGAGAGAGAGCGCTCTGCGGAAAGGGAGAAGATGGCCTCCGAGCTGGAGGGGGCTTTGGCTGAGCGTAAGAGACTATTGGCCGAAGTCGACATGCTCAGGAGGATCACGGTAGATAGGGGGATCGAGGTCACCCACTATCGGCGGCTTGCAACTGATAGTCCCAATGCCTCCGGGTCGTTGAAGGCCCCTCGATCAAAGAAATTGGCGAAGGACGTCGTCCTGAGGGATCGGATTATCGAACTGGAGGAGGAGATCGCGTCGCTTAAACCTGCGCCGGAGAGGGCTAATGTTCGTAGCACGTCGTGCACTCGCGAGGAAAGTGCGAGGGGGATCACGTTTTATGAGCTCGCGACGCGCCCGCTAACGACCAGGCGGAGTCCGACTGACGCTCAGAGCAGCGCGGCTGTCTCGTCGAGCGGGGCATCGGTCGGCGCGGCTGTTAGGACTAGCAGTGAAGGGGGGTCGCGCTTCGTTGGTTTGGGGTCGAGCTCAGAGGGTCGGCCTCGTCGTCCTCGCGTTTCCCTAAACCGAAGCATTCCCCTTCCGAAGAGGACTTGATTACGTCGCTTTTCCTTTCTGTTGGCCGTTGTAATAACTTAGTTGTAGGGTCGGTCGACCGTCTGTAACACTATTATGTCTGAATGCAAAACTTTCTGAAAAACTTTTTAAGTGTTTGTCTTCGCCACTGTATTGAAAACGCTTTGTTCGTTTTTTCTATTTTTCAGCTTGTCGCGGCGATCCATGGGTCGGACTCAGGGCGTCCGAATGATGACACCGCATCCGAGGCGACTTCTGGGACGGTGGTTCTGAGCCCCAGGAGTGTCGATCTGAAGCTACGCCGATCCGAGGGCGAGTGGAATCATCTTTCGTTGGTTCTCAGTCTCCGGGAGGCCGAAACACAACGCTTGGAGAGCAAGATCGTCGAGCTGAGCCCCGTAGGGGAGGACGAGGACTCGCAGACCGCATTCAGCAATGCTCTTCGGGTCAAAAGTATTCGGCACATTCAGTCGAAGCTCATCGCCGAACGGGACGACCTGCTCTCGGAGATGGGACAGCTGCGGGCGGAAATGGCGAAGCTTCGAGGTGAGGCGGAGGAACCGTCTGCCGAGGAGGGCGAACAAGATGGAGAGGATGCATTTTTATGAAAGACAAGTGTAGTGGGTCGGGGGGTGTATGTTTTGTTTGCCGACACTTTTGTAATGGTCTATTTTGTACTGTACGCCGATATTTAATAAAATCTCCTTTCGGTGTTTTTTTTTGTACGTCTGTCTTTGTTTATAACTGTGTTGGCCGTGCCGAACTATCTGAACTGAGTGTGTTTATTCAGTCGAATGGATCCCCCGGGGTACGGCGATTTGTCGCTTAGTGGGTCTGACACGGCGATGTTCTCGAGAGTGCTATTTCGCCGTGGCGAGATCTGAGCCGTTGAATGTAGGCGCGGATCTCGAGGTGGCTCGCTTTCCAAGAAAATGTTATCTTGTCGTTTTGCGCGAGTGGCACGATCTGAGCCGTCTGAGGAAGATCAGGCACGAAAGTTGAGGAGGAAGTGTGTTTTCCCCGTTTACCAGCTCGGGAAGGCACTTGCTCGGATGCCGACCGGATATGTCTGCCTTCGACCCTCGGCTGTCAGTCAGGAGTGGTCTGGATGCGTGTTCCGGACCTTAGGCATAGTCCAACGGCTGTGGGAGCAATTCCGAACGGCGATCTACCCCTGGTTCGTCCGGAGACGAACCGAGGAGGTAAAGTCGAACCGAGTGTTGGACTCCGAACCATCGGTGTAGTTCAACGGCTGTGGGAGCAATTCCGAACGGCGATCTACCCCTGGTTCGTCCGGAGACGAACCGAGGAGGTAAAGTCGAGCCGAGTGTTGGACTCCGAACCATCGGTGTAGTTCAACGGCTGTGGGAGCAATTCCGAACGGCGATCTACCCCTGGTTCGTCCGGAGACGAACCGAGGAGGTAAAGTCGAACCGAGTGTTGGACTCCGAACCATCGGTGTAGTTCAACGGCTGTGGGAGCAATTCCGAACGGCGATCTACCCCTGGTTCGTCCGGAGACGAACCGAGGAGGTAAAGTCGAACCGAGTGTTGGACTCCGAACCATCGGTGTAGTTCAACGGCTGTGGGAGCAATTCCGAACGGCGATCTACCCCTGGTTCGTCCGGAGACGAACCGAGGAGGTAAAGTCGAGCCGAGTGTTGGACTCCGAACCATCGGTATAGTAAAGAGGGGAGGAAAAAACAGGCAAATTCAAAAACAAAATGGAACTTTCTTTATTTGATATTTGACGGCGAACCGTTTTACATAGTGGGATTCATAGAACAGGTTACAAGTTAAAGGAGAGGAATGGCGCGACACCTCGGATTACTTAGAGAGGCGCCGGGGCGCTCTCTTGGTATTTCAGGAGGTGATCGGCATTCCAGGTCCTCGGAAGCTCTCTACCATCCATGTCCTCAAGTCGATATGCTCCAGGCCGAACAACTTTTGCGACCCGGTACGGCCCTTCCCAATTCGGAGCTAGCTTGCCCCTCTGACTGGGGAGGGATATGGCTAGCTTTCTCAACACCAGGTCTCCTTGTTCAAGGTTGGCGGGTCGGACTTTCTTGTTGTAGGCTAGCTCGACTCTCCTTCTGTAATTCTGCTGCCGAATCGATGCCCTTTCCCTCAGTTCATCTATCAGGTCCAAGTTTCCTCTGAGTTCCCTGGCATTCTGTGCTTCGTCATAGGCGATGAGCCGAGGGGAAGGAATCCCGACCTCGAGGGGTATTACGGCTTCGGCCCCATAAGTAAGGCTGAAAGGGGACTCTCCAGTGGGCGTCCGCTTGCTTGTGCGGTAGTTCCACAACACATTAGGGAGTTGATCGACCCACTGCCCTTTGGAGCACTTGTCCAACCTCTTCTTGATCCCCGCAAGGATCTGTTTGTTAGCGTTCTCGGCTTGTCCGTTCGACTGGGGGTGCGAGACGGACGAGAAACGCTGTTGAATGACGAGGTCGTCGCACAGGGTTCGGAATGCTGAGCCAGTGAACTGGGTCCCATTATCTGTCACGAGGACGCGCGGGACGCCGAATCTGCATATAATGTTCTTCCAGAAGAACTGCACCACTTTGTTCTCGGTTATCGTGGCGAGGGGCTCGGCCTCGACCCACTTCGAGAAGTAGTCGATTGCGACGACTAAAAACTTGAGCTGACCCGGAGCTGGGGGGAAAGGCCCTACCAAGTCCATTCCCCACATCGCGAAGGGGATAGGGCTCGATAGGGAGGCGAGGTTGGCTTGAGGGAGGCGTCGGATGTTGGAGTGTCTCTGGCAGGAGCCGCACTGCCGAACGTGTCGCTCGGCGTCTTGGAGAAGTGTCGGCCAGAAGTACCCGTAATTCAGAGCTTTTCGGGCCAGGGACCTAAATCCCAAGTGTGCCCCGCCGATCCCTTCATGAAGCTCCTGTAGGGCATATTCGGCCTGTTCCGGAGAGAGGCATCGTAGATATGGTCGGCCGTCCATTTGGGAGAAGGAGCGCTTGTATAGGATGCCCTCGATTAAGACATAGCGCTCGGCTCGGGTTCTAACTCGGCGAGCTTCTTTGGGATCTGAGGGCAGAACTCCATCCCTTAGAAATTCTACCAGTGGCTTCATCCAGTTGTCTTGCAGCATGACTGGCAATGACTCCGCCGAGCCTAGTGCCTCGTCTTCGATGCTCGGCTTAGCGAGGACTTCAATTAGTACGGTCTGCTCGAGTCCTTGTAAAGAGGACGAGGCCAACTTGGAAAGTGCATCGGCCTGTGCGTTTTCCTCCCGAGGGACCCGCTGGATGATGGCTTCTTCGAATCGACCCATGAGATCCCGGACCTTGGCGAGGTACTTCGCCATCCGTTCGTCCCGGGCTTCATATTCGCCCAAGACCTGGTTCACGACCAGCTGGGAATCACTGTGAATCCGGAGACGATGCGCCCCAGCGCTTCGCGCGAGTCCGAGACCGGCTATGAGTGCCTCGTACTCCGCCTCGTTGTTCGAGGCCTTGAAGCTCATGCGGATCGCGTACTGTAGGACGAAGCCATCAGGACCGTTCAGGATGATGCCGGCGCCGCTTCCCTCATTGCAAGAGGATCCGTCCACAAAGACTGTCCAAATGGGGGGTCCGTTCGGGACGTGGCCGACCTCGGGGATGGTGGATTCTACAATGAAGTCGGCGAGGGCCTGTGCCTTAATTGCCGTCCGAGGTTGATAGGAGATGTCGTGCTGACTCAACTCTATCGACCACTTCATCAGCCGGCCCGAGGTTTCGGGTTTATGGAGGACTTGCTTGAGCGGTTGATCGGTGAGGACGATGACTGAATGAGATTGGAAGTAGGGCCGAAGCTTTCTTGCTGCCATGACGAGGGCGTAGGCTATCTTTTCTATCCCCGGATAACGGAGCTCGGCATCCCGAAGTACCTTGCTCACGTAGTAAATAGGCCTCTGGGTCCGGTCCTCTTCTCTGACCAGGACAGCGCTCAGGGACTGCTCGGAGGCTGCCAAGTAGAGAAAGAGAGGCTCGCCTGGGACCGGCTTACTGAGCAGAGGGGGGTTCACCAAATAGGCTTTCAGCTGGTCGAACGACGCTTGCTGTGCCTCGCCCCATTCAAATCCCTTAGCGCCTCGGAGTGCCTTGAAGAAGGGAAGGCACTTTTCCCCTGACTTGGAGAGGAACCGACCGATGGCTGCGAGCCGACCGGTGAGCTTCTGCACTTCTCTGACGTTCCGAGGCGGGGCCATGTCTAATATGGCTTTGATCTTTTCGGGGTTAGCTTCAATCCCCCGCTGGCTCACCATGAAACCGAGGAACTTGCCAGAGGAGACTCCGAACGCACACTTGTCCGGGTTCAGCCGCATGTTGTACTTCCTCAACACGCCGAACGCCTCTTGGAGGTCGGCTACATGGTCGGTACCGTGGATGCTCTTGACGAGCATGTCATCGACGTACACCTCCATATTTCGGCCGATCTGATGCTGAAAGACCTTGTTAACGAGGCGCTGGTAGGTGGCTCCCGCGTTCTTCAAACCGAACGGCATTACTCGGTAGCAGTAGAGGCCTTGGTCGGTGACGAAGGAGGTCTTCGGGATGTCCGGAGGGAACATCCGGATTTGGTTGTAGCCCGAGAAGGCATCCATGAAGCTGAGGAGCTCATGGCCCGAGGTGGCGTCGATTAGGGTGTCGATGTTCGGGAGAGGGAAGGGATCCTTCGGACACGCTTTGTTGAGGTCGGTGAAGTCGATGCATATCCTCCACGAGCCGTTGGACTTCTTGACCATCACAACATTCGACAACCACTCGGGATAATTCACCTCCTGGATGAACTTGGCCTTCAACAGCTTATTCACTTCCTCCTTGATTGCCTGCTGTCGCTCGGGAGCGAACTTTCGCCTCTTCTGCTGAACCGGTTTGCACCCCGGCTCGACACTTAGGCGGTGGACGAGCAAGTCTTCGGAGATGCCGGGCATATCCGCGGCCGACCAAGCAAATAGGTCGCGGTTAGCCCGGATGCATCTCACAAGGTCGGAGAATAGCACGGTCGGTAAGGACTTGCTGACGAGGAATTTCCGGCTCGGATCCTCGTCGGAGAAGAGTACTTCTTCCAACTCGTCCGCTGGTTCGGACGTTGGGCGAGCCTTCGGCTCGGGGATCTCGAGGGTCTCGAGCGAAAGCACTGGTCCCCCGGTGGAAGTCATGTAGCACTTCCGGGCTGTTTCCTGGCTCCCCCTGACTTCCCCTACTCCCGACCGAGTGGGGAACTTCATCTTCAAATGGTATGCTGATGGGACGGCCTCAAGGGCGGCCAGGCCGGGGCGACCGAGGATGACATTGTATGCTGCCGGGACGTCAACGACCATGAAGTCCATGGGCTCGGTCCGGGTAGTAGGGGTGCTCCCCGCAGTAACGTCGAGGGTTATTACCCCTTCGATGGTTACCGGGACCCCCGTGAACCCGTGTAGAGTGTATCCGGCCGGTTTGAGACGGTCTCGGGACAGCTGGAGGCCCTGGAAGGCCGAGAGGAATAGAATGTTGACCGAACTCCCGTTGTCAACCAAAATCCTCTGCACCTTGAAGTTGGCCATGCGGAGGTCGATGACGAGGGCATCACAGTGAGGGGTTCGGACTCCTTCGAGATCAGCGTCGGAGAAGGACACGGGCACACCGAAGCCCTTGGGAGGAGGAGCACCGTGGACCGAGTTCACCTCTCGGACGAAGGCTTTCCGGGACGTATTAGAGTTGCCGCCCATGGGACCCCCGTGGATCATGTGCAGAACCCTTTCTTCTTCGAACTCAGGCGTTACTTCGCGCCGCTTGTTAGCCCCCCGAGGGGGAGGAGAGTTCCGATCTGTCCGATCGTTAGCCTTCACGAACTTCGCCAACTGCCCCCTTCGGATGAGAGCTTCGATCTCATCTCTCAAAGCCCGACAGTCATTCGTCTCGTGCCCGTGGTCCCGGTGATACCGACACCACTTGTCTTTGTCCCTCCTCTTCGCCGGTTTGTGCATCCTTGGGGCTGGAGGGAGGACCCCCTCCTTCTCTACCTCCATGAGGATAGTGGAGACATTAGTTGTGAGGGGCGTGAATTTCTCGAACCTGGGGGGAGGACGACGCTGGCCGCCTCCGTCCTTCATAGTCTTCTTGGCCCCCTCTTCCTCCGTTGCCTTCCTCTTCGAGCCGGAGGAGGGTCCTCCGAAGTTCGGGAGGGACTCGGCCTCCTCGGCTCGGATGTATTTCTCGCACCTCAGTAGGAGGTCGGCGAAGTTGGTAGGCGGCTTCTTTGCTAGGGACGAGCGGAGGTTGGAGTTGAGGACGTTCGACTGGAACGCCACTGTTGCCACGGATTGGTCTAAGGAGGCGATCGACCTGACTTCTGCAGTGAACCTCTTCATATAGTCACGCAGCTTCTCTCCCCTTTCCTGTCGGAGGTTCAGAAGGGAGAGACTCGTCTTCTCGGCCCGTCGGCTGCTCACAAAGTGAGTTATGAACAGCGTCTCAAACTGCTCAAATGAAAAGATGGAGGCGGGGGCAAGCCTGGAATACCATTCCCGAGCCGAACCCCGAAGGGTGGCCGGGAAGGTCCTGCAGAGTATGGCATCGGAGACTTGGTGGATCAGCATCAGAGTCTTAAAACTCTCGACGTGATCTACTGGGTCGGACTCGCCTGAGTACGTTTCAAACTGTGGAGGTTTGAAACCCCTCGGTATGCGAGCTTCCATGATTGTCCGAGAGAAGGGCGGTCGGTTTGGGCGAACAGTCCCTGCTCTGGACTCCCCTTCTCGGTCCATACGGACAATGCGCCTCTCCACCTCATGGAGGCGGCGGTCAAAGGCATCGTCCCCTCGCCGGTAACCGTATGACCCTTCGGACTCTTCATCATAAGAGGGAGAGCGTGGACTTCGGCGCCGGTATCCCTCGGATCGGCGGGGACTGTAATGTTGCTGACGACTGGGAGCCTGGAGAGGACTTCGTGACCGGCGGTGAGGACTGGGAATCCGAGGGGGTGTTGGGACCCTCGGGGGGTTTTGGTTGTTGGCACGGGCGTTCAGGGCCTGCAGTACAGTCTCCTGAAACTGGAGGAACTCGGCACGGCTGATAGGTACCTCACGGTCCCTCGTACGATGCCGATCCTCGGGGGAACGCGGCCTCCTCCTTCGGTGTTCGGGAGATGCCGCTCGGCCTCTCCGGTACGGAGATCTCTGTCTGTCTCGGCGACGAGGTGACCGCTCGCCCTGACGCTGTCGGGAGGCCTCCGCTCGGGCCCGCCTCTCGTCAAGGTGCGTGCGGAGGTCGTTCTCCTTCTGGCGGTTCCGGTCGGGGTTATGGGAGGCCATCGAGTCCGAGGACCCGTTATGGACCGAGACATGGTCCTGGATGGGCTGCTTCAGCTTCTGGCCGTTGAGACCGGCGGAACCATTGTTTGGTTGCTGCTGAGGATGAGGAGGCTGGACCGGTTGGGTCGGCGGAGGAAGCCCAGATTGGGGAATTTGGTTGACGGGGGTATCCTCCGTAGGGTCGGCGGGGTTGGCCACCCGGTTGGATCCTTTGGATCTGTTCTTCTTCGGAGGCATGGCGATGGGAGGCGATGAAGGAGAAGCTGAGGTCGTTCGTGTGGTGGTTTCCCACAGACGGCGCCAATCTGTTACCGCTGATTTCGGTGTGGGGGTAAACAGATAGAATTTGTGAGTCCGGGAAACACCTGAACGATTGACTCGATCTCCTTGCTCCTGGCACAACCTGCAAGGAAGTGCGAAACACCGGGGTTGATTCCGGCGACGCACCCTCCGACGCTCTTGTCAGTAATCAGGAAAAGATCAAGAAAGAGCTTAAGTGGTGAAAGAGTGATTAACCTGGTCTCGGTGGTAGAGGGGTTGTATTTATAGTCGCCTTTGGAACCATTTGGGGCCTAATTTCCTGCCTAACAAATAGGAGAAAAATCCTCCTATTCTGTTTTGGGAAGTTAGGCCTTGATTCCCTGGTGAGAGCTAATCAGGTTTATTGATTTGACCAAATCAGTGGCCTGATTCTCTTCTTGGTGGATTGGGCTTGTATCGGGTCGGGACCCGTACCCAATTGAAGTGGATCTATTCGCGGGTGGTTGGTTCTGTGAGAAGGAGGCTCAATACCCGTTTTGGATCCATCTGTATGTGAAATTACCTTTTTACCCCCGTGCTCTAGATTTCGTGATCGATCTGGACGGTCTCGATTTAACCCCAACTTTAGCCATATCAAAAGCTATCAAGTAACTCTCCTTCAATTCCTCCAAAATCAAAGGCCCAGATCTAAACCTTACAAAACACATTCCCCCCCCCCCCCCCCCAAAAAAAAAACAACTCATTTATTTATTTAATTATTTCTATCTCTCCCTCTCTCTCTTTATCTCTTTCTCTCTCTATATATATGGAAACATGGACTTTCATGCCTCAATTTATAATTATTTACAACTAATTATTGTCATACCATTCAAACTTCAGTTACATAATTGTTAATTTACTGTTTACAAGACTTTTCATATGCTGTATTGTTCTGAAGACGTGTCGTAGGCACGTGACCACGGGCAAATCTAGTCTATATAATAAAACACAAAGAAAGCTATCAAATGGTTCTCCTTCAATTTCCCCAAAAATCAAAGGCCCAGATCTAACCTCACAAAACATATTTCCCCCCCAAAACTCAAATTCAAATCCCCACCCAAAACAACTCCTATATTTATTTTTTAAAAAAATTTCTCTCTCTCTCTCTCCCTCCCTCTTCTATTAAAAAAATTAAGAAAATAAAAAATTTTGAAAATTTGAAAAATTACAAATTTGAAAAATTAAAAATTAAAAAACTAAAAAAATTAAAAACTTTTAAAATAATTCGAAAAAAATCATATAATATATTTTTTGCTCTATGTTTGCTACTTCAATTAATTTGCTGGACCTCCAAAACTATTTTATATGATCAAACAAAGGTGCACCGTTCCGAAGACGTGTCGTAGGCACGTGTCAATGGGCAAACCTAGTATATTCCATAATATGATTTTTTTTTATCAAACCATCCCACTTGTACGAAACTTTCCCTGTTTGAAAATTTAATACCAAAAACTAAAAGTCCCTGTCGCTAACCGAGTTAGCGCGCCTAGTAATTTTCTTCGCGCTATCTCAGTTAGCGTGTGCCAAAGGATACAACTTTTCCCCTCAAGTGGGGGTGTGCGAAAAAACTCACCCAATATAGACATGCTAACTATTTTAGCACACCTATTTAAAACACTCGCGCTAACGGAGTTAGCGTTCGTAGATGGACAGTTGGGGAGCCTACTCCTGAAGTAGGGGTGTAGGCAAAAAAACCCAAGTATAGGCACGCTAACTCAGTTAGCGTGCCTCTTTTTACCAAGGCCGTTAACTGAGTTAACGACTGAAAATTTCCAGAAAGTTTCAACTTTCTGGAAATTTGAGATAGTCACACACGTTAACTCAGTTAACGTGCCTATTTTTACCAAGGTCGTTAACTGAGTTAACGACTGTTGAGATATCAAATTTTCAGAAAGTTGGAACTTTCTGGAAATTTCAGATAGTCACACACGTTAACTCAGTTAATGTGCCTCTTTTTACCAAGGCTGTTAGCTGAGTTAACGTGTGTACCTATCTTCACAAACAGACTAATAAAAATCTGAAGCTGGTACCTCAATACATATCCCAAACAATCTCAAACCATATCTGAAGCTGGCACCATTGCCAAGAATCATATCTCAAACCATAACATACTCTATATATCATTCCCAAACAACATATCACAAACAAAAACAACAAATAATCCAGACAAAGACAACAAATAAAGACAAAGACAACAAATAATACAGACATGTTTACAAACAATACTTCTCCAAACAAGTAAAGTTGCCTTTACTTTACATACTACAACCATAAGCCAGAAACATTATAAACTTTGTTGCCCTTCTTCACAGCTCTCAAACAATACAAACATTACAAGCATGTCTTAAACACAGCCTACTAAGCCACCATTCTTCAAACAAAGACAACAAATACATGACATAAACTACCACGATTTGTTTCAAAATTACAAAAAATACATAACAGAAAAGAACAATTACCTACGAAGGGGTAAATAGATTTGGACGTTTCCTTGCACGTTTTGGACGCTTCGGACTTGCCTGAGTTAAGCCGGAGAGGGGTATATTATCTTCGTCAAGTTCTTCTTCTTCCTCTTCTTGGACTTCATCAACCGGTGGAGACGGATCCCTTCTTCTTCGCTATCTTTCTTCGTGTATTATTGGACGTGGACGAGATTTTGTAGCCATTGTCTTCCGCCGACCTGTTTGGTGCACGGGACCGGACAATATCGCATCTATTCTGTTACCTTCATTGACGAGATCTGCTTGTACTAGACATGACTCAACAATTTTATGCTTGAATACTTTCAACGGTTCGGCTACATTACCTTTCAATACTTTCGCACATTCTTTCGCTTGAATCCATGTTTGGGTCATCTACACAAAAGCGAGAGAAACGTTAAAATAAATTCAATAAATAGACGTAATAATAAATTCAATATAAATATGGACATAAAACTTACAACACTCCGAAGCAATGGTGTCTTCGATTGAAACATTGGTAAATTAACAGAGTAGGTGTCTGCTGGATCGGAGGTATGTCTACGTGTCGGCACTTGGACCCGGCTAGAAATTGGCTTTGTAACACCCCGTGATTTCTAAATAATATTATGTAATATATGTTGTAAAAAAGTGACAGATTGTATACTGGATAGTGTATAAAGTAAATGTGTTGGAAATGAAATGTGTATGGAATTAAAATGGAATGGTATTAGATGAGGGTGGCCCACACACAAGGAGAAACAGCATGTAATGCTGCCTTGTTGAATGCTTGCTGAGGTGGCATTTCCATGTGGGGCCCACCTTCGGTTAAGGTTAAGGAGTGCTGTCATGGGATGACTTCTTTTCCTTAACTCAGACCGTGTGCCACCTAGCTTACTCCTTGGATCGAGGGCTAAGTTAGGCAAACCGACCCTTTTAGAACTGCTGAGGGTTAAGAAGGCAGAGGATTGAAGAGAAGTGAGCAAAGTAAGATGGAAGAGAATTTATTCTTCTAGAGAGCTTTACAAGTGTGGCTGGGATTGCTTTTTCTTTAATGGATGGAGCAAATGAGGCTCCTCCCTATTTATAGTGCTAACATGACCTTTCACCTCCTTAAGGGAAGGCTTTAGAATACAAGAGTTCTCTAGAGAGTTCCACAATACTTTATAACTAGGTATACTCATCCAAAAGGTTCTAGTTTGCTCTAGAATGTGCCACCTTGTCCTAGAGAACTCTAGAATGTTCTTGATCCTTCCGGGGCATTCCGGAGTGTTCCAGACTCTTTTTGAACAGTCTGTATGCTTCCGGAAACTTCTAGAATTTGTCCATGACTCTTGAAGATCTAGGAAAAGAAGGAAAGTTAGACTCTGATCTTCACGTTACGAGGGCACCCTAGAACCAGGATCTGGAAAGGCTACTGAGTCACTTGGCTTCGTTCACTCCTAAAGAAGTGAATCCCGGGAAGTGAACTCCGAAATCAGTTACTACTATAAAGGGGTTCAGGTGAGGAGGAATTGAATCTGCCTGGAGCATCTCTCATCGACTCCCCTAATGGAGAAGAGGGTGCTTATCCCCCAATCCCCTAATGTGTCGTCCTCCATGAATGTGGGTGGCACCTGTATTGAGGAATGTATCATCTGTATCAAGGAGTCTGGAAGTCCATGCCTCCCTACTGGGGATGGAGGAGGCTGTGCCCTCGCGGCTGTTCAACCAAAGCTGAGGGAATATTTAGTAGTTCAGAAAAAAGAGAAAGACATCCTCCCCCACCTAAATTCTTGACGTCCTCGTCAAGCCTTAGACTTGAATTCTTTGATCTTGTCATGGAATTGCCATAGGTCTTGTTCTTGCTCCCAACTAAACTCGCTCTCGGGTTAATCCTTCCAACGCACATAGTACTCGGTCCAATTAGGCATGCCCCTCTTGTGAACAATGCAGTCAGCTAAGATCTCATCGACTTCCTTATCATATGAAACCACGTTTGCTGGTGGGGCTCGATGAGATTCGTTCCTCGTTGGGTCCTCCTCGTCCCTACTATAAGGCTTGAGAAGGCTAACATGGAAAACTGGGTGGATCGTCAGGTGCGAAGGCAAAGCTACCTTGTAGGATCTCGTGCCAACCTTCTCCACTACTTGGTACGGTCCCTCATATCTTCATGTCAAGCCTTTGTGAACTTGGCGCGTAGACTTGAATATCTTTTGGGATAACTTCACCATCACCTCGTCACCTATAATGAATTCCCTTGGCTGCCTTTTCACATTGGCCCATTTCTTCATCCATTTGGCCGCCTTGGTCAAGTAGCTTCAGGCAATATCTATCTCTTCATTCCACCCTTTGGAAAACTTGTAGGTTGTCAGGCTTGAACCAGTGTACCCCTTTGCTAGCTCTTGAGGTGTCATCGGTTGCTGTCCGGTTACCAGTTCAAAGGGACTCCTTCGCGTAGCCTCGCTCTTCTGCATGTTATACGAAAATTGGGCCACGTCGAGCAACTTAGCCCAATCCTACTGGTTGGCACTCACATAGTGCCGAAGGTATATATCTAACAGGTGGTTCACCCTCTCTATCTGACCATCGGTTTGAGGATGAAAACTTGTGGAGAAGTGGAGATCCGATCCCATCAACTTGAATAGTTCTCTCCAAAACTTACCCGTGAAGTACGGATCTCGATCACTTATGATGGTCCGAGGAAGTCCCTAATACTTTGCCACATGTTTAAAGAATAACCTTCCTGCTTCCTCGACCGTGCAATCTCTCAGGGCTGGGATAAAGGTTCCATATTTAGAGAATCGATCCACTACAACCATTATGGAACCGCATCCCTCCGACGAAGGCAACGCTGAGATGAAGTCCATGGATATACTTTCCCATGGAATCTCCGGTATGGGTAGTGGTTCCAACAACCCAGCTGGCTTATCTTGATCCACTTTGTCTTGTTAGCATATAAGATAAGTCTTTACATAAGCTTCTACATCGTCCCTCATGCTAGGCCAATAATAGGACCGCTCCACTAATGCCCGCGTACAGTGCGTGCCTGGATGTCCAGCCCACCTTGAATCATGGCATTCTTTCAAGACTTCCCTTCTCAAGTTGTCCCACTTAGGAACATAGAGACGATCACCAACTGTGAGGAGAAGTCCGTCCTCCATCCAAAATCTGCGTGTCTTGCCCTCCTTAGCCGTATTCCCCATATTAATAGCTAAGGGGTCATGACTCAATCCCTCCTTGATACATTTGGTAAGGTCACACTCGACTTGGGTGATGGCCACGAGCTCCGCCCTGCAACTTAATGCATCGGCTACCACATTGGTTTTACCTGGCTTATACTCCATCACATAGTTAAACTCGGCCAAGAAGTCTTGCCAACGTGCTTGTTTGGGGCTTAGCTTCTTCTGATTTTGGAAGTAGCTCGTAGCCACATTGTTGGTCTTGATTATAAACCGGCTCCCCAACAAGTAATGCCTCCATACCCGAAGACAATGGATGATAGCCGTCATTTCCTTGTCGTGCACCGGGTACCTCCGTTCCGTCTCGTTTAACTTCCGACTCTCATAGGACACTGGGTGATCTTCCTGCATGAGTACCCCTTCTATTGTAAAGTCAGATGCATCAGTGTGTACCTCGAACGGCTCCGAGTAATCTGGCAACCTCAGAACTGGTTCCTCCGTGATGGCCTTCTTTAAATCTTTAAAGACTGCTCGGCAGTCGTCCGTCCATTCCCAAACAACTTTCTTCTTGAGTAGGTTGGAGAGTGGTGTGGCTCTAGCCGAGTATCCAAGAATGAGCCGTCTGTAATAATTCACAAGGCCTAAGAAAGACCGTAGCTCAGTCACGTTCTTGGGCGGTTCCCACTCCGCAATGGCCTGCACCTTGGATTTTTCCATATAAATCCTCCCATCGGCTACCTTGTGCCCTAAGAACATCACATCCTGCTGGGCAAAGGAGCACTTCTCTGGCTTGACATAGAGTTCGTTCTCCCTTAGTACTTGGAAGACTTGTCGTAGGTGCTCAACATGCTCCTTCAACGTGTTTGAATATACCACGATGTCATCCAGGTACACCACCACGAACTTGTTTAAGACGGATGGAAGATATTGTTCATGAGGGTGCAGAATGTCGCAGGTGCATTGGTTAGACCAAAGGGCATCACCAAGAACTCAAACGAACCATACCTTGTCAAACAGGTCATCTTAACTTCATCTCCTTTGGCTATGCATACCTGCCAATAGCCCAACCTCAAATCAAACTTTGAAAACCAATGCGCCTTACCAAGTCGGTCGAAGAGATCGGCAACCAACAATATAGGATACTTGTTCTTCACCGTGATTTTGTTGAGTGCCCGGTAATCTATACACATCTGTAGACTTCCATCATGCTTCTTTTGGAATAACACCGAGGCACCATAGGGAGCTTTGGAGGGCATAATGAGTTCAGCATCGAGCAACTCCTTTAACTGCTTCTTCAATTCTTCCAACTCGGGCGGAGCCATCCGATAAGGTCCCATGGCTGGGGGTCTTGCACCCGGTTCAAGCTCTATCATGTGATCCACTTTCCGTCTCGGAGGTAACTTCTTCGGAAACTCCGGTGACATCACATCCTTGAACTCTACCAACACTTCCTTCACTCCGGTCGACACACCCGTCTCTGTTGGAACATCTGTCTCCTTCAAGACAACTAAATAAGTGGTTTCCCCTTTCTTGAGTTGCATGGCAGATACCGTTCTTGACTCCGTCTTCCTTCTCTCCAAAGGTACTATGTGGATAGTAGATCCCTTTGTAATACACATGGTTGAGTCTTTCTCAAATGATAAGGGACGTACCTTGTCCATAAACTCCATGCCCAAAACCATACGGTGGTCATCCATAGGTACAACCGTCAAGTCAATAGTGCCTTCCCATCCTCCAAGTTGGATAAGTACTCCACGAGCTACTCCAAGGATGGGTTGAGATGATGAGTTGACGGCCTTCACCCAACCCAACTCCTTGGCGTACTTGATTCCCAATTTAGCAGCTTCTTCTTCAGTAATGAAGTTATAAGATGCACCTGTATCCACTAATGCCTAGGTGGATCCTCCATTCACCTTGACATCCACGAACATGAGACCACCGACCTTGGTCTCGTTTTCCTTGGACACCTTCACCATCTCATCCTTGGCCTTAAGAGAGTTAAGGAGATGCATGGAACTAACGTGCGTTTCCTCTTCCGCTTGACAAGCCATAACATTAAGGGCCTTCCATTTCGGGTAGTCTCGAATATAGTGCGGTCTGCTACACAAGTAACATTCCGGCTCCTTCTTCTTGCTTCCTCCCTCATTGGGCTTGTCCCTTTTGAACGTCTTGTCATACTTCTTATCTTGTTTCACAAACTTGTGGGGCTTGTCTCCCACACTCTTCTTCTTGTTGCTGCCGAAGTCTTTCTTGAACTCCACAAGGTCCTCTGCCATGGCTATAGCTTCGTCTACGTCTTGGACATTCCTCCTCTTGAGTTCTAAGTTGGCCCAGGATTGTAGCTCGTCCAAGAAGTAGAAAAACTTGTCTTCCTCCTTCAGATCCGGTAACTCTAGCATCAAGGATGTGAATTCGGCAGCATACTCCTTGATACTCCTGATATGCCTTAACCCACGTAGCCTTTTCATAGCTGCATCTTTGGCATTTTGGGGGCAAAATTGCATTTTGAGTTGTTGTTTAAACTCGTCCCAAGTATCCACTGTGTATAGCCCCTTGGCTATGTCACCATGCTTCATTCTCCACCATAATGCTGCATTTTGTTTCAAGTAAAGGACGGCCGTATCCACTTTGGATTGATCGTCCGTAACTCATACAACATTGAAGTAGCATTCGAGGGACCAAAAGAATTTGTCGAGTTCTTTGGGATCACACTTACCTCCATACTTCAAGGGTTCCGGCGCCTTAGTGCGTGGCATCTCCCTTGCAACAGTCCTACCTGCTATTGCTGCCTTGCACAACTTCACCTCCTCTCCTTGGGTGTTGAACGCCACTTGAAGCTGTGCTATCTCCGCCTTGAACTCGGCCCTTTGGGTGTTGAGGACACCAAGGATCTCCTCCCTTAGGCCACCAACATCCTCTCTGACACCGTCCACGATGTCGTCCATGGTATCCATCCTTTCAGTGGACTCCCCCATGGAAATCTCCACCTTAGTCAATCTTGAATCGAAGCTGGCCAAAACATCCATCGACTGCTCCCTCGCATTCTTGTTCTTGTTCTTCTTGGTATTTGTCTCCACTTTTCCCCTATCACCAACAACCTCCACGTTGGTGGTGACATCGCTCACGTTTCCCTCGTGTCCAGCCATAATCTCTGTCAAACAAAACCTTGGCTCTGATACCACGTGTCACGGGATGACTTCTTTTCCTCAAGTCAGACCGTGTGCCACCTAGCTTACTATTTTGATCGAGGGCTAAGTCAGGCAAACCGACCCTTATAGATTTGACGAGGGTTAAGAAGGCAGAGGATTGAAGAGAAGTAAGCAAAGTAAGATGGAAGAGAATTTATTCTTCTAGAGAACTTTACAAGAGTGGCTTGGATTGCTTTTTCTTGGATGGATGGAGCAAATGAGGCTCCTCCCTATTTATAGTGCTAGCATGACCTTTCACCTCCTCAAGGGAAGGCTCTAGAATACAAGAGTTCTCTAGAGAGTTCTACAATACTCTATAACTAGGTACACTCTTCCAAAAGGTTCTAGTTTGCTCTAGAACGTGCCACCTTGTCCTAGAGAACTCTAGACTTTTGGGGCATTCCGGAGTGTTCCGGACTCCTCTTGAATAGTCTGGATGCTTCCGAAAACTTCTAGAATTTGTCTGTGACATATTGCTCCTGCTCACATGAGAATGCTTTGGAGAAAGGTAAGTGATTAAAAATCCTACATCGGTAAGAAATAATATTAAAATAATATATAAATAATAATGCCTATGATCAAGAGTAACCTAATCGGTTAACCAACTTTTGATAGGCAGTCTGTGGTGGGCAGCTGTACTACATAGTATCTAATTTGTCTTATAAATTGTATAAATTGTCTGAGCTAGGGGCAGAGGCATTACAGGCTTGTTGGGGAATGTAAAGGTGAGTCATTCTCCTATACCACGTCATGTAAGGGACATGGGAAGACACATCGAATGGTGGAATATTTGCAATTACGTGATCGAGACGATGGTTCCAAATATCCACGTGTACATGCAATGAAGCAGCCTAATCGTGAGCTACTTGTCGACCCATACCGGTGATACTATGTAGATCGGCATTGTACGGTTGATGGACCGGAATATTCTGACGCAAACGAAACTGACGAAGTACTATATGTGGAAAATAGGCCTCAACTGTACCAAAGTGGATAAGTGGAGCTTTTGTCAACCACAGTTGAGGAGCCGATGTACAAACTGGAGGCAATCTCACTAAACGTTCCTCCGTATATGTTTGCCACTTAACACATTCGTCTGCCAAGTTGTCAAGCTCGTCTCGGTAATACGAGAGGCATCTATTAGGGCTAGCCTTCCACGTCAACGAACCCGTCCAATACACACCTTGCAGTGGACTCATGTTCTCATCCTCGGGAAGATTCGCCCACTTTAGTGATTGCTTTGCGACAACGGGTCGGCCAATGTGTAGTCGCTCCCAACTCCAGACCTGTAGCATCAACATTGGTCCGTTCATCTGCTTGGCACCGAGAGAGCAATTGCAAAAGGCTCTATACAATATGGCCAACGCAGCACTTCCCCAACTGTACCCCCCAACTCCACCAAGATCGGCGATTAGTGGTAGGTACATTAACGGAATGGAATCTCCGGAGGAATTTGGAAGTTAATCCCACACAATTTATAATTCCATGTGAATAAAAAGATTATTTTTCAAAGTTGTAGACCAAAATCCCCAAATTATTCAATATTCTTTCTCAAGCAATATCAAAAATATTCTCAACTAATTATTTGTCATAGTTCATACACAAATTACTAATTGAAAATTTATTAGATTTCTTAACGGTCGCATTAACAATAGTTTGTTCTTGTAACGATTAGGGGTGGACAACTATTATCCGAACCGATCAATCCGAACCAATCCAATCCGAACCGACCGGTTTTTAACCGAACCAATTGGTGGTTTGGGTTGGTTCGGTTCTTGATCTTCAATAACCAACTGGACTGGATCGGTTGTTGGATGGAGCTTTCAAATAGCCGATTAAACCGAACCGACCGTACCTCCATGCATTAGTCTATAAAAATCTAGTTCTCTTTTAATTTCTTTAATATACAAACAGTCATTTCTCATTTTCTTGGAGATACAAACGTCTCCTTTAATTTCTTTAATACAAACCGAGCAGTTGTTCTATCTATGTTTTGAATCTATAATCATGTGTGTTATGTTGTTGAGAAATGCTTGATTTATAGTGTGGCTCTGCTTAATAGAATAATGAAGTTGATGTAATATTTAGTAGTTACTTTAATCAACTCAAGCATAAATTATTTTCTAATTTTTTTATTGTGCCTGAAAATCAATTAGCTATGGTTATTGATGTTTCTTTTATGAGAATAAATTAAGATTACAGAAGTATGCAGGTGAAAAAGCAATGTATGTCACCTATTTAAACGTTATCATCTCAAACAATTAGTGTAAAATTCATTAGTGACTTGTGGTTTTATGAATCTTCATTTAAATTCATTTCTAAACAACAAATAGCATGTTGTTTCTTAAGTGTGATTGAAGTTAATCTTTTAAATTTCAACGAAATTGTGAATGAAGTTGGAGGTAAAAAGTAGCACACCAAACCGACCATCCAATTTAATCTAATCCAAGCTTAATCGGCTTGGATGGAAACCGATCCAATTAAGGCTCGGATTGGTTGCGGATGAGAAAACTAAAAAACCGATCTTCTCTGGATCGGTGGTGGATGGTCCATATTAGGTCGGATACCGAACGATGCCTACCCCTAGTAACGGTGTTTAATTTTATTAATTCGAAATCACAAATTACCAGTTCGGTCTCTCCATGATTTAATAAATCATACAAAAGTTGGTCAACCAATTGTAGGCATTACGAACAAAAATTAAACACACAATCATGAAAAAATAGAAACACAATATGGAATTTAAAATTTGTGTTATCAAAACTAGGCTACATCAAAGCCCTAAAAAATTAAATTTAGTTCATAATAAAATTGCAACTAACAAATACTGTCTTTGATTACATAATAAAATTAAAAGAAAAGAAGAGATACAGGAAGAACTCTATTTTTGTATAAAAAAAAAATTAAACCGAAGTCTCGATTTTTGTGTCGAACAGTAACCCCTGCTTCTCTCTCCTCTTTCTCTGTCGCTGTCCCGTCTCGAACGTCGCGCACGCAAGCAGCAGCCCACGTCAGCACCAAGATCCTCCGCCCTTCTCCTTTGTCCTTTTTTGCCTCGATCACCGCGCCGCTGAGAGACCACGTCACCACCAAAGTCCCCCACTCTCTCTCCTCGTTTTCTCTTCGTCTTGATTCTCGAGCCGCAAAACAGGAGAAGTGCCACGCAAGCGTCAGGCCCCTGCTGTTTCTCTGTTGAAATATATTATTATTATTATTATTATTATTATATTTTTTATTATTAGAGGTAGCCGTCGCTCTTCCTTTTCGTTTTGCGTGTCTCCTTTCTCTTTGAGGCTGATGTATTTATAGGAATCCGAATGTGGAAATTAGGGTTTATTTTTGCAGAAAATCCCACTTCTTCATTTATTTATTTCCTTATTTTGATTTGCTCTTTATTTCTTGCTTCTTTTTCTTCTCTTTCTTTTCTTGAAGCACGTGTTGCACACACGCAATATAAAATCAGAATTTAGGATTTAAAAATAAAATAAAAATTAATTAGTTTAAATTAAACTAATAATAAACACATTAGCTCAATTAAACTTTTTTTTAAATTTGTTTTTTTCATTTTCACCCTCTATTGACAATTAAAATTCCTATTTTGATTTTTATATTGCCAAATTGTAAAATTCAAGTTTCAACAAATCAATAAAAATTAATAAATCACTCTGCTTGTTTTGCTTGTTAATTTTTACTGAAAATCTTCACCTTTTGCATCAAAAAATCTCATTCCTTCAAAAATAATTAATTAACTAAAATCTCTGGAAATAAGATAAGTTATTAACATGATAAACGAATACAAGCAATTTTTATGGATAAATGAGTACAAATATTTGTATAAAAATTATACACTTTTGTCACGCCCCGCTTCCCAAAACACGGAATGCAAGCACGTGACACGGCCCAGCGAATGACTTATGTCACCCATAGGCTGTTAATGATCCAACTCAACAATATAACAAATAATGAAACAACCACGCATGCAATGAAAGTGCAATCACATAAATAATAATATTGGAAATTAATGCATAAAATTAACCAACATTAAATAACTCAACATCTGGAAATTTAATAAACAATCTTCGGGTCGAAGCCCACATTACAAGGAAATAACATTTATCCAAATTTATTTAAAGTCATCAATTGAAACATTATTTATTTTAGCAGCCCAGTAATCATTTTCTTCACCAATGCTGATCTCCTATTCCATCAGGTAAATCTCCTTGGATACCTGTAAGTTGCTCATCTAAAAAAAAGGAAAAGGAAGGTCCTTAGAGCAAGTCGTGGACATGCAAGTGGAGAAACAGTGAAACAATGGAAATAGTGGTATAGCAATGAATTCAAATAAACAATGAAGTCGATAGAATTGAACAGTGTAAAAGAGATATACATTAAATATGATTCACCACAATAACGATAAACAATACCAATAATGACAATAATGATGAGAACACTGTTCATTAAGATAACAATATGCAAAGATGATGTGAGGAGAGCCTTAAGTCTATTATTCATTCTTTTATCCTAGCTAATGCACGTACTACTGCATCCCATACTACAGGTTTCATGCATACAATCAATTTCGTTTAGACCAAGGTGGTAGATTCTATAGATCATGTACCCGGGAACATTATTCAATAACGACCGATAATCGAATCAATCGAGATACTGAAGTCAGTAATCTGCAATTAACCGATGACCGATATAACCAATAACCAATAACCAATATCCGATATACCGATAGTTAGGGAAACACGGGCCCCTCTTTCGAGTACAGTCACTATGTCATCAACTACCCTAATCAACCCTTAACCCCGGCTTGCTTTACTTTCTTTACTCAATTATCATACAATAATGCAATTAATAAGGGACGCTAGAGAAGGTGTCAAAACAATCCTAAGATCATGCAATACACTATATACAATTAAATACACTAAATATAACATTATAAACACAATTGTACATTATAAAATATAGAATCCCAATTCTGGACAGCAGTAGGTTGCTGTACCAAAATCAGTATTCCCGTTGCTACAGGACAGCAACTATGGATCCGTCAGGTGGTCTAGAAACTAGACTCCCGCCCGGTTCCAACGCATACTTAAAAGCTACATTCTGACAACGGTAGCTAGGTAAAATTCAGTGATCTTTATAGGTTTCAGTTTCTAGCTGGGTGTAGATGCTGTCAAATTTTAATTATAAAGGCAGTAAATAAATATTATAAAAATCAGTAAAAATAACTTTTAACACCCTAAACATGTTATTTTCAAAACTGGAATTTATCTTGGACATATATGATTAATAGTTCACTTAATTCATTAGCCTAAGTTGTTATGTACGTGAATCTGGAATTACAGCGCAGCTGTGGTAAAAGGTTCATAACTGGAGTATTATAACTCCGAATTCGAAAGTTTTGGTGTCTATCGACATCTAGACAGATAGGGCTACGATTTACTTTCAGGGAGTTTCTGATTTTAATGAAGTGTTCTAGATCTAAACAGCACGTTAAAGTTCAGATTAGCGTAATTTTCTGAATAGTCTATATGTTCATTTTAATTAAAATGGTAAAAATAAAATTTAATAATAGTAAATTGGAGTTTAATTAATCTTAATCGCAGCGAATCAACCTTAGGTGAACATGGTATTAATATAGGTGATGTCTAACATTTTAATAATTATAATTCAACAAATTAGCAATAACAATCACATTAACGATCAACAAATTTCTACAATCTACTATAGCTATTTGTCATTTAATTTCATGATATGAAATGTGTCTACAATTTCCTATTTTTATAATCAATAACTATAACTATATGGTGTATGAACATCTCTATACATTAGAGGCAAAAAGATGGCACGATGTCGAGACTACCACTTGGATTCGCTCGTGTAAATCCGTGGCATCTCGACGATTGATACAACAATATTTTACGATTTTTAAATAAGATCCACTTGCGGAATTTCAACAATAATTATCGAATATGATACAAAAAAATACATTCGATAGAAGTGACTTGCCTTTTTGTAGTAGTTGATTCAAAATAGTTAAGAATAACGGGATCAGTATCCCGGGGAACAAACCCAAGAGGCACGCGCGAAGACCGTGCGAAGAAAGCTAGCAAATAGCAATAATTTCCCTCACACCGGATCGGCCAGAACACAAAACAACGGAAGGGATCCGCTACGCGCCGAACAGCGAACAGCAGCGGCGGCGAATCAGAACGCTTCAGTGCAGCGGATCTGCACCGAACAAGGAACAGGCGAACAGGGATCTGCTGCGGGTGAACACGGGACAGCAATCAACGGCACGAATCTTGGCGCGATCAAACGGTCCAAATTCTACCCCGCCCTTCCCTCCTTCTTCGTTCGTTCTCTGCTTCGAAACAGGGAGAGAGAGATGGGGACGAGCGGCGACGGCGGGGTTCTTCGACGGCGGCGCTACGTCGAGAAGCGACGCGGCGGCGGTGGCACGGCGGAGGCACGAGGGTGGACGGAAGGCGACGGCGGGACTGCTCTGTTCGTGGGTTCGAACAGAGGGTGAGAGCGGGAGTGGGCGTTGGGGTTCAGCGGCGTCTGGCGACGCAGCGAAGAGGTGGAGGCGGTCAAGGGGGGGTGTGCTAGAGGGTTCGGGGTGAGGTGAGGCGAGGTTGATGGGTTCGAAGTTGGGTAATGGTGGAGAAGACGGTGGATGGTGGTTGGGTTCGATGGCTTGCGGACGACGGCGGGCGGCTGTGGTGGAGTTGACGATGGTGTTGGAGAGATGGGGATGTCGACGAGGCGAAGGTGATGGTCGATGGCTGGAGTTTGGGGAGTTCGACAATGGGGAAGATGAGAGAGCGGAAGGATGAGGGAGACGATGAATGTGGTTTGTTTGGTCCTGTTGGTTTTGTTTTGTTTGTTTTGGATTCGTTTTGTTCTGTTTTAATCAGAGCAGAGGGAGAGAGAGAGAGAGAGTACGGGAGGGAGAGAGATATTAGGGGAGGTTACAAGATAGTGGGAGAGATTAGAGGGCTAAATATTAGGGATTTATTTACCTAATTATTGGAAGTTACTGATTGTGGAGAGTGATTAGGGGAATTGATAGATTAGTCCGTTAGGGAGAGATTGGGGGGTAGTATGGGTTAGTGGGTTTGGGTGAGAGATCCATTAAGAGATGGGTGTTGGGCTATGGGTACAAAGTGAGTCAAATGAGGTC
This sequence comes from Hemerocallis citrina, assembly GCA_017893485.1. Taxonomy (NCBI): domain Eukaryota; kingdom Viridiplantae; phylum Streptophyta; class Magnoliopsida; order Asparagales; family Asphodelaceae; genus Hemerocallis; species Hemerocallis citrina. The sequence goes on along the minus strand of CM030366.1, from coordinate 231,282,330 downwards.
AATTCACAACCCAAGGAGAGATAAGTACTCTAAAATTAATCCGAATTAAGACATACAATGAGTGGATTTTTAATGAGCAATTGAGATGAGGAAGAATTGATAAATAACATTCGACTAAATATTATTTAATACAAAATGGGACAAATGAAATGAAATTAAATTACAATCGAGATTACAATTGGAAATCAAAAATAGAAATAGGAAAAATGAAAACGGGAGTTACAATCCTACCCACCTTACAATAAAATTTCGTCCTCGAAATTTACTCAAGTGGTGATAGGATAACCCCAAAGAACAGAAAAGAATCACACAAAAAGGTGGGGAAACTTCTTCTGGATCTCATCTTCAAGTTCCCAAGTCGACTCACCCGGCGAGTGAGGATTCCAACCAACTCGAACCAACCTGATGACCTTGTTCTTCAGAACCTTCTCTCATCGGTCCAAGATCGAAACTGGTGGGATTTCGCAGGACAAATCTGGCCGAACAGACAACTCGGAATAGTCGATGACATGACTATCATCTCTAACATACTTCCTGAGTTGGGATACATGAAAGACATCATGCACTCCAGACAATGCCGGCGGCAACGCGAGTCTATAGGCCACCTTGCCTACTCGCTCTACAACATCAAACGGCCCAATGAATCTAGGGCTTAGCTTGCCCCCGCCTCCAAACCGGATAACTCCCTTCCACGGTGATACTTTGAGGAACACATGATCACCCACTTCGAACTCTAATGGCCTCCTGTGAACATCTGCCCATTTCCTCTGCCTATCCTGAGCTTTCTGCAGGTGCTTCCTGATCTGGGCTACGACATCAACAGTCTTCGTGATCAGTTCGGGCCCCAATAGCTTTCTCTCACCAATGTCGTCCCAACACACTGGCGACCGACACTTTCGACCATACAAGGCTTCAAAGGGAGCAGCTTTAAGACTTGCTTGGTAGCTATTGTTATACGAGAACTCTACCAAGTGCAGGTGATCCTCCCAAGATCCTCTAAACTGAAGTACACAGGACCGCAACATGTCCTCTAATGTCTAAATGGTCCTTTCTGATTGCCCGTCTGTCTGAGGGTGGAAAGCTGTACTATACTTCAACTTGCTTCCCAGACTGCTCTGAAGACTCTCCCAGAACTGTGATCGAAATCTAGTGTCTCTGTCTGATACAATGCTGACAGGGACCCCATGCAATCTGACGATCTCCTGCATGTACCTCTCCGCGAGACTCTCGGTAGACTGACCAACTCTGAACGGGATAAAATTGGCACTCTTCGTCAGCCTGTCAACAATCACCCAAATGGCATTGTGACCCCTGGGACTTCTTGGCAAAGCAGTAACAAAGTCCATGGTGATATGCTCCCATTTCCACTCCGGAATGGGAAGAGGCTGAAGGAGTCCGGCAGTTCTCTGGTGTTCTGCCTTCACCTGCTGGCAGACCAAACACTGAGACACAAATCTGGCTACGGCCCTCTTCATACCATGCCACCAAAAGTGAAGCTTCAAATCCCGATACATCTTGGTACCACCGGGATGAATAGAGTATGCCGACTGGTGGGCTTCCTCGAGCAATTTCTGCCTAACTTCACCCTTTGGGACACACAGCCTAGCCCCAAAGCGAAGTGACCCATCTGAATGGATGACCATATCGGTCCTTGTACCTGCCTCAACTTCTGCCCTGAATCCCTGTAACTGCTCGTCACTTGCCTGTGCTTCCTTAATTTGCTCAACCAGAGATGACTGCATCTGAAGCATCATACAACTCCGATCGGTACCCGGAAGAATCACATTCAAGTCCAATCTTCGCATCTGCTCAATAAGTTCCTTCTGCTGAGTCAAGCACATGACGACTAGCCTTCTACTTAACGCATCTGGCACCGAGTTCACCTTACCGGGGTGATATTGCAAATTGATGTCGTAGTCGGCCATCAACTCCAACCAGCGCCTCTGCCTCATGTTCAACTCTTTCTGAGTGAAGACATACTTGAGACTTTTGTGGTCAGTAAAGATTTTCACTCGGTCTCCAAGTAGGTAGTGTCTCCATAATTTCAGAGCATAGATCACCGCTGCCAATTCCAAGTCATGGGTAGGGTAGTTCTTCTCGTGCGGCCTCAACTGCCTGGACGCATAAGCAACAACCCGACCCTTCTGCATCAACACTGTGCCTAGACCTCTGCCTGAAGCGTCGCAGTGAATCACGAACCCACCTGATCCATCTGGTATAGTCAGCACTGGCGCTGACGTCAACCTGTTCTTCAACTCCATGAAAGCTTCACTGCAGGCCTCATCCCAAGCATACTTCTGATCTTTTCCTGTCAGTTTAGTCAACGGTCCAGCAATCTTCGAGAAGTCTTGAACAAACTTCTGATAATATCCTGCTAGCCCGAGAAAACTTCTCACTTCTGACACTGACTTAGGCACTGGCCAATCTTTAACTGCTGCAATCTTGGATGGATCAACAGAGATTCCTTCACCCGAAACAATATGCCCTAAGAAAGCAACTCTATCCAACCAAAACTTGCACTTGCTAAGCTTTCCGTACAATTGATGTTCCCTCAATGTCTGCAAGACAATTCGCAAGTGCTCGGCATGCTCATCACGACTCTGAGAATAGACGAGGATATCGTCGATGAACACCACGACGAACTTGTCCAGGAAGGGAGAGAAGACCCGATTCATCAAGCTCATAAACACGGCTGGAGCGTTCGTGACTCCGAAGGGCATGACCAAGAACTCATAGTGGCCATAACGAGTGCGAAAGGCAGTCTTCGGTATATCTTCGGTCTTCACCTTGACCTGATGGTACCCAGAACGCAGGTCTAGCTTCGAGAACACAGAAGCTCCCCCCAATTGGTCGAACAAGTCGTCGATCCTCGGCAGCGGGTACCGGTTCTTCACTGTGGCATTGTTCAGCTCACGGTAGTCCATGCACAACCTGCGACTACCATCCTTCTTGTTGACGAACAGTACAGGAGCTCCCCAAGGCGAGACACTCGGCCTGATGAAACCCTTATTCAGCATCTCCTGAATCTGTTCCTTCAACTCCGCCATTTCCACTGGCGCCAACCGGTACGGGCTCTTAGAAATAGGAGCGGTACCCGGCTGAACTTCAATGCCAAATTCTACCTCTCGATCGGGAGGTAACCTGGGCAATTCCTCCGGGAATACATCCAGGAATTCCCGCACTACAAGAGGCGCAGCCTCACAGTCTGTGTGCAACTCCATTGCACAATCTTCCTCATCTGCTGCCTTCTTACCGCGTCCAAGAGGTGTCTCCCCGGCATGAAACTCGAACTCTGCATGTCCCGGAATCATGAACACTACCTTCTTCGCCCGGCAATCAATAACAGCATGACTTTCCCCCAGCCAATCCATGCCGAGAATTACATCGAACCCTGAATTCCCGATCACTATCAAGTTTGCCTTGAAATCAGTGCCTCCAATAACTAGAGGGCTCTGCTTGCACTCCCTAGAGCAAACGATAACACCGCCACCTGTGGTGATGTTCCAAGCTGCTGGCATGTCACTGCACTCCAACTGGTGATGATCCACAAAGCGGGAAGAGATGAAGGAATGGGTCGCTCCGGAATCAAACAAGACATGGGCGGGAAAGGAATAAACTAAAATAATACCTATGATAGAATCAAAAATATGGGAAGAGATGAATAGGGCAGGATAATAGGGATTAAGAAATGCTAATGTGAAAAGAAACTACCCACTGAATGATGCAAGAATGAATAATAAAATAGGGAACAGATAAATAAAAATAATAAAACATAAATATACCTGCGACGACTTCCTCAGCGGTTTCAGCTTCCTCCGCAGTCAGGTTGAAGGCCTGACCACGACCTCCAGATGGACCTCCCTGAGGAGCGGCTCTCCTCTGACCAAAAACCTGCCTCTGAGGTGGGAGCGGTGGTCCGCCCTGACCATGCCCAAGCGCTCCCTGTGGAGCGGAGCCTCCAACTGGTGCAAGAGTCCTGGACTTTGGGCAATCGCGAACCATGTGGTCGCTACCACCACACAGGAGACACTGACGGTTGGCTGCCCTACAGTTCTCGAGCGAGTGTCCAGTCCTGCGACAGTACGAACAGACTGGGTTCACTCTCTGAGCAGCAGGTGCATAAGGCTGTGCTCTGGCAGGGAAGGTCGACGCTGGCCTCCTGATAGGCCCTCCAGATGGCCTAGCGGTGACGGGATGCGGAGCGGGCCGCTGGTTGGCGCGCTTCCGCCTACTGGCCTGCTCCTGGCTTCTAGCAGCCTCCAGGATATCTGAATAGGAACGGAGCTGCAAGGCAGCCAGACGATCCTGAATATCGAGGTCCAAGCCCTGCATGAAACGGCGGTCCTTATCCCACTCGTTTGTCACCATGGAAGCCGCAAAACGGCTAAGTCGAGTGAACTCCGTAGCATACTCATCCACGGTCCGATTCCCCTGGTTCAAGGTAGCGCCTTGGTTAAACATTGGTATATTTATGAAATAATAATGAAAATTGCATAATAACACTATCTGTCTAACCTGTGTGAGTGTGATGAACTGCCGCTCCATTTCACTTTTCGTCACATCAGGAAAGAACTTTGTGAGAAAGCTCTCTCTAAAGATGTCCCAAGCGATGGGGCGTTCCAGCCTCTCTACTTCAGCTCGCCACCAAATCTGGGCGAGATCAACGAGTTGGATGCTCACGACATCCACTCGGTCAATGTCGGCTATCCTTGCCGCGATCATCAGCTGTTCGGTCCTAATGAGCCATTGCTCGGCTTACAGTGGACCTTCCGTACCTGCAAATTTATCTAGATGTAGCCTCATGAAATCCGCTACATTTCCAGGTCGTGGTGGCAAGACCGCAGGCACCGGTACAGCAGGCTCTCGATTGACAGCTCCCAAGGCCACCCTCATCATTTCTGCATGTTCCTGCCTCATCATTTCTGCTTGTTCCCGCTGCATCTGCATCATCTGTTGCATCATCAGCTCGGTCTGTTCGCGTTGCATCTGCATTATTTGAGCCATAGTGGGTGCCTCTGGTTGGCTGGAAGATGAAGCACCTCTTCTCAGCATCTCCATAATTTGGGCAAGGGTGGGCTCCTCGGGCTGCTCATCACCAGCACGAGAGGTAGAAGCACCTTTTCTAGCCATGGTCTGAAATAAGAATCAAATAGTTAGCATCCAGATTCATAAGTTGGTTATCAATTATCCATGTGATCAACGTGGTTTACATATTGTTGAGTCAGACCGGTTAAACTCAAGCTAATCAGGGTCCAATCCCAAACTAGCTAGAGTCTAACCTGGCTCTGATACCACTAAAAACCTTGTCACGCCCCGCTTCCCAAAACACGGAATGCAAGCACATGACACGGCCCAGCAAATGACTTACGTCACCCATAGGCTGTTAATGATCCAACTCAACAATATAACAAATAATGAAACAACCACGCATGCAATGAAAGTGCAATCACATAAATAATAATATTGGAAATTAATGCATAAAATTAACCAACATCAAATAACTCAACATCTGGAAATTTAATGAACAATCTTCGGGTCGAAGCCCACATTACAAGGAAATAACATTTATCCAAATTTATTTAAAGTCATCAATTGAAACATTATTTATTTTAGCAGCGCAGTAATCATTTTCTTCACCAATGCTGATCTCCTATTCCATCAGGTAAATCTCCTTGGATACCTGTAAGTTGCTCATCTAAAAAAAAGGAAAAGGAAGGTCCTTAGAGCAAGTCGTGGACATGCAAGTGGAGAAACAGTGAAACAATGGAAATAGTGGTATAGCAATGAATTCAAATAAACAATGAAGTCGATAGAATTGAACAGTGTAAAAGAGATATACATTAAATATGATTCACCACAATAACGATCAACAATACCAATAATGACAATAATGATGAGAACACTGTTCATTAAGATAATAATATGCAATGATGATGTGAGAAGAGCCTTAAGTCTATTATTCATTCTTTTATCCTAGCTAATGCACGTACTACTGCATCCCATACTACAGGTTCCATGTATACAATCAATTTCGTTTAGACCAAGGTGGTAGATTCTATAGATCATGTACCCGGGAACATTATTCAATAACGACCGATAATCGAATCAATCGAGATACTGAAGTCAGTAATCTGCAATTAACCGATGACCGATATAACCAATAACCAATAACCAATATCCGATATACCGATAGTTAGGGAAACACGGGCCCCTCTTTCGAGTACAGTCACTATGTCATCAACTACCCTAATCAACCCTTAACCCCGGCTTGCTTTACTTTCTTTACTCAATTATCATACAATAATGCAATTAATAAGGGACGCTAGAGAAGGTGTCAAAACAATCCTAAGATCATGCAATACACTATATACAATTAAATACACTAAATATAACATTATAAACACAATTGTACATTATAAAATATAGAATCCCAATTCCGGACAGCAGTAGGTTGCTGTACCAAAATCAGTATTCCCGTTGCTACAGGAAAGCAACTATGGATCCGTCAGGTGGTCTAGAAACTAGACTCCCGCCCGGTTCCAACGCATACTTAAAAGCTACATTCTGACAACGGTAGCTAGGTGAAATTCAGTGATCTTTATAGGTTTCAGTTTCTAGCTGGGTGTAGATGCTGTCAAATTTTAATTATAAAGGCAGTAAATAAATATTATAAAAATCAGTAAAAATAACTTTTAACACCCTAAACATGTTATTTTCAAAACTGGAATTTATCTTGGACATATATGATTAATAGTTCACTTAATTCATTAGCCTAAGTTGTTATGTACGTGAATCTGGAATTACAGCGCAGCTGTGGTAAAAGGTTCATAACTGGAGTAGTATAACTCCGAATTCGAAAGTTTTGGTATCTATCGACATCTAGACAGATAGGGCTACGATTTACTTTCAGGGAGTTTCTGATTTTAATGAAGTGTTCTAGGTCTAAACAGCACGTTAAAGTTCAGATTAGCGTAATTTTCTGAATAGTCTATATGTTCATTTTAATTAAAATGGTAAAAACAAAATTTAATAATAGTAAATTGGAGTTTAATTAATCTTAATCGCAGCGAATCAACCTTAGGTGAACATGGTATTAATATAGGTGATGTCTAACATTTTAATAATTATAATTCAACAAATTAGCAATAACAATCACATTAACGATCAACAAATTTCTACAATCTACTATAGCTATTTGTCATTTAATTTCATGATATGAAATATGTCTACAATTTCCTATTTTTATAATCAATAACTATAACTATATGGTGTATGAACATCTCTATACATTAGAGGCAAAAAGATGGCACGATGTCGAGACTACCACTTGGATTCGCTCGTGTAAATCCGTGGCATCTCGACGATTGATACAACAATATTTTACGATTTTTAAATAAGATCCACTTGCGGAATTTCAACAATAATTATCGAATATGATACAAAAAAATACATTCGATAGAAGTGACTTGCCTTTTTGTAGTAGTCGATTCAAAATAGTTAAGAATAACGGGATCAGTATCCCGGGGAACAATCCCAAGAGGCACGCGCGAAGACCGTGCGAAGAAAGCTAGCAAATAGCAATAATTTCCCTCACACCGGATCGGCCAGAACACGAAACAACGGAAGGGATCTGCTACGCGCCGAACAGCGAACAGCAGCGGCGGCGAATCAGAACGCTTCAGTGCAGCGGATCTGCACCGAACAGGGAACAGGCGAACAGGGATCTGCTGCGGGTGAACACGGGACAGCAATCAACGGCACGAATCTTGGCGCGATCAAACGGTCCAAATTTGACCCTGCCTTTCCCTCCTTCTTCGTTCGTTCTCTGCTTCGAAACAGGGAGAGAGAGATGGGGACGAGCGGCGACGGCGGGGTTCTTCGACGGCGGCGCTACGTCGAGAAGCGACGCGGCGGCGGTGGCACGGCGGAGGCACGAGGGTGGACGGAAGGCGATGGCAGGACTGCTCTGTTCGTGGGTTCGAACAGAGGGTGAGAGCGGGAGTGGGCGTTGGGGTTCAGCGGCGTCTGGTGATGCAGCGGAGAGGTAGAGGCGGTCGAGGGGGGGTGTGCTAGAGGGTTCGGGGTAAGGTGAGGCGAGGTTGATGGGTTCGAAGTTGGGTAATGGTGGAGAAGACGGTGGATGGTGGTTGGGTTCGATGGCTTGCGGACGACGGCGGGCGGCTGTGGTGGAGTTGATGATGGTGTTGGAGAGATGGGGATGTCGACGAGGCGAAGGTGATGGTCGATGGCTGGAGTTTGGGGAGTTCGACAATGGGGAAGATGAGAGAGCGGAAGGATGAGGGAGACGATGAATGTGGTTTGTTTGGTCCTGTTGGTTTTGTTTTGTTTGTTTTGGATTCGTTTTGTTCGGTTTTAATCAGAGCAGAGGTAGAGAAGGAGAGTACGGGAGGGATAGAGATATTAGGGGAGGTTACAAGATAGTGGGAGAGATTAGAGGGCTAAATATTAGGGATTTATTTACCTAATTATTGGAAGTTACTGATTGTGGAGAGTGATTAGGGGAATTAATAGATTAGTCCGTTCGGGAGAGATTGGGGGGTAGTATGGGTTAGTGGGTTTGGGTGAGAGATCCATTAAGAGATGGGTGTTGGGCTATGGGTACAAAGTGAGTCAAATGAGGTCAATTCACAACCCAAGGAGAGACAAGTACTCTAAAATTAATCCGAATTAAGACATACAAGAAGTGGATTTTTAATGAGCAATTGAGATGAGGAAGAATTGATAAATAACATTTGACTAAATATTATTTAATACAAAATGGGACAAATGAAACGAAATTAAATTACAATCGAGATTACAATTGGAAATCAAAAATAGAAATTGGAAAGAAAACGGGAGTTACAACTTTAGCGAGCACCAACCTGGCTTTTTCCAACAAAGCTGCCCCTCGAGGCTTCAGGGCTCGATGCTCGGCAAGTACTGCGAGCACCCACCTAGCTTTTTCCTACAAAGCTGCCTAACAAAGGCCAAGTCTGGGGGGCTCGACACTCAGTCAATACTGCAAGCACTCACCTAGCCTTTTCCTACAAAGCTGCCTAACAAAGGCCAGGTTTGGGGGGCTCGACGCTCGGCCACTACTACGAGCACTCACCTAGCTTTTCCAATAAAGCTACTTAACAAAGGCTAAGTCGGGGGGGGGGGGGGGGGGGGGGGGGGGGGGGGATCGACGCTCGGCAAGTACTGCGAGCACCCACCTAACTTTTCCTAACAAAACTGCCCCTTGAAGCTCAGGGCTTGGCAAGCTCACCAAGCCGACCCTCCAAGCTCGGAGCTTGGCGGTGACTTCGAGCACCCACTAAGCTTCTCACCGAAGTTGCCTCACCTGAAGCTCTCTGAGCCGACTCTCCAAACTTGGAGCTCAGCGGTGACTTCGAGCACCCACTCAGCTTCTCACTGAAGTTGCCTTACTCGAAGCTCTTCGAGCCAACCCACCATCTCGGAGCTCAGCAATGACTTCAAGCACCAACTCAGCTTCTCACTGAAGTTGCCTCACCCAAAGCTCTCCGAGCTGACCCACCAAGCTCGGAGCTCGGCGGTGACTTCAAACACCCACTCAGCTTCTCACTAGAGTTGCCTCACTCGAAGCTCTCCGAGCCGATCCTCCAAGCTCGGAGCTCGGCAGTGATAACGAGCACCCACCTAGCTTCTCTCCCTAAGCTCCCCTCACGGAGTGCTCGGCGCTTGTCCGACTAAGTTGTCCCTCGGCCCTCGACCTAAATTGTGGCCAGTTCTAAAAACACCCCCAAGGATTCAGAGCAAAAAATCTTCGCCAAATACTCCCATCCTCCCTTCCTACAGAGACAGACTACTCCTACACGGCTGGGTTACACAGCCCTCCAGGAGTGGGGGGCTTATGATATTGTATAAATTACGTGGCCCTATATGGGCCCTTAGATATCCTCAAATTTCGCTCTCCTGTGATCATCTGGTCAAACAAACCCAATGGGCTTCAACCATCTCAGGCCCATGGGCAAACGGGTCAAAACCGGCCCGTTAGGATCTCAGACCCGTTTACCTTTGCCTATAAATACCATAACCCCTCCTCACTTTCAAAGATAATTAATCTTTCTCCACCTGAACCCTAACTACCGTTGCTTTCTCAGTGACTGACTAGATCGTCAGAGGGCCTGTCTCCGGGAACTCTCCCGGAGTTTCTAGGCATTGTGCAGGTACGAAGATCCGAGCCGAGCTACGAAGATCAGACCAACGCCAGTGTCGTGTCTTCCGCTTCACAAATTACAATAATTCACACCTGTTGTCCCCACACCCAAAAACTAGCAGCAACAGTTGGTAGGCGAGATTTCTCTATTCCCACCAGCCCCCAAGGGGTGCTGGGGGATTCTGATTGTTTTAGCCATCTGTGAAACCTTATTTTATATATTTTACTACTTGTTATATTTTTTTTTCTTTCATAGTTATTATTACCATAATGAGATACTAGTGTTACCCTGTGCAAATTGCACAGACTAAAAAAATTGTAATGAACTAATAAAATTACATGGAACTTTAAAAAATGTGAGAGAATTGAGAGAAATTAACTCTTCAAGTGTGTAGTTTATTGAAATTGATCCTAAAAAATGTGCTCGGCCTTTGTATACATCATGACCGGCAATACTCAAGCTTTGACCCGTCTCATTTCAACCTCCCCTTCCCCCCCCCTCCCAAATTCACACCTTATCAGTTGCTTTATTCCTCATCTCTCGTGTCTCCGCTGTCTTCGACCGGAACGACGTCCCCTTCTCCAACATCCTCTTCCACCTCTCCATTCGCCTCACCCTACTCTCCGCCATCTACCTCCTTACCAAATATTATTCTTGGATCTGATACTATAGCCATCCCCATCTTCAACCCGTACTCTTTCTCAAATTCAAATTTCATGATTTCAAAGACACAAATTAGAAATTGAAACTAAAATGAGGTAGTAAATTATGGTTTCAAAAATTAGTACATACACCATACATAGATACAATTGATTTAGTTAAAAAAAAAATTTCAAAACTAATTTTTCACAAACACATTGTGTGGAAAGGTAAAATTGTAAATCCAAAAATATTGTATGTTAATCATTGAGTTGTAGCGGGTAACTCGAAAAATGGAGAGAGGGGTGAGGAGAGAGACTGCCTTTCTTCCCTAGGGAACCGAGCAAATCATATGCTCAGGTTCTTCGACTTCCACCACCTACCCGTCATCAATACAATCTCCAATGGCCTCTTCGAACCCCACGTCATCCCCTTTTCTCCTCGAACTCCCCCCCCCCCCAACATTCTGTCACTACACACCCTACTCACCCTCCCGCTCATCACCCCAAACCCTCATTCCAACCCAAACCCTCTTCCCTATATCCAAAAATCCTACCTTTTCGCCCCAACAAGCACCGATAAAAAAAGATAGAGAGCCGCTGCTTCAAGTGCGGGGAGGGCGACTATGTCATGTCTGAGTGTCAGAGGCTTGGCATCTACTATTTCAATTGCAAGCAGTTTGGCCATAAGGTTGGGGACTGCCCCGTTCATAACAGGATCGCCAAGTTGGAGGTGGATCTCCCACACAACAACGCCATCTCGCAAGCCCTTCCGGCGCTTCATGCATGCACTTTCCTTCACCTTATAAACCCACGACGCATCTCTCACACCAAGGACTTGGAAAGCGCCTTCAACTTTTCCTGGGGGAGGCACGGGCGCTGGTGGACCCTACAGAGGGTATGTGATGGAGTGTATCACGTCCAATTTTTGACGGTGACAGAAGCAGATAGCGCCATTGCGGAAGGGGTCTTCAATTTTTCTGGCTTTAATGCCACTTTCTCCCCTTGGTCAATGGACTATGGTGCCAGGCTCCGCCCTAAACCATGCTTCATCTGGATCAATCTATCACTGCTACCCTTCCATTATTGGAATCAATAATCACTTGAGCAGCTTATCTCCCCTTTCGGTAAACTCATTACCCTCAGCAAAGAAATGCAAGACAGGAAGTCCATGGACCAAGCACTGGTCCTCATTGAGGTGGAGGACCTGACACAAATTCCTAAGACCCTCTCCATCAGGTATACTGCCCCCTGGAGCTCTGTGAGGCATGTGCATGAAGTGCCTATTCTGCGACTTGGTGAGCCCATTCCGGTTGAAGATGCTAAATCGGGCAAGGTGCAACTTTTTGCGACTGCTAAATCTTTTGAGGAGGCCGGAAGCGCGAGTTTGTGGCGTCCAAAGGTGCCATAGGGCCCGAGCGACGCTGGCGATGGTGGCCTTCTTGGCGGGGCTAAAATTTCGGTGGTCAACGAACCAAACCACCATGATTTGGGGGGGGGGAGGTTCCAACGGTTGCGAAATCTCCGCAAGGAGATGGAAAATTTGAAAAGTTTCTAAATATTTTGAATTTGGCGGATTCGAGCTTTAATGAAGGGATCATTCCAAATCCGGCGGTTGTTGCACAATCTAAGGAGACCCCAACACCGATTTCAAATCCTGCCAAGTTGGCATCCCCTGTTGTTCAAATCACAGATTTCTCAGATAGTTGCAATCAAGCACCCCCACATGGTCCCACCAAATCTCCTTTTGCCCATACTATTTCAACCAGAGAAGAATCCCAAGAAGAAGTACGTGAAATGTGTTGGAAGGGTAAGCTTATCACCTTCCCGATGTCTCTGTTTGCCAAAATCCAACCAGCTGTTGAAGGAGCACTCACAGAATCTGTTCAAGAATATCTCAGTCAGTTAAATGCCGTAGCAAAGGTTGTGTTCACAGCAGGTGCAAGTAATGTCAGGGGCGAATGCTTCCGTACTCGCTCACTCCTAAGAAGGCCAGTTCCAAAAGCTGCCAGCTCCCTTATCTTAGCTTCTCCAGGCTTTGACGAAGGTCCATCCAAGAGGCTAAAATGATCAAGGTCGGCAAGCAAGATGAAGAGTACGAGGCCCTTCATGAAGCACCTCTCTACTACCATTAAGAAGAAGACCTCAGGTATCTCTTCTTCAGTTGATTCAGTTACGAATGCTCATCTTAACTAGTTTGAATTGCTTTCGAATGAGGATATTTTAGAAGTAGCTGAGTTGAAGTGGAGGCTAAAGGGCCATGCTCGGTGCACATTATCAAGGGGCAACAGAAGGATTTAGTTGATCATTCATATCAACTAGACCGTTCTGTCTAACTACACAGGCTCACTGATTCTTGGGATCGTTTATGCTTATTTTTTTATTTGCAATTTGTTGCACTCTTTTCTTAATGAAGATATCTAGTTGGAATGTGAGAGGGTTGGGCAATGCTGACAAATGCTCACTCATAAAGGAAGGCATCCGCAGTTGCTCTCCATCAGTCGTTTGCCTTAAGGAAACCAAACTCAGCAACCCTGGGCCCCGTAAGCTCTCTTCGATCAGAGGTAGCCTGATCACAAATTGGATTCAGCTAGCTTTCCTTAACAGCTGTGGCAGAGTTCTCTTAGGATGGAATGACCAGCTCTTGGAATGCACGTACTCTGCTATTGACATTTTTCATTCTCAGCCTCTTTCAAACACCGTCAGTCAGATGAATCCTGATCGATCACAACGGTATATGCCCCTTTTGAACTAGAAGATCCAGACCTTTGTTTCTATGAGATTAAGCAAAGAAGAAGCCAGCTTTATGATGCATGGGTTTTGTGTGGAGACTTCAATGTAACTATCGCAGACACGGAGAGAACCAGTGGTAGAGGTTCCACATGGGACATGAGATTCTTTCGAGAATTCATTCATGATCTTGCCCTCATTGACCTGCCGCTCTCCAACAGGAAGTACACCTGGTCCAACCTCAGATCATCCCCCGCTATGGCCAGGCTTAATAGATTCTTAATCACATTAGCTTGGGACCTCTGTTTCCCTAATTGCATTCAGTACTCCCTACCCCGATATTCTTCTGATCATTGTCCGATTATTTTGGACACTCAGATCATTTCACGACAGGCACATTACTTCAGGTTTGAGAAAGCTTGGCTTGCAAACTCCTCTTTTAATCCTGAGGTTCAAGAGTGGTGGAAAAACTTCTCATGTGCTGGCAACCCGGTAGACATCTTTGCATGCAAGTTGAAGCTTCTTAGGAGGCACATTCGACGGTGGAATAATGATACTTTTGGCCACATCCCAACCCGAAAGAAGCAACTTCATGATAAACTACTCAAGTTGGAGATTGAAGCAGAGCAGCTTCCTGCTTTACCAGACTCCCTAAAGGCTACTCAACTAGAACTCCAGAATCTCATCAAAGCAGAGGCAGTGTATTGGAGACAAAGATCAAGAGTGCAATGGATCAAAGAGGGGGATGCTAACTCCAAATTCTTCCACTCAATTGCTAATGGTAGAAGGAGGCGGAACTTCATCCATAGCCTCAACATTGGTAACACTCCAACAACCTCTTCCTTTATTATTAGAACAGCTTTCGAAAATCATTTTCAGGAGATTTGTGGCACTTCTACACCATCTGATTTTCGTATTGACTGACAATCCCTTTATCCTTCAAATGAAGTCAATTTGGAGCACCTTGATAATCCGTTCACTATCGAGGAAATTAGAAAGGCGGTGTTTGATATGAGCAGCGACAAGGCGCCTGGTCTTGATGGGTTCTCTATGTGCTTCTACCATACTTTCTGGGACACAATCAAGGAAGATTTACTTGCTATGTTGCATTCTGTGCAGAGGGGAGATGATGACCTTGAAAGAATGAATTATTCTAGCATTATTCTTATCCCGAAATGTGAAGGCGCCAACTCTGTAACAGACTTCAAGCCAATCAGCTTGCTTAATTGTTCATTCAAAATCTTCACCAAAATCCTCGCAAACAGACTCAGTCCCATCCTTCACTCCCTAGTGTCATCTTCTCAAAGCGCTTTCTTAAAGGCAAATCAACGGTGGACTATTTTATGGTGGTCCGGGAAGCTATAAACCTCTGTAGACGCAGGAGCTCAGATACGCTCTTGTTCAAGATAAACTTCACCAAAGCTTTTGACACTGTCAGTTGAGAATTTCTAGACCAACTTCTTGTCGGTAGAGGGTTCGATCCGGCTTAGTGCAAATGGATTCATATGATCCATAGAACGGAAAAATTATCTGTCATCATCAATGGTGAGGGTGGGAAACAAATCAACTCTAAGAGAGGTCATAAGCAAGGGGATCCTCTTTCGCCAATGCTATTTATCTTAGTGGTTGATGTGCTAGCTCAGATACTCTTCAATGGTCAGAGAAATGGTGTATTCTCCCAATTTCCTATCAGAGGCGCACTGGCAAACCTGTCCGTCCTTCAGTTTGCAGATGATACTCTAATCTTTTGTCGTGGTGAAGAGCAGGAGATACTCAACCTCAAGGTGACTCTGAAACTATTTGCCAATGTCTCTAGCCTGGACATTAACTTCAAAAAGTCTTCAATCGTTTATTTTGGTAAATCACAAGCCAAGCTTCATGCCTTTGCAACTATTCTAGAGAGCAAAGAAGAATGTCTACCTTTCAGCTACCTGGGAATGCCACTCTCCAAGGGTAAGCTTAGCAAAAGAAGTTGGCAACCCCTAATCCTAAAGATTGAGAGAAGACTATCGGTGTGGAAGGTCAGGATGCTTTCAAGAGGGGGAAGGTTGGTGCTCATTAATGCGGTTCTTAGTGCCTTACCAGTTTATTTTGCATCCTTCTTTAAACTTCCCCTATGGGTGATAAAGTGGATTGACCAAATTCGTAGTCGATTCTTGTAACCCCTGTTTCCATTAATACGTATTTTTTTAAAAGTATTTTTCCGTATTTAAATCCTCAGTATCTTATAACCATTCTTCCTTAATTTATTTTATTATTTAAACTATTTTATAAGCCCAATGTTATATTTTAATTTTATTATTTGTTAATCTGAAACCCAATTGTTTATTCTAAGCCCAATTCCATATTTGATTTTATTTAATTAATCTAAGCCCAAAAATCTAGCCCAATTTCCTAATTAGTTTATTTTGAGCCCATGAACCAAGCCCAAATCCACTAAACCAGAACTCATATAATTGTGCAGACACCTTCCCTATACAATTCCCTCTCATATCCCCAACTTTTCTGTCCCGTACTTCAACTCCCCACTTTGCAAACACATTCCCCCACGCCCCTCCTAACTACCCCACCTTCTACCCCCACTACATTATTATCTATTATATTATGATATAACCCCCCGTTTCCTCTCTTCTCCCTTCCCCTCTGTTCGAAACAAAACAAAACCACACAGGAGCCCTTCCCATCTACCGCCTTCTTCCTCCCGCTCTCCCACACTTCCTCTGTTTCCAAACCCAAAACAGAGCCCTCCACGACCTCTCGCCCTCATCGTCGACGCGCCGCTCACCTTGCCACCAGCGTCGCGACACCCATCTCGTCGTCGTCACTCCCCCATCGAACTCCACTGTCCTCGTCATCGAATGCAGTCCATCGTCTTCCTTGCATCCTCCTCGCATCCCCCCTTCGACTCAGTCACCACCCCTCGCCATCGTCGATGACCTTCGCTCGAAGCTCCACAGTCGCTCATCGTCTCCTTCCTCGAAGTTGGCACCAAACCCAATGTCGAGCCGCTCCGCCACCAGCTCGTCTCCACATTGCGCCTCTCTCCATCATTGACTGCACCATTGCCTCCCTGTTTCCCCCTGTGCTGACCAGTCTGCTCACTCCGCCGTCGCCAGACCCTGTCAGCTCCTCGCTTCGCCACCAGCTCACCCCCACATTGCGCCGCTCCCCATCATCGACAGTGCCATCACCTCCCTGTTTCCCCTAGTGCCACGACCCTCGCCCTGCCACTTCCTCCACCATCGTCTTCCTCCTCCATCCACCATTGTCATCCCTAATCACCTCGGTGTTCTCCTCATCACCTCTCGTCATCGCCTCTTTCTCCGCTCGTTGAGCGCTTCCCGCTCGCCGCCCTCCATCGCCTGCCACCCTGACCTTGCCCCTGCTCCGCAACTGCCTAAGCCGTCCCTCAACCTCCTGCTATCGCCGCCTCACTGCCGAATCGCGAGCCTCCCTGCGCGTCGCCTCTCCCTGAGCGCACCGCCGCCTGCACCCCGCCAGTGTCGCCAGACCCCTTGCCTTCTTGCCCACCGTTCTCTCCCTCTCTCTATCTGTCGTGACTTGGAAGAAGGATAATATGGTGCATCTTGGGTTTTGCTGTGTGTTAAAGTGGAGAGGATCCTATTATATTGCTGTTAGGTGGTTGTGTTGATCCAGTGTGTTACTGTGAAGAGGAGTTGGGTTGTTGTTTATGTGGGTGTTGTGGTGTTTGGTGTTTGTTGGAGGAGCGACCTGATTGTATTGGTGTTTATTGGAGTTTGGTGTTGTGAAGTAGAGTTTGTGTGTTATGGTCTTGGAGTTTGTGAAGGAGTTGTTGCTGTTTTGGAGAAAGGAGATTACTTTATTGCTGTTTGGATTATTTGGAGTTTGCTATTTTGGCGTGGCTGCCACATATCTTGCACGTACTTCGCTGCCCGGGATTCTGATCCCGTTATTCTTGTTCAATATCATCGTTGTCGACTAACAGGCAAGTATCCCCTTATACAAATTTGTTTATTCTAGTACAAGCTCCTCTGCAAAATACCGCAAGTATATTCTTTGACTCTAATTTATATTCATCGATCGAATTGAAACTATTGTTATACATAATCTATTGATCTCGTATTCGTACATGATCGTGAATACTTTGTTGTCATATGCATTGCATGAACACGATACACACATATATACTGTTAGATCTATACAGGAGGTTGTGCATGAATTGCTTGTCTTGTTACTAGTTTGCATGTTGTTATAATATCTTTTTATTCATGATTAAGTTTTGCATATGCCATTGATCACATCAACATGTTTTATGAACCCTGATATATACTTTCCTGCATTGCATAAGTCTTGATACTTGATCCTGTCATATTGCCCGTCCTTGTTGTTGCATGTAGTTATTGTTCATGTTTAATTGTAATAAAAAGATAACAAGCCGGGATATAAGGAGAAAATTTAGTAGTGGACAATATAGAAGAGCGTACTCGGACGGGAGCTCTTGGTTTCCCGATGCAAGTTGCAAGTTACAAGTTGCAAGTTTGCAAAATTTTAGCTTTACATGTGCACGTTACAATTCACACTACATGTTCCACATTGCACGTATCTCGATACAAGATACTATTGACATGATTTCCCGGGTACGTGACCTATAAAATCCATCACTAGTCTAAACGTTCACTTGATTGCGAGTAGCAATCATGTGGTATGGGACGCATGAAGTGCTACCTAGTTAGGTTAATAAAAAATATGAAATTAACACGTACACTTGCATGATCCAATTACATGTTACATGTTCATGATGACTTGCTTACTTGTTTACATGTTACGCATTCATGTTGACTCGTTGTTTGCTTACTCGTTTACATGTTACGCATTCATGTTGACTCGTTGTTTGCTTACTCGTTTACATGTACATGTTCCTATTGATTTGTTTACTAGTTTACATGCATGTCACTTGTTCCGAATTCTGTTTACATATTGTATTTCTCCTATTGTATGATTCTTGATTCTTTGCTCTTTTCCTGTTTTTGTTTTGTTTTATAAATTTTCCGTTAGCTTGTACCACTTGCGGTCCGTGGCTTGCATTAACGGGTACCTCCTTGTTTCTTATTTTTGTAATAATATACTTGCAGGCCCAGATGGAGAATTACCTGAAGGTGTTGTTGAGCAAAGATTTAGTCCTGTTTATTTTCATGTTATTTTAGTTCTTGTTTTATTCATGTACTCATTATTGTAATCCGGGCATGTTTGACCCGTAACTACTGTGTGTTTCCAGTTGTTAGTTATGTCATGTATTATGTCATGTACTATGTCATGTACTCTTGTTATCCTATTGTGATTTTACATTCTTGCGTGGTTTGTTTTGCTAACTTGTTGTTGAGTTAACTATACAGCTTATGAATGGTGTATTCGCATCATTCGCTGGGCCTCAGTTTCGTGCCTGTGTTCCCGTATTCTGGGAAGCGGGGCATGACAATTCTTTTTGGAGTGGCTCAGACAAGGATGCAAGATGTGTGGCTTGCAAGAACTGGAAGGCCATCTGCCAACCAAAGGAGCAGGGTGGTTTGGGTGTTCTAGACTTGAAAGTCTTCAATGAAGCACTATTGTTAAAGTGGTGGTGGAACTTATTCTCCTCAGACTCATTAGCTAGCCAAACTCTAAAGAGTCTGTACTACAGAAGTTCAACAAACAGTCTAACCTGCCCCCCAACGGCATCCAGCTTCTGGAAGGGGATTTACTCCCTCAAAGAACAATTCCTGATCAATGTTCACTAGAAGTTAGGAAATGGAAACCACATCAAATTTTGGACGTCCTGTTGGCTCAATGGAAACAACATTGTCACCCTCTGTCCCTCTCTTGCTGCTGTCGCTTGGAACCTGTAAGCTGAGGTGCTCTCCCAAGGACCTTGGCTCAGTGGCGTATGGCATTGGCAACCGCAACTAAATTGCATCTCAATGCCACAAATTCGAGAAGAAAAGCAGACGCTCATGGCTCTGTTAGCATAACACCAACCCTCCACCTCTTCTGATCACCCCTCTTGGCATCTCACAGCAACAAGGCCTTCACCGTCAAATCTGCTTACAACTTCTTCGTCACCTCTGGCTTACGCTCCCCCTACTACGTGGCAACGTGGTCTTTGGCAGCACCTTCGAAATGCAAGATCTTCATCTGGCTATTGAGTTGGGACAGACTCAATTCCAAAGATTTTCTCCGTTCTAAAGGTTGGCCAGGAGACACAATATGCACAGCTTGTGCGCGTCCTGTCGAAACTGCCTACCACATTTTCTTTGCATGCCCTATGGCCATTACAACCGGGAATTTCTTCACCACACTCTTCAGTATACACTCACTGCCCAATGACCTGCATGAATGCTTTACTTCGTTATTGTGGTGCACATGCACAAAGACATACTTGGCATCTCCTCACTATTTCAATTTGCTGGAGTATCTGGCTTGCTAGAAATGAGCGTATTTTTTTTTGCTAAATCCCTCTCACACTAACAAATCATTTATAATGCATTGTTTTGGTTTCGATACTGGCTAGATGGAGTGGACGGCAGGAAGAAGAAGCAGACACTGATCAGGGAAATTGAGCAGGCAGATGCACAGGATATCTTGCTCAAACAGGCGCTCATGCATATTGGCCAAGTTGAGAGTGGAGAAGGCAGTTGCTCTGGCTGAGGGTACCGTAGAGAGAATTTCTCTTACCTTTGATAAGCAAATTGTAGATACTGTGACTTTTTGAGGGATCAAGTGTTCGGTAGCTGTGCTGATTATACTTGGTCACATTTTGTAATATGTACTGTTATTACTCTTTTTTAATACAGTTTTCTGTGAGGTAGGGGATTACCCTACCTTTTACCAGTCAAAAAAAAAAAAAATACATTGTGTGATACATAGACATTTCATCAAACACTTAATGAGCAAATCACAATTATAGTAATTAAGTTCCAGATTTATAGGTTTGAGGATTTTATATATTTTTTAATGAAAATGTGTGTACTACACGTGTTAATAAATGTGAATTTCTCATTTTGCTCTCCTTGCTTTATTTTAAAATAGAGAAAGAAGAGAGGTTGACTCTCTCACCTATTTAGTATAATATAATAATTTGTATAATATATAGATTTAATAATATATAATATAATGTGGTGCTCACATGTTTAGGAAGTGTGAATCCCTACTTTTGTTCTCATTTTTCTATTTCAAAATGGAGAAAGGAGAGAAGTAGGACTATTAGCTTAAGATATATAATATAATATAATAATATGAATGTTGGATATACTTTCTCATATAATTATGGGTTTTATTTTATTATTTTTTTCTTTAATTAAACATGATGGTTATGCTCTATATTATCTCTCGAAAAAAATTCTCACAAATATTAGTCCATGTATCATTTGAAAGTGCTTAAAAGTGTGAAATTTGGGATCCATACGAATAGTATGCAAATTATATAATCTATTAAACTAGGGGCATTGAGTATGTAAATTGGAGGAAATCCCGATAATGATAGGATTTCTAAAAATATGAGGCTGAGAATTATGATTATGAAAATTTGCATTAACGGGTTTAGCAAATTATAATGCATTTTAGGGAATCATTCATTGTTGCATTTATTTATTTATTAACAATCACATAGTTTTTCTTGGGGAATCCATAATCACAAATTGTATGCTTTTAGGGCGGATTATGTGTTTTTTAAAACATTTGAGTGGTTAATTGTGCAATTGAAGCGGACAAGGAGTTCTCTACAAATGCCCCCCCAAGAGCATCTCCATACACGCTAGCTATTTTGGCTAGCTAGAATAGCCAAAATAGGTAACAGATGGATAATTTGGCTAGTGAAAAAAACTGACACTCCAACCATGCTACCTATTTTGGCCAGCCATAAATGTTTTAATTTTTATTTATTAATAAATAGTTACAATAAGAAAAAGTATCTAGAAAAAATAAAGACATGAGGGATCAATCACCACCAACGAAACACCCTCATTAGTAATCTCATTTCTTTCATAAGCAGCATGGAAAGAAGAAACAAAGAGAATCTCATTGATATATAATCAAACTCACTTGCTGATATAAACAAGTACATCACGAAAAGAGAACTCCAGCCGAAAATATAATCAAACTCACTTGTTTTTTTCAAAAATTTCTCACCTTCTCATTCTTATTGGTCTGTCCAAATTGGTTATGTAATATATAGATATGGACAATACACTGATATTTCGAATTGATTTGGATTTTACAGTTGCAAGGATTTATATAGCTGATAAGTTTATTGGATGGTGATGCTACCGTAATTAACATGGGATCATAAAAAGCATGATAGAAACAGCTTGATGTCATATACATCGATATTTCAAATAGTAGCAGTTCCTATGTTCGTTGCTAATTCTTTTTGGGGTTCGTTTCTCTTGCAGCTTCCACTTGACCAGATTGCTCCAGCACAGGATGGTGTTCTTCAAGTGCAGCATAGGGTTGCAATGGCTGACCCTGATAACAAAGAAAATGTTTTAGCGAGACTTCTTGTCGGTTCCTACCAAATTGGTTGCCTTATTGGCAAAAGTGGTGCCATTATATCAGAAATGAGGAAGATTTTTGGAGCACATATTCGTATGTTGAACAAAGAACATACACCGATTAGTGTTCCAGAGAATCATGAGTTGGTTCAGGTAGATATATTAGCATTCATCTTATCAGCTTAGGATCCATGCAGACTATTATTGAAAAAAATATTAGGATCCATGAGTTGGTTCAGGTAGATATATTAGCATTCATCTTATCAAAGCAATTACAAAACAAATATTCCACCCCAATGCTCTAATTGCAGTATATCTACGTGAAACTGGCTAGCCACAAAATTTCGAATTTCATCAAAGAAACAGGTTGCAGGAGGATGTTTTATACATGCGTTGGAAATTTGTTTCCAATATGATATCCCAAACATAAAGAACAAGAAAAACACCCTGACATGGAGTAAAAGATATACAGGAAATTCAAGAATCAAAGCAAAAGAACTAATATACTACTGGTCAATTAGCAAAACAAGGTATAATACATATGCAGGTCAATTTGTCCTTCATTAACTTCTTAGTATTAAAAAGATCCCTATTAAAAGCTAATGTGTTTAATTAAATGAAACTGATGTGTTTATATATATATCAGTATGTATCTGATACACATATAAAAAGATCCCTATTAATCAAGTTGTAAGACACATCAGTTTCATTCAATTAAACACATTAGCTTTTAATAGGTATGTATCAGTGTGTTTATATATATCAGTGTGTTTATATATATTCTTGAATCTTTAGACATATGCAAGTGTGTTTATATATATCAGTGTGTTTCATTCAATTAAACACATTCAAGTTGTAAGATCCCTATTATATATATCAGTATGTATCTGATACACATAAGTTTCATTCAATTAAACACATTAGCTTTTAATAGGGATCTTTTTAATTTTAAGAAGTTAATGAAGGACATTCTACAAACTAAAGGTATATAAGATTTTTAACAAATCATCTTTAGACATATATAGGTATTGGGGTTTGTGGATCCAATACACGATAATGAGTTGAAGAAGATAGTCGGGAAGGAGAGTCGAAGTGGAAGCAACAGGTCAAGAATAGCAAGAGCTACAGCAGAGTTGCGGTCGATCGTGCGGTCGACCGCACCCCCCAACCACCCAGGCAAAAAGACCGGTCGACCGCGCAGTCGACCGTCTCGCTCTCTGACTCAACTCTGTACCTTGAAGGAATGATCGGTCGACCACGCAGTCGACCAACCCGCTCTCTATTAGATTTCGTGCAGTCGAGGGAGAAGACCAGTTGACCATCAAGATGGTACGGTCGACCGTCCCGACACTGATTGATGAACGACTGAGATGGAAAGTTGTGGAATCCTATATATATTGTATTGTGTACGATTTTAGGGTTAAGCCAAAAGAAAAGAGAGATCTACCAACCGTCAGTAAGAGAAAGGGAGATAAAGAGAAACCCTACACCTTGGTGGCGAGTTCTTGAGAGATTTGTAAACCTAATCTTCATATTTCTAGTGAAAATCGCAGGAGTATCTCTGCACGGGGAAGTAGCCATTGTTTGAGTGAACCTTGATAAAAATCTTGTGTATTCTTGTGTGTTGCTTTTGGCTGTTCTTTGTTCTCTTGTTTTGATTCTATAGTTCTTGCATCTCATCGTCGTTGTTGAGTTTATTCCGCAGTTAGAATTCAACAAAGTGGTATCAGAGCTACAGGTTGGTAGTCTTGATTGATATGGAGGACAAGAGTAGAGTCAAGGAGTTCGATGGAACGGATTTCACAATGTGGAAGATCCAAATAATTGCGTATCTCCAACAGAAGGATCTAGATGATCCGTTGTTTGGTGTGAAGCCAGAAGGGGCGGAGGTCGATCCGGTTGCGTTGGTAGGCTGGAATAGATTGGATCAGAAAGCACTTGAGCAAATTCAGTTGTCGCTGAGCAGGAAGGCGCTATTTCATATTGAGAAGGCAAGAACAGCAAAGGAGGCAATGGAGATTTTGACAAACATGTTTGAGAAGCCGAATGCAGTGAACCAGATCTTACATCTAAAGAAGTTGGTTAACTTGAAGTTGTCAGAAAGGGGTTCGGTTACTGAGCACATCAACAATTTTTTGTATGGTTTACAATCAAATAGAATCATCGGGTTTAAAGTTTGAGCAGAGGGCACAATCGTTGTTGTTGCTATCTTGTCTTCCCCACAGTTACGGCATAGTAGAGCAGACTATTACTAGCACCATGACAGATATGACAACCCTAAAGGATGTTATAAGCAGCATCATGAATGAGGATGCAAGGAGGAAGAGACATGGAGAGACTTCGGTGTCATATCCTAGTAATACCGCGCTGACAGTTGATAACCGTGGTAGAAGTAACAACAGAGGGAGGTTGCAAAGCAGGAATCACAGGTCCAAGTTAAGAACAGGATAACGCAAAGGTGAGTGTTGGTACTACAAGAAGCCAGGACACAGGAGAGACCAATGCGAGGAGTATAAGAAAGCACAAGTAGGGTCAAAGGTAGCCAATGTAGTAAGTATTGAACCCCGTCTAGATAAATTGTGTTTATCTGCTGGATTTAATATTTTGCAAGATGATTGGTGTGTAGACTCAGGTGCTTCTTATCATTGTACTCCCATGAGGGATGTTTTTGAGGATTACAGGACAGGTGATTTTGGTGCAGTTTCAGTTGGTGATATATCCAGTTGTAGGAAGAGGCACTGTGAGAGTGAAGGCTCGCAATGGTGGGTAATTGGTCTTATATGACACAAGACATATTCCGAGCTTGAAGAAAAACTTGATCTCGACTAGCAAACTAGACAAAGAAGGATTCACGACAACCTTTGGGCATGGAGAATGGAAGGTGACTACAGGTGCCAGGTTGGTGGCAAAAGGAAAGCGTGGTGACACGTTGTACTTACTTAGGGGAAGTGATTCAGGTGATATCATTGCTACAACATCAGTAGGTAGTTCCCCTTCAATTCTATGACATGTCAGGTTAGGGCACCTTGGTGAAAAGAGTATCAAGCAGCTTTGTTCTAGGGATCTTCTGTCGGGGCTGAAGAAGGTTGAGATGGATTTTTGTGAGAATTGCGTGATGGGCAAATAGAAGACAATTAGCTTCTAGTTGGGTGGACGTAAGAAGAAGCTTCCGAAGCTAGAGTTGGTACATACATATGTGTGGAGTCCAGCTCAGTAATTCTCTTATGGTGGTAAGAAATACTTCGTCACATTCATAGATGATGCTACAAGAAAGGTTTGGGTTTATGCAATTCACGAGAAATCAAAAGTATTTGAGGCATTCAGAGCTTGGAAGGCCAGGGTTGAGAATGAGACGGGTTGCAAGGTGAAAGCAATCAAGTCAGACAACGGAGGTGAGTACACAAGCAAAGAGTTTGTTAACTATCTGGAAAAGGAAGGTATCAGAGGAATCAAAACAGTCCCTAAGACTCCACAGGAGAATGGTGTAGCAGAAAGGATGACCGCACGATACTCGAAAGGGCGAAATGCATGAGACTTCATGTGGGTCTTCCGGTCCATCTTTAGGTTGCTACAGTTGATACAGCAGTGTACTTGATTAACCGTTGCCCGTCTAGTGTCCTTGATGGGGCCATTCCAGAAGAACTATGGTCAGGTAAAACTGTTAATTATTCGCATTTGAAAGTTTATGGTTGTATGACATATGCACTAATAGACAGGAAAGAAAGAAAGAAGTTGGACTCTAAGTCCAGGAGTGTGTGTTCATTGGCTATGGTGGTGATGAGTATGGTTACAGGCATTGGGATTTTGTGGATAACAAAGTCATTCGCAGCAGGAATGTAGTGTTCAATGAAGAGGTCCTATATAAGGACAGGCACACAGGTCAAGATAGTACAACCAGTTCAGAGTCAGATTGGGGTTCAGACTCAGACTCCGATTCAGACTCTGAAGGCGGCCCTAGTGGTGGGGGTCCTACAGTGCAGCAGCAGGCATAGGTACTACAGACAGCACAGGAGGCTCATGGTGAGCCTATTGGGAATGAGCAAGTTATCCAAGATGAACAGGTACAGCCAGAATAGTTTAGGGAACCTGAATCGGTCGGTGAACCGGTACCCAAGTTGAGGAGATCGACACGAGAGAGAAGGCCAACCAGGATATTTGATCTATCAGCTAGTGTTGTTCACGAGCATGTTCTGTATACGGATTCGGGGAAGCCAGAGACTCATGAGGAGGCTTTGAGGGATGAGGCTCGAATTCAGTGGGAGTCAGCCATGAGGGACCAGATGAACTCTTTGGAACAGAATCAAACTTGGGAGTTGACCAAGTTACCCGCAGGGATGCGCGCTCTTATGAACAAATGGGTTTTTAGAGTCAAAGATGAGGTAGATAGCAGTAAGAGGTACAAGGCCAGGCTTGTTGTGAAAGGATTCTCTCAAAGAGAAAGTGTCGATTATAGTGAGATCTTTCCACCGGTTGTGAAGATGGCTTCTATTAGGGTTCTGCTCAGTGTTGTGGCAGTTGAAGACTTGCACTTAGAGCAGTTGGATATGAAGACAATATTTCTCCATGGTGATATCGAAGAAGAGCTGTATATGAAACAACCCACGGGTTTTGAAGCTAAAGGAAAGGAAGACATAGTATGTCGACTGAAGAAGAGTCTTTATGGGCTCAAACAAGCACCGCAACAATGGTATTTGAAGTTTGATTGCTTCATGAGAGGAAAAGGTTTCGATAGATGCGAAACGGATTATTGTGTGTATGTTCGTAGATATGAAGACAATGATACAGTTACCTTGGCGTTGTACGTGGACGACATGTTGTTGGCAGGTTCATGTATGGAGAAGATCAAGGAAGTGAAAAAGATGCTAGCTTTGGAGTTTTCAATTAAGGACTTGGGTGAAGCAAAGCAAATCCTCGGCATGAAGATCAATAGAGACAGGAGAAGCAAGAAGCTTTGGTTATCTCAAGCGGACTACGTGAAGAAGGTGTTGAAGAGATTCAACATGGATGGCGCGAGGCCAGTCACTTGTCCCTTGGCTGCTCACTTCAAGTTATCAATAGATTTGTGTCCTAAGATAGAGGCAGAGATGGAGGAAATGGCTGTTATTCCTTATGCCTCAGCCGTTGGGAGTTTGATGTATGCGATGGTGTCTACAAGACCGGACATCGCACAAGCAGTGGGAGTTGTCAGTCATTACATGAAGAATCCAGGTAAACAACGTTGGGATGCAGTAAGGTGGATTCTTAGATATCTAGCAGGTACTTCAGATCATTCTCTTTGTTTTGGAGGAGATTCTTTGCATATGCATGGTTATGTAGATGCGGATTTTTTGGGCGATCATGATGGTTGTAGAAGTACTACAGGGTATGTATTTACAGTTGGTGGAACAATTGTTAGTTGGGCTTCGCAGTTACAAAAAGGTTGTAGCGCAGTCAACCACGGAGTCAGAGTATATGGCACTTACAGAAGCGATGAAAGACATGTTGTGGATTTCGGAGCTTATGAAACAGTTGGGCAGGAAGCAACCTATAGGTGAACTATGGTGTGACAGTCAAAGTACAGTTTTCTTGGCGCAAAACTCGGCATATCAGTCTAGGACTCGACACATTCAAATGAGGTATCATTTTGTCATAATGGCGGTTGAGAACAAATGGTTGAAGCTAACTAAGATTCTTGGTACTAAGAATCCGGCGGACATGCCCACTAAGGTGGTGGATAGCAAGAAACATCAGTTTTGCTATACCGCTATCGGATTGTCTCCAGGTTAATTGTTTAGAAGACTCGCTGAGGCACGGGCCTAGACTAGGCCAATGGAAGAATGAAGAACAGGTTAGAGACTTCGTGTATATGTCTCCAAGTGGGAGATTGTTGGGGTTTGTGGATCCAATACACAATAATGAGTTGAAGAAGATAGTCGGGAAGGAGAGTCGAAGTGGGAGCAACAGGTCAAGAGTAGTAAGAGCTATAGAAGAGTTGCGGTCAACCGCACGATCGATCGCACCCCCGACCGCCCAGGCAAAAAGACCGGTCAACCGCGCAATCGACCGTCCCGCTCTCTGACTCAACTCTGTACCTTAAAGGAATGATCGGTCGACCGTGCAGTCAACCGACCCACTCTCTGTTAGATTTCGTGTAGTTGAGGGAGAAGACCGGTCGACCGTCAAGATGTTGCGGTCGACCGTATGCTGATTGATGAGCGGCTGAGATGGAAAGTTGTGGAATCCTATATATATTGTATTGTCTACGATTTTAGGTTTAAGCCAAAAGAAAAGAGATCTACAAGCCCTCATTAAGAGAGAGTGAGATAGAGAGAAACCCTACACCTTGGTGGTGAGTTCTTGAGAGATTTGTAAACCTAATTTTTATATTTCTAGTTAAAATTGCAGGAGTGCCTCTGCGCGGGAAAGTAGCCATTTGATATGGCTAAAAATGGGGTTAAATCGGAACCGTCCAGATTGGGCACGAATCTTGAAGCTCGGGGGTAAAACGGTAATTTCACATACAAGCGGATCCAAAGCGGGTACTGAATCTCCTTCTCACAATCCAATAACCCACGAACGGGTCCGCTCCAACTGGGTACGGGTCCCGACCCGAAGCGAGCCCAGACCAGCAAGAGACAAATCAGGGCCACTGATTTGACCAAGTCAACGGGCCTGATTTGCTCTCACCGGGAATCAAGGGGTTAGTTTCCTAAACAGACTGTGAGGATTTTTCTCCTAGCAGTTACACAGGGAACCAGACCTCTAATCACTCCCCCGGCGACTATAAATACCTCCGCTCTGCCACTGTGACGAGGTTAATGACTTTTTCACCACCTTAAGCTCTTTCTTTAATCACCACTGTTTACTGACAAGAGCGTCGGAGGGTGCGTCGCCGAAATCAACCCCGGTGTCTCGCACTTCCTTGCAGGTTGCGGCAGGAGCAAGAAGGCTTGGGTCAACTGTTCAGGTTTTCTCGAACTCACAAATTCTATCTGTTTACCCCCACACCGAAATCAGCGGTAACAGATTGGCGCCGTCTGTGGGAAAAAACCACACGAACAGCCTCAGCTCCTTCCTTGTTGTCCTCTCCAACCATGCCTCCAAAGAAGGTCAGATCTAGAGGGTCAAACCGTGGGGCTAATCCCGCCGACCCTACAGAGGAAGCCCCTGTCAATCCTATTCCACAGCCCGATCTTCCTCCGCCGGCCCAGCAGGGTCAACCTCCTCTTCCCAAGCAGCAACCCAACAATGGCCCTTCCGGCCACAACGGTCGGAAGCAGAAGCAGCCCCTCAATCCGGACCATGTTTCGGTTCGTAATGAATCCTCGGACTCAATGGCTTCTTATCATCCCGACCTCCGCAACACAATGCTGAACCGCCAGAAAGATGAGGACCTCCGCACCCACCTTGATGAGAGGCGGGCCCGAGAGGGAGCCTCCCGCTAGCATCGTGGTGAGTGCTCGCCTCACCGCCGAGACGGCAGACGGTCTCCGGACCGAAGGGGCCGAGCGGCATCGCCCGAGCGCCGAAGGAGGAGGCCACATTCCCCCGCGGATCGACATCATCGCAGGAACAATGACGCACCCATCACCCGTGCCGAGTTCCTACAGTTCCAAGACACCGTACTGCAGGCTCTCAACCTTCGGCAGAACATCCAAAATGCCCAGAGGGCTCCAACGCCCCCGAGGGATCCCAGTCCTCGTCGCCGAACCCGAAGTCCTTTCCCGGCTCCCAGCCGCCAGCAGCAGCACTACAGTCCTCGCCGATCCCAGGACTACCGGCGCCGCAGTCCCCGCTCCCCTTCCTATGAAGAAGAGTCTGGGGGATCGTATGATTACCACCGGAGGGACGATGCCCTCAACCGCCGTCTTCATGAGGTAGAGAGGCGCATTGGTCGCATGGACAGAGAGGAGGAGTCCCGAGCAGGAACCGTCCGCCCCAGCAGACCCCCTTTCTCTCGGTCGATCATGGAGGCCCACATACCGAGGGGTTTCAAACCTCCACAGTTTGAAACGTACTCAGGGGAATCTGACCCAGTTGATCACGTCGAAAGCTTCAAGACCCTGATGCGGATCCATCAAGCTTCCGACGCCGTGCTCTGCAGGACCTTCCCCGCCACCCTCAGGGGGTCGGCTCGGGAATGGTATTCCAGACTCGCTCCCTCCTCCATCTTCTCGTTCGAGTAGTTTGAAACACTGTTCATAACTCACTTCGTGAGTAGCAGGCGAGCTGAGAAGACAAGCCTCTCCATACTGAACCTGCGGCAGGAAAGGGAAGAGAAGCTACGGGACTATGTGAAGAGATTCACTGCAGAGGTCAGGTCTATCGCCTCCTTAGACCAGTCAGTGGCGACCGTGGCTTTCCAGTCGAACGTCCTCAACGCCAACCTCCGATCGTCCCTAGCCAAGAAGCCCCCGTACAACTTCGCCGACCTCCTCCTGAGGTGCGATAAGTATATCCGAGCAGAGGAGGCTGAAGCCCTCCCGAGCTTCGGGGGGTCCTCCTCAGGGTCGAAGAGGAAGGCGACGGGGGAAGAGGGGTCCAAGAAAGCTCAGAAGGACAACGGCGGTCAGCGCCGCCCTCCCCCCAGGTTCGAGAAGTTCACTCCCCTCACCACAAACGTCTCCACCATCCTAATGGAAGTGGAGAAGGAGGGAGTCATCCCTCCAGCTCCGAGGATGCACACCCCGGCAAAGAGGAGGAACAAAGATAAGTGGTGTCGTTACCATCGGGACCACGGCCACGACACGAACGACTGCCGGGCATTGAGAGATGAGATAGAAGCCCTCATCCGGAGGGGGCAGTTAGCAAAATTCGTGAAGGCTAACGATCGGGCGGATCGCAACACTCCTCCGCCTCGGGGGGCTAACAAGCGCTCCGAGCGATGCGAGGAGACACCCGAGTTCGAGGAAGAACGGGTTCTGCACATGATCCACGGAAGCCCCATGGGAGGCTCCTCTAATTCCTCTCGGAAGGCCTTCGTCTGAGAGGTCAACTCGGTTCACAGCGCCCCTCCTCCCAAAGGTCTCGGCGTCCCTGTGTCTTTCTCCGACGAAGACCTCGAAGGGGTCCGAACCCCACACTGTGACGCCCTCGTCATCGACCTCCGCATGGCCAACTTCAAGGTGCAGAGGATCTTAGTAGACAATGGGAGTTCGGTCAATATCCTCTTCCTCTCGGCCTTCCGAGGTCTGCAGCTGTCCCGGGACCGTCTCAAGCCGGCCGGTTACACACTCCACGGGTTCACGAGGGTCCCGGTAACTGTCGAGGGGGTGATAACCCTGGACGTAACTGCTGGAAGCACCCCTACTACCCGGACCGAGCCGATGGACTTCATGGTCGTCAACGTCCCGGTAGCGTATAGTGTCATTCTAGGCCGACCCGGCCTAGCCGCCCTGGAAGCTGTCCCCTCGGCGTACCATCTTAAAATGAAGTTCCCCACTCGGTCAGGAGTAGGGGAAGTCAGGGGAAGCCAAGAAACAGTCCGGAAGTGCTACATGACTTCCACTGGGGGACCAGTGCTCTCGCTCGAGACACTAGAAATCCCCGAGCCGAAAGCTCGGCCAACGTCCGAGCCGGCGGACGAGTTAGAAGAAGTGCTCTTTTCGGACGAGGACCCGAGCCGAAAGTTCCTCATCAGCAAGTCCTTGCCGACCGTGCTGTGCTCTGACCTGATTAAATGCATCCGGGGCAACCGTGACCTATTTGCATGGTCGGCCGCGGACATGCCCGGCATTTCCGAGGAGTTGCTCGTCCACCGCCTAAGTGTCGAACCGGGGTGCAAACCGGTTCAGCAGAAGAGACGAAAGTTCGCTCCCGAGCGACAGCAGGCCATCAAGGAGGAGGTGGATAAACTGCTGAAGGCCAAGTTCATACAGGAGGTAAACTACCCCGAGTGGCTCTCCAATGTTGTAATGGTCAAGAAGTCGAACGGCTCCTGGAGAATATGCATCGACTTCACCGACCTGAATAAGGCGTGTCCGAAGGACCCATTCCCTCTTCCAAACATCGACACCCTCATTGACGCCACCTCGGGCCATGAGCTCCTCAGCTTCATGGATGCCTTCTCAGGATATAATCAAATCCGAATGTTCCCTCCGGACATTCTGAAGACCTCCTTCATCACCAATCAAGGCCTCTACTACTACCGGGTCATGCCCTTCGGTTTGAAGAATGCGGGCGCCACCTACCAGCGCCTCGTCAACAAGGTCTTCCAAAACCAGATAGGCCGAAACATGGAGGTGTACGTCGATGACATGCTCGTCAAAAGCGTCCGAGGCACTAATCACGTGGCCGACCTCCAGGAGGCCTTCGGCATGTTGAGAAGGCACAGCATGCGGCTGAACCCGAACAAGTGTGCGTTCGGGGTCTCCTCGGGAAAATTCCTCGGCTTCATGGTAAGCCAACGAGGAATCGAAGCTAATCCCGAGAAGATTAAGGCCATATTAGACATGGCCCCGCCTCGGAACATCAAGGAGGTGCAGAAGCTTACTGGTCGGCTCGCCGCTATCGGTCGGTTCCTCTCGAAGTCGGGGGAAAAGTGCCTCCCTTTCTTCAAAGCACTCAGGGGGGCTAAGGGTTTTGAATGGGTCCAACCACAACAGGAGTCGTTCGACCAACTGAAGGCCTACTTGGTGAACCCCCCTCTGCTCAGCAAACCGGTCCCGGGCGAGACTCTCTTCGTCTACTTGGCTGCTTCCGAGCAAACCTTGAGCGCTGTCTTGGTAAGAGAGGAGGACCGGTCCCAAAGGCCCATCTACTACGTGAGCAAGGTGCTTCGGGACGCCGAGCTCCGCTATCCGAAGATAGAGAAGATGGCCTACGCCCTAGTGACGGCGGCGAGGAAGCTTCGGCCATACTTTCAGTCCCACTCGATCGTCGTCCTCACCGACCAACCCCTAAAGCAGATCCTCTACAAGCCTGAGACCTCAGGCCGGCTGATGAAGTGGCCCATAGAGCTGAGCCAGCATGACATCTCTTACCAGCCTCGGACGGCAATTAAGGCGCAGGCACTCGTCGACTTCATCGTAGAGTCCACTATCCCTGAGGTCGGCCACATCTCGAATGGACCCCCCATTTGGACAGTCTTCGTGGACGGATCCTCCTGTAATGAAGGAAGCGGCGCCGGCATCATCCTGAACGGCCCTGACGACTTCGTCCTCCAGTATGCGATTCGCATGAACTTCAAGGCCTCAAACAACGAGGCAGAGTACGAAGCACTCATTGCTGGTCTCGGACTTGCACGGAGTGCTAGGGCGCAGCGTCTTCGAATCCACAGCGATTCCCACCTCGTCGTGAACCAAGTCTTGGGCGAGTACGAGGCCCGAGACGAGCGGATGGTGAAGTACCTCGCCAAGGTTCGGGCCCTCATGAGCCGGTTCGAGGAGGTGCTCATCTAGCGGGTCCCTCGTGAAGAGAACTCACAGGCCGATGCCCTCTCCAAATTGGCCTCGTCCTCCCTACAAGGTCTCAAACAGACCGTACTGATCGAAGTCCTCTCAAGGCCGAGCATAGAAGACGAGACACCCGGCTCGCTGGAGTCGTTGCCGGTCACGTTGCAGGATAATTGGATGAAGCCGTTGGTGGAATTCTTGAGGGACGGGGTTCTGCCCGAGGATCCCAAGGAAGCACGCCGAGTCAGAACTCGGGCCGAGCGCTATGTCTTGATCGAGGGTATCTTATACAAACGCTCCTTCTCTCAAATAGACGGCCGACCAGACCTAAGGTGCCTCTCTCCAGAACAGGCCGGCTATGCCCTACAAGAGCTCCACGAAGGCATCGGGGGGGCACACTCAGGATTTAGGTCCTTGGCCCGAAAAGCTTTGAATTATGGATACTTCTGGCCGACCCTCCTTCAAGACGCCGAGCGACACGTTCGGCAATGCAGCTCTTGTCAGAGACACTCCCGCATCCGTCGCCTCCCTCAGGCCAACCTCGCCTCCCTATCAAGTCCCATCCCCTTCACAATGTGGGGGATGGATTTACTAGGGCCTTTCCCTCCGGCTCTGGGTCAGTTCAAGTTCTTAGTCGTAGCCATCGACTACTTCTCGAAGTGGGTCGAGGCCGAGCCCCTCGCCACTATAACAGAGAGCAAGGTGGTACAGTTCTTCTGGAAGAGCATCATCTGCAGGTTCGGCATCCCTCGTGTCCTCGTGACGGACAACGGGACTCAGTTCACTGGCGCAGCATTCCGAGCTTTATGCGACGACCTTGCCATCCAGCAGCGCTTCTCGTCCGTCTCCCACCCTCAGTCGAACGGACAAGCAGAAACTGCTAATCGGCAGATCCTCGCAGGCATCAAGAAAAGGCTGGACAAAAGTTCCAAGGGCTTATGGGTCGACCAACTCCCCAACGTCCTATGGAACTACCGCACGAGCAAGCGGACCCCCACAGGCGAGTCCCCTTTCAACCTCACCTATGGGTCCGAGGCCGTGATACCTCTCGAGGTCGGAATACCTTCCCCTCGGCTCACAGCTTTTGATGAAGAACAGAATGCCAGGGACCTCAGAGCAGAATTAGACCTGATAGATGAACTGAGGGAAAGGGCGTCGATTCGGCAGCAGAATTACCGAAGAAGGGTTGAACTAGCGTACAACAAAAAGGTCCGACCCGCCAACCTTAAGCAAGGAGATTTGGTCTTGAGAAAACTGGCCATATCCTTCCCCGGTCAGAAGAGCAAGCTGGCTCCGAACTGGGAAGGGCCGTACAGGATCACGAGGGTAGTTCGGCCCGGAGCATATCATCTTGAAGATCTAGAGGGCAGAGAAATTCCGAGGACCTGGAATGCCGACCACCTCCTAAAATACCAAGAAAGCGCTCCGACGCCACTCTAAGTATCATAGGATGTCGAGCCATTCCTATCCTCTGACTTGTAACCCATTTTCATAAATTGTACTATGTAAAATGGTTCGCCGTCGATTATCAATAAAGAAAGCTCTTTCGTATTTGTGAATTCGCATGCTTCTCTCCCCTCTCATCACCTACTTTTTAAATTTTGATTTCAACCAATGGTTCGGAGTCCACGTCCGGCTCGACCTCACCTCCTCGGCTCGTCCCCGGACGAACCAGGGGTAGACCATCGTTCGGAACTGCTCCCACAACCGTTGAACTATACCGATGGTTCGAAGTCCAACACTCGGCTCGAATTTACCTCCTCGGCTCGCCTCCGGACGAGCTAGGGGTAGATCGCCGTTCGGAATTGCTCCCACAATCGTTGAACTACACCGATGGTTCGGAGTCCAACACTCGGCTCGACTTTACCTCCTCGGCTCGCCTCTGGACGAGCCAGGGGTAGATCGCCGTTCGGAATTGCTCCCACAACCGTTGAACTACACCGATGGTTCGGAGTCCAACACTCGGCTCGACTTTACCTCCTCGGCTCGCCTCCGGACGAGCCAGGGGTAGATCGCCATTCGGAATTGCTCCCACAACCGTTGAACTACACCGATGGTTCGGAGTCCAACACTCGGCTCGACTTTACCTCCTCGGCTCGCCTCCGGACGAGCCAGGGGTAGATCGCCGTTCGGAATTGCTCCCACAACTGTTGAACTACACCGATGGTTCGGAGTCCAACACTCGGCTCGACTTTACCTCCTCGGCTCGCCTCCGGACGAGCCAGGGGTAGATCGCCGTTCGGAATTGCTCCCACAACCGTTGAACTACACCGATGGTTCGGAGTCCAACACTCGGCTCGACTTTACCTCCTCGGCTCGCCTCCGGACGAGCCAGGGGTAGATCGCCGTTCGGAATTGCTCCCACAACCGTTGAACTACACCGATGGTTCGGAGTCCAACACTCGGCTCGACTTTACTTCCTCGGCTCGCCTCCGGACGAGCCAGGGGTAGATCGCCGTTCGGAATTGCTCCCACAACCGTCGAGCTACACCGATGGTCCCGGAGTCCAACACTTGGCTCCCAGTCCCCCCAAGCCTACGTCGCGGCTGAATAGGAGGGGTCCACCCCTCAGCTTCTCCAGTGGATTGATGCCGGAGCTACGTTCGGCCACACAATCCGAGCGATCTTGCCCAGCAGCCGAAGCCCGAAGCCCCACACCTTCGGTCGGCTGCCGAGCAAGTGCCTTCCCGAGCTCGCAAACGGGGAAAACTCACTTTCTCCTCAACTTTCGTGCATGATCTCGATCAGACGGCTCAGATCTTGCCACCGACGCTAAACGACAAGATAGCGTTTTCTTGGGAACTGAGCTGCCTCGAGATTCGTGCCTACGTTCAACGGGTCAGATCTTGCCACCTACGCTAAACGACAAGATAGCGCTTTCTTAGGGGCTGAGCCGCCTAGGGGTTCGTGCCGTACCTTGTCATAGTCACTAAACGACAAAATACTGTATTCATAGGGACTCGTTCGGTTCAACACTCTCGCCGACGGAACTAACACGCTCGGTTCGAGGATCTCTGCGCGACCAACACAGTTATAATCAAGACAAATGTGCAGAGCAACGAAAGATATTTTATTAAACAACCAGGCCATAATACAAAGCACATCTTTTCCATGGTTACAAAGTGTTTGCAAACAAAATACACGACGCCGACCCACTATACTTGGCCCTCACATGGAAATATCTCCACTAGACTGTTCGGTCGCCTGTCCGTCCTCCTCGGCTGATGGCTCCCCTGCATCTTTTCGGAGCCTCGCTACCACAGTCTGCAAGTGTCGAATCTCCGAGAGCAAATCGTCCCGCTCGGCTATAATCTTCGACTGGTTGTGCCGAATACACTTGACCCGAAGAGCGTTGCTGAAA
Organism: Hemerocallis citrina; assembly: GCA_017893485.1. NCBI lineage: Eukaryota > Viridiplantae > Streptophyta > Magnoliopsida > Asparagales > Asphodelaceae > Hemerocallis > Hemerocallis citrina. The sequence goes on along the minus strand of CM030366.1, from coordinate 231,245,544 downwards.
GCGGTGTGCGAATCTTCGTCCCGTCCTGCAGGGCTCAACTCGGCGATCCTATTCTCCAGGCATTGGATCTCGGCTTCCCGTAGGTCGAGGACGGACGAAAGGTGGGCCCGCTCACTCTCAGCTCGGCGTAACTCCAGCTCGACGCTCCTGGGACTCAGAGCTACCGTCCCAGAAGTGGCCTCGGATTCAGAGTCATCACCCGAACTGCGGAAATCAGCATAGGGGTCGGCTGCCTCGAGCTGAAAAGAAAGGAAAACGAATTGCAAGTTTTCAATACACTTCCGAGGAACAAGACTTGAAGAATTACCCAATCAAACTTTCAAACTCATATATAGTGTCTTCACATACATCAAGACCGACTCTACTACAAAGTTTTACAACAAATCAGAAGGAACATAAAACGACATGATCAGGACCTCTTCGGAAGGGGAACGCTTCGGTTTAAGGAAATGCGAGGACGACGAGGCCTGCCCTCCGAACTCGACCCTAAACCAACGAAGCGTGAACCCCCTTCGCTGCCGACCCTAATTGTGGCGCCGGTCGAGGCACCGCTCGACGAGACGGCTGCGCTACTCTGAGTGTCGGCAGGGCTCCGCCTAGCCGCAGGCAAACGTGTCGCGAGTTCGTAAAAAGAAATCCCCCTCTCACTCTCTTCGCGAGTGCACGACGTACTGCGGAAATTAGCCCTCTCCGGCACAGGCTTGAGCGACGCGATCTCTTCCTCCAGTTCAATGATTCTGTCTCTCAGAGCGTCGTCCTTCGCTAACTTCTTCAGACGAGAAGGCCTTGACGAGCCAGAGACGTTGGCACTATCGGTCGCGAGCCGTCGGAAGTGGGTGACCTCGATCCCCCTATCTATCGTGATCCTTTTGAGCTTGTCGACTTCGGCCAATAGCCTCTTGCGCTCGGCCGACGCCTTCTCCAGCTCGGAAGATAACTTCTCTTCCGCCGCCGAGCGTTCTTTCTCCGCTAATTCCATGTGTCGGACCTCAGTCAAAAGGTCGTCATTCTTCCGTTCGGCGGCAGTGAGCTCTCTACGGAGCCACTCGACTTCGCCTTCGGGACAAGGAGCTTGGGGGTACTTCCGCAGTTGCCACAGCTCGCGATAATACCTCCGCACAGCTGCCTTCGTCTCCTCCAGCTTTCCGAGCAGGAGAAACCGATTCTGTCGGCTGTTCAAGAGCTCACCCTTCATTTTCGCCAGCTCCTTCCGAAGGTATACAACCTCCGTGATCGGACCGAACTTCACCTGAAAAGAGGAGATAAATCCGATGGGACAATATACGGAAACATCTACAACTAGTCACACGCAAATTCGAGGCTCAACACTTGGATAAATTTTAGCCAAACAAAATGTTTTCATTCAAAACCGAGGAGAAAGTTTTACAAAAGCGGTGGCCAGTCCGCAGTTAGGCTTACAAAAAAAAAGACTAAAAAAGACAACCGAGTCAGGGGTCGACCTTTTTGTCGTTCGGGTCCGTCGACCCCCCGGTCTTGTCCTCGCCATCGCCCTCGCCTCCGCCTTCACTCCCGCTCTCCTCCTCGGAGTCGTCCTCCTCCTCGCCCTCGGCTTCGGTCTCCCCTGGGCCTTCAACACCTTCCGTCTCTCCCTCAGGGTCGAGCAACCCCTCGGGAACCCCCTTCTCCCCTTCCACGGGGTCGTAAAAGTGGTAGGAGGACGTGTCGAAGCCCGGGTTCTTGGCGGCTACGTGGAGCAGGGCTCGACCATAGGCATCCTCCATGTTCTGGAGCATGTGTTGCGCGGCCTCCTCCTGCACAGCCTTCCTCACCTTCTTCACCTTCTTCTGGTGTTTGGCCATGATCTTCTCGGCCCTCTTCCGAGCCTTCTCCGCTTCCGACCGAGCATTGGCCAGCGCCTCCTTCAGCTCGGCAGCCTCCTTCCCCGAGGCCTCAAGTTTGGTCGCCGCGTCCTTCGACAGCTGAATGGCGTCGGCCAGCTGCTTCTCCAGCCCCTCCACTTCAGCACCCCTCTTCGCTGAGAGGAGCTGCTCGGCATCAAGCAGCTGCGTGGCCTTGACACGCTCCGCCCTCTCCCGTTCGTTCTCCTGCTCCTTGTTCGCAAACTCCTCGAGCAGGAAATTGAAGTGGCAGAGGGTCTGAAAAAGAACAGCACATTAAAACTCGAACCCAAAGACTTAGAAAAATTCTAAGAAAGAAATTTTGATGAGGGAGAGCTCGGCCTACTTACCGACATAGTATTCCGAGCAATCTGCATCACGGCGTCCCCTGCTAGCCCGGCCTTCAGGGTCGCTCGGTCCTTTGGGGTCGGCAGGTGCCTCACCGCCTCCATGCAGATGTTGCCGTCGCCCAAGAAGCTGTCGACATTCATCACCTGCCAGTCAGGGACGAAGATCTGTTTATGACACTCGGTCAAGATCTTCTCCGCCTCGGCAGTGAGGGACGGAACTTGGAGGGACAACACCTCCTTCACGCCGAACGCACCGCTCGACGAACCGGGAGCATCCCCCTTTGGGGTCGGTGTCGACGCACCCGAAGCAGGAGGGTCGAGGACCATGACCTCCCCCTGCTCGAGGACCATGACCTTCGGCTGGTCGGCAGCCTTCGCGACCGAAGGTTTCTTCGAAGCTCGGCCTTCCTGAGGCCCTACCGAAGGCCTCTTCTTCTTTGCCTCCTGCTCTGACCTGCCCTTCGCCACCAAAGCTTTGTAATCCAGCTTCATCGTCTCTACACAAGCCGATTGAAAAAACTTAGAAAAATTTTCATGAACTTTAAGCAGAGAGCATAAATACCAGAAGCATACTAGGGTTGATCGGACTGAGACCCCCTAGGAACAGATCCTCCTCGGTAATTTCTTTCCAGCTTAGCGCTGGCAGGGCGAGGAGCTTCTTCTGGACCTCCGCCTCCTCATCACTCAGCGCCGCCTCCTTCTTGGTCCGCTTGGGCAGACCATCCTTTGCCCAAACCGTCGGTATCACCCACGGCGCCGGGGCTCGGATGAGGAAGTACTTCTCCTTCCAATGTTTGATCGAGTCCGAATTCTCGATCAGCTTCACGCCCGTCCGGGGCGAAAGATAGAACCTTTGTTCGTCTCGCCTTGGCTGACAGGGTCGGTAGAGACTCCGAAAGAGGAACATACTCGGCTTAGCACCAACCTCTTGGCATCGGAGGACGAATGCCATGACGTGCCTCCATGTGTTCGGCATCAGCTGGGCGGGGCTCAAACCGTACCATGTCAGGACATCAACAACGAACGGGTGGAGGGGAAAACGGAGTCCGGCAATAAGAGGGTCGACCGGAAAGACGCATACGTCTGACGAAGACTTTGTATTGGCTCGGAAACCTGGCCTGGGGAGGAGCAGTCCGTAGTCGGTAGGGATCCGGAAGCCCTCTCAGATCAGGTGAAGGTCACCCTCGGTGAGAGACGAGATGGTATGGTCCACCTCAGACAACTCCCTCGGCTCGTTCTCCTCCACCAACTTAGCCGTGCCTTGAGTCACTCTCTCCAAGGTGTCCTCGGCATAGTCCCGTACACCTCCCACGTTCGACAGGGAAATGGGCTGCCGACCAAACGCTCCCGCCGTCTTCGGCGTCTCCACGATCGTGACCACGGCCTTACCCTTCTGGGACACCGCCGCGACCTCCTTAGGCAGCTCGGCCGTTTCGCCCTCTCTATCCGGATGAACGACGTTCTGATCGCTCGGCTCCACCACCTCCTTCCCTTTGCCCCCTCAGACTACTGCTTGCTCCAAGGCGGGGGTCTCATCCGAGGACGTAACCTTAACCATTTTCTAAGAGAGAAGGGAGAGGGACTGACCTTGAAGTGATAGATGCGGTCGGAAAGTTCGCCGGAAACAAGAAACGCCTTGCCGCGTCAGCTAGCACCACCACCAAGGAGCTAAAAACTTCGAAGGCGAAGAGTGAGAACTGAAGAGAGAGAGTAAAAGTAAAAAATGAGATTTGGTCTGAGGGGGGTGAAGATTTATAGTAAAAAAGAACGTCCCTTGGACTTCCAAATGAAAAAGTGCGACTCTTGGGCCGCTCTCGAAACGTTGCGAAGGCCCAACACAACTACCTTCTTCGCCAAGACAACTAGCTCGGCAAATCGGGACTAGAGGCCGAGCCATGCGCCATCCGACCACGTCAGCAAAGAGACCGGTCGGCTACCGAGCAAGTACCAATCCGAGCTAGCAAATGGGGAAAACTCACTTTCTCCTCAAAAATCGTGCCTGATCTCGATCAGACGGCCCAGATCTCGCCGAGGGCACTAAACGACAAGATAGTGTTTTCTCGAGAAATGTGCCCGTCTCGAGATGCGCGACGTCATCCAACGGTACAAATTGCCTCAAGTCGCTCGGATGGCCTACACTTCCTCCATACCCCACCTCTGTCTGAAGAAACCAGAAAAAATTTTAATTCAAAGTTTTAAGGCACCGCCTTCGGCGTGCCCCCCAGGCCCCATGTCTCGGTCGGTATTCCGCCAACCCATTGGGCCCGGTCAAAAACAGATCGGCACACCCCCCATCTCTAACTCCTTCGGGCCGACGTCCATCGGAAGACCTTGGCCCGGAAGGAAGACAGAGATGGGAAGAGGCCCATCATTCCGAAGCTGCTGCAGTCCCTTGGTTCCGGACTAGGGTCATCACCTCTTCTACCATGACCCCCCCCCCGACCCTGACACCCACGAAGGGGCCCTCAGAATCGGGTGAAGATCTTGGTGGAAGAACGACCACCCGTCCTACCGAAACAGATTGTCCCCTTCAGATCCGGACTTCGGTAGTCTACCCTTCGGCCCAAATCTCCCCTGACCCTGACACATCCATCCGAACCATCAGAGTCAGGAGAAGATTTGGGCTGGAGAACAACCACCAGTCGTCCTGAAGCAAGCCCTCCCCTGGGACCGGACTTGGGTCATCACCTCTCCTACCATGACCCTCCGATTCTAACACCCACGCCGAGGCCGTCAGAATCGGGAGAAGATCATGGTAGGAGAACGACCACCCGTCCAACCGAGGCTCGTCCCACAAATCTAGACTCTGGTAATCACCCCTTCTACCAGGATCACCCCCGATCTTGACACCCGGATCGGGCCGGTCAAAATCGGGTGATGATCATGGCGGAAGGGTAACCACCCGTCCTTCCGATGTAGCTCACCCCTCGGACTCGGACATGGATCATCAGCTCTTCCACCATGATCTCCACCGACCCTGACACCCACCGAGGGGCAACCAGAGTCGGTAGAAGATCTTGGTGGAAGAACGACCACCCGTCCTTCCGAGGCACCTCGCCCCTCGGGTCCGGACTATGGTCGTCACCTCTACTGCCTTATTCTCTCCCGCTCCTGACATCCCCTTTCGAGCCGTGAGGAACAAGAAAAGAACAAGGCAACAGAGGGACCACCCGTCCCTCCGAAGTAACTCATCCCTCAGGTTCGAACTACGGTCGTCACCACTACTGCCTCGTTCCCCCCCGCTCCTGACATCCACTTTGGGGCCGTCTGGAATGGGAGAAGAAAAAGGCAAAAGAGCAACCACCCCTTCGGACCTCGAAAGATAAGTTACCCAAGGCCAATGCCTCCGAGGTTTGAAACTCTACATTGTTGCGATTGAAATAACAAAGGGAGTGGAGTACTTATAAGCTCCCCTCCAAGGCCTGACCATTATGACCCTCGGAAGTTGAAACGCCACGCATTAATTGAAGGAGTTATCCTTAATGACCTGGGAAAGGTGGAACGCCGCACAAACCCTGGGGCACCATTAATGTCCTTGGGAACAGAATCGTCTCTAGACAGATTGCACCACGTCGCTCGACTTGCCGAGACCCCCTCTCTTCGGTCGGCATCCGAGCAAGTGCCTTTCCGAGCTCGCAAACGGGGAAAACTCACTTTCTCCTCAAAAATCGCGTCTGATCTCGATCAGACGGCCCAGATCTCGCCGAGGACACTAAACCACAAGATAGTGTTTTCTTGAGAAATGTGCCCGTCTTGAGATGCGCGTCATCATCCAATGGCTCAGATCGCGCCACGTCACTCAACTTGCCGAGACCCCCTGTCTTCGGTCGGCGTCCGAGCAAGTGCCTTTCCGAGCTCGCAAACGGGGAAAACTCACTTTCTCCTCAAAAATCGCGTCTGATCTCGATCAGACGGCCCAGATCTCGCCGAGGACACTAAACGACAAGATAGTGTTTTCTTGAGAAATGTGCCCGGCTTGAGATGCGCGTCGTCATCCAATGGCTCAGATCGTGCCACATCACTCAACTTGCCGAGACCCCCTGTCTTCGGTCGGCGTCCGAGCAAGTGCCTTTCCGAACTCGCAAACAAGGAAAACTCACTTTCTCCTTAAAAATCGCGCCTGATCTCGATCAGACGGCCCAGATCTCGCCGAGGACACTAAACGACAAGATAGTATTTTCTTGAGAAATGTGCCCGTCTCGAGATGCGCGTCGTCATCCGACGGCTCAGATTGTGCCACGTCGCTCGGCCTGCCGAGACCCCCTGTCTTCGGTCGGCGGCCGAGCAAGTGCCTTTCTGAGCTCGCAAACGGAGAAAAAAGACACCGAGCTACTCCAACCGCTGGATCACTCAAAAATTCGCGCCCGTCTATGATCAACGGCCCGGATCGATCCACGTCATAAATCGGTATTTAAAATCATTTTTTATCTATTTTAATCGATTTATTTATTTAAAAATTGCGAAAAATTGCTAAAAATTCGGAAAAATTAACTAAAAAATCTGGAAAATAATTAAAATTCGGGGGTATATTTCTGAGCCCCTGAACGAACAATTATTGCCTAGAGTGCACTGTTAAGGCCCCCGAACGATTAGTAAACACATCGCAAAATTAAGTAAATAATCCGAAAAAATAGATAAAAGCCGTCAAATACTCGATATGGCTAGGAAACAGCACATGGCATCAAAAAATTACCTCATGATATGGCTAAAAATGGGGTTAAATCGGGACCGTCCAGATCGAGCACGAATCCTAAAGCATGGGGGTAAAAAAGTAATTTCACATACAGATGGATCCAAAACGGGTATTGGGCCTCCTTCTCACAGGACCAACCACCCGAACAGATCCGCTTCAACCGGGCATGGGTCCCGACCCGATACAAGCCCGATCCACCAAGAGAGGAGAATCAGGCCACTGATTTGATCAAATCAAATCAATAAACCTGATTGGCTCTCACCAGGGAATCAGGGGCTAACTTCCCAAAAACAGAATAAGAGGATTTTCCTCCTAACTGTTAGGCAGGAAATCAGGCCCCAAATCATTCCAAAGGCGACTATAAATACAGCCCCTCTACCACCAAGACCAGGTTAATCACTTTTTCACCCCTTAAGCTCTTTCTTAATCTTTTGCTGATTACTGACAAGAGCGTCGGAGGGTGCGTCGCCGGAATCAACCCCGGTGTCTCGCACTTCCTTGCAGGTTGCGGCAGGAGCAAGAAGGCCGAGTCAGCTGTTCAGGTTTTCCTCGGATCCACAAATTCTATCTGTTTACCCCCACACCGAAATCAGTGGTAACAGATTGGCGCCGTCTGTGGGAATCGCCACACGAACAGTCTCAGCCCATTCTCCGCCGTCCTCTGCAGCCATGCCGCCGAAGAAGAACAGATCCAGAGGGTCGAACCGTGGGGGCAACCCCACCGACCCGGCAAATGAAGCTCCGGTCAATCCTGTCCTTCAGTCTGACCTCCCTCCGCTGACCCAGCAGGTCCCTCCTCCTCCTCCTCCCAAGCAGCAGCCCAACAACGGTCCGTCCGGTCACAACGGTCGGAAGGAGAAGCAGCCTCTCAATCCGGGCCACGTCTCAGTCCATAATGGGTCCTCGGACTCGATGGCTTCTCATCACCCCGACCTCCGCATCACACTCCAAAACCGCCATAAGGACGACGACCTCCGTACCCATCTTGACGAGAGGCGGGCCCGAGAGGGAGCCTCCCGCCAGCGTCAAGGTGAGCGGTCGCCACGTCGTCGGGACGGCAGAAGGTCCCCGGAACGCAGAGGCCGAGCGGCGTCCCCTGAGCGCCGAAGGAGGAGGTCCCGGTCCCCCAGGGATCGGCGCCATCCGAGGGACCGAGATATGCCCATCAGCCGAGCCGAGTTCCTCCAGTTTCAAGAGACCGTTCTGCAGGCCCTCAACCTCCGACAGAACGCCCAGAATGCTCAGAGGGTTCCGACGCCCCCCAGGGATCCCAGTCCCCGGCGCCGAACCCGGAGTCCTTCCCCGGCTCCCAGCCGACAGCAGCGGCAACAGAGTCCTCGGTGCTCCTAGGAATACCGGCGCCGCAGTCCACGCTCCCCTTCCTACGAAGAGGAGTCCGGAGGGTCGTACGGCTACCAGCGGAGGGACGACGCGCTCATCCGCCGTATCCATGAGGTGGAGAGGCGCATCGGCCGCATGGACAGGGAGGAAGAGTCCCGAGCCGGAACCTTCCGTCCCAGCCGACCCCCCTTCTCAAGGTCGATCATGGAGGCCCATATACCGAGGAACTTCAAACCGCCATAGTTTGAAACATACTCTGGGGAGTCCGACCCAGTCGACCACGTCGAGAGCTTCAAGACCCTGATGCTGATCCATCAAGCTTCCGACGCAGTGCTCTGCAGGACCTTCCCTGCCACCCTCAGGGGGTCGGCTCGGGAATGGTATTCTAGACTCGCCCCCTCATCCATCTTCTCGTTTGAACAGTTCGAGACGCTGTTCATCACTCACTTCGTGAGTAGCCGGCGAGCCGAGAAGACGAGTCTTTCCCTACTGAACCTGCGGCAGGAGAAGGAAGAAAAGCTGCGGGACTATGTGAAAAGGTTTACCGCAGAAGTCAGGTCAATTGCTTCCTTAGACCAGTCCGTGGCCACCGTGGCGTTCCAGTCGAACGTCCTTAACGCCAACCTCCGATCATCCCTGGCCAAAAAGCCCCCCCAAGACTTCGCCGACCTCCTCCTGAGGTGCGAGAAGTACATCCGGGCAGAGGAGGCCGAAACCCTTCCCAACTTCGGGGGGCCCTCCGCTGGGTCGAAGAGGAAGGCGACCGGGGAAGAAGGGTCCAAGAAAGCTCAGAAGGACATGGGCGGTCAGCGCCGCCCTCCCCCCAGGTTCGAGAAGTTCACTCCCCTCACCACAAATGTCTCTACTATCCTCATGGAGGTGGAGAAGGAGGGAATCATCCCTCCGGCCCCGAGGATGCACACCCAGGCGAAGAGGAGAAACAAAGATAAGTGGTGTCGTTACCACCGAGACCACGGGCACGACACGAATGACTGCCGGGCTCTGAGAGATGAGATTGAAGCCCTCATTCGGAGGGGGCAGTTGGCCAAGTTCGTGAAAGCTAACGATCGGACAGATCGGAACTCTCCTCCCCCTCGGGGGGCTAACAAGCGCTCCGAGCGGCGCGAGGAGACGCCCGAGTTCGAGGAGGAACGGGTTCTGCACCTGATCCACGGAGGCCCAATGGGGGGCTCCTCTAATTCCTCCCGAAAGGCCTTCGTCCGGGAGGTCAACTCAGTCCACAGTGCCCCTCCCCCGAAGGGTCTCGGCGTCCCTGTGTCTTTCTCCGATGCCGACCTCGAAGGAGTCCGAACCCCCCATTGCGATGCCCTCGTCATCGACCTCCGCATGGCCAACTTCAAGGTGCAGAGGATTTTGGTGGACAATGGGAGTTCGGTCAACATCCTATTCCTCTCGGCCTTCCAAGGCCTGCAGCTGTCCCGAGACCGTCTCAAACCGGCCGGTTACACTCTCCACGGGTTCACAGGGGTCCCGGTAACCATCGAAGGGGTGATAACCCTAGACGTTACCGCGGGAAGCACCCCTACTACCCGGACCGAGCCGATGGACTTCATGGTCGTCGACATCCCAGCAGCATACAATGTCATCCTAGGCCGTCCCGGCCTAGCCGCGCTGGAGGCTGTCCCCTCGGCATACCACTTGAAGATGAAGTTCCCCACTCGCTCGGGAGTAGGGGAAGTCAGGGGGAGCCAGGAAACAGCTCGGAAGTGCTACATGACTTCCACCGGGGGGCCAGTGCTCTCGCTCGAGACACTAGAGATCCCCGAGCCGAAGGCCCGCCCAACGTCCAAGCCAGCGGACGAGTTAGAGGAAGTACTCTTCTCCGACGAGGATCCGAGCCGAAAATTCCTCGTCAGCAAGTCCTTGCCGACCGTGCTGTTCTCCGACTTGGTGAGGTGCATCCGGGATAACCGCGACCTATTTGCTTGGTCGGCCGCGGATATGCCCGGCATCTCCGAGGACTTGCTCGTCCACCGCCTAAGCGTCGAACTGGGGTGCAAACCGGTTCAGCAGAAGAGGCGAAAGTTCGCTCCCGAGCGACAGCAGGCAATCAAGGAGGAAGTGGATAAGCTGCTGAAGGCCAAGTTCATCCAGGAGGTAAATTATCCCGAGTGGCTGTCGAATGTCGTAATGGTCAAGAAGTCCAATGGCTCGTGGAGGATATGCATCGACTTCACCGACCTCAACAAGGCGTGTCCGAAGGATCCCTTCCCTCTCCCTAACATCGACACCCTTATCGACGCCACCTCGGGCCATGAGCTCCTCAGCTTCATGGATGCCTTCTCGGGGTACAATCAAATCCGGATGTTTCCTCCGGACATCCCGAAGACCTCCTTCGTCACCGACCAAGGCCTCTACTGCTACCGAGTAATGCCGTTCGGTTTGAAGAACGCAGGCGCCACCTACCAGCGCCTCGTCAACAAAGTTTTCCAGCATCAGATCGGCCGAAACATGGAGGTGTACGTTGATGACATGCTCGTCAAGAGCATCCACGGCACTGACCACGTAGCCGACCTCCAGGAGGCCTTCGGTGTGTTGAGAAAGTACAACATGCGGCTAAACCCGAACAAGTGTGCGTTCGGAGTCTCCTCTGGCAAGTTCCTCGGTTTCATGGTCAGCCAGCGGGGAATTGAAGCTAACCCCGAGAAGATTAAAGCCATATTAGACATGGCTCCACCTCGGAACGTCAAGGAGGTGCAGAAGCTCACCGGTCGGCTCGCAGCCATCGGTCGGTTCCTCTCCAAGTTAGGGGAGAAGTGCCTCCCCTTCTTCAAAGCACTCCGGGGGGCAAAAGGATTTGAATGGGGCCAAGCACAGCAGGAGTCGTTTGACCAGCTGAAAGCCTATCTGGTGAACCCCCCTCTGCTCGGTAAGCCAGTCCCGGGCGAGCCTCTCTTCATCTACTTGGCCGCTTCCGAGCAGACCTTGAGCGCGGTTTTGGTAAGAGAAGAAGACCGGACCCAAAGGCCCATTTACTACGTGAGCAAAGTGCTTCGGGACGCCGAGCTCCGCTATCCGAGGATAGAGAAGATAGCCTACGCACTGGTCATGGCAGCGAGAAAGCTTCGGCCCTACTTCCAATCTCACTCGGTCGTTGTCCTCACCGATCAACCCCAAAAGCAGATCCTCCACAAACCCGAGACCTCGGGTCGGCTGATGAAATGGTCCATAGAGCTGAGTCAGCACGATATCTCCTATCAGCCTCGGACGGTAATTAAGGCACAGGCTCTCGCCGACTTCATCGTAGAGTCCACCATCCCCGAGGTCGGCCACGTCCCGAATGGGCCTCCCATTTGGACAGTCTTCGTGGACGGGTCCTCTTGCAGCGAAGGAAGCGGCGCCGGCATCATCCTGAACGGTCCTGATAGCTTCGTCCTGCAGTATGCGATCCACATGAACTTCAAGGCCTCGAACAACGAGGCCGAGTACGAGGCACTCATAGCTGGTCTCGGACTCGCACGAAGTGCGGGGGCGCAGCGCCTTCGGATTCACAGTGATTCCCAGCTAGTCGTGAACCAGGTCTTGGGCGAGTATGAGGCCCGGGACGAGCGAATGGCGAAGTACCTCGCCAAAGTCCGGGATCTCATGGGCCGATTCGAAGAAGCCATCATCCAGCGGGTCCCCCGGGAGGAGAACTCACAAGCCGACGCTCTCTCCAAGTTAGCTTCGTCTTCTCTACAAGGTCTCGAACAGACCGTACTGATTGAAGTCCTCTCTAAACCGAGCATCGAAGACGAGACACCTGGCTCGGTGGAGTCATTGCCGGTCATGCTGCAGGACAATTGGATGAAGCCACTGGTAGAATTCTTGAGGGATGGAGTTCTGCCCTCGGACCCCAAAGAAGCACGCCGAGTCAGAACTCGGGCCGAGCGCTATGTCTTGATCGGGGGCGTCTTATACAAACGCTCCTTCTCTCAAATAGATGGCCGACCTTATCTAAGGTGCCTCTCTCCGGAACAGGCCGAATATGCCCTACAGGAGCTTCATGAGGGCATCGGAGGGGCACACTCCGGATTCAGGTCTTTGGCCCGGAAAGCCTTGAACTATGGGTACTTCTGGCCGACCCTTCTTCGAGATGCCGAGCGACATGTTCGGCAGTGCAGCTCCTGCCAGAGACACTCCAGCATCCGACGCCTCCCTCAGGCCAACCTCACCTCCCTATCGAGCCCTATCCCCTTCGCGATGTGGGGAATGGACTTGCTAGGGCCTTTCCCACCGGCTCCGGGTCAGCTCAAGTTTTTAGTCGTAGCCATCGACTACTTCTCGAAGTGGGTCGAGGCCGAGCCCCTCGCCACTATAACCGAGAACAAAGTGGTGCAGTTCTTCTGGAAAAGCATCATATGCAGATTCGGCGTCCTCCGCGTCCTCGTGACGGACAATGGGACTCAGTTCACTGGCACAGCATTCCGAGCCCTATGCGACGACCTCGTCATTCAACAGCGCTTCTCGTCCGTCTCACACCCTCAGTCGAACGGGCAGGCCGAGAACGCTAATAAGCAGATCCTCGCAGGAATCAAGAAGAGGTTGGACAAGTGCTCCAAAGGATTGTGGGTCGACCAACTCCCTAATGTGTTGTGGAACTACCGCACGAGCAAGCGGACACCCACCGGAGAGTCCCCGTTTAACCTTACTTATGGGGCCGAGGCCGTGATACCCCTCGAGGTCGGAATACCTTCCCCTCGGCTCGTGGCCTATGACGAAGCACAGAATGCCAGGGACCTCAGAGGAAACTTGGACCTGATAGATGAACTGAGGGAAAGGGCATCGATTCGGCAACAGAATTACAGAAGGAGGGTCGAGCTAGCGTACAACAAGAAGGTCCGACCCGCCAACCTTGAGCAAGGAGATTTGGTATTGAGAAAGCTATCCGTATCCCTCCCCAGTCAGAGGAGCAAGCTAGCTCCGAATTGGGAAGGGCCGTACCGGATCACAAGAGTTGTTCGGCCTGGGGCATACCGACTCGAAGACATGGATGGCAGAGAGCTTCCGAGGACCTGGAATGCCGACCACCTCCTGAAATACCAAGAGAGCGCTCCGGTGCCTCTCTAAGTAATCCGAGGTGTCGAACCATTCCTCTCCAACTTGTAACCCATTTTTTCCTCAAATTGTATTATGTAAAACGGTTCGCCGTCAAGTATCAATAAAGAAAGCTCTGTTATGTTTGTAAATAAGCTTGTCAATCTCCCCTCTTATCACCTGCGTTTTATGTTATGATCTCAACCAATGGTTCGGAGTCCACGTTCGGCTCGGCTTCATTCCCTCAGTTCGTCTCCGGACGGACTAGAGGCGGACCGCCGTTCCGAACTGCTCCCACAGCCGTTGAACTATACCGATGGTTCGGAGTCCAACACTCGGCTCGACTTTACCCCCTCGGCTCGTCTCCGGACGAACCAGGGGTAGATCGCCGTTCGGAATTGCTCCCACAGCCGTTGAACTAGACCGATGGTTCGGAGTCCAACACTCGGCTCGACTTTACCTCCTCGGCTCGTCTCCGGACGAACCAGGGGTAGATCGCCGTTCGGAATTGCTCCCGCAGCCGTTGAACTATACCGATGGTTCGGAGTCCAACACTCGGCTCGACTTTACCTCCTCGGCTCATCTCCGGACGAACCAGGGGTAGATCGCCGTTCGGAATTGCTCCCACAGCCGTTGAACTATACCGATGGTTCGGAGTCCAATACTCGGTTCGACTTTACCTCCTCGGCTCGTCTCCGGACGAACCAGGGGTAGATCGCCGTTCGGAATTGCTCCCACAGCCGTCGAACTCCGCGACAACCCCGAGGGCAAACACTTGGTTAAATTCCTGCCCTAAAGATTGCCTTCCGGAAATCCCCTACGTTGTGGCGAGCGCTCGGCTCACATTCAGTCCGATCCTCATCACGGAAACGGGGGAAAACAAGGAGGATGGACCTACCCTTCGATCGGAGTCCGAGCAAGTGCCATTCCGAGCCCATAAACGGAGAAAATTCACCTTCTCCTCAACTTCCGCGCCTGATCTCAATCAGACGGCCCAGATCTCGCCCAGAACACTAAAAGACAAGATAGTGTTTTCTTGGGAGCTACGCCCGTCTCGAGATGCGCGTATTCATCCAGCGGTCCGTGTTGCGCCACGTCGCTCGACTCATTAAAGTTCCCTGCCTTCGGTCGGCAGCCGAGCAAGTGCCATTCCGAGCTCGAAAACGGAGAAAATTCCCCTTCTCCTCAACTTTCGTGCTTGATCTCAATCAGACGGCCCAGATCTCGCCACCTGCGCAAAACGACAAGATAGCGTTTTCTCGGGAGCTGAGCCGCCTCGAGATCCGTGCTTACAATCAGTGGCTCAGATCTTGCCACCTACGCTAAACGACAATATAGCACTTTCTTAGGAACAGAGCCGCCTGGGAGTTCGTGCCGCACCCCGGCAAAGTCGCTAAACGACAGAATGCCGCACATATAGTGGCCAGCTCAGTCCAACAACCTCGCCGACGAAACCGACATGTTCGGTTCTAAGACCTCGGTGCAGAAAACACAGCCATAAACAAGACAAAAGCGCAGAGCAATAAAAAATATTTTATTAAACAGCCAGGCCGGAATACAAACCACATCCGTCCCATAGTTACAAAATGTTCGCAAGCAAGATACAATTCCGACCAACAACACTTAGTGTTCAAAAAGAAATATCTTCACTGAATTCTTCGGCCGACCGCTCGTCCTCCTCGGCTGACAGCTCCTTTGCATCACCCCAGAGCTTCGCTATTACAGCCCGCAAGTACCGCATCTCCGAGAGCAAGTCATCCCGCTCGGCAATAATCTTCGACTGAATGTGCCGAATGCTTTTGACCCGAAGAGCGTTGCTGAATGCGGCCTGCGAGTCGTCATCCTCTCCTGTGGGGCTCAGCTCGACGATCTTATTCTCCAAGCGTTGGACCTCGGCTTCCCGGAGACTGAGGACCAACGAAAGGTGATCCCACTCACTCTCGGCTCAGCGTAACTTCAGATCGGCGCTCCTGGGGCTCAGAACCACCGTTCCAGAGGTGCCCCCAGATTCGGCGCCATCATTTGAACGGTCGGAGTCCGAGCTATGGATCGTCACGATGAGCTGAAAAGAAGGGAAAGAGAATAACGCAAGTTCAATACTCCGCCGAAGTCCAACACACTTTCAAAACGTTCTAAGGAAACTTTCAAAATTCACATTCAGATGTAATGGTGTTACAAATGGCCGAACCGACCCTACAATTAAACTTTACAACAATCAACGGAAGTAAAAAACAACAAGGTCAAGATCTCCTCGGAAGGGGAATGCTTCGGTTTAGGGATACGCGAGAACGACGAGGTCTGCCCTCCGAGCTCGATCCTAAACCAACGAAACGCGACCCTCCTTCGCTGCTAGCCCTGACCACGGCACCTGCCGAGGCCCCGCTCGACGGGACAGCCGTGCTGCTCTGCGCGTCAGCCGGACTCCGCCTGGTCATAGGCGAGCGCGTCGCAAGCTCATAAAACGTAATCCCCTTCTCACTTTCTTCGCGGGTGCACGAAGTACTGCGAACGTTAGCCCTCTCCGGCGCAGGCTTGAGCGACGCGATCTCCTCCTCCAATTCGACAATCCTGTCTCTAAGAACGTCGTCCCTCGCCGACCTCATTAGGCGAGAAGGCCTTGACGAGCCGGAGGCATTAGCACCTTCGGCAGCGAGCCGACGGAAGTGGGTGACCTCAATTCTCCTGTCTATCGTGATCCTTCTGAGCCTGTCGACGTCGGCCACTAGCCTCTTGCGCTCGGCCAATGCCTTCTCCAGCTCGGAGGCCAGCTTCACTGCTTCCGCCGAGCGTTCCCTCTCCGCCAATTCCAAGTGTTGGACCTCTGCCAGAAGATCGGCATTCCTCTGCTCGGCGGCAGTTAGCTCCCTGCGGAGCCGCTTGACTTCCCCTTCGGGACAAGGGGCTGGGTAGTGCTTCCGCAGCTGATACAGCTCGCGGCACTGCCTCCGTAGAACTGCCTTCACCTCCTCCGCCTGGCCGAGCAGAAGAAACCGCCTCTGTCGGCTGTCCTTGAGCTCACGTTTCATTTTGGCCAACTCCTTCCGGAGGTAGACGAGCTCCGTGACCGGACCGAACTTCACCTGAAAAGTAGAGATAAATCCGATACCCAACACTCGGAAACATCTACGGCTAGTCACACACAAATCCGAAGCTCAACACTTGGACAAATTTTGGCCAAACAAAATATTTTCATTTCAAAATCAAAGCGAAAGCTTTACACTAGCGGTGGCCAGTCCGCAGTTAGGCTTACAAAAGAAAAAAGACAAAAAAGAAGACAACCGAGTCAGGGGTCGACCTTTTTGCCGCTCGGGTTCGTCGACCCCTCGGTCTTTTCCTCGTCACCGCCCTCGCCTTCGCCCTCGCTCCAGCTCTCCTCCTCGGAGCCATCCACCTTCTCCCCCTCGGCCTCGGAACCCGCAGGACCCTCGACGACTTCCGTCTCTCCCGCAGGCCCGAGCATCCCCTCGGGCACGCCCTCCTCCCCTTCTACGGGGTCGTAAAAGTTGTAGGAGGAGATGTCGAAGCCCGGGTTCCTGGCGGCTATGTGGGTCAGCGCTCGACCATAGGCTTCCTCCATGTTCTGGAGCATATGCTGAGCAGCCTCCTCCTGCACGGCCTTCTTCACCCTCTTCACCTTCTTCTGGTGCTTGGCCTGGGTCCTCTCGGCCCTCTTCTGGGCCTTCTCCGCCTCCGACCGAGCGGTGGCCAAGGCCTCCTTCAGTTCGGCGACCTCCTTCTCCGCGGCCTCAAGTTTAGCCGCCGTGTCCTTCGACAGCTGAATGGACTTGGCCAGCTGCCCCTCCAACCCTTTCACCTCGTCAGCCCTCTTCGTCGAGAGGAGCTGCTCGGCATCGAGACGCTGCGTAACCTTGACGCGCTCCGCCCTCTCCCGCTCCTTCTCCTGCTCCTTGCTCGCCATCTCCTCGACCAGGAAGTTGAAGTGGCAGAGGGTCTGGAAAAGAGCGACGGATTAAAATCCGAACCCAAATACTTGGTAAAAAAAAGGGGAGAAAAACTCAAAGAAAGAAAAGCCAAAGAGAAAGAGCCTGGCCAACTTACCGACATAGTGTTCCGAGCGATCTGCATCACGGCGTCCCCTGCTTGCCCTGCCTTCAGGGTAGCTCGGTCCTTCGGGGTCGGCAGGTGCTTCACGGCCTCCATACAGATGTTGCCATCGCCCAAGAAGCCGTTGACCTGCATGACTTGCCAGTCGGGGACGAAGATCTGTTTGTGGCGCTCGGTCAGGATCTTCTCCGCCTCGGCAGTCAGGGGCGGAACTTGGAGGGACAACACCTCCGTCACGCCGAATGTGTCGATCGACGGACCAGGGGCGTCCCCCTTCGGGGTCGGTGTCGGAGCATCCGGAGCAGGCGGGTCGAGGACCTGGACCTCCGCAGGGTCAGGGACCATGACCTTCGGCTGCTCGGCGGTCTTCGCGACCGAAGGCTTCTTCGCTGGCCGGCTCTCCTGAGTCTCCGCCGCCGACCTCTTCTTCTTCTCCTGCTCCGAACGACCCTTCGCCATCAGGGCCCTGTAGTCCATCTTCATCGTCTCTGCAAAAGCCGAACGAAAAAACTTAGATAAATTTTCATGAGCTTTAAACGATAGGTATAAATACCAGAAGCGTACGAGGGTCGATCGGACTGAAACCCCCACGGAACAGATCCTCCTCTGTAATATCTTTCCAACTCATGGTTGGCAAAGCGAGGAGCCTCCTCCGGACCTCGGCCTCTCCCTCGTTCAGTGGCACCTCCTTCTTGGTGCGCTTGGGCAGGCCCTCCGTCTCCCAAACCGCCGGTATCACCCACGGCGTCAGGGATCGGACGAGGAAGTACTTTGTCTTCCAGTGTTTGATCGAGTCCGGATTCTCGATCAGCTTCATGCCCGGCCGGGGCGACAGGTAGAACCTCTGTTCTTCTTTCCTCGGCTGGCAGGGTCGGTAAAGATTACGGAAGAGGAACATGCTCGGCTTAGCGCCAACCTCTTGGCATCGAAGGACGAAGGCTGTAACATGCCTCCATGTGTTCGGCGCTAGCTGAGCAGGACTCAAACTGTAGAAAACCAAGACCTCGACCACGAATGGATGGAGGGGAAAGCGGAGTCCGGCGATAAGGGAATCGACCGGGAAGACACACACGTCTGGCGAACAGCTCGTGTTTGCTCGAAAACCCGGCCCGGGGAGAAGCAGGACATACTCTAGCGGGATCCGGAATCCCTCTCGGATCATCCGAAGGTCATCCTCGGTGAGCGACGAGATAGCGTGGTCCACCTCAGAAACTTCCCTCGGCTCATTCTCCTCCACCAGTGGGACTGTACCCTGAGTCACTTTCTCCAGGACGTCATCAGCGTAGTCCCGAACGCCGCCCACACTCGACAAGACAATGGGCTGCCGACCGAACGCCCCGGCCCTCTTCGGCATCTCCACAATGGTGACCACGGCCTTGTCCTTCCGGGACGGGGCCTCAACCTCCCTAGGCCGCTCGGCCACATCGCCTTCTCTATCCGGGCGAATGACCTCCTGCTCGCTCGGCTCCGCCACACCCTTCACTTTATCCCCTCGGCCAACGGTTTGTTCCGAGGCGGGGGTCTCAGTGATCTTAACCATTTCAAAGAGAGAAGGGATAGAAACTGACCTTGAAGTGATGTGTACGGTCGGAGAGTTCGCCGGAGTCTACAAACGCTACCGCGACAGCCAGCAACACCGCCAGAGAGCAGAAAACTTCGCAGCAAAGTAAAAACTGAGGAGAGAGAGTAAAAACGAAAAGTGAGACTTGGTCTAAGGGGGGGGGTGAAGATTTATAGTGAAAACGGGACGTCCCTTGGACTCCCAAAGCGACTTTTGGGCCGCTCTCGAAACATCGCGAAGGCCCACAACCGCTGTCCCCATCACCAAGTCAGCTAGCTCGGCACCAGGGGATCTGAATCCGAGCTACAAGCGAAACTTACATTACGGCTACAGGGTCCGGTCGGAATCCGTGCAAGTGCCTTTCCGAGCGCGTAAATGGAGAAAACTCACTTTCTCCTCAATACTCGTGCGTGATCTCAATCAGACGGCCCATATCTCGTCGAGAACACTACACGACAAGATAGTGTTTTCTCGAGAAACGCGCCCGTCTCGAGATACGCGCCAGCGTCGAACGGCTCTAATTACGCCGCGTCGCTCGGACGATCGAACCTTCGGATGCCCCACCTACGCCCAAGAAAGGCAGTAAAATTTTGATTCAGTTTTGAGGCGCCGCCTTCGGCAAGCGCCCCCCAGGTCCCGTGGCTCGGCTGGTATCCTACCGACCCACGGGCCCCGGTCAGAAACAGATCGGCAC
This sequence comes from Hemerocallis citrina, assembly GCA_017893485.1. Lineage (NCBI taxonomy): Eukaryota > Viridiplantae > Streptophyta > Magnoliopsida > Asparagales > Asphodelaceae > Hemerocallis > Hemerocallis citrina. The sequence continues at coordinate 231,225,944 of CM030366.1, read as the reverse complement.
TCCCCTCATCTCTAACTCCCCCGGGCTGACGTCCATCAGAAGCCATCAGCCCGGAAGGAAGACAGAGATGAGAGGGGACCCATCCACACTCAGGGATCGGAAGAAACGCACCATTCCGAGCCAGTTGTTCGCAACTGGAAGGCGCGGCTTGCCAGAGGGCTCTGACCGCAGCGCCTTCACAGTTGCTAACAACAGGCTCGGATGGTCCAAAAGCCCGAGCTGCAACTCATGATGAAGTGCACCATTCCGAGCTGGTTGGTTGCAACTGGAAAGTCCAATCTGTCAGAGGGCTCTGACAGCGGCGCCTTCACGGTTACAACAAACGGACTCGGATGGCCCAGAGATCGGCATCGGACATGGATCGTCACTCTCTCACCAAGACCTCCGCTCACTCCGACGCTCGCTTCGGAGCCACCAAAGAAAGCAGAAGATCTTTGTGAGAGAACGACCACCCGTCCTTCCGAAGAGGTCCACGCCCCGGGTCCGGACTATTGCCGTCGACCTTACTGTCTTATTGCTCCCCGCTCCTAACACCCCCATTCGGAGCAGTGAGGAATGGGGAAACAACAAGACAACAAGGCGACCGCCCGTCCTTCCGAAGTAAATCCTCCCTCGGATCCGAACTACGGTCGTCACCACTACTACCTCGTTCCCCCCTCGCTCCTGACATCCACTTTGGGGCCGTCAAGAACAAAGGGAAAACCAGGTAGAAGGGCGACCACCTCTCCGGACCTCAAGAGAGAAACTACCCGAGGCTAAGTGCCCCCGAGGTCTGAAACTCTATGTTGATTGTGACAGAAATGGCAAAGAGAGTGGAGTACTTATAGCCAACCTTCAAGAACCAGTCATTATGACCCTCGGAAGTTGAAACGCCGCGTATTAATTAAGGGACTTATCCTTAATGACATTGGGAAGGCAGAACGCCGCGCAAGTCCCAGAGCACAATTAATACCATTGAGAACAGAACCATCCCGGATTGCCAGAAACCACAGGTCCTCGGTCGGCGTCCGAGCAAGTGCCTTTCCGAGCTCGTAAACAGGGAAAAACCACTTTCCCCTCAACTTTCGCGTCTGATCTCAATCAGACGGCCCAAATTGCGCCACGTGCGCTAAAAGACAAGATAGTGTTTTCTTGGGAGCTGCGCCCATCTCGAGATACGCGCCAACATCCGACGGCTCAGATAACGCCACGTCGCTCGACCTGCCGAACACCACTGCCTTCGGTCGGCGTCCGAGCAAGTGCCTTTCCGAGCTCGTAAATGGAGGAAAGACGCCACCGATCAATCGCGACCGTTCGATCTCTCAGAAATTCGTGCTCCTGACGATGAATGGTCCAGATTGCGCCACGTGCGCTAAAAGACAAGATAGCATTTTCTTGGAAAACGCGCCACCATCCGATGGCTCAGATTGCGCCACGTCGCTCAGAACGCCGAACCCCCTAGTCTCCGGTCGGCAGCCGAGCAAGTGCCTTTCCGAGCTCGAAAATGGAGAAAAACGCTGCCGAGCTACAACAGCCGTCAGATCCTTCCGAAATTTGTGCTCGCCCATGATCAATGGCTCAGATCAAGCCACGCCATTAATCGGTATTTAAATCATTTTTATTTATTTTGATCGTTTTATTTGTTTAAAATTTGCGAAAAAATTGCTAAAAATTCGGGAAAATTAGCTAAAAATTCTGGGAAATGATTGAAAATTCGGGGACACGCTTTCGGACCCCGGAGCGAATAATTATTACCCCGAATGCACCGCTAAAGTCCCCGAACGATTAGCAAACACATCGCAGAATTAAACAAGTACTTCGAAAAAAATAGATAAAAGACTATCAGATACCCGACTCAGCTCAAGAGCAGCTCACCGCATCAAAAATTACCTCATTACCCCCTTTCTAGATTCGAAATCCCACATTTGGACTCCGATACAACTCCACCAGCCATTGAGACAGCTGAACTACTCCTCAAAGTCTGATCACGCTCAGCCTTTAGGAGTGGGGGGCTCGTGATATGGCTAAAAATGGGGTTAAATCGGGACCGTCCAGATCGAGCACGAATCCTAAAGCATGGGGGTAAAAAAGTAATTTCACATACAGATGGATCCAAAACGGGTATTGGGCCTCCTTCTCACAGGACCAACCACCCGAACAGATCCGCTTCAACCGGGCATGGGTCCCGACCCGATACAAGCCCGATCCACCAAGAGAGGAGAATCAGGCCACTGATTTGATCAAATCAAATCAATAAACCTGATTGGCTCTCACCAGGGAATCAGGGGCTAACTTCCCAAAAACAGAATAAGAGGATTTTTCTCCTAACTGTTAGGCAGGAAATCAGGCCCCAAATCATTCCAAAGGCGACTATAAATACAGCCCCTCTACCACCAAGACCAGGTTAATCACTTTTTCACCCCTTAAGCTCTTTCTTAATCTTTTGCTGATTACTGACAAGAGCGTCGGAGGGTGCGTCGCCGGAATCAACCCCGGTGTCTCGCACTTCCTTGCAGGTTGCGGCAGGAGCAAGAAGGCCGAGTCAGCTGTTCAGGTTTTCCTCGGATCCACAAATTCTATCTGTTTACCCCCACACCGAAATCAGCGGTAACACCTCACTACCCCCTTCGAGATTCTAAGTCCTCCATTTGGACTTCGATACAACTCCGCTAGTCACCAAAACAGTCAAACTACTCCTCAAAGGCTGATCACGCTCAGTCTTTAGGAGTAGGGGGCTCGTGATATGGCTAAAAATGGGGTTAAATCGGAACCGTCCAGATTGGGCACGAATCTTGAAGCTCGGGGGTAAAACGGTGATTTCACATACAAGCGGATCCAAAGCGGGTACTGAATCTCCTTCTCACAGATCCAATAACCCACGAACGGGTCTGCTCCAACTGGGTACGGGTCCCGACCCGAAGCGAGCCCAGACCAGCAAGAGACAAATCAGGGCCACTGATTTGACCAAGTCAACGGGCCTGATTTGCTCTCACCGGGAATCAAGGGGTTAGTTTCCTAAACAGACTGTGAGGATTTTTCTCCTAGCAGTTACACAGGGAACCAGACCTCTAATCACTCCCCTGGCGACTATAAATACCTCTGCTCTGCCACTGTGACGAGGTTAATGACTTTTTCACCACCTTAAGCTCTTTCTTTAATCACCACTGTTTACTGACAAGAGCGTCGGAGGGTGCGTCGCCGGAATCAACCCCGGTGTCTCGCACTTCCTTGCAGGTTGCGGCAGGAGCAAGAAGGCTTGGGTCAACTGTTCAGGTTTTCTCGAACTCACAAATTCTATCTGTTTACCCCCACACCGAAATCAGCGGTAACACCATTGTTTGGGTGAACATCGATAAAAATTTTGTGTGTTCTTGTGTGTTGCTTTTGGTTGTTCTTTATTCTCTTGTTTTGATTCTATAGTTCTTGCATCTAGTCGTCGTTGTTGAGTTTATTCCGCAGTTATAATTCAACAATAGGTACTTCAATCAGTAAATATGGATCTTTATTATATATGTATCAAGAACTGCATTTATTCTACAAATCAATAAAAAGAATATATGCATTTAAGACATATATCAATGATCATTTATATATCAGTAGATACATACATCAAGATAGGGGAAAATCTAAATTGGTACAGTACCGGATTGCGAGAAATTACAAATAGGAAAAAAAAGGTTATAGATGGTTTTATAAGTGACTTACGTGAACACGCTATCAAATTATTTGTTTCTTTTCAGAAATTTCTTTAGTTTTTTGTTTTATTATTTAAATTTGCACAGGACATTGCACAGGAGACCATAAAGATATAACTCTTCTTACCTTGTTGGTATTCGCTAGTAATCCACAACTCCAAGTTCACTGATTGTGTCATCATGGTTCCTCAAGACCGGTGCTTTATCTCTACTACTATAATGGGAGAAGGCCTTAGTGTAATTTGTCCTTAACCCAACCCGTGCAACGCATGTGCTGGTAGATTTTTTTTTTGCCCTTTTCATGCCCCCAAATTTCTCTATGTGCACAGCACGTGTATAATACTAGTTATCTATAATCTCTAGAACCTACACAACCACAGATCAGAATTATGTCATTTAATCAAGTAAAGGATTTGATATCTAGCATGAAAAAAATCAGTATAAAAATCCCCTACAAATTTTCATTTGTCAGGAAATATAACTATGTTTAAAGCAAGGTTTACAAGCTCGATATGTGTATCAGAAACTGGTCTGTTATTTTTCGATAATATCAGTCATATAGGAAAGATCAGTAGCCCACATCCCTATATTATACAACCTGTACATCTCAGTATCTGCCAACATTTGAAACCTAATTTAAAGCATATGTTCCCAAGGTTTATCATCTTCACCTTCATTTGTTGGCTATAAAGCACAAGACTATAAAATATTTGACATAGGTGGTCAACCTAAAATGAACAATAACAACTCGTGGTGAGTACTGAGTAGGAGGAAGGTTTCTATCTCAATTCTCAAACTCAACATACACAAACTCAACATACTATCAGAGTTGTGGAGTAAATGTGTTTGATTTCAATTAGCCGCTCTTGGATTTCAATAATGGACCAAGCGCAATTGCGCAGTAAACAAATAACTCACAAATAACTTTTGATTTCAGTATATTGAAATCTCTTTTGATTTCAATAATGGACCAAGTGCAGTTGCGCAGTAAACAAATAACTCACAAACTCTTTAAGGTTCAGCAAAGAAACCTCCAAACACATACACAAACTAAACATACTATCTCAATTCTCAAGTTTCATATTCAATCCCATATACACTAACACAAAACCCAATACACTGGAACAACTAAAATTTGAATAACCCAATACAATGGAACAACTAAAATTCTCAAGTTTCATCATCAATCAAAAAAACAAAAAACATAAAATATGAAGAGCAGCTAAGTGGAAAATTAAAATTTGAACAAATTGATGAACCCGAAGAAGAAGAAGAAGAAGAAGAAGAAGAAGAAGAAGAAGAAGAAGAAGAAGAAGAAGATACCTGATGAAGAAAATCAGCTGCCTTTGAGATCACCAGTGGGAGGCCTTTGAGATCACCAGTGGGAGGAGTTTGGTCGATGAAGACCGTTGGGAGTCCCCTGATCTCCGGTGGCAAGAGAGGAAAGAGATTTGGCGAGCTTCCCCTCCATTTCGAAAATCACCAGATCTGGCGAGCGGATCGCGAGCGATTCTCAAATCGCTAGATCCGCGAGTCGATTGGCGAGCCCGTAAGAGAGAAATTTTTGGGATTTTCTCGCTATTTTGGCGATGTCTAGGCTTGGCGACTCTCCGTTGGAGATGGTCTAATAGGCCACTTTCTGAAAATATTGGGACAATTTCGGAACTATTAGGGACAATTTCGAAACTATTAGCGCTCGTGGGTAATTTTGTGCTACGTCAGCAGCGACCACTATTCTAATTAGCGACCTCTTCATTTGAGGGTCGCTAATGGGAACATCGGCATATGTTTTAAAATATTTGCGATTTTTTTTTCGTTATTCCCACTAATGACCTTAGTATATATGATGTCATTAATAAGATTAGCGACCTCAAATGAATGTATTGAGACACTTATAGCGATTTCTAGATAGTTTTTGCTCTATTGGAAATTTTTTGTTTAACTGAGGTCGCTATTGGGAATTGTGGCCTTAATATATTTCGGTTGTTATTCGCAATAGTGAGCTCAGAAGGAAGCTCAATCTCCTTGTTATTTGTAAAATTTACAAAATAGTCACATAACTAAAGCCTTTATTCGGAATAACGATCTTAGTATAATAAATATCTTTATTCCGATTAGTGACCTCAATTTCAAAAATAAATTGATTGTTATTTTTTCGGAGAGCAAAAACTCTCTAGATTTTGCTAAATGTTATAATACAGTTCATTAAAGGTCGCTAATCCCATTAACGATTTCAAATATTCTTTGATTGCTAATAGGAATAGCGACGACAAATAAACAATTTCAAATATTTTAAAATATAAACCGCTATTTTCATTAGCGATTTTCAAACTGAAAAGATTGCTGACGCGAGACATGCCACAAAGTAGCCAACTAGCAGTAATGGTTTCGAAACTGACCCATAATGGCAAATATATGAAAAAAGTTAGCCTATTACGGCAAAAAAATCAAAATATATACGACATAATTTGGGGGAAAACACTTTCCTTACCTCTTTAAAATCTGAAACCCTCAAAACCCCAAATTTTCTTCCAAAATCCCAAATCGAAATTGGATCCAATCCAGACACTAAATACTTGATCGAAAGATGGAACTCGAGGTGGTTAATCGCGGTCAAAACCCAGTTGACGATGGTGGCAAAGGTCTAAGGTGAGTCCCCATTCATTCCCAACTCAATCAATTTAGTAACTTTTAATTGATTTGTTGATATAGCAAGCAAAATTTATGTTAAAGTTGCAATCTTTTTTACATTTGCACCTCTTTTGTTACTTGCCCAGTGGTAGATATTTGAAGTATTTTGCACCAACTAGTTTTAAATGGAATAATAATGAGTCATAACATGAAATGTGCAAACTACTACATATGTCGTACGTGACTTTTTTATCGCTGTTTTTTGGGTATCTAGTATTGGACATTGGTTAATCGATGTTGTGTGTTGAGCTACTGAATGTGGTTTTGTTGGGTAGAATTTATTGAGGTAGAACATGCTGATAAGGTAGCGAATTATAGTTTTGGTGGTACTGTGAGTGTATGGCGTTGATGCCCGAGTTGAGGGTAAATGGAATTTGTTGAGCATGCGCGGTGCATGAGTGTATCGTATCTGTGTAAGGCTGTCCATGTGTTACCTGATCCTCTTTCACCGCTCAACGCATCATACTAGTTCAATCAAAATCCATTGAGAGCCACTGACCTTTAATTGCCCGATGACATCATTCCGTGTCTGTGTGGCACATTTTTTCCTAGTTCCAGTAATGCCTCTTCCTCGACTGGATCCAAGCAATACCATTTTGGCACCTTCATCAACCTCCATCTCGTGTTAGTCTCACTCATTTTGCTCTCAGTTATAGCTACCCCGTAGTTTTATAGAAGAATATAACCATCAAGAATGTTGTTATATTTTCCCTTGTGACTTGTGGCTTGTGAATTAAGGCAATTTTCGTTCATATATTACCAATGCAAAGTAGAAGTTCCTTATTTGTTTTTAAATTTGAACCAATCCAAGACTTTACTTCTAAGCAGCTGGAATAATTTGTCTTTGCACTGTAGAACACCACTGGTCCGTGTACAGTTGCATACCCTGGACATGCCCACCACATATCCGATAAATAAAGTTTGGCATAATTTGAGTTTCCTTTTTCCAAGTGAATTGAATTAGAAACGAAGATAATAATAAATGTTGCATGCATATCGTAAAATAACCTGCTTTTATCCCATATATCCCAAATAGTATTAATTTATTCATGAATTATGAAATAATGATCAATCTAATCCATCTACTACTTTAGGCAATTCTTGAAAACATATTTAGATGTGACAGCCACAGATAATGAATTGATATGTTTTTGAGTACTTTAAATGTGCCGCAGTGAGGGATGCAAGTTTCATTTCGGAGGCATGCAACTGTGGCATGGGGCTGAATATATTATCCAAACCGTTTGGACGTAGAAGGTTACAATTCGTAGCATGAAGGATATAAGGACAAGAATGGATTTTCCAAAAGAAGAGCACAAGTGCTAATATTTATTTGTTTCATCCATTGTATGAATCGAAAAAGTTATAATCCTTTTGGTGGTCATGCTTAACAGGAGTGTCAAATATGGACAGGACCATCATTGTACCTACATAGAGTTACAATAAAGGAAACAAAGCAACCTCCACAAATGCTTCCAAGAGTAGTGAGTATCATGTATATATGGAAAGTAATTTCCAAACAGAAAAGTAGTTTCTAGAAGAAAGTCCAAAGCAGGATGCGTATTTGACTTTCGTAGTTCTGTAATTGTGTCCTTTAATGTGAAGAGATTGTTCTGTTGTTATGTGACCTATTGATTTTCGGCTTGGGTAATGTTTTGGAGTTGGACTTGATGGTGGGCATGGTCCTTGGCCCATCTTCTGGTTGGGTTCGATTGATGGACTTTGGCAGTTGAATGGTGGGTTGGTTTCATCGGGTGGGTCTGCAAAGGAGTAAAATACAGTTAGAGGAGGCAGTCACCCAAACCCCCTCCAATGCCTAAGTAATACCTTCTTTAGGACACCCCAGGTGGATTTCTATTGGGCAATGGGGTGCATGGTCCATCGTTTGATGGTAGACATGTGTTTCCTCCAGATCTTAGCCACATGTACTATGGTCTGCGATCGACGACTTGCGCTTGGGTTTGGGCTTCTTGCTTGGGCCTAGGTTTGAAAGAACACTTTCCTCCTTTTCTCCGCCCTCCTCTTTTTCTCCGCTCTCATCTTTAAAAATTGAAACCCTAGCTGTGTCGATAAACCCGAATTGTACCTCAGAATACCAAATCAAAATTGGATCCAGAAACACAAAATATTGATTGAAAGATGAAACACAGGATGGATGATGGTCAAAACTCAGTCGATGATGGAAGCAAAGGTTTGAGGTATGACTGTATTCTCTCTCACTAAATTTAGTCACATGGAACTAATTCCTTCCCATAACAAACAAAAATAAAGTTAAACTTGCCAATTTGTTTATTGAGTTGGTCTTATCGGTCCGTTTGACTTGCCTTGTAATTTGCTTAAGCAGTACAAATTTAAGTAGCGAATAACTAAATGGTGTAAATAAGAGAAAGAACAAGATAAATGCTTCTATTGTTATTATTATTGTTATGGTTGGCACATGCCCTTCACATTTTTTATTTAAAGATTTTTTTTGCTGTAAATCCTTTCAAGTTTGGACAATTTGTCATTTGTGGATGTTTTCATGTATTCAGGAGTAATAGAAATTTATATGTATATAATTGGGCTATATTCTCAATTTATTTTTGGTCTTCAATCTCAACTTACTAAATAGTAACTCTATTTGTGCAATATTGTAATAGAAATCTGCAGATGTGTTGTATATGAAAATTGCGAAAATGGTCCATTGTGGAAATAGTTTTATTTCACATGTGCATGTATTTTCATAAGTATGTTGTCAAATATGTTTGTAAATGTTTTCTCTTAGTCGAATCTTCATAAGTATGTTGTCAAATATGTTTGTAAATGTTTTCGCTTAGTCGATTCATTGCATGCCATTTACTGATTTACCAACATAAATAATTTGGTCATTCTTAATTCTTTCAGATGCATCCGTTGTGGCATTAGTGCCAAGTCTACTCCACATATGCGTAGTGGCCCTGAAGGACGAAGGACTTTGTGCAATGCATGTGGAATTGCTTGGAGAAAGGTAAAATAGTTGAATATTTCTTTGTAGGTTTTCCAATATAGAATGTTATCTTTATCTCTATCTCTGATCAGTAATTCCTAATCATAGACATTTTTAGGAGCCTGTATAAGTGTGCGCTGTCTTCGTAAGTTCGTTGATATATAATGATTTTTAATAATTTTCTAACACAAAACAACAGAAACTAGACTTTTTTTGTTGTTCCATGTATGATTATTACAGTTTAAAGTATCAGCCAGTACTAAGAAACACAAGCTGCATTGGATTGGGGTTTTGTGTCCTCATACTTTTGATATGTCCAGTATTATTAATGACAAGGATATACCAATACTGATACCAAAATTAGGGCAATGATGTTTTTGTGGTTTCCTTCTATCTTTCATATACTTACAAAATTTTGACGGAGTATGTTCATAGTGTAGAAATGAGGATCAAGCTGAAGTATGGCTAGAAACATTCTTACTTTTTTTTAAATATATTTAACGGTGGGTAAAAATCCCCCGTGTTCCATTAAAAAAGAGTTCAACGAAAAATACAACCAAAAGATGGAGTATAAGGTTCGTGAAACTCAACATGCTGGGTCATGATACTCACCACAAAAAAGAGAACCTACCCCATACAAGAGAGTTCCCTGCCAATAAAATAATAACAACCTACACATATAATACAACAAGTCTCATTCCTACTTGTCCACCGCCGGTAATATTAACGCCACCTCTAAGCCCATTGACACGAGAGAAACCCCGGGCACCTACCCAATCTGACCTAATTAGGTCAAAATTGAGATATTTCTCTCATCTCCTAGCTAGGCTAGCTCGTCCACTGCCCACCGTCACCGCCATATGCAACCACAGCTGCCGTCGCCCCCCTTGGTAACAGAAACACCATCTCCAAGCTCATTGAAATGAGAGAAACCTTAGACATTCATCCAATATGACCTGAATAGGTCAAAATTAAGTATTTTCTCTTATCATTTTCTAGCTTGTCCACCGTTCTCACCCCCAACTGCAACCGCAATCGCCGTTGCTTCCAACTGTAATATAGACGCCACCTCCAAGCCCACTGACACAAGAGAAACCCAAGACACCCACAAAATTTGACTTGAATATGTCAGAATTGAGTCATTTTTCTCATCTCCTAGCTTGTCCACCATCCGCCGTCATTGCCATCCTCAACTACAATCACCGTTGCTCCCAATAGTAACGCAAACGCCACCTCTGGGCCCATTGATACGAGAGAATCTCAGGCACCCACCAAATATGACATGAATAGGTCAAAATTGAGCCATTTCTCTCAGCTCCTAGTTTGTCCACCATCCACTGTCACTCATAACCGCAACTGCATCTGTCATCGCCCCCAAGGGTATTATAAATGCCACCTCGAAGCCCTCTTATACGAGAGAAATCCCCTACATACACCCATTCTGACCTGAATATGTCAAAATTCAACCATTTCTCTCGACTAGCATGTTCACCGTCCACTGTCGCTCCACAACAAACATGTATTGGTCTTCTTGATTATTGTATGATATTGGTTGTCATTTGGATATGAAGGGATACATTTTGGTGGGAGAAGGGATGAGTCAACGACCTCCTCCTCTCCCCAAAAAAGCATTTAGCGGAGGATCCGGAGGAAAGAGAGAGGAGGGGTCGGGTTGGGGGCGGGTTTGCATGGGCAGGGGTCGGGTTGGATCTGGAGGAGGGGCTCGGGTGTCTTTGCTAAAGTTTCTAGTCACAAACTTTCTATTACTAGAAACATTAAAATAGTTTCCAGCATGAAAGGCAATAAATAATTTGCATTCCAGAGCTTTTTGTCTTAGTTGTACCATCTCCTAGAAACTTATTGCACATAGACAAAACACTAGTTTGTTGTGGATATTTTCAAAAAAATCCGATAGATGCCAAGGTTCATTTTTTTTACCAAATTAATATATAATTGGTTTGATTAAAAAATTCCTGATACGAGTTTTGATGATTTGGTAAGTTTTTTTGTACATCACAAAAGTAATTTACAAAATGATTGAGATTAAAATATCTAATTGAAAAGAATGTAATTTAAAATAAGCATATTATTTAATGACAATAAAAATTATACAACTTCATACAATAAGCTAGATGCATCATGTTCAACAATGGTATTCAATAATTGAACCTTTTTAATTGAAAGATAAATAAACTAGCAATTCAAATATGGAAATACTGACTCTTGGAGTTTTGGACTCCCAATGAGAGAAATTTTCTTTTGCACCTAATAATCCCTTCCCTCTCCCTTCCCCCCATCCACTTACATATTGCATGTTCGTGCATGTGTATCGCGGAAGCATTTTTTATACTCTCATACTTAAAGAAACCATGCACTGATGTGCTTTGATAAGAAAATCTCAACATAGATACTGTGCTTTTAGGTTTTCTAACTCTTGTTATGTCATCAAATAGTTCTATGTTTCTAACCATTCATTTTGCATGATGCGAAGTTAAGAACCTAAAGAAACGATGCACTGATGTATGCTATTTAAAATAAATGGAGTACCATTGTACCAGTCCATTATAATGGTCTCTAATCTTTTGATTGGTATGAACAAGCTGGTTATGCTCTAAATCTATCAGGATACTCTGACTCACAAACAATAAGCTGGAGAATTCATGTTAAAATTTATTTTTGTTAAATGTGCCTTGGAGATTTGTTATGTTCATTCATCTGAACACCAAGAGCATTTATTGATTTTTTGTGCTATGCTAGTGATTGCAATGCATGTGCATGGATCTAAAAGGAAATCTAAAAACACTATTCATATATTACTATAAATTAAAAAAACACTATTCACATTTCCTTCAAGAATTTTAAATTAAATTTCCCTGTCTAATTTTTGTGCTATGCTAGTGATTGCAATGCATGTGCATGGATCTAAAAGGAAATCTAAAAACACTATTCATATATTTCTATAAATAAAAAAAACACTATTCACATTTCCTTCAAGAATTTTAAATTAAATTTCCCCGTCTAATTCCCTATATATATATATATATATATATATATATATATATATATATATACATACGTGTTTACACAGAGCTATTTGTATATACATACGTGTTTACACAGAGCTATTTGGTGGTCAATAAATTTAAGGGGCAACCCTTTAATTGGTGATCTATATTGTCTGTCGAGCCTTTCATGACTTTTGCTGATGCAACTAGGCTTTAATCCAGCCAACTGGAAATAAGCACTACCTTATTTCTCCTTAACCGACCAAAGTCAATCACCATCAAGTCATTTTTGGTCCCAAATATACAGTTCCCGTATTTAGGAAATATAGTTACTATGATATCTGGTAGTACTTTCAAGGGAAAAGATCTTGCCCCATTTTTTGCTCTCTTAAGAGTCTTTGGTTTTAAGTACCGAAAATATGGAAAGCAAATACTAATGACTTGGTTTCCGGTTTCCCTTTTACTGTTCTCATGTTTGTTTGCAGTGAGAAACACTTTGTTCTGTTGTGGATTTGGGGATCTATAGTTGTCTTTTATAATTGGAGATATTTTTCTCTTAAACTTTTGAAGGTTGCTGTCAGCTTCAACCAAAACTGTTTGCTTGTATCTTATTATTGGATTGTGAATTCTTTCCGACTGCCTAGAGGTTGTGAATCATTTAGAGTTTAATAAACAGGGAAAATTGAGAAAAATTATTGACACCGATGCTTCTGTCGAAGATGTTGGCAACTCAAAAGTGGAGGTACCAGAAGTGGGCATGGAATTTGACAATGACGATGTGGCATATGAATTCTACAATAGATATGCTGGAACAGTTGGTTTCAGCATTCGGAAGGGTTGGACAGCTAAAAAATCTGGAAATGTTACGAATTCAAGAACATTTGTTTGCTCTAGAGAAGGCTATCGTCGCGACAAGAAAGGAGCGAAGGAAGTGAAGAAGCCAAGAGCAGAAACAAGAATTGGTTGTCTAGCACGCATGAGCATTAAACTCACAAAGAGCGGTAAATTCTGTGTAACCGAATTTGTGCCAGACCATAACCATCAACCTGCCCCTCCTTCAGCAATACACTTGTTAAGGTCACAAAGAGTATTAACTAGGGTACAGTCTCCTGAAGGAGATTTTGCAGACGATGTAGGAACACCTAAAGTGACCACTGAGTCTACGGGTAGAAAAGTGGGAGGTTTTCGTAAAGTTAGCTTCCTTCCAGATGATTATAGAATTTCCCTCGGAACAAAACGAATGATGGCCATGCAGCCAGGAGACGCTGAAGCTGTCTTAAAGTACTTGCAAAGTATGCAGCTTGATGACCGCTCCTTCTTTTATGCCATACAGGTCGATGAGGATGACAAAATGGCCAACATTTTTTGGACTGATGTGAGGTCAATTAGTGACTACAGTTACTTCGGTGATGTGGTTTGTTTAGATAGAACCTACAAAACTAAAGGATATGGTAGGCCATTTGCTCCATTTATTGGTGTTAATCATCACAAACAAACAATTATTTTGGGTGCAGCACTCTTATATGATGAGACAGTGGAATCTTTCAAGTGGCTCTTTAACACTTTCAAGATCGCAATGGGTGGAAAGCAACCGATGACAATTCTGACAGACCCATCCGTGGAAGTGAGGCAAGCCTTGGCTTCTGTGTGGCCAGGCACAAGTCATCGTCATTGTCCGTGGCAAATTTATCAAAGTTCTGTTAAACACCTTAGTAACATCTTTCAAAATTCTAAAACTTTTGCGAAAGATTTTAGTAAATGTTTGTATGACTACGAGGATGACGGTGAGTTCCTGTTAGCTTGGAGAACACTGATGAATAACTATAACCTCGAAAACAGTGAATGGTTGGCTATGCTATTTGAAGACCGAGACAACTGGTCTTCTGCATATGGACGGGAAATATTTTGCGCAGACATGAAAAGCACATTACAAAATGAAAGCTTGAGTAGTGAACTGAAGAAGTACTTGAGTACACAACTTCGTCTCCTGTCCTTTTTCAAGCATTATGAAAGAGTGTTGGATGAGTATCGATATGGGGAAATACAGGCCGACTTCCATGCTACTCAAAGCTTCCCTAGAATACCTGCTTCCAAGATGATGAGACAAGCTGCTAGTTTGTATACACCAACTGTATTTGAAATTTTCAGGAAGGAGTTTGAGGTATTCATGGATTGTATGTTGTATAGTTGTGGCGAGGTTGGTACAGTTGCCGAATATAAAATAATTGTTGGTGAAAATCCTAGAGAGCACTATGTTCGGTTTGACTCCTCTGATATGTCGATTGCTTGCAGCTGCAAAAAGTTTGAGTTTGTGGGAGTTCAATGTGGGCATGTAATCAAGGTTCTTGATGTTAACAACATTAAGGAGATTCCAGAAAGATATTTCTTGAAGAGGTGGAGAATGGATGTCAAAAAGTCTGGGACCGAGAATGATGCTGTTCATCAAGTGTTTCACAGTACCCCTCAGCTTAGTCAGGTAAACATTTTTCTTTTTTTCTTTGTTACACCCCTAAAAATTTTCTTAACTATATATTACCTCTGAAAGACCTGATACAAAACAGCTGATAGCTCTATAATACACCTTCTAAAATGGGCAGGAATTAGCTATGTGGTAAGGATATTTTGGTCAGTTTTGAGATAAACTTTGATATAACGTGAAGTTTTAGTGGGGTTGCATAGAAATACTAGATTTGCCCGTGGGCACGTCCCTACGGCACGTCTTCGGAACGATATAGTATATGAAAGTCTTGTAAACAGTAAAACAATAATTATGTAGGTCAAGTTTGAATAGTAAAACAATAATTAGTTGTAAATAAAAGTCTATATTTCCATTAGTATATGTTGAAAAAAATTATAAATGGGGATGTAAAATCCAACTTTTTAGAACTTTGAGTATGGAAAATGATGAAATTTAATTGTTGATGAGATATTTGCTATTTTCAATGTTACATGAGCAATAAAAAAATGTATAAAAAATCTGAAAATTTACAAAAGTGAAATCTGAAAATATAAATTTCTGAGTAAATAGAGAGAGAATGAGTGAGATAGAGATAAATAAATAAATAAATAAAAGAGTTGTTTTGGGGATTTGAATTTGAGTTTTGGGGGGAAACTTTTGGGGAAAAAATATGTTTTGTGGGGTTAGATCTGGACCATTGATTTCAACTATATTGAATGAGAGCCACTTGATAGCTTTCTTTGTGTTTTATTACATAGATAGAGATTTTTCGGAGCTACTACCAAAATAAGTTCTTTTGGGGTGATACAACACCACCCCTGATACATGATACGGTTTATAATTTATTGGAGTCGGAATTAATAATATTTAGTCTTTTTATACAGGATCCAGCTGATCGCCATCAACAATTAGTCATCGGCAATGGGAGCATTTCTCAAGTTAATTGAGTGCAAAAATAGTGCATTCACAGTTGCACACAACTTCCTCTTTTAAAAAAATGTAAGTTCTAAAATTTCAAAGACCACATAATAAAGAATTCAAATCAAAACCAAGATTTCACTTTTTATTTCTAATTCTTTTGCAGGGAATATTCAACTTCTGACATGCATTCTTGACCCTTTTCGGGAAATTCTTAGTCGTACAATGATGTAGCCATCAGGGCAAGGCATTCAATCTGTACGCTTGAATTATAATGATGTACGCTCCTTAATCCTCAGCTATTAACTGATTCATTGTGTATATGCTTTATATTCATATTGGTTTAATTATGCCATGGAAGGGAGGATTCAGAAAAGTCGTCCTGTTGTTGATATCCGTGTTCAAATTGACAAAAGATTCATGCATTAATGTTCATTGCTATAATGTTACACCCCTGATTTTTTTTTTTAGTCTTCACAATGCAGTGTTCTTACTCGATAGAATGCCATTCTTGCGAGTGATGGAGGCTTTGTGTAATTCAGTATGAGCGAGCATCCAGGGTCCGGGGAGGCTAAGTGCAACAAAGAGGCAAAGCAAAGAAGCAAAGATGTTGACGATTCTCATGGTTAATATTTCAGAGAAGAAATCTCGCTAGGGATCTGACATGCACTTCAGTGTATCTCTCTTCCAGTTTAGCGGGAAAAAAATGTATCTTTCTCATCTCGGATGATTATGGTTGTTCTTTTAGTGCTTACTGTATTGGAGTTAAACCGTTCTTTCCTATATTGAGGATGTTCTCTTCTTCCTCCTAAAGATTATGCATGATTTTAAACAATGATTTGAAATTATACATATTCCGAGTGTACTTGATTACCGTCTCATGTAAGTTGAAAGGGATCAGCTCTGGCTCCTCCCTTGCTAAAAGAGGGTGTTCGGTAAGAGCACCCACAGTCGTTTGCTTTTTTGCCATTTTTTGCATTTTAGGATACTGTAGCCGATACAAGCCGACACAGTCGTTGGCTATTTTGCTATTTTTTAACCTATTTGGCTACAGTAGAAATGTATAAATAACATTCGAAATAGTAAAATGCATATTATGCTTGACGAAACATGATGTTTCGTCTCGATTATTTAATTATATTTTTAAATAATCGGACGAAACATGATGTTCCGTCTAAATAAAAAAAAAATTAAAAAACAACGAAAAAAACTCAGAAATATGCATATTAATGGCTGGACGGGCCATTGGGTTCCGTTTCCTTTTTTTGTTGTAAATTATCATCATTGGTTACTGGGTGCAATTATTTAATTTTTTTTTGCAAATTTATAAATTGTTTTTGCAATTTTGTAAATGTTTCGGTTATTTTGCATTTTCCCCCCTTTTGGGACGAAACATCCCGTATATTTTATTAATATTTTCTCAGTTTCTGACTATATAAATGACTTTCTTAATATAGTCATTTTCCTTTTGGAAAAATATGCATTTTTTGTTTTTTGACGACTGTTGGAAATGAAAAGAAAAAATATGCATTTTGTTAATTTTTTACCTCAAATGAATGCTCTGAAGTGTGGTTAGCTGTTTCTGTTTTTGGACTCAGTTGCATTTCTATTTCTCATTCTCTTGATTCCCAAATGCAAGTTGCAAGCAAAAAGTAAAAGAAATCCTCTAGATCTTATTTGTAGCTTGCATATGAAAATTATCCTTGTAGCTATGCTTTACTATGCTTTACTGTGGAACTGCAACTAACTATGCTTTACTATGCTTTACTGTGGAATCTTGCAAATGGAACTGCAACTAACTATGCTTTACTGTGAATTTGTAATTTTGAAGTTCATAATAGTTGTAAATTCATCCTTGTAGCTAATCATATTTTGATGAAAAAAATTGAACTAAATTACAAGAAATTATCCTATATCTTCACTCGTTTTCAAAAAATTATTCCAACAGTGCTTTAATGTGTGTAATCTCCAAATCTTTCATCCCCTTTCAGGAAAATCCCCTTTCAGGAAACTACTTCACTGGATTTGCTCAATTGACCAGATTTTACATGCACTGCACGTGGCCATATTGAACTAAAATACCCCTATACCTATTTTTCTCCCAATTTTCAATTTTTTAATCCCATTTGTTTAAAAAACTTCACTGAATTTTCACTAGATAATTCAGTGAAGATTTTATGAAAAAAAAAGAGGGGGAGGGGGGTTATTTTTGTCCAATATAATTACATGCAGTGCACATAATAATGAGTAGTTTTCTGAAAGAAAAAAAATGCACATTCGGAAATTATGCACATTAATAAATCAATGTCTAGATAGTTTTATGAAAAAAGTGAAGAGGTACGGTAGTTTTTTTTTTATAATTTAACCTTAAATGTTGGTAATTTAATCTCTTACTTTTTTTGCTAGCCAATTTAATCTCTTGTTAGGGGGGCGTTTGGTACGTGAGAATGTGCAAGGGAATCTCAAATTCCCTCTTAGATTACCTTGTTTGGTATGGAGCAAGCATAGTTTTGGAAGGAATGATAGATTCCCAAGGGAATCAAAATTCTTTGTTTGAAAGGATTTCCATTTCCCCAAAAAACCATGGGATTTGAGGATTCTCATGGATTTTCATAACAAACAATAAAATAACAAAAAAAAACTAGAATAAAAAAATATATTCTCCCTAAAATCATGGAATTTGAGCATTCTCATGTGATTTTCACAACAAACATAAAAAAAACCCCAAAAAACTAAAATAAAAAATTACAATAATAAAGGATTACCGGAAATGCAATGTACGATACCAAACGCGATAATGCAACATTCTCGAAAATCTTCATTCCCATTCTTACAATCGTTGGGAATCTTTTCATTCCTAGAAATTTTCCAACTCGTGTACCAAACGCCCCCTAAGAGCATCTGTAGTCGTTTGTCATATATCCAAATTTTCCAAAATTTGAAAAAAAAAGGGTTGTAATCGTTGGCCATTTACCTAAAATTTGGGTTTGGTCGCTACAGTAATCGACTATATTTGGCAATCGAAATGGCAATTGCCAAAATATAGCTGACGAAAGATAATTTACCGTCCCTTCGATCGGACGAAAGATTATCTTCCGTCGCTTAAAATTTTGGGATCGGACGAAAGATTATCTTCCGTCGCTTAATTTGTTTTTTATCGGACGAAAGATGAAGTTTCGTCCCAAAAAAGTAAAAAAAAAAATGTCGGACGGTAGATAATCTATCGTCCCTAACAATTTTGTATAAGACAAAAGTGTTGGGACGGTAGACTACCGTCCCTCACTTTTGGAATATTTTTTTATTTTTTTATTTTTTTTGTCCTTTTGTGCGGGAAATCGGCCAATTTTTTTATTTTTTATTTTTTAAATTTTTTTTAGACGAAAGATAATACTTTGTCTGACCAAATTTTAACTTTCGATCACTACAGTGTGTAGTTAAATTTTTTATTTCCACTTGTCAAATACCAAAAAATGGATCACAACCACTACAGATGCTCTAAGGAAAAGAAAGAAAAAAAGTAAAAGTAAAAGATGAAACATAACAGAAAATGTAGCTAAGATCCAAACCCAATAACCGTTCCGGTCAGGTCTCGACCTCCATTCCAAACCTGACTCGTTCCAACCCAAGTCGCTTTTCTTCTCAACTCAAAGACAAACTTCTAGAAGCCTCCATCACACTCCAGGAACAAAGAGATTCGCGTACGTTACACCCTCACAAAAACATTTCTCTTTTATTACCTTCCGCCCCAATCCACACAAAATGCAAATACAACAATTCTCCAAATTCCAAACTTTACCCCAGCTCTCAATTACCTAAAACGTACCGCAGGTACACCGCACACCAGTTTGAGGATAAAGCCGGCAACGTCTCACCCAATTGGATCTATCGCCATCGTTTAGGGTTCTTCTACAATCCATTGAATCACAGGGTTTATCTTCGAGCAAATTAAAGGTATGGGTCTTCTAAAAATTCAATCTTTTGCATTCTTGAATGCTTTCCTTTGAAAATTTTTGGTTGAGGGATTTGGGTTTTGTTTGCAAAATTTGATGTTGTGATAAGGGTCATTTGATTATCATTTATGTAGAAATTTGTTACAAATTCTAGTTTTTGTTAATGAAAATATTACGTACGTAGTTTAGTTAGCATTTTAGTAGCTAGTTTTGATGGGGGTTTTAGCTCATGATGGATAGAATGTATTGGTGAAGTGATTATGCGTTTTGATACTGAAATGGTGATGTTGTTGGAGCCCAAGTCAGTGTCTTTTACAAAAACAATGTTGAAGGAGGGTAATAAGAGACTAGTGATTGTGGGAGGAAGTTGTCCTCATATTTTTGGCAATTGAAATTGTTCATCATTTTAATTATGTCGTAAGATGGATGTAAAATTGGGCTGTTTTGGGACTTGTTGCTCGTGCATCATGTGGTGCTAGTTTGGTTTGTAATCGACGAATTGTTCATTTTGCAACCATCCAAAGTGTGGATAAGAGATTTCCAAATCCCTTAGAGCTATATCCCCCAAGCCAAGTGGAGTATGCATAAAAGAGTCACATGTTTCTTCTATTCTTTTTCCTGGCACTGCTGGGCCATCCTGGACTTGAACCAGAGACATCGCCCGTGAAGTAAATCATTGCACCTACAACCCAACCAATTGGGAGAGAATCAATAGATTCTTTTTCAGGAGCGATTCATCCTCTCCGAACTCAGCATACAACGCTTCGTTGTACTGCGCTCTTTAAGTGTGCTTTACTTGTTCCCCCTTCTCACGTACCACGGCAAGTCTTTGTGAAAGAAGCCAAGGGGACAAGTTAAGATAACCAAAGCTATCTTAATTTTGGAGGTACATGGTATGCTGAATTTTGGTAGTCATACTCTTACCTCCGTTTTAAAGTAAAGTTATCTTCGAAGTTAAGAAAAATTAAAAATTGGGTACAGTGTAGACTGTGGAGTTCAGATAACTATAGGGTTTCTCACTTTTTGGGGGCAAGATAACTGTGGTTATCTTATCTCCATATAAGTCCCACACAAGCCAAAGTTTGGATAATTAGAGATTTTTTAATTTAGGAGAGAGAACTCCGGGTATCCAAACTAATTTTGTTCCCAAGCATAGCCATATATATTTTATAAGCATACAATTATGACATCAAAGTCAAAGTGAACGGGCTGAATTGTCGTCAAGTAATCACAATAATACTGTATGAGGGAATCACATCCTAATCATGACATACATGAAATTAATACTAAAAGTTTATGGGATTACTATAAAAAGAAATCTTAGAAGATGATGTTCACTCTAAATGATGAAGCTCAAGAAGTTTCAAGTGATAGTGGAGAGTAAAATCGGGCTTACTACATCTATGCTAAATATTATATTTTGCGGGGTAACAATTGATATTTTAATACAAAGATACATCTGGATCTCCTTTTTAAATCTATATAGTTTGGTATCAGGTTAAAATTTGTCAATGGCAACCTTTCAAATGACTGGATCTTTGATAGCCGGAAACCAGGCACTTCCATCCTTTAATGGGCTTCGTTTGTCTCAGCCTGCATGTTGGGTTCCATCATCAGCTGGAGTTCGCTTTGAGCGCAAGTCCTTCAGAGGCCTTGCTGTGAAGGCTGCAACTCTTGTTGCCCCTAAGGTATGGTGATCTACTTACCATCGGCAATGCTAGTTTGATACACCGTTGTTTAGATTTGTTATTGAGACATAATCGATCCTTGCACAACAAATTTTAGGAAAATGTTACAGTGTACTACTACATGATTGTAGACTCATCAGTGAGCTGAACCCCCTACTTCCCAAGTCCCATTTTATACTCATCAGTGAGCTCAACCCCCTACTTCCCAAGTCCCATTTTATTATGCCACTGCTATGTGGAGCCTATGTTAAACATTTTTGAATTAATTGGTTGTGGGCACCACCCATTGTTCCTTTGTCTCTTGTAGTGTTAATGTTGTAGTACACTAAAAAGTTTTCTATTAGCACTACTCTAAACATTAAGACTTGAGACAAATTTGTAGTACACTAAAAAGTGAATTAACGAAACTAACATAAGACTTTGAGACAAATTTGTGGCTGAGATTTGGTGTTAAAAAAACAGGTTTGTCAATGTAAAACATGTAAGTTTAACTGGATATATTCTGCTTTCTCTCAGTAGACATAATAGTGAATCAGTGAGGTTGTGTATGGGGGGAATGAGTCATGCATATATAGAGGCGTTAAGGAATCTAGGAAGATGGGATATGGATCAGAGTTATTGGGTTGCATCCCCACACTTATAGACATGTATGGATATCATAAAAAGATGTAATGGTTTATCTAAACATGTGTGGATAGTATCTTTATACAAATAAATGGATTTAAAATTAGTCTTTAGAACATACCTTTCACGAATCAGTATTCTAGATGCACCAAAGAATTGTTTCAAACTTTTTAATGAAACTTTCGCATTTACATTTGATGCATCTAGAAATCTTCAGTTACAATTATATTTGCATATTCAATAATTGTTCATTGGGAAGCTTTTAAGATTTGTCTTTATGCTTGGTGTTTCAGTCCTCTTGCTTGATTACTTGTGAGCCTTCTTCACCTCCACTGAAAAGTGTATCGTTGTGGTTAGCGTATCATCTGTATTTTTCA
Source organism: Hemerocallis citrina (assembly GCA_017893485.1). Lineage (NCBI taxonomy): Eukaryota > Viridiplantae > Streptophyta > Magnoliopsida > Asparagales > Asphodelaceae > Hemerocallis > Hemerocallis citrina. The sequence continues at coordinate 231,203,594 of CM030366.1, read as the reverse complement.
AGTCATGCATATAAAACACATGATTTTAATTTGTCAACATGATAACATACAAAATTGTGTTTATTGTGCATCAAATATTCTTTTATTGAAATATAGATTTATGAGCATGAGCAATGCACATTCTCCTGCATAACATAAGTTATTAAGAACCTCTTTATATTCCTTAAATGCATAACAATGATCGTCTGGTCCTTGAGTTGCTTGAAGTTCAAAAACAATAAGGATTGCAATATAGTTCTAACAGACTAACGTCCATGAAACCGTAGATACATGCCCCTTTTGGAGTATCAGAAAGCAGAGATCAATCAAAACCTCATACGATCATCATCGACTACGCAAATACATAAGATGTTATTCAGTTTTTTAGTATATTTATTTAGATAAAGAAACTGAAGCTGATGAAAATTATTTTACACTAATCTGAAAATTCTGATACTGGCTATACTATCCACTGAGATGTCAAATAATGGTATGACTGAGAGGATTATTAATGACTGTTTGTTCATGCATTGTTAGCAATGACAACATTTTGACTATTGGTCCTTGTGGTTATTGACTTATTTTGTGAGCTACTCTGCAGTACACATCTGTCAAGCCCTTGGGTGATAGAGTGTTGGTCAAGATAAAGATTTCAGAGGAAAAAACAACTGGAGGCATATTACTTCCAACCAATGCTCAGACTAAACCTCAGGCAGGAGAGGTGGTTGCTGTTGGAGAAGGCAAAACCATTGGAAAAACCAAAGTGGACCTCAGTCTCAAGGTAATTACTAAGAATGAAGTATCACTATATTGGGACTTATTATTGAAGGGTATTGTAATGACCGACTGTAAGAGAGTGATCTTTTGCTTTTGAATCTGACTCTTGAAAAACCGACTTTGGTTAATGTCAGTAAGTCTAATTGATTGGGATAACAATGCTTTCAGTACATTCATCCAAATTATTATCCAATTAATTAGATGCAATCTTCATAAATTGTTATTTTTTGTTGGATTGTGTTTGTTATGCTGATAAAATCTCTTTTTGTTTTTCTTTTTGTGTTTGTTTATGTAGACTGGGGCACAAGTTGTGTATTCGAAGTATGCAGGAACAGAAGTGGAATTCAATGGATCGAATCACCTTATTCTGAAGGAGGAGGATGTTGTAGGCATACTTGATACAGAAGATGTTAAGGATCTCGAGCCTCTAAATGATCGAGTTCTCATTAAGGTAAATATCATGTTTCCAGATTTGTTTGACAGGTGGTCAGTATTTGTAATTCATAAATTACTTTTGTTTGCTTGTTTTTCTTCTCTCTTTGTGGAGAAACCTTAAAAGATTAATGCATCTCCAAGATGGTACTCATTCTTTGGAACATGAGTAACCAGGGAAAAAAAAATATTGTTTTTCTGGCTCTGTTTTGTGTACTATGTTTGGCTCGATTGTGATTGAAAAGCGATTGATAAAAACTAGATTAGAATTGAAACTAGTTTAGGCATAACCGTATTATCTGATATCCATTCAGTTTTATACCGTGCATTCGATGCAAAGTTTGTATCTTCATTTGGCATGTTAATGTTAGAGATAGGGTTGCCATCCTGGTTTGTGTAAGATGAGAAACGTAGTTCACCCTCAACCGGGACCTGCTTTATAAAAGACTGAAGTTGATAAATTTTGGTTTGCTTTTAATTGCACCTAGTGCTGCATCATGAAAAGTATTTGAAAACCTTCTGGTCTAACTTGGTCCAGAAACGTGACAATGTTGGATTTTTTTTTTTCATGTTGAAAACTGTACGTATCCTTTTTGTACTTTGGCTGATTTATGGAATAGATGAATGTTAAGATGGGGAATGGCTAGGATTTCAGAAATCTTGTTACTTTAAGATACCTTCTCATGTATGCATCCAAATTAATCCTTTCAGTTACAAACTTAAAAAGTTTACTGTTTAGGTTCTCATATCCTTTGATGAACAGTTTAAGCATTTGCTTATAGTAAATTTATTATCTCAGGTTGCCGAAGCTGAGGAGAAAACTGCAGGAGGCTTGCTTCTAACTGAGGCATCCAAAGAGAAGCCATCTATTGGGACGGTAAGATGCCTTAACTTCTAACCGTTTTTTTTTCCTTCTTTTTAAAATTTTTTTTATTACCTCAAGTCAAGTTTTTTATTCAAATGGAAACCAACTTTAGACTCTTTGATATATTGAGGTACAATTGCTGATTTATGTTTCTATTTGGCTCTTTGGAAGCAGATTGTTGCAGTTGGCCCAGGCCCGTTGGATGAAGAAGGTAAAAGAACGCCATTGACAGTTTCACCAGGAAGCACTGTTTTGTATTCCAAGTATGCTGGAAGCGAGTTCAAGAGTGCCGATGGTTCGGATTATATCACTCTCAGAGCATCCGATGTGATGGCTGTTCTTTCATAAGTTACAGTAATTGAGTTCTGTGTTGAGAAGAAATATAATTTTGTTATCTGAGGAGTTTAGAAAAGAATTTAGATGTTGCTTTCTTGCAAATGGTACAACTACCATGCTCTATCTGATTGTTTCTTGCTGATTAATGCATCATCTGGTATCATCAGAGGCTTTATATTTCTGTTATTCTTGAACATGGGTCTTTGTATTTTTGTTTATGTGGATTTTGTGGGAATATAGCACTTTTTAAGGTTTCAATTGAGCTCATCTTTTGGCAAATTTGAACAAGTTGCATCTGTTGGTTATACAAAATGGTTTCCACATTTCACGATACTAACAGGGCATTACCGGAGATGAATTTATTGGTATTCCGAATAAAAAGTTCGGATAATGCTGCTGCTACACAACAGTCGTGGTGATTGTGTGTGATCGGCATGGTTGATCACGGTGGCCATAGATATTTGTTGAGTTGATGATGTTTGATGTTTAGATTGGTTATCCTGAGAGGCAGGTTTTCAACAGAATTTGGGAAGGTGGTGCTCCTCGCTTCTTTTGGTTGCTTCAATGGTTGAAGTATCCAATCCAATCACTTGTACGAAATATTGTTTACTGAGTTTGCGAGAGTGACTAATGCAAGCTCTCTTGTTATTTCCAGTATACAAGATATCTGACATGTATATTGTAGTTGTGTTGTGGTTGTAAGTTGTGAGAGTGATGAGCAAGCTAGCTTTCTTATTGTTTCCCGTTTTGTTGTATTTTGTAGTTGTAAGTATCCATATAGTACCCGAGAGGATTGTTGACATTACTTTTGTGAGTGAGTTGTAGAGAAAAATATATATATATGCGATCAATGTTAAATACTGGATATTGAACAAGCTATCAATTTCTGTTTTACTTGGAGATAGCTGGTGGTTGAGATGTTATGAAACGGTCGGTTCAACATATTAATTATCTTTATAGGCACCATTAGTAACTTAGCATTGTAAAATCTCTATTAATAATGTGACAGCTTAAGTTGCAGTTGTCACGGTGTGTTCGTTAGGATGTAAGTGAAATATTGATCTTCAAATTGCAAGTGTGAACTTAAATTTCACCAATTTCTTAATGGTCCATTACCAAAATATATCTTCTATATTCGGGATGCAAATTCAAGTTGCAGTATACCGGAAGCAAAAAGGAAGAAAATTTGAGGGTATTTTGGTAATTGAATCAAGAAATTTGAAGGAAAATTCAATTTTTATTTATTTATTTATTTATTTTTGCACGTGTAATGTTACTAAACACCTATATAATTGAAAAAAGCTGCAGAATGTCGGACATAACTTTTATTAGTGGGGATACTTAATGAGACTTATATGTCAGTTATCTTTGCAGGTACTGTCAGCTGGTATCTGCAAGATATTACATGAAATAAGAATTTATACATATAAAGATGACTAGCATGTGTGATCCATGAATCATGGAGCTTACATAAAACTAGCATGCCAGAATCATTATAATTATCGTTAGTAAGTATTTGTAAGATATCCAATAAGTCGTAATACCTACAAGGATGACTAACATGTAAGTTACATAAGTTACGATGTGTTAATTATCATTTTAAGTATCATAATTGATATTTACAAAATATTACATAAGGTACTAACAGACAATATTTACAATGATGATTGATATGTGTATTCTATGAGTTGTAGAGTGTGCACAAGATTCGCATGTGAGTCATCTTTGTAAGTACCACAAACTGATAGTATCTATAAGAGTGCCTGACATGATAGTATCTATAAGAGTGACTGACATGCGAGTCATATAAGTTGTCAAACTCGTAAAATTCTCATGCCTGTCGTCCTTGTAGATAATCGCTCAATTGATATTTGTAAGATCTTAAATATAATAGCAATTGATAATAACTGAAAAAGTGACTGACATGTGAATTCCAGATATTTTGGAACTCATAAGAATTTACATGTCAATCATCATTGTAAGTATTTTCATCAGTATCTTTAACCGAAAATTTTAAAATGCTAAAAACCTATTTCTTTCAGATCTTTTGGTTTCTAGGTTGAAAGTCTGCTGAATTTCTTGAATACAACTCTATGCTAAAAAATACAATACAATGCTCATAACTGTGAAGATCTCAAGATCCAGTAACTAAACTACTTTTGATTTATTGAGTTCCAGTTACTCACAAGATTTTTGGTGTATTACACTTGAGTGCTGAAAGCATGACCTTGAACCGAATACAAAGTCGGTTGTCAGGAAATGGAGTATGAAATAAAGCTCAGCTCAAATGACACACGCATACATTTCATAAACAAAGTTCAGTAAAGGCCCTCCAAAAACACATTCCAGTACATGAAATAATGCAACAGGAGCAGTATCAGTAACTCTCTCCTCTGTTGGTATATAAGAAACAAAGGAGAAGAAAAAGCCATTCTTTTAGGGGGTAATTTGGCTCAAAGAGCTTCATCTTTTCTCAGGCAATTACTATAATTACAACAAAGTAATCCTCAAGTCCACATCCACCATACAGAACTATACGTGTCTTAAAGCATCAGTATTCGCACACTTCTGTTTACTAATCAAAGCTGTATTTGAATTGTGAGGCGGGGTAACTATCCCCGTTCAAACTAATATCCGCTGCACCTCTGCTGCTGACAATATCTTGATGCTCTGAACGCATGTCACAAACTCCCTGCACATTCATATCCAAGAAAACGAAAAATTAGTGTCAGAATGCATATATAAATCCCTCAATTCTTAGACCTTCGAAGTTCTGGTGTAATGAATTGCATTAAACAAGGACCATCGCTGTGCAAAACCATAGATTTCGGCCGACAGAAAGAACACTGAATCTGTCGGGCCTTATTACAACTTCGGAGTTTTTGGGTTGGGATGTTCGTTTGACAGACAACACTTCATGAGAATAATAAAAGTAACTAAAATGGGGAGGATGAGACGAAAAACTTACTCCCAAGGGTCATCTCCGACAAGTAGTATGTCATTCTCATGATCTACATAAACTAGCTTCCAGTCAGTTCTTTGAGGGTCTTCCAGTTGTCCTTCAATCCCAAACATGCGTGCAAGGTCATGCCGGAGATCGTCATAGTCCCTGTAGCGGGTAACGTCAATGGATCTTCCAACTGATCCACGTTTTTGTACCTTTGAAATATACACAGGGACATGGAAGATAGATTTTGTTAAAATTGATGTAGCTATCAAAGGATAATAGTGTCCATAGGAAGATCCTCAAACTTGAACGTTAGCAAGAAATAAGATTTTATTTCCCGACATAAATTCATTTCTAGTAGAACAATGCATCTGAAGTTCCAAAATTATCCTATAATAAGACTTTTTTCTTTCTCTCCGTAGAGTAATATTTATTTTTTCATAAAGTTAACAGTAATAATTTATATGATAATTATTAAAAGTTTTAAACAATCTTTGATGCCAATCTTCACCGATTCAAGATAGTGCTAAAAGCACTTCACAAAGTTTTAGCGGTTGTAGGAAGTAGCCACTAAACGAGGATATTTAAGGCGCCTTTTACATGTATAATCTAGATTTGAAAACATCAGATTTTAGAACAAAGTTTAAGAAGCCAACAGATGTCCTGGTTTCGAGTATCACGAAAACAAGCATACTCAATGTCATAATCATGGTCAACATATATCGTACCTTGGTGTAAGTTCTCATCCTTTGCGGTTGATTACCCCATACCCCTCTACTCAAAATCCCGCCGTCATTAACAGCAGCAGCATTTGAACAACCAGCCCTAAATTCCATGTCAGCAAGACCAAACGACTCAGAGCTGATATCTGCAGTCGAAATCTCAGCATCAAGCTCCCTCTGGCTAGTAAAACCTGATCCAAATCCCCTTGACAGCATCACATCCGGTAACAACCCGTCACTATTGACTCCACTTCCGATTTGATTGTCACTATCTAAGCAAATGGGAGGGAATGGGAAGCACTCATTAATACCACCCCCATCCATAGAAAATGAGGTTGCAGAAGAAGCATCCAACTGATCCTCATGCTTTAGTCTACCATCTGGTTTGGTTTGAAGTTCTTGCATTAGGCTTTCCACACGGGGGACAACCTCGTCTTCTTGGGCTCTGTTAGATAAACTGGTAGGGGACGAGGTTGAGCATGAAGGGGTGTCGGTGTCAGTGAGATTAGAATGAGCTCTACCTCGAAACTGAGAAGGCTTCTGATGCACTTGCTGATGTAATGGAGACTGTAAGTGGGGAGTGAATTGAGAGAGTGGTTGTTGCTGCTGTACCTTCTGCAGTAATTGCATTTGAAGCTGCTGCTGCTGCTGATGAAACTGTAAAAGTTGAGGAGCTGAAGAATTTTGGAAAGAGGCAGGCTCCATTCGAGAGGTTTGCTGAAGCTGAACTTGAATATTTTGGTTCTGTAACTGGTTTTGGGAGAGAACCTGACAATGTTGCTTTTGATCAACGGTTTGCTGTTTTTGTGTCTGCTGTTGTAGCAGGTTCGCAGAGTTTCTTTGCTGCTGCTGCTGTTGTTTTTGTTGTTCCATTAGTTGCTGAAATTGATCAAAAGGCTGAGTTTGTTGAGGTGGTTTTGAAGGGAACTGGAGATTTGGGAAGAGGGAAGGCTGTGATTGGAAATTTAGGAATTTAGAGGGGTTGTCTGGAGCAAGGTTGTCCTGAATAACAGACTGGGGAAAAGCAGGGATGTATGATGGTTGGGAAGTAGAAGAGATTGGGTTAGACTGAGGGTTTTGCTGCATTGCCATCCATTGGACCAGGCTCAGACCAGGGAAGACTGAGCTTTGCGGGCCTTGCATGCCCAAGTCGTCGTTGAGCCATGGCATGGCTCTTCTAAAAGCGTTCTCAACATCAGACTCATCATCTGTATTTAAAAATCATATAAATCAAGAGTTTGAACATTTAGGTAGTAGTAAGTAGTAGGACAAAGGGTTTGCTTATGTCAAGTATAATACTATCAAAATACTAAATGATTGTGTCGGTTATCTAGAAGGAATTCCATTTGTCTGAGATGTGAAGTAGCTAACAAACATGTTAGACTATGCATATTCCCCCCATTACTAGACTATACATATTCTCCCCCATTACTCTCATTGTATGCAGTTAACTTAGTTGTAGTCATTACCTTAATTACATGCAGCAGTTACCTTAGTTGTAGCCTTAATTCCAGCTATCAAATTGTGTATATATTGACAAGATGAATGAGATGCAATCGGGGAAACAATTACCTTCATGGTATCAGAGCAACCCATGTTCAAATCCCACCGGCTACGCAAATTGAATGCGGGTTTTAAAAAAAAAATACCGTTGCGTATTGTCCAGGTCTCGACCCACAATTTGTTAGACATTTATCTTGTTTCTTTGGCCCATAAAAAATGAGCTCTCGGCCTGTGCAATATATCTCAACCCTTCTACAACTTCGAAGTTTTAGTATAGTGGCAGGTAATTTTTTATGGTATCAGAGCCATAACTGTGCTCATTACTTCCTCTATTCTTCTTCTCCAACCACCCCTTCAGGCGACCCCACCCCTCGTCGCCACCCCGTCGCGACCTCTCGACGGCGCACAGGAGCGCCAGACCCCAACCCCCATTTGCTTTGCTCAATCGACAGCAGCCAGAGACCAAACCCCAATTCTGCCCTTCCCGATCGTCTTCTCCGACCCTCCTCCGGCGACCCCCGTCGCCACCCCCTCCGGCGCCGTTCTCCTAGCGTCGCCAGTCACGAACCCCCGAAACCCCCCTCATCCCCCCCTCTGTTCGCGTTGCCATCGACAGCTAACACCAACACCCTGCTCTTCTCTGTTCAACCGCTGACTAGGACGCCAGCACTGTAGCGCCGCCTTGCACACTGTCGCCTTTCTCGCCGTCCACCAACGCCGCCCTGCGCCACCGCCTTTCTCTCCTATTTGCAGTTGCTGCTCTCTCTTCTTGTTCACTCCCCTTCTCTATCTCCATCAAATGGCCGAACAACCAAAGTTCCATCCCGCTCTTTGCCGTTACCAACGTCAGGAACTTCATCCCGATCACTCTTGAGATGGAAAATGGCCAATATTCTTCATGGGCAGAACTGTTCAAAATTCATTGCCGAGCATACCAAGTTAGTGACCATATCATTCCTCCTAAATCGACGACAATCGGGAAGGAAATCGAAAAAGATGATTTTTGGTCGCGATTGGATGCTATAGTCCTCCAATGGATTTATGGCGCGATTTCGAACGATCTTTTGCACACCATCTTGGAGCCGGATTCTACTGCACAACAAGCATGGGAGCGATTACAAAATATTTTTCAGGATAACAAAAATTCACATGTCGTTTATCTGGAAAATCAATTCACTCACGTCTATATAGACGATTTTTCCAACATCTCGGCTTATTACCAAGAACTCAAGATGCTATCCGATCAACTATCTAAAGTTGGTGCACCAGTTTCAAATCAAAGGTTAGTTCTTCAATTAATCGCGGGTTTGAATAAAAGTTATGATGGTGTTGCTACGATCATTCAGCAAAGTGATCCCTTGCCTCCTTATGAGGCACATTCGAGGCTAATCCTCGAAGAAACCCTCAAATCGAAGCAGGCCGCGGCCGCGGCCGCTGCAAGCGCTGTCGGCACAGCCATGCTCACCACCAATTCCTCTTCAACCTATAATACCAAGGTTATGGAAGGGGTGCAGCAAACCGCAACCATAATGACCAAAAACGTGGTCCAAACCGCAACAACAACTGCGCGAAAAATAATGGTGGTTGAGGTAAAGGCCGTGGTGGCAGCAACCACGGCAGTGGTGGTCACCAGCAGCAGGGACCACAGCAACCACGCCCCTGGCAACAACAACCACCATGGGCACAATACCCGGCATACTCATATTACCCTTATTCCCTTATATAGTAAAGTGAGATTGCAGCTGAGCAATGCAGACTTTTTTAAGGGAAAAAATACACTGGATTTTGATCCTCCTAGATACTTAGTAGATGACAGAGAATTGAAGCATATCCAGAACACTAAACAAAAGAAAGAAAAAAATAATTTCTACAGCATGAAACCGTTAAAGCTCATTCATTAGTCAGTAGGATCTGAGAACCTTTTTGATCCACTTTTTTTATCTAGAAAATTTTAATATTATTTTTTAAATGTCTATTGTTTGCACATATCAAGTGTCTGTCATATACACTGTAAGTTCACTTGTGCATTTTATTTAAAATTTGGAAGATTATGCATTTTAAAAACAAAATAGGTAATCAATGCATAATAAGGGAAAAAAGTTAAAATCAAATTAAGCCAGCAACTTTATAAAAAAAAAATCACTACATGACTAAAGATACTATAACTTTTAATGATCTAAATTTGAACTTCAAATAAAACAGTTCTAATGATTGCATACCTGGCATCCCTGGTTGTTTGGGAAACTTGGGTCTGAAAAAGGGCGGAGGGCATATATAGAAAGGAGTTGTCACCGGTTCAATATCCCATAGCGACACCCGTCTCCGTCTCTCAGTAGACGTCGATTCATCCCAGCCAACCTATTTGATGCAACAATAGTGAGGACTAAAAATAATTTAAGGATGACATTTTTTAAAACAGATTCGCAAGTGTCATTAGAGAATAAGCCTCTTCGTTGGCGAGAATGAGGTATGGAGTTCGAATCTGCTTGCACTAAAAATGTCCCCAATTTTTTTTTCTTTTTTTGGCAAACGGCCATAGCCGCCCCCACATTGGGAGGAGAGAGATTTTCCAACATTCCAAATTAATTCTGTCTAAGGCTGGAATCGAACCCACAACCTCTCACTCAGAGTGAAAAGCCATGCCACATACACTACAAGTGCTTGGCAAAAAAAAAAGAAAAAATAAATTAAAAAAAACCCAATTAATATATATTCGGAGGTGAAGTGTGGGTGCGTGCTGCTACTACGGCCTTGTTTCAAAAAAGGAGGGAAAAAACAGAAGAAAGAAAAAAAGAGATCATATTTCTACATCTGATCAGTAAACTATTCTTGTTAAGGATTTGGGAGAGTTACTTCTAACAAAGTGGAATTACTTATTTGGAAAGATCTGCTGTTCTAGAAAAATGAGGCATTTCCAGACCTGAAGGTTACACCATTGTGAGTTTTTCCATCTCACTGGATCCAAATCACTTATACCGGTGATTGTTCCCATGTACCTCCGTACTCCGGACTCCTCTGTCTCAAACATCATCCTGAATCGCATCCCAAGAGACACTTGTGTGTACATTGCTTTGTTGTATTTGGCCAGAGGAACAACAAATTCTGAGGGGCTCGCTCTATTAAAAACAAAAAAAGAATCTTCTATAAGAGGAAGAAACTGAAATATATTAAACACTTTATATGTTTCTACAGAATATAATTACTACCTTGGATTATAGAAGATAGTAAAGTGGCTATTATTTGCAGCAGCATGAGCAGCAGCAGCAAGGATTCCGATATGCATGCTATCACTTGATAAAACTGAGGAAGCTAGAGCATGCTGTTGTCTAGTGGCACGCCGAATTCCCAGGAGAAGTTGTGACTTCTCATCTCTGATATAAAGCATATAACATTCTAAATTTTAGGAACCAGTTATAAAAGTTCAAAGTTTTCGACTGCTGATATACGATACCTTATAAAGAGCACAGAGTCGCCAGCAAAGAGTCTTTTAGTACTGACAAAAACACTCCAACCTGTCGTCAGTAGATGCCTCTTCGGCTGACCTGTATCGTTGAATTGGTGGTCAGAATATGAAATGTAGTCAAAAAGAAAATATTTTGTGGATGACATTTCTTATGAAATGGTGATAAGTATAATCTCTTTAAGTAGATGATGAACTCAGGCTAGTCAAATCTTATGTTCAGCATAGCCTAAACACACATCATCAATTTCAGAGTCTTATATTAGGCTCATCCAGAGTCTCATTTGGGCCATGTATGCACTTGCCGTGCACTTCGAGCTGGTTGACTCGTCAGTATCCTCATCCAATTTCATTTTGAATACGTATTTAAGTAGATAATTCAGTGAGAGTTGAATGAGGTTATTTTTAACAGTAGCTCCGGAGCCATTTGAGTTAAATCTTGGCGAGTTATGATAGTAATTACTTTGAGCATACTGAAAATTCATCACCATTTCCAAATCAGAATGCAGCAATGAAGCAGACTATATTATTTAGCCAGGAAAAGAAAAGAAAAAAACACGAACAAGAAGAAGTTGAACACCTCGATAGATATGTCGAAAGGTCCACGAAGCATCATGCAAATCTTTCGCTACTAACTCTTGGGCAGGTGGTTGCATTGCAAAATCCTATCGGACATGGTACCCAGTTTAGTTAGTCATCAACAATGTAACTTATAATTCATCTTTTACTTCACAAGAAAGCGATGACAAACATACCAAAGGTGGGAATATCTTTTCAGCTGCACGACGAGGCACCGAAAATCCACCATGAGTACTGGTATCACTTGCCGTAAGTGTCTTGCAGAAGAACTCTGCTGGTTGCTTGTTCTGCTTGAGCCCCATTTCAGATGCCAGCAATGCCTCCTTATCATACTACAAAAGAATCGTCTTTAAAAACAACTTTCACCCAAAACAGATTAAAAACTAAACAAAAAATTTGAACAATGCACACTTGTATAGCTTATAAACCCATGTGTGATTTCTGACCTACTTTATTAACAGGTTGCAGAGTCATCTTCGCATAAACCTCATCAGTTTCAGAATCAGCCTGATTGAGACATCAAGTTAAAAAAAACAAATCAAAAAAAAAAAAAAAAAAAAAAAAACAACAACAAAAATGATGGAAACAACTGTTGGATATATTGGTATATTGTCTCTATATAAATATTGTATGTGCATATGAATAACACGTGTATTAAACATACAATTGATTGAATATTGGAACGCGGACTTGTGGGCTTATAACCCGATACCCAAACCAGTATTTAGGAATAAATACTGGCTTGTGATAGCAGTCTAGGTATTCCAATCTTGATACCTAGGGTGAATATCTCAAGCAACTTAGATCTAGAGATAAACCCTAATTCCCAATTATTAATTTCTAACAAAACCTAACAACAACTTCATTAACTATCTACAAATCAAGCCATACATGCAAGGTGGCACCGAGAAGAACACATATCAGCTTTGAAGGCAGTGATGGATAACTGGGAATGCTATCAATCTCCTTGTGCATTGAGGCTGCCACCTATATATATTGCAATTCACATAAATTCATTATAAACTAGCTTTAAAATAAAGAGGAAAATAAGACGAAAATGTAGCACCTGTTCACTGTGACCTTGTGGGAAGTAGACCACAAGGCTGCCTACCGGCGGCAACGCTACTAGAGGTCCAGCACAAGCATGCCATAACTCTGAGTTGATAATCTTTTTATCTCCTGTATCATAAGAAAAACACTTAACGTGTGTTTACAATATGCTGAACAGGAAACCATGAAACATATATGCCAAATAATCCCAAAAAAAAAAGAATAAAGGGATGTCCATATTTAAATGAAATCAAACAACAAAAAATTGTCTTCATCTGTCCTTCCTCATTCTTCTCTTCATTACCTATCATTTCCTTATCAATTCTTCTCTTTTCCAAATCCTAAAATTAATGTTTCCAATTTTCAAAATCTCTTTCTTGGGGTTGTTTCGTTAAGTACTTATAAATGAAAAGCTTGAGGGTTTTTTCTCAAAAAAATCTTTCCTTCAAAATCTCCTTTGTAAGTGTAATGAAACAACTTGTATTTTTTGTTTTTTTGGACACCTAAAGTAAGACAATGATTCATTAGAGGTTGAATTTGAAACCTCTAGCAACAAAGTAACATGGAATTTGGGGGTTTGCTAAAAAACTTCCAAAATTAGACATGAAAATTAATAGGTACTCTATTTTATTTTTTTTTATTATTAACCCATATTAGTACTCTCAACATGCAATAAGAAGTGATAATTTCCTATTACCAATTACATAATTCTAAAGAAAACCCATAAACAAAATACTCTCTTTATTCCCCAAAAAAAAAAAAAAATCATCATCAATTTCCTCCAAAACTAACGAAACCCACTTCAAAAAACTATCTAAAATCCATTTAAGAAACTACAAAACCATGAAATACTGAAATTACTCACCTTCTATTGTATTAGCAGAGAACCCATTTGCATGAGGAACCTTCATCTCAAAAAAAAAAAAAAAAAAAAAAAAAGAAGCAGAAAAGAAAACCAACAGCTAATAACTCGCTCTTATCTCTGTCCTTAAACTACTGAAAAAAAACCCATACAAAGCCAAACTTTATCTCTTTCAACTCAAAAGCTTCAGCTTCAAGTCAATTCCAAATCTAGTACTACTCCACCTCTTCCCACTCTCCTCAGCAACACCCTCCAAATCACCAGAATGTTCCCCAACGTGGAATATTCGCCGGAATATTCCCTGAGATGAGCGGAAAAGGGGGCTTCCTTTTTGGGGCCGAGTTCTAATAATAAGTTGTGATTCTTTGGTTGCGTTCAATGAAAGGGACTGTAGCAGGTTAGATTAATAGAACCAGAGGTGTCCCACATCACAGATTAACAAACAATTTTTTGTTATGATTCTTTTCTTATTTTAATATTCTAGTTTTATTTTTAGATTTTTAATCCTTAATTATAGTCTTTTGAGTTTTATGGGTTTTGTTTTGTTTGGGTAAATTTTGGTGATATGGGGTTTGATGGAAGAGTTGGGCTGTAGTTGAGTGGATATTGGATGTGGTACATTGAAAGTTGATGATAATTATGTGTTTATTATCTTTATTTACAGAGTTTTTTTTTTCAGTTTTTTTCTTTTGGTAAATTTTGCTGTCGAGGAAAGTGATGAAAGAGTTATGATTGTTGAGAATTGTGGCATCAAATACATGTAGGTACGGCATACTTGAAGTTGAAGAAGAAGAGAAGATAAAGAGGCAAGAGAAGATAAGCAGCGAAGTAGAAGTAGTCTGGAGGGTTGCGGTCGACCGACCTGGGGTGCGGTCGACCGACCCTAGACTGAGAGTTCTTCGAGTGTATAAGTCCAACAGAGGAGAGGACGGTCGACCGACCTAGGGGGTGCAGTCGACCGGTCAGCTCTCTGGGTTGGTTCTACACGTTGCAGTCGATCGTCACTAGGGGTGCGGTCTACCGACAACGTCGGCTGATTGTTTTGGGCTTATGAGTTTAAAGGCCCATTTGCTATATTTGTGTTTATCTTTTAGAGTTTACTTGAGGGCTGTATATATGGCCGTAAACTCTAAGGTTTAGTTGATTAATCTGATCTAATCCATAACTTGTGTATCAAGAGGTGAGCCGTTACATTGTTCCACTTTAAGAGAGATTGAGAGTTGTAATCTCTTTTGTAATCTTTGTATTTATTTGGGAATAGAAAGTATTGGTTATCTCTGCATATTGGTTGTTTCTTGTGAGATCTTGCATATTGTGGTGGCTTGTTCTTGGTTCATCTAAGTCTTGGAAGTTTCTATGGCATGTGGTACACTTCCGCTATTAGCACTGCAAGTTGAGGGTAGAATTACTCTGACAAAGATGTAGTTATGTGGACTAGTATTATGCACGTGCGTTGCCCGTGGAGAAAATGGGAAAGGGGAATGAAAAGGACAAAAAAAAAATCTAGTATCATACATGTGCGTTGCACATGGGGAAAATGGGGAGGGGGAATGAAAAGAAAAGGATAAAAAAAAATCTACCAATACGTGCATTGCACGGGTTGATAGAATGACAAATATTTACAAATGACACTAAGGCCTTCTCCCATTATAATATTAGAGATTAGAGATATTGGATATGAAGTATTATATGTGGGTTATTGAAAATTAGCGACAATGTAGATTCTGCATTTGTTGTTGGGTGTAGTTATTGGAAACAATTAAGATTCTAAAAAACTCATTTTGAACGAAAGACACGACATCATTTATCTTACATGAATACACATGTTTTGTCATTTTATGATACTTATTTTAATAATTGTAATTACTATTAAAGAATGAGCAATTACAGTTGAACTTATATATATTTGTTTAGAATTGGTTTCAGAATCTCATAGATTGTTAGCAATTACGAATTGCTATCTTTAATACTTGACGATCTTACTTCCAAGCGTGAGCATTCGTTGGCCATTTTGCCAAAATTTTGGTCGCTGTAGTCATTGACCAAATACCCAAAATTGGATTTCATTACTACAGTAGTGAGCTATATTTGGCAGACGAAATGACAATTACCAAAATACAGTTCATGAAAAATAATCTTTCTTCTGTTCGATCGGACGAGAGATTTTTTTTCGTCCGAGAGATTTTTTTCACACGTACTCATCGGACGAAGAATTATTCCCCGTCCCATAATTTTTATTTTTTATTTTTTAAAAAAACGGTCAGACGGAAAATAATTTCCCGTTCGTTCCATTTAAAAAAAAACAAAAGTTCACAAACGGAAGACAATACCTCGTCCTACACATCAGGAGCTACATTTGATTTTTTTTTGTTTTCAAATGTCACTATCACCCATTATTTCCCATTTTTTAATATTTTTTTTGTAGGTTTTATTTTTTAAACGTCGGACGGAAAATTATCATCCGTTCGTCTTATTTGAATTTCGTAAAAGTCAAATTTTAGCTAACAAGACTACAGAGCACCACATTTTTTTCTATTTTTATTTACTAAATACCCAAAATTTGGGTATCAACGAGATGCTCTAATTGCAAATTTGCAATACAATAAAAAAGTTGTAATTATTATTGCATTTAAGTTAAACTACCTGCAACAACATTTACATTGTTAGTGTCAACGAAAGAAATAAAAGATTATCTTTCTTACATTGAATGTCAATGAAAGAAAGAAATTACTGTACAGTTTCGAACATGTTGCTTCTGTAACCCCTATCAACCCATAATATCTTCAATCTCTATCAACCTATCCCTTTAATCCTCTATCATAATCCATAAAGTAAAGCACCACCACTATCATTTTCTTAGTGTCAGCTTACATTGATACCACTAACATCCACTACGGTTTGAAACAACTTATATTAGCCGATCAAATTTGATTCAACTAGAACCGGTTCCTTAAACAGTGTAGCCGGTTAAGTACGAACTCTGAAAAATGAAGAGAAACTTTATATTTCACGATTGTTTGTATTTCTCGCTTGCCAGCGAGAGTTTTACAGCTCGTAAAACTTTGATTTTTTGTACCTTCACTCATTATTATATATTTTTTAATCTGGCTGGAGTCATCCGACTCTATCCGTTTACGTTAAAAAAAAAAAAAAATGAAGAAAAAACCCCCAAAAACAAAAACAAAAAACCAACCAACCAATTGACTTAGACATTATTTTGGAACTTACCCAGCTAATTAAATCGGATTTTTTTAATTTTTGTTTTTTTTCGAAACTATTTACAAAAAAAAAAAATGACAATTGCCAAACTAATTGCGTTCGATGACTCAACAACTAAACTCGCTGTTACTAACGGCGAGTTCAGTTATTTCGTGCTCACCGTTGGAACACGGCAAGTTTAGTTCTAATTTTTTTTTAGAAACTCGTCGTTTCCATGACGAGTTTAGTTCAAAACTTTCAAACTAGACTCGTCGTTCCCAATGACGAGGTATTTCATACTAGACTCGCTGTTGGGAACGGCGAGTGCACATTTTCTGAAATTTCACAGAGAGTGAAATTCTCTGTTGGACTCTGTGAATTTACGAAAAAAATTCGAAGAGTTCGCTATTCCCAACAACGATGAGAAATATACTAAACTCGCTGTTGGGAACGGTGATTGTACACTTTCTGAATTTTCACATAAAGTGAAACTCTGTGTTAAACTTGGTGAATTTTCGATAAAAATCCAAAGAAGAGTCCGCTATTCCCAACAACGATGATAAATATACTAAACTCGATGTTGGGATCAGCGAGTCTATTAAAGTTGAAATTTCAAAGAGAGTGAAACACTCTGTTGGACTTGGTAAATTTTCGGATAAAAACTCCAAAACAGAGCCCATTACTGGGAACGGGCGGAAAAGGCCCAAACTCGATATTGTGAACGTGTTACGTGTAAATTCCCCGCTTTTGGGAACAACGTTTCCAGTAGAAATTTGAAAATTTGAAACACAATTCGCACTAATGTTCATGTTTACATTTATAAAGTTAACCAAACTCAATTTTAGAATTCATTATTCTTCCAATTCAACACAATCTCAACATTGTATAATACAAACACAGTTCCAGAGAAAAATATTACAACACAACATTTCTCAATATTTCAACAAATTCAAAATACCATTATGAGATATGATTCAATTTCAGCTTCAACACAAATCCATACTATCTAATTAAACACAATCCCAACAAGTACGACCCACTCTAAAAAAATTATAACCAGCTCAAAATATTACAATGAGATACGATAATGTTACAATGAAAAATAAAGTACTATAATGTAATACAGAAGTGAAACCAAGTACATGAGTTCACATATTCAGTTTGTTGAATAAAAAAAGGGACATTAGCTATCTTGCTGCGATGACGATCCTTCATTATTTGGTCTTGATGTCCCTTGCTGCGATGAAGTTCCTTCATTATTCAGTCTTAACATCCCTTGTTTCGATGATAATCCTGTAAAGTAGGTACAAAAATATATGTAAATTTCTAATAGATTGAACATATGCAACAAGATGTATGAGAGTATGTAACTAGCAATTATCTAACCTATGTTGGTTCCACGACAATGACGCTTGTTGTAACATTTTAAACCACATTTTGAACAAGTTAGTTTTGTATGCTCATATCATCCCTTACAATCATTGCAAATACGCTTGGTCTGGGGCCAACCTTTCCTACATCTTCTAAGACTCGCATCAGCGATAAGTTTCAGACCAATTTGGATTGACCAATATGCTTTGTCAGGCATAGGATAGAAGACGGGTGCCTAAGTTAGAATTAAGTTTTTAACTGAATAGATTGGATCAACATAAGGACGATAATCAATAACCCTAAATGCACACACCGCCAAAACTTGAAAACATGGAAGATGGTATAGCTGAATTTTCTGACACGTACAAAAGTGCATTTCCAAATCAACTATATGCAATTATCCACCATTTTGATGTCCACGTACCTTTCTAAGTCCTATTCTAATTTGAAACACACCAGGTATGTGATTGAACATTATAACTTAATGCATATTTGTTCTCTCATGCCGCACATCCATAATTTCTTAAACTATGGGAGTGAATTTTTCACCCTCGCTTACATGCTTCGCAGTCAATTGACGACATTGAGTGAAGTAATGATTAAGGCGGTATAATATCATCTCCACAATTGCCATCACCGGCAAATTGCAGACACATTTCAAAACCGAATTTAAAAAATTCCAATATATTTGTAGTCATTCCATAACGGCATCCTCCATCCGCGCATATTGACCACTTTTCGAAAGGTTTCTTCTTAAGCCAAATGACAACCTCGACTTTCACTTTCTCTATTTCGGCCAATTTATTCTCAAACTTCTTCGGTTGATTTTGACATGCAACCACCTTTAGTTTCTTCCTCAATGCTTTATCGTAAAATTTGGTTAAAAAATTTGCAGCAAAATGTCGCATTCAATATCTATGATATGCACGAGGCTCATTCCATGAACCGTTTTGTGTCTCCATCACAGACAATCTACCTAGATGACGATAAGAGATAACACATAATTCTTGCTGATCAGTTACAAAAACTCTAATACAAGTCATAAACCATAACCAAGTAGTTATACTTTCTTCATCAACTACTGCAAAAGCAAAAAGAAAAAATTGATCGTTTGCTCACGAGCAATGACTATTAATATACATCTTTTGTACTTTCCATGTAAAAAAGTACCATCAACGCTTATAATACACCGACATGACTTAAATTCATCAATCGAAGGCTCAAATGCCCAAAACACTGATTTGGATGTTTCCTCACCAACCCAGGTCATGACCTTATCACAGTGGATAATAGTCCCCGAATTTGAAGCCTGTAGCACTGATAAAAGAGCAGGAAACTTTTCATATGCTTCCGCAAATCCTCCATATAACTGCTCAATATATTTATTCTTTGCACGACACGCCTTACTGTATGAAATTTGATAATTGAATCAAAGTTTAACAATCTCACCTATTATCTTTGAGGTTATTCCAGTTTGTGCCTTGACAACTTACAAGATCAAGCCTGAAACAAGCCTAGAATCCACTTTAGAGTTGTCTTGATTCATCGATGGATTGAGACATGTATGTGGCCCTTTTGTCATATTCACAATGAAGTATGTCTCCCCTTTTGGAACGATCGCATGAAATCTCCAAGCACAATATGTGCTGCGAAATCTCCCATATTTTGAATTTAGTGTTATCTCTGTTATTGTGTATAGCTTTGGTGCCATTTTACATTTCACATCGTACACAATTTTTGACGATTTCACTATTACAAATTTGCAGTGTTGCTTTATGGAAAACATTATCACCGCATATTGTACATCCTCTTTTGTTTCAAATATTTTCCGAATGTATAAGTCATCTTCGCTGACATCGAAATATGAAGGACCTTCAAGTTGATGGACGACCACATTATTAACCTAGTTAACCGATTCAGACTCCACAACATGTGCAAGAAACCCTTGTTGAGAGGAGGAGATTCTATACCTTCAGTGTCCTGATGTTATTAACACCAATAACATTATCTTGAACTAAGCCATGTGCTTCACCAATAACATTATCTTTTTATCTTCTTCATGTTCTTCACTTGTCTCATCTTCATCATCTTCTTCTTCCTTATCAACATTTAATAACTCGTTGTTCATACATTCACGGTTGAATTCATATCCCTTATTTTCATTATTAACCAAATCGTGTATAAATTGAGAAGGACGAGGCAACTCATATTCCGTGTGATTTGGTACAACTGCGATTGAGAATTTTTCTTCAATGTTCCTCGATTCTTCACATGTATGCATCAAACTAACTTCGATGTTCCTCGATTCTTGAATCGGGACTTCACCTACTGTGCTTGGAGTACGAAGAACACTGCACTGACGAATTGGCATCAGGATTTTCTTAAGACATAGCTCTACCACCGTCCAATTAGAGTTTGGATCAAGAGACCGTGCAATCACTATCGCAAGAACGTCATTATCGTTTATAAGAACCGCCATGAAATATTGCCCTTCACCTTTTGATGTAGAATGACGACCTTAGATTTTAATAATCCATTCACCTCGATTGCAGTTAGTAATTTCATATATCTTATCTATTAGCCTCTGTTTTGTAATATTACGATCAACCCAAATTACTTCTGGTTCAGCACCTCTATAACTTAATCCTACTTTTGGGTCATGAAAGCTTTCTCCCCTATAATAACACCAAACAAGAATTTTGTATTCCATACCTACGCGTAAATGAACAAATTAATTACTACATTGTCATGACGATCATCAATCCACCCTCAAATTAATATATAAAAAACCTCCAATCATGGGCATTTCGTAGAACACTACGTGGGCATCCGAAATTTCACCACAATCAACATAGATAACACACTTTTTAAAACTATAATTAACGCAGTTCATTAACCATAATCCTAACCGTACAATTTGAAATAATAGAAACATAATTTATAATTTATAATTCACAATTGAAACATTTCGTAAAACACTACATAATCTAATTTATAATTCATAAATACTTTTGTGGAGATGATAGTTATGATTTCGAGAAGGAGAGAAGAATGTGAGTGCCTAAGAATCTATGAAAAAAATCACCACAAATAAATGAACTCCAGGAAGAAGGAAGCTAGGGTTTTGGGTTATCGTAACTTCGAGGAGAGGAATGAGTAGAGAGAGAGAAAGATAAATGAGAGATGAGTTGAATTGGATGGGTAAGTCGAATAGAATCGCTATTCCTAACAACGAGTTTAGTATATTTTCCCGTGCTGTTGGGAATAACAAGCTCTTCTTTGGATTTTTTTTCTTCAAAAATTTACCAAGTCCAACATAGAGTTTGATTCTCTGTGAATTTTCACAAAGTGTACAGTAGTCGTTCCCAACAGAGTCTAGTTTGAAAGTTTTGAACTAAACTCATCGTTGGGAACGACGAGTTTCTCAAAGAATTTAGAACTAGACTCGCCGTGTCACAATGGCGAGCACGAAGTAACTATTTAAACTCGTCATTGGGAACGATGAGTTTAGTTGTTGAGTCCCTGAGCGCAATTCGTTTGACAATTGCCATCTTTTTGCAAATAGTTTCAAAAAAAGCATAAATAAAAAAAATTCCAAAAAAATCATTTAATTATTATCTCTATCTCTACCATTTTAATGGAATAGTTTGTCACCAAACAAACTCCATTTGTAACCAAACAAATACGTGCATTGTAACCCAACAAACACGTGTAATGCACATACATAACTAATATAAAGGAGGTCTTGCCAAACATCGGATTTTTAATATATATATATATATATATATATATATATATATATATATATATATATATATAGGAGAAGGTTCGGGTGAGAACCATGTCCTGGGGTGAGAACCTAAGGGCCTATCCCAGCCATTCATCTGTATAATCTTAACGGTCAAGATTTTTTAAAATTAAACAATAAGATTAATTAATTTTTGCATTAAGATGCCAATCCCTTTAATTAAGGGATGGGGATCGCGTAATAAAAGGAATGAAAGATCACAGATTATTAGGCAACATATATTGCCTTTTTTATTTTATTTAAAAGGAATGTAGATCACAGATTATTAGGCAACATATATTGCCTTTTTTATTTTATTTTCAGCCGAACCACAATCTTCATCAGGATGAACAACATTTGTTGCTACGTACAATGTTGCTAAATATGAAATTTTTGTTGCTACGTACAATGCAGTTAGTTGCTATTCAAAAAACATTCAGTTGCTATATGGAAACTGACAGCATGTACAACATAAGTTTGCAAATTGATAAACAAACAATATATATATATATATATATTCCTGCTAAAATATGCACTAGTTGTATCTACTTACAATACAGTCAGTTGCTATATAGTGAACGAATTGGTGAAGGAACGAATTGGTGATGATTCTGCAGTTGCTATTAATTTGTGATACAAAATCTTCTCGAATAGCAACTGTAATAATTATAAATAGCAACTGTAATAATTATAAATAGCAACTGAAATAATTATACAGCAATACCTAACCACTTAAACAGCAACTGTAATAATTATAAATAGCAACTGTAATAAACAGTAACTGTAAGGAACGAAATGGTGAATGATTCTGCAGTTGCTACTAATTTGGGAAACAAAATCTTCTCCAATATTTTATGGGAATAAATTATTTCTCTCTCCAGTTTGACCAAATTTGCCTTAACCGTCGCACAAAAAAAAAAGACAATTTATAATTATTTCTTTTATTACGCGGTCCCCATCCCTTAATTAAAGGGATTGACATCTTAATGCAAAAATTAATTAATCTTATTGTTTAATTTTAAAAAATCTTGACCGTTAAGATTACACAGATGAATGGCTGGGATAGGCCCTTAGGTTCTCACCCCAGGGTTGGTTCTCACCCGAACCGACCCCTATATATATATATATATATATATATATATATATATATATATATACTAGGTTAGCCCGTTGACACGTGCCTACGACACGTCTTCGAAACGGTACACCTTGTTTGATCATATAAAATAGTTTTAGAGGTCCAGCAAATTAATTGAAGTAGTAAACAAAGAGCAAAAAATATATTATATGATTGTTGATTTTTTTTGAATTATTTTAAAAGTTTTTAAAATTTTAGATTTTTTAGTTTTTTAATTTTTAAAAATTTTAAATTTATTTATTTTCTTAATTTTTTTGAATAGAAAAGGGAGGGAGAGGGAAAAAAAATAATTAAATAAATATAGGAGTTGTTTTGAGTGGCGGATTTGAATTTGAGTTTTGGGGGGAAACTTTTGGAGGAAAAATATGTTTTGTAAAGTTAGATTTGGGTCTTTAATTTTTGAGGGATTGAATGAGAGCCACTTGATAGCTTTCTTTGTATTTTATTATATAGATTTATAAAGGCATGCATCACACGTGTAAATATTTTAATGGGAGAGTTTGTCACTAAACAAATTACATTTGTAACCAAATAAGCACGTGCAATGTAACCCAATAAACACGTGCAATGCACATGTATAACTAATTAAATGAGATCTTAGATTCGATGCAAGACTGCTAGATTTTTTTTTAATAAAAAATATATTTATAAAGACGGGCATTTGCAAGTGTAAATTATTATTACTAATTAAAAGAAAATCTAAAAAAACAAAAACAAAAACAAAAACAAAAACCTAATTGCGGATCATTTCAGTGTAGACAAGCAGCATTGCAAAGTGTACGTGCCACAGGCTGTCCTTGTTCCGCCAAAAGTCAAATTGCCGACAGACCTGGAATACGAAACACCCTCACCCAACCAATCATAACAGCCCACGTAGATACGAAAGCGGGGCCCACTGTTCCTCCAAAGAATCCCAGTTTGCTGTCAAGTCGGATTCATCCACGTAGCGTGTTCCAGGCCTTTGTCGGGCCGTGGGCCGACCAGTCCTGAACCAGGGTCCGGGTTTATCGGGACGCGAGTGGCAACCTTGTAAATTGTTTGTGGAACTGAGTGGCATTGTCGTAAATAAGGGGGAAGTGGAAGGGCTTTTTGGCGTACTTGAGTTGCGGCAGGCAGTTCTCCTCGAGACGCGCGGTCAGATGGGGACGGTGACCTACTTTTACTTTTTTTTTTTTTTTTTCTTTAATAAAAATATTATTTTTATTTATTCGGTAATTTATGAAACGGTTTTTTGCGGATTACTCCCCTAATAAATCACTATTTGTATACAAATACGTTGTTGGGTGCATATCAAATTAGTCATTATATGAGTTCCTCTTGTTTAGCTCTGACACGGAGATAGTGAAAGATATATGTTTAGAGTCCAGATAGAGCTATACTTGGAGATACCATTTGTTCTAATATATAACTTCCTATATTAATTGAAAATACGATGCCTTTGTAGTGCGGTATGAATTGATTAGCTCTACATACTGGTTGACAAATTATAAAATTGACTCATCTTTATCTGCAGCTTATATAAATTATAATATATAAATATGTATGGAAATGAATAGGAGGTGGTTATAGATAAAGGAAGTAGCTAACAACTTGGTTGTTCGAAGGCGAGGCGAGTATCAACTATCAAGAAAGAGGAATGCAATTATTTGGCGTGATAAAGGAGAAATGAGACATGAGTATATGTAATGGTGAAATAGTGTTACCACGAACACAAAATTTCATTGATTTGGATGAGAGATAATTCTTAACGCGGGTGACATTTTTTGAACGTAATCGACCGTATCAACGTGTTTACTCAAGCAATGATTTATGAGAGTTTGAAATGCAATTTATAAAATTTAGAGTGACCGGTACGGAAAATTATTTCTTAAAATGAACCCAAAACAATGGTAAGTGGGACCCACGTCATGTTAGTGACTGTTCTTTGTCAGAGGCGGTCGCTCGAATTCTGGGATTTGCTGTTGCATCAAAAGATTTATCGTACTATTTTTTGTGTGTGGTACGCTAGGTAGTTAACGTGCGCACTGCACGTGTTTTAATTGGAGGCGAGATGATCTTTCATCTTTTATTATTAGTACACTTTTTTTACGGTAAACTTGTGATGAGTTTGTTTTATACGTCGTCTAATTCAGTTCGAGTTCTTCATCATTTGAGTGTGATCGACGGCTAGCTAACGAGAAGTAACACATAGATAGAAATTTCATGTGCTATTAAGAAATTTGCAAATTACGAGATATATTAATTCAAAATACGCATCTCACTTAGGCTGAAATGTTCATAACAGTATTACATGTGTCTTGTAAAGATGTGTTTTTAGAACAAACTTTAGACTAGGATGGATTAAGCGCACGAAGTGGGTGGTTCTCTGACTTGTTTGGTGACGTTGCAAATTATTGTTTCTTCCAATTCTTTAATTTTTTTGTTTTGGTTTTGCTATGTAGTTGTTATGTTTTGAACTCAAAATGCTACACAGTTTTGTGAACTTTGTTTCATTATATATTTTTGATATGGGTTAGGAACGACGTGATCCATCCTGGACCACAGGATTCTCTCAGGATACGCCCGCCTCCGATCCTTCAGATCCGCCACGTCAGCGTCGAAAAACCGCCCGGACCACTACCACGTCAGTCCGGGAACCGTCCGGGCATCTACCACCTCAGTCCTAAACAGCCCGGATTTCCACCGCTTCAGCCAGACGGGTAACCGGGTCCAGACCCGGCCCCAAACGGGTCTAGACCCAGTTGCCATCTTCTATAAATACCAGACCCCTACTCCTTCTCCAGGTAATCAACTTTCCCCCACTCAAACCCTAATTACTGTTACTCTCCCTTAGTGACTGACTAGATCGTCGAAGGGTCTGCCACCGGGACCAACCCGGGTGTTCCGAGACCGTCTGCAGGTACATAAGACCATCGGATCTGAGCCTCAAAGATCCGAGCCGAGCATCAGCCTCCACCTCAATACCGCCTACCTCAGTACCGTTTGTCCAGCCAAGGGTCGTCCGCATAGGTGTCTCCTCCTTCAATACAAATTGAGTAAGAACTCATGCCTGGTGCATCCACACGTTCCCCAAAAACAAACCGCATCAGGATGGCGCCGTCTGTGGGAAACCGCCTATCGTAGACACCAATCCGAGCCTCACTTCCAACGGTACCCTAGTAGATGCCGACCCGAGCTCCGCCCCCGTCGGCATTTCCGTCGACCCGAGCTCACATGGGGCCCAAAACCGCAAAAGCTGTTACCTCCGCACGCCGACACGATGTGCCTCCGCAAGGCATCGATGCCGATGCTCAGGGACCAAACAACAAAAGGGTTAGCCACGGGCCCCAACCGAATGCCTCCCGCTCGGTCCAGGACGACCTACGGGGGGTAATCTCGAACCGCCAGGCCAGCCGTGGCAGGGGAGGAGCCGCTTTCAACTCGGCTCCGAACCATCCCAGATCCCCGTCCCAAGGGGCTCCGAACCATCCCAGACCCCCGTCCCAAGGGCGGGAGCCTGCGCTCAGCCGGGTAGGTCGGCAACAGTCTGCCCAACTGAACCGGGCCGAAGGAGCCCCGGTTACCCACCAGGAATTTCAGGACTTCCGAAGGAAAATCTTGGGTGCCCTCCGAGGAGTCCCCGTCAACGAGAACGCCCGCCGTTCCCACACACGCAGGCCGAGGCTATCGTGTCTCGCCACTCAACAATCCCCCAGAGTATGATGGCGACATTTTGAAGCGCCTCCAAGAAATGGAGGAGCGCCTCGACTGCGTTGGTAACGGCGGCCCTAGAGCAGCTAAGGGGTACAGGCCGGTTCGTCCTCCTTTCTCTGCCCTTATCCTGCAGGCAGAGATACCCCGCAATTTCCGTCCGCCTCAGTTCGAGACATATGACGGCGAGGGTGATCCTGCTGATCACATGGAGGGCTTCAAAACCCTCATGATGATTCACAGCAGATCGGATCCCCTCCTGTGCCGAGCCTTCCCCGCAACACTCCGGGATCCGGCTCGGGAATGGTTCTCCAAGCTCACCCCCGGCTCCATCTTTTCTTTAGACCAGCTAGAGGGTAGTTTCCTTGCCCACTTCGTAACCAGCCGAAAGGCCGAAAGAACGAGTGCATCACTACTCGGACTCCGGTAAAAGGAGGGGGAGCCCCTCCGAGTGTTTGTCCGAAGGTTCACTGCCGAGGCGAGGTCAGTCTCATCCCTCGACCCCAGCGTTGCCTCGGCAGCCTTCCGCCACAACGTCCGACATGGACAGCTGAAGGCCTCCCTGGCAAAGAAGCCGCCGATAGACTTCCCCAACCTCCTCAACCGGGGTGAAAAATATATCCGAGCCGAGGAGGCCCTCAATCCCGAGGACCAGAAGGAAGCTCCCAGGAAGGGGAAGCGCAAGGCCGATGAGATTGAGCCGGCAAAAAAAGCTCCAAGAGACGGGGGCTCCGCAAAGAAGGTTTCGCCGATTCCCCGCTTCGAGAGGTACACCCCACTGACACAGAACGTGTCGACAATCCTCTTAGCGATTGAAGACAGCGACCTCGTCCAGTACCCCCCTCGACCGTCCAACAACACCAGTAAGAAGAGGGATCAGCGGTTCTATTGCCGTTTTCACCGGGACAACGGGCACGATACAGATCACTGTCGCGCCCTGAAGGACGAAATTGAGGCCCTCATCCAACGAGGGTACCTCCGAGAGTTCAGACGAGAAGGCGCCCGGGAACCGAGGGACAACAGGAACAGGAGGGATTCTCCTCCTCCTCGAGGGCACCGATAGCGTCCCAAGCGGGATCCGGATCCCGAGGAGCCTGAGGGTCAAGCGATCCTGCATTGCGTCCACGAAGGGCCTATGGGAGGCAAATCCAACACTTTCCGCAAGGCCTTCATCCGGGATGTCAATACCGTCCAGGGCCCTCTCTCCCCACCAGTCCAGCAACTCCCTGTCTCCTTCTCAGGAGAGGATCTGGAGGGGGTCCGACT
This sequence comes from Hemerocallis citrina, assembly GCA_017893485.1. Lineage (NCBI taxonomy): Eukaryota > Viridiplantae > Streptophyta > Magnoliopsida > Asparagales > Asphodelaceae > Hemerocallis > Hemerocallis citrina. The sequence goes on along the minus strand of CM030366.1, from coordinate 231,175,632 downwards.
CCCTCACTGTGACGCCCTCGTTATCAACCTCAGCATGGCGAACTTCGACGTCCGGAGAATCCTCGTAGACAACGGGAGTTCGGTCAACATTCTGTTCCTCGAACCATTCGAGAACCTAAAGCTCTCCCGTGAGAAACTAAAGCCAGCCGGGTATATCCTACACGGATTCTCCGGCGTCCCCATGACTATAGAGGGGATCGTCACCCTAGACATCACGGCGGGCACAAAGCCCAACAGAAGGACCGAGTCCATGGACTTCATGGTTGTGAATGTAAAGGCAGCTTACAACGCCATTCTCGGCCGCCCGGGGCTCTGCTCCCTCCAGGCGATTCCCTCGGCTTACCATCAAAAGATGAAATTCCCTACTAATACTGGCGTCGGAGTTGTCCGCGAGAATCAGGAAGCAGCACGTTCGTGCTACATGATGGCGATCGGAAGCGGTGTGTTTCTCCTCGATGCCGTCGAGCTGGCGCTCGAAAGGACCCAGCCAGAGCCAGAGCCGGCGGACGAGCTGCAAGATGTCTCGTTCGAGACAGGGGATGCATCGAAGCACTTTCGTGTAAGCTGCTCCCTCGCCCCCGACCTCAAGTCCGCCTTAATTGCCTGCATTCGGCGCAATGTCGACCTCTTTGCCTGGAAGCCCTCTGACATGCCCGGTATCTCCGAAGATCTCATCATGCACAAACTCAGCGTGATTCCCGGGTCGAAGCCAGTTGTCCAAAAGCGGCGCAAGTTCGCTCCTGAGCGACAACAGATAGTAAACGCAGAAGTGGACAAGCTTTTGTCCGCGTGTTTTGTACAAGAGATCAGCTACCCAGAGTGGCTGGCGAACGTCGTCATGGTAAAGAAGGCGAGCAGGAGTTGGAGGATCTGCATAGATTTTACCGACCTCAACAAAGCATGCCCCAAGGATCCGTTCCCTCTCCCCAGCATTGATGCCCTGATCGATGCTACCTCGGGTCACGAGCTTCTCTCCTTCATGGATGCCTTCTCAGGCTATAACCAAATCCGGATGTTTTCTCCGGACATCGCCAAGACATCCTTCGTCACCGACCAGGGACTGTATTGCTACCGGGTCATGCCCTTCGGGCTGAAGAACGCCGGCGCCACCTACCAGAGGCTCGTCAACCGAGTCTTTAAAGATCAAATCGGGCGTAATATTGAGGTATACGTCGACGACATGCTCGTCAAAAGTCAACAAGAACAGCACCACGTCGCCGACCTGGAAGAAGCCTTTGGGGTACTTCGAACCCACAACATGAGGCGCAATCCAGCTAAGTGCGCCTTCGGCGTCTCCTCGAGAAAGTTCTTAGGGTTCATCGTCAGCCAGTGCGGCATCGAGGCGAACCCCGAAAAAATTCAGGCCATAATAGACATGGCCCCTCCCAGGAATGTCAAAGAAGTCCAGAGGCTAACGGGGCGACTGGCGGCCATCGGCCGTTTTCTCTCCAAATTCGGAGAGAAGTCCCTCCCGTTCTTCAAGGCACTGCACGGCACTGGAAGGTTCGAGTGGGGTACTCAACAGCAAGAGGCCTTCGCACAGTTGAAGGAGTACCTCACAAACCCTCATCTCCTCAGCAAGCCCGAATCAGGGGAGCCACTCTGGCTCTACCTATCCGCCTCGGAGAACGTGCTCAGCGCCGTCCTCGTCCGAGAAGAGGAAGGGGTTCAAAAGCCCCTCTACTATGTGAGCAAGGTCCTGCTCGACGCTGAGACCCGGTATTCCAGAATGGAGAAAGTGGCGTACGCCTTGGTCATAGCCGTGCGGAAGCTTCGTCATTACTTCCAGGCGCATTCGATCCAGGTACTCACTGATCAACCCTTGAAGGCCGTGCTCTACAAACCCGAGAGCACCGGTCGACTAGTTAAATGGTCGATCGAACTCAGCCAGTACGACTGTAATACCCCGTATTTCTGAAATATATATATATGGTTTGAAATATATATAATAAAAAGGATTTGAGACTTGTCCTATAGAATTGCTCTATAGGAGGGGTTTATAAAGAATATTTGGATTTGAAATAAAAGAAGGATTCTTTGAATCCGGTTTGTACATGGGGGCCCACCGAAATTAAGAAGGCACAGCATAGTGCTGGATTGTTCATAGTTGGCTTCTCCCATGTGTGACGTGGTATATTTGTATGGTATGCTAACGGGAATTGTGAAAGGGATTAGTACCATATCGATAGTTTCGAATAAAATAATATAATATAAATATAATTGCCAAGGATCAAGAGTCACCAATTCGGTTAACCACCTTTTGAGAGGCAGTCTGTGGTGGGCAGTTGTACTATATAGTATCTAATTTGTCTTATAAATTGTATAAATTGTCCGAGCTCGGGGCAGGGGTGTTACAAATGGTATCAGAGCCGACTTTCGACATCGAGTGTAGGAGCAGTGAGTTATGGACTCCAGGATGATCGGCGACACAGCATAGTGCTGGATTGTTCATAGTTGGCTTCTCCCATGTGTGACGTGGTATATTTGTATGGTATGCTAACGGGAATTGTGAAAGGGATTAGTACCATATCGATAGTTTCGAATCAGCCTGTGGTGGGCAGTTGTACTATATAGTATCTAATTTGTCTTATAAATTGTATAAATTGTCCGAACCCGGGGCAGGGGTGTTACAACGACATCGGCTATCAACCAAGAACATCCATCAAAGGGCAGGCCCTCGCCAAATTCATTACAAAATGCACCATCTCCGAGCAACCCGCGAACAAAGAAGCTGACCAGACGTGGAAAGTTTACATCGACGGCTCCTCTTGCGAAACGGAGAGTGGTGCGGGCATCATTCTTCGAGGTCTGGATGGTTTCCTCCTCCAGTATTGTCTCCGCCTCAACTTCCCGACCTCTAACAACAAGGCCGAATGCGAGGCGATGATCGCCGGACTTAACCTGGCTCATCAAGCCGGTGCCAAACAGATCCAGGCCTTTAGCGACTCTCAGCTGGTGGTCAGCCAGATCACCAGGGACTACGAGGCCCGTGACGATTGGATGATCAGGTATCGGGCCATCATCCAATGCCTATTATCGTCCTTCGACGAATCGGCTGTCATAAGAATCCCCCGGGAGCTGAACGCCCAGGCCGACGTCCTGTCGAAATTGGCTTCATCATCCTTTGAAGGCCTCGACCGCACGGTCCTGATTGAAGTCCTGTTGAAGCCAAGTACAGACACCCCGGAGGTTCTGTGCGTCGAAGACGGAGCTCCTCCGGATGACTGGACCACTCTTATCAAAAATTTTCTAGTCAAGGGAGAGCTCTCCGAAGACTGAGCAGAAGCAAGGCGGATCAGGGTTCGATCTAAAAGGTTCGCAGTCATCAATGCCACCCTCTTCAAAAGATCCTACACAACAACAGATGGCAGACCCTACCTCCGCTGCCTAAGCCCAGACGAAGCCAAGTACGCCCTCAAGGAGCTGCACGGGGGGATCGGCGGATGTCATATGGGAAGCCGTTCACTAGCACGGAAGGCGCTAAATCACGGGTACTACTGGCCCACTATGCTGCAAGACGCCCTCGCCCTAGTGAAGAAGTGTGGCCCCTGCCAACGGTTCTCCCCAGTGAAGATGGCTCCTCAGGCAAACCTCCGGTCCATGGCTAGTCCGACCCCCTTTGCAATGTGGGGGATGGATTTGGTAGGCCCATTTTCGAAAGCAACAGGCCAGCGAAAGTTTCTCATTGTGGCGATCGACTATTTTACCAAGTGGATCGAGGCCGAGCCATTAGCAACGATCACCGAACGACAGATTCAGCAGTTTTTCTGGAAACATATCGTCTGTCGGTTCGGGATTCCATAGGTACTCATCACGGACAATGGGACTCAATTCGCGGGCAAGCATTTTGGCAAGTTCTGCGAAGACCTCAGGATCTAGCAGTGTTTCTCCTCAGTGTGCCATCCCCAGTCTAACGGTCAGGCCGAGAACGCGAACCGCCAAATCCTCGACGGCCTCAAGAAACGACTCGATAACTCTTCCAAGGGGTTATGGGTCGACGAACTACCCAGTGTCCTCTGGGCCCACCGAACAACAAAGAGGATCCCCATGGGAGAATCCCCTTTCAATCTGACATACGGCGCAGAGGCCGTCATTCCCTTAGAGATCGGGATCCCTTCACCCCGAATCATGGCTTTCGACGAGGCCGCCAACTCCCAACAGCTGCGGGCCGACCTGGACCTCATAGACGAGGTCAGAGAAAAGTTTGCCCTTAGAAGAAATATCTACCAGCAAAGAATTGAGAAGTTCTACAACAAGAAGGTGCGCCCAACTGACATCAAATTCGGAGATCTTGTCCTCCGAAAGCTGGCGGTATCCAATCCCGGCCAGAAGAGAAAGTTAGCACCAAATTGGGAGGGCCCGTACAAAGTATCTAAAGTCGTGCACCCAGGCACGTACCGCCTGACCAGTGCCGAAGGCAAGCCCATCAAGAGGCCCTAGAACGCGGAACACTTAATCAAGTTCTTAGGAGGAGAGTAGTCTCCATGTAAATTAATATGATTGTAATTGGCACGTCGTGCCTAGTCTTTTGTAAGGTTCAAATATATTGTAAATATGCCAGCTTTCTTAAAACAAGCCCACGGCTTCATATTTTGTAACAAATAAAAAACATATATCGAGCTCGGCACTCGGATAACAGCACGAGCCCAAAAAGTTTCCCTTACAAGCTTGTGGTTCAGCGCTCGGATAACAGCGTGAGCCCAAAAGGCTTTCCTTACAAGCTTGGGGTTCGGCACTCGGATAACAGCGCGAGCCCAAAAAGCTTCTCTTACAAGCTTGGGACTCGGCGCTCGGATAACACTCTTACAAGCTTGGGGCTCGGCGCTCGGATAACTGCGCGAGCCCAAAAAGCTTCTCTTACAAGCTTAGGATTCGGCACTCGGATAACAACGCAAGCCCAAAAAGCTTCTCTTACAAGCTTGGGGATCGGTGCTCGGATAACATCGCGGGCCCAAAAAGCTTCTCGTACAAGCTTGGGGTTCGGTGCTCGGGCTGCTCGACCTGATTGGTTTTTTGGTAACGTGCATCCAATCAAACAACTCTACTTCCTCCACGCAAGCACCGTCTCTCCCTGAGAACATGTGCAGGAGCTCGGCGTCGACCCCGAGCAAGGCGGGTGCCTTCACCAAGGCACCGCGACCTTGACGCTCGGCGGCGACCCTCTGCTATGCCCGTAGTTGTCACTCACCGGTGTGGGGGCTCGGCATCCGTCCCTCGCTCGGTTTGGGCTTCTTGAAGCTCATCAACCTATGTATGAGGCGACATCCGCCAGCCACGCCCACACCGTCTCTCCCTGAGAACATGTGCAGGAGTTCGGTGTCGACTCCGAGCAAGGCGAGTGCCTTCTCCAAGGCACTGCGACCTTGACGCTCGGTGGCGACCCTCTGCTACGCCCGCAGTTGTCTTTCTCACCGGTATGGGGGCTCGGCATCCGTCCCTCGCTCGGTTTGGGCTTCTTGAAGCTCATCAACCTATGTATGAGGCGACATCCGCCAGCCACGCCCACACCGTCTCTCCCTGAGAACATGTGCAGGAGTTCGGTGTCGACTCCGAGCAAGGCGAGTGCCTTCTCCAAGGCACTGCGACCTTGACGCTCGGTGGCGACCCTCTGCTACGCCCGCAGTTGTCTTTCTCACCGGTATGGGGGCTCGGCATCCGTCCCTCGCTCGGTTTGGGCTTCTTGAAGCACATCAACCTATGTACGAGGCGACATCTGCCAGCCATGCCTGCACCGTCTCTCCCTGAGAACATGTGCAGGAGCTCGGCGTCGATTCCGAGCAAGGCGTGTGCCTTCTCCAAGGCACCGCGACCTTGATGCTCGGCGGCGACCCTCTACTACGCCTGCAGTTGTCTTTCTCACCGGTATGGGGGCTCGGCATCCGTCCCTCGCTCGGTTTGGGCTTCTTGAAGCTCATCAACCTATGTACGAGGCGACATCCGCTAGCCACGCCTGCACCGTCTCTCCCTGAGAACATGTGCAGGAGCTCGGCGTCGACCCCGAGCAAGGCATGTGCCTTCTCCAAGGCACCGCGACCTTGACGCTCGGTGGCGACCCTCTGCTACGCCCGCAGTTGTCTTTCTCACCGGTATGGGGGCTCGGCATCCGTCCCTCGCTCGGTTTGGGCTTCTTGAAGCTCATCAACCTATGTACGAGGCGACATCCGCCAGCCACGCCTGCACCGTCTCTCCCTGAGAACATGTGCAGGAGCTCGGCATCGACCCCGAGCAAGGCATGTGCCTTTTCCAAGGCACCGCGACCTTGACGCGCGGTGGCGACCCTCTGCTATGCCCGCAGTTGTCTTTCTCACCGGTATGGGGGCTTGGCATCCGTCCCTCGCTCGGTTTGGGCTTCTTGAAGCTCATCAACCTATGTACGAGGCGACATCCGCCAGCCACGCTCGCACCGTCTCTCCCTGAGAACATGTGCAGGAGCTCGGCGTCGATCCCGAGCAAGGCGGGTGCCTTCTTCAAGGCACCGCGACCTTGACGCTCGGTGGCGACCTCGTCACTCTTGCAACTGTTTCTCTCACAAACAAAGTACTCGACGAACCGAAGCAAGGCCGCGGCTTTCTTCAAAACCGCTCGGCTACCACGCTCGGTTACGAGCCTCAACCGTGTATTGACAAAATTTTATTAAGGTTTAGAGCGTCCGCCTTCGGCAGACGCCCCGAGCCTCGAGTTGAGTTATTGACCACCCTCTCACCGCGAACAACTCGAGGTTTACGACTTTTACAAGCCTAAACCCCGAACTGTTCGAGGATGGCAGGGGGGCCATCGACCCGCTGCTCTCTCCGTCCCGGAACGAACGCTCCGAGCCTTCGAGTTGTTCAGCTGACCCTTCTCTCGCCCCCGAACAACTCGGGGTTTACGGTTCTTACGAGCCCAAAACCCCGAATTGTTCGAGGACGGCAGAAGGGCCACCACGCTTCGGCTCCCTCCGAACCCCCGAACCGATTGGTCGGCCCACCGCTCACCAACGAACAACCCGGGGTCTCACGGCTCTAATAGCCTGAACCCCGAATAGTTCGAGGATAATTGGTGTGCCTCCGATTCGGAGTACTCGGAAATATTATACTCTCTGGGCGCCCGCCTTTGACAGGCACCCGAGTCAGACGGCTCATTGCCTGACAACCAACAAGGGGAGTAGGGGATTATATAGCCCCCTGAGGCTCTCATTTATTGCATCTGGGAATGCGAAACGACGGGAGGCGAAACGTTGCCATAAATGCTCATGGGAATGCGAAATGTCACCAGTTATCGCTTATCGAAAAGCTAAACGCCGCGACCGTCGCGCCCGCTGTAACAAGTCACCTCGGAGCCGACCCCTGCGCAACTAGCCCGGCAACCGTCCCTAACAACCAAGATGATCAGAGCGTGGAAAATCAAATGTTCTTATTCATTACTCATTGCTTACAACTCAATGAACGTCGGTAGAAATACAAGGACAAAGCTCACAACTCACTTACACTCGGCTGGGAACTCGAATTCAGGACTCCTATCACGCTCAGCCGGACCGGCCCGGGAAGACACTCCCGCCACCGAGCTTCCTGCATCTTCGGGCTGCGCCCCATCCGGTAGAAATATTGGAGACCGCCCCGGGGTCGCGTTGCTGGCCCCTTCTATCAGACCAGCGCCTAACAACAGCTTCAGTCTGCAGATCTCCAGCTCCTTCTCGACTACGGCCTCACGAAGGAAAGACTCTGAAGCCGAACCCCCGCTCGAATCATCCGAAGAGACCAGCCTGTCTTGATAACCCACCAGTCTTGGTCGGCTACGGCCTTCTTCAGGCGCGCCAACTCCAAGCCGAGCTCCCTGGACCTGTTCAGAAAATAGTTAACGGCGGCGGCCCGGTCCCGAGCTTGCTTCTGTTGACGAAGCAAAGCTGCCTCCGTGGCCTCCTCCCCCGCTCGATCTAGAGGTACCTCGGCAACAACGAAGAGGGCGACACAGGTCCCGTGCGTCTATCAAAAGACGTGAACAAACATCACAAAAAACATAAGTCTGGAAGGATCGACCCAAAAAATAAATTTCATTTCTTTCAAAAAGTTTGATACAAAAGCCGCGGTGGCCAGTCTGCCCAAGGCATTTACATCAAAACAAGAAAAAAGAAAAAAGAAAAAAGATCTATTCTTGAGGGGGGTTTGGCACCTCTTCATCGACCTGATTGCCCCCCGCATCGTCGCCCCCGGAGTGGGAGGAAGGTTCGGCGCCCATCCTTAGTAGAGATGGTCCACTTTCTGCTCGGGGTAGATCTGTGTAAAGTAGGATTTGGCCTGTTCATATGCCTCGTCCTGCTCCACCATGATGGTCTCCCCCAAGGCTGACTCCATCTCCTGCAGTGCCTTCTTCCCCTTCGCCGCCTCGGTCACGATCTTCGCCTCAAGATCCTCCCGGTTCTGCTTGTGGATCTTGCAGAGCGACTCTATCTGGGCCTCGTGGACGGCCACCATTGCCCGGGTTTCTTTCAGCTCATCCGTGGTCTTGTTCAGGTCGCAGAGGTACTTCTCCGCATTCCGCCTCTCGATGTATATCTCCTTCTCCAAGCACTTGTGGAAGTGCTGACATGGAGCATTGCCTGTCCGAAGAGAGAAAGATCAAAAAAAACTCCAAGTCATTGAGTAAAGTAAAGCCAAGGCAACTTACCGAGAGGTGTGCCTGAGACCACCGCATGTAGGCCTGGTCCGCCATCTGCGTCGCCAGGGCCATCCGATCGCGCTCGGTGGCGGCCTTCGAGATGAACTCGACCGCCACAGGCCCATCAAGCAGAGAATCGCCCCACACGATCGACCAATCAGGGGCAAATGGCTGCGTACCATGCTTGCTCACCATCTCTGCGGTGGTCGGCCGAAAAGGGGGGAGCCCTTTTTCCGGGGCATCCACGGTCTTGCCCGAACCACCTGCAGCGTCCCGAGCCGCCCTCGACGAATGGGAGGACTGGGAGTGTTGCTTCTTGGATCTCTTCGCTGGGGATGGCTCCTCGACCACCGGTGCCGGCACCTGGGAGGACGCCCCGGTCTGTGCAGCCAGCTTCTGCTTCTCGGCCGCTATCCTCTCCTACTTGGCCTTCTTCCTCTTCTCTACCCTCGCCTTCTCAGCGACAGCGAGCAATAACTTCTTTGCGTATGCCTGTTGAGTTGTCATCCCTACAAAAACACAGAAGAAAAGCTAACGTTAACACGAAGGCAGGAAATGAACATATTCGGAAAGAGACATACTAGGGTCGGCGGGACTCAGTCCGGCCCGCGCGAGGTGTATCTCAGTCACTCGAGGCCACGCAATACTATGTCCCCTAACTATCTTCTCCACCCTCTTCCACTCCTTGGCGGTCAAGTCGCTCTTACTCGGAGGCTTGTGCTTCGGCTTGACGAAGTTCCACTTGGTCGGAATTCTCCAAGACCCTTCAGTCCGAACTACACAATACTTTTCTTTCCACCCCTTTATAGAGTCCGGATGACCGTGCATAACCTTCTTATGCGGCCTCGGCGAAGAGTAAAAAATTCCCTCCTGATCTCCGAGCGAACCAATCCCAAAAATAGCTCAAAAATACGTCAGCCTCGGCTTCACTCCCTTCTCTTGACACTTCAGTATGAAGCAAACTAAATGCTTTCAGGAGTTCGGACCGTACTGCATGGGACACAGCTTCACCCAGTTCAGTACCCTCTTCACGAAAGGATGCAGGGGCAGCCTCAGCCCCGAGAGAAAGGCGTCCTCAGGAAACATACAGTACCCCGATGCCAGAGCCGTGGTGGGCTAAATACCGGGGCTCGGAAGGAAGATCTCGAACTCCCGCGGAATATAGTAGGCGGCCCTGATAATGTTAAGGTATTCTGCCTTCAAAATGCTCGGGATGCTATCAGCACAGATCTTCACCCGAGTGTCTTCGCCCGGCACTGGAGGGATCGGTTTGATGTCCTTAATATCGTCGTGTAATGCCCCAATTTTCATTTAATGAAAATTATTTATTTTGCACGTAGTATGCACGTGCAATATTTTTGGTAGAATTAAATCTTATAATTACTTTCATTATGATGAGTATAGATGTTTAAATAAGTGCTCTTTAATTATTTCTATATAAAGCCCTTTTTCAAATAGACAAAAGCCTTTCTTTTAAAAAAAAGCCCAAATCTAATTTATTTGTTATTTTTTTGTAATTATTATTTTGGCCCATAAACTAGCCCATGAACTATTTTTATTTTAAATACAACTTGTAATGTAGAATACCTTTTAAAGATTTTTATGTAAAATAAAATGTACAATTTTTAAATGGCACCAAGTTGCATGCACGTGCATTGCACGTACACGTGCAAATTGCATCATTTCATGCTAGGCCGGTTTTAATCTTTTGGAGGGAATGAAGATTTTGAGTGGAGTCATGGGTGGTGGTTACTTGATCATGGTTGGTTATTGTAACTCCTCCTTGAATCCTAGCCTTCTAATCCTAACTCCTAAGTTAATCCTAGCCTTCCATTTTCCTAAACTTTTAGTATAAATACCCCCCCCCTCCCCCCCCCCCCCCCCCCCCCCCCCCCCCCCCCCCCCCGCCTAGTATTCTTGTGCTAATTTTTCCTCCAAACCTATAGTTTAAAATACATTATTTAGTAGTATAACAAGTGAGTTAAAAGATTGAGAGATTGTGAGGGGTTTGTGCTTGCAACAAGGAGGAAGGCCGGCATCAAGAGGAGGCTCGGTTGGCATTGTGGAGGCTCGGGTGCGCGCATCAAGGAGAGGAGGAGCGCTCTTTTGCAAGGACATTGGTTTAGGAGGTGTTGCTAAGTGTAGTCTCTCCAATTAAGGTGGGTAAATTTTCCGTATTTCTAATTAGAAAGCATGCGAGATTTGAATTGAAAGAATGATGATGCATGAAAAATATTAATAAGGGTACTTTTTAATTAGAAAAGGGCTTATTGATCGATTGAAATGTTGGTATGCAAATTGTATGTGGTTCTATCGTTAAATTTAAGTTGTGAGTAAATTGATTATACCCATGGATTGATGAAGAAAACTTCATTATTAACATCGAGAACTATATGCAAAAGATAGTAGATTGACAATATTACTTTATGCGCTTAAATGGATTTTTGTGATAATATTGTGATGAATGAATTAAGATATAGATTGTATGTTTGGAAAATGATTAAAAACAGAGAATTGTTATAAAGATTGCTAATAAAGAGATTGGTGTTGTCAAACTTGATAAGAAACGTCGAAAAAAAAATGTGGTAGTGGTTAATTCGAATTAATTGTATGAAAAATATGTGTTAATTATTGAAAAAATTATTTTTATTATACTGGAGTATAATTTATGATGGGAATAGCCAATCTGGATAATTACAGCAAATTTAGTAAAGACAAAATTAAATGAGAGCTTGTTGAACATCGAAATGTTTTACTAAACAGAGAGAATCTATTTAATATGATTACGAATTGAAATATGACAACATGAGCGCATAGCTCAAGTGGTCGGGATACTCTTAATCACTACAGTGGGTTCGGCGAGTTGCTGGTTCGAACCCCCTTAGCACCATACTTTTTTGTACTTTTGAAAAAAATAAATAACTACAGCCGAGAGCATTTAATGCTCTCAGCTCCCTTCATTAACGCACAGAGCGTTCAGCCTAGTGGCCTGTGCCTTTGGTTGGTTTCCCTATGGTCGCTGGTTCGATCCTTGGTTTCGGCTGTGTTTGTGTTGTGGAAAAAAATAAATTTTTTGGGGGATTTTGATGATTGAAAAATTATGAAAAATATGGTTATTATCCTAAAAATATGTGGAATTTATGAAAAATAATTTGGGAATTATTTATATGAAACGGAGTATGTTTTGAGAATAAATGTCCTACACTTGTATATTATGAAAGTTACACTTTGAAAAAGGACTTGAAATAAAATGTTAGAAAAGAAGTGTAATAAAGATAGAAATTATATGTAGTGATGTGATGTGAATTATTCTCATTGGAGAATAGTGTGAAGATTATGAAATGTGAATATTCATTTAGTGATGTGATTTTAATGTGAAATTGATATTTGATGAAATATAAGGAATAACTGAATTCCATGTATGGCTATGGACTCATGAATAAATTAGAAATCATGTTATTGAAAAAGAAAATCTCTTATGATTATGAAGATGAACTTATGAGCTGGAAACGCTCAATTTTGAAAATTGTGAATTGGAATTGAAACAAAGGAGTAGCTAAGTCTCTCTCGGCATTTGGAAAGAAATGAAGTGAAATTTGAAATGAAAGACCAAGGTTGGTCATGTTTGAATGAATGAATAAGTCCGGTTTAGTAGAGAGGCTAACTCTAGAGCTTTGATTTTGTTCATGATTCTGATAAAAAATAAGGATTAGTACATAGTGGAGATGTGATGAAAGTGAGAGGAAAACACGAGTATGAGAACTAGAGTTTACGGTGCGGGTGTGAGCCACAAAATGCATGCTTAGTGAGTCAAGACATGGCGTGGGCACTACTCAGTAATGATCGGACTTTAGCCACGCTTGTGGGGGGTTTGGTGACTGCAAGAGGATCGTGTGCCATGAAGGAGGCTGAATTGCCACAGAATGCATGCTTGATGAGTCAAGACATGGCGTGGGATTCCCCTCCAGGTTTTCTGTACACGAGCTTGTACTCATAGATCATCTAGGATACTCACCGTAGTTACAGTAGTAAATTAAGACATGACGAGGGATTGAACCCTACAAAGATGAAGAACGATTAAGAGGCTTGCCCTCGGACCTATGTAGTATGGGATGCATAGAATCCGAACAAGTATGCATTAGTGTCATGTAATATAAATAACTGCATTAAGGACTAAGTGCACAATCACAACACGACATCAATAGGTTAGTCCCTTTAGTTTGATATGTGACAAGTTTGTGTTTGTAAATATGAAAAATGAGTTATACTATCTCCGGCATAGAGAGGATGGCCGTGTATAATGTTCGTCGGTTGAATAAACTGACGTACCAACAGTTTTGTATGCAGGGTAAATGACATGATAAAGATTAAAGAGGAACAGATGCTTAAAGACTATTCAATGTTGTTGTACATTTATTTAAATGTTGTAAATTTACTTCCGCTGTGCAATGTCAGGTGTAATATTTTTCATGTAACTCTGAAGTAAACTGAAAAGTTCAAATTTCCTTGTAAAATTGCACTAAATGAAGCATAAAGATCCTATGGAATCTCGAATTCAGTGTATTTTGGAATTCGGGGCGTTACACGTCGGGATACATCCGAATCGATCCTGGATTCTTGAAGGAAACCCGGGAAAACTTAAGACCCGGCCTCGGTGCATACTCATCGGGTGAGGAAGGACTATGAGGGATGGTCATGACTTTCTTTTTCCGACGAGGGAGAGCCTTACACTCGGGAGACGGCGTCGACAAAGGGGGAAGTGGTGGAAGATCTTCTCCGACCCCAGTCGGCCTCCCAGCCGTGCCTTGTCCAGCCTCTCCTTGGGCAGCCTCCTGTCCGTCGACCTCATCCTCCTCATCTTCCTCGTCACCCTCGGCACCCTGCTCATCTTCGTCCTCCTCCTCGACCTCGGTGCCTTCCCCCTCCTCTTCATCATCCTCCTCCTCCAGATCCTGTCCCCCCTCGTCCTCGCCGTACCCCTCATCCTCCTCTCAGTCACCCTCATCAATGGGCTCCTTCCCCAGCCTTTTGGACCTCAACGGGGACACCACAAAGACAACGTCGTCCCCATCGTCCGACCCAGGATCGGTAAGAACCTCCTCCTTCACCTCATACTTGCTCAAGGACGAGGACGTTTCCTGCTCGGATTCCTCCGCGGAACGGCCTGACGAGCTAGCCTCAGATCCGGACTTAGTTCGCGACATTACTAAAAAGAAAATACTAACCTGGAGTGTAGAAAGTTACGATCACCGAAAAATCTGCCGACGGCAAGTAAGATTCCCGCTCTTGTTAAAAATTGGAAAATGAGTAATAAAGTGAAGATGAAGAAATGATGGAGGGGGATGGGGTTTTAAAGAGGAAAAGCTACTCCTCGATTTTCGCAAAAAAGATATGGCCGTTGGATCTTAACTGACAAGATCCAGCGGCCAACAAGATCTGGAAACGCTTTGATCTTTGCGCCCATGACGTCAGCAATAGGTGTAAAATTACCCCACTACCCCTCCACCTTTTCTATCCAAAAAAAGGCTTTTTTCGACAAGTCAGAAGGGTCAACGCTCGGATAGAAGCGCGAGCCAATAATTCCTCTTCTATTTCACAGAAGGGTCGACGCTCGGATAGAAGCGCGAGCCAATAATTCCCCTTCTATTTTCATAGAAGGGTTGACGCTCGGATAGAAGCGCGAGCCTATAATTCCCTTTTTATTTCATAGAAGGGTCGACGTTCGGATAGAAGCGCGAGCCTATAATTTCCCTTCTATTTCACTAAAGGGTCGACGTTCGGATAGAAGCGCGAGCCTATAATTCCCCTTCTATTTCACAGAAGGGTCGACACTCGGATAGAAGCGCGAGCCAATAATTCTCCTTCTATTTCATAGAAGGGTCGATGCTCGGATAGAAGCGCGAGCCAATAATTTCCCTTCTATTTTCACAGAAGGGTCGACGCTCGGATAGCACCGCGAGCCCCAACTGCCCTCCTTTAATATAGAGGGCCTCGGCGCTCGGATAGCATCGCGAGCCTCAACTGCCCTCCTTTGATATAGAGGGGCTCGGAGCTCGGATGGCATCGCGAGCCCCAACTGCCCTCCTTTGACTCAGAGGGCCTCGGCGCTCGGATACATTGTGAGCCCCAACTGCCCTCCTTTGATATAGAGGGGCTCGGAGCTCGGATGGCATCGCGAGCCCCAACTGCCCTCCTTTGACTCAGAGGGCCTCGGCGCTCGGATAACACCGTGAGCCCCAACTACTCTCCTTTGATATAGTGGGGCTCGGAGCTCGGATGGCATCGCGAGCCCCAACTGCCCTCCTTTGACTCAGAGGGCCTCGGAGCTCGAATAACACAGCGAGCCCCAACTACTCTCCTTTGATATAGTGGGACTCGGCGCCCGGATAGAATCGCGAGCCCCAACTGCCCTCCTTTGATTCAGAGGGCCTCGGCGCTCGGATAGCACCACGAGCCCCAACTGCCCTCCTTTGTTTCCGAGGGCCTCGGCACTCAGATAACACCATGAGCCCCAACTGCCCTCCTTTGATATAGAGGGGCTCGGCGCTCGGATAGCACCACGAGCCCCAACTGCCCTCCTCTGATATAGAGGGGCTCGTCTGCCGACCCCTAGTGCTCGACAGACCGAGCCCCAGAAGAAAACCTTGCCTCCTCCTCGCTCTTCCAACTAAGCGAGGAGATCGTCCACCAACCCAAGGAGCTCGTCTGACCGACCCCCAAGCGCTCGGTAAGCCGTCCTCCCACAAGAACCAATCTTCTATAAAATCGACCTCAGCGTCCCCTCGCTCTTCCAACTAGCGAGGGGACCGTCTACCGACTCCAGGGGCTCGTCCACCGACCCCTAATGCTGGACAAATCAAGCCCCTACGGAAGGCCTCGACGACCCCTCGCTCTTCCAACTAGCGAAGTGGTCGTCTGCCGACCCTTGGGTTCGTCTGCCGACCCCATGGGCTCGTCAAGCCCCAACGGAAGGCCTCGACATCCCCTCGCTCTTCCAGCTAGCGAAGTGGTCGTCTGCCGACCCTTAGGGCTCATCTGCCGACCCTGGGGGCTCTTCAAGCCCCAACGGAAGGCCTCAACGTCCCCTCGCTCTTCCAACTAGCGAAGTGGTCATCTACCGACCCTTGGGGCTCGTCTGCCGACCTGCCGACCCCATGGGCTCGTCTGCCGATCCCCAAGCCTCGGCGAGCATCGCTCTAGCTCTCCTACTCCTCTACATAGCCTCCTGCGCAAACTCCAATGAGGGATCAATTCCTCCTACCCCCTGGCCTCTTCAGAAGATAGCAGATCCTACTTTCTCACCCCAACATCCACCCTGCTCTTCCTACGGAGGCGAAGAATCACTCCTACATGGCTGGTTCACCCAGCCTTACAGGAGTGTGGGGCTTGTGATATGGGTTAGGAACGACGTGGCCCATCCTGGGCCACAGGATCCCCTCAGGATACGCGCACCTCCTGATCCTCCAGATCCGCTACGTCAGCGTCGGAAAACCGCCCGGACCACTGCCACGTCAGTTCGGGAACCGCCCGGGCACCTACCACGTCAGCCCTAAACCGCCCGGGTTTCCACCGCTTCAGTCAGACGGGTAACCGGGTCCAGACCCGGCCCCAAACGGGTCCAGACCCGGTTGCCATCTTCTATAAATATCAGACCCCTACTCCTTCTCTAGGTAATCAACTTTCCTCCACTCAAATCCTAGTTACTGTTACTCTCCCTTAGTGACTGACTAGATCGTCGGAGGGTCTGTCACCGGGACCAAGCCCGGTGTTCCGAGACCGTCTGCAGGTACACAAGACCCTCGGATCCGAGCCTCAAAGATCCGAGCCAAGCATCAGCCTCCACCTCAAAACCGCCTACCTCAGTACCGTTCGTCCAGCCAAGGGTCGTCTGCATAGGTGTCTCCTCCTTCAATACAAATTGAGTAAGAACTCACGCCTGGTGCATCCACACGTTCCCCAAAAATAGTCCGCATCAATTTTCAATGAAACACTAGGACTATATTCAATATTCTTAACTCAAAAAAGAGACATATACATATATGTTCGGTCTTTGACACAGTGTTTATTATCGTAGACTTAGATTCTTTTATGTTTGTGTTCTTCTTCCTTCGTGAATATAGGAATATGTAGTCTGATGCAAATCAGATTTGAACTCCAACGCCCGGTTAAGCTTTTAGCAGGGTAAGAATTGAAACACTTGAAATAGATGGGATAGACTAGTAGGTAACCAGCAGAAACTATAGGTTCATTCATTCTATTCGAAGTCACACATAGTCTAAACTAGCAGTTAAAATAAGCCAACAACACCACACCAATCAACCTCTATTGATATACTCTTAGCACATGCAACTTAGGATATATTATCCACTAGTTCATCAAAATTCTTACTTAACCATAATTAAGATAATGAAGAGCATAATTACTTGTCCCCTACGACACTTGCAACATTGTCCCACATACTAAGGACAACACAAAACTTAGATGTTACGTAAGTTATTACATGCATGTATAAAACCTGAGATATATATATATATATAGGAATGCTATAGTCAGGCATTAGGTCAGCATGTTCATGTAGTACTACATGTTAATGAAACATTTAATGATTGAATATTATTACTATTTATGAGTTTGATTATTAATTACTAGCTATATAAGAGTTTGTCAGGATTAGTTTTAATTATTTTATTATAAAGTTTTTGATAATTAGGTGTCTTATTAGGTAGTTTATAAAGGAAGGGGACTGGACTGGATTTATTATATTATAATTTTCAGTCTAATGCTTTTCACCTAAATTAGGGTTAAATGATCAATACTTCACTATCAACTTTTGACATCACATTATATTCGTTGAATAATTAATCATAGTAAGTTAAGCCACTTTACACGTTTCTCTCATATTGTAGATAGTGATTTCACGCTCCATATGTACATGTTCCTAAGAAATATTTATTGAAAGAGGAAAAGTTGACGATATACAATTTTCATGATAAAAAAATGGGAAATGAGAATTATCAACTTGTCATATATATTTATTTTATAGTATAATTTTCAGTCTAATCTTTTTCACCTAAATTAGTGTTAAATCAATACTTCACTATCAACTTTTGAGATCATTATATACTTTGAATAATCATATATATATATAGTAAGGTAAGCCACCTTACACGTTTCTCTCATATTGTAGATAGCGATTTCACGCTCTACATTCTTAGAAATATTTATTGAAAGAGGAAAAGTTGGCGATACACAATTTTTAAAGTTAACGATACACAATTTTCTTGATTAAAGAATGGGAAATGAACATTATCGACTAGATATCTGGATTTATTATATTATATATAATTTTCAGTCTTATCTTTTTCGCCTAAATTAGGGTTACTCAATACTTCACCAACAACTTTTGAGATCACTATATTCTTCGAATAATCATAGTAAGTTAAGCTACTTTACATGTTTTCCTGGTATTGTAAATAGTGATTTCACGCTCCATGTTCTTAGAAATATTTTTTGAATGAGGAAAAGTTGGCGATACACACTTTTCTGATTTTTTTACCAAACTATCCCACTTTTTGTAAGTAGGAGTGGGCATCGATCGGTATCCGACCTAATATGGACCATGCACCACCGATCCAAAGAATATCGGTTTTTTAGTTGTCTCATCCGCAACCAATCCGAGCATTAATTGGATCGGTTCCATCCAAGATGATTAAGCTCGGTTTGGATCATTGGCGTAGCCAGGATTTCCATCTAGGGGGCGCGACACTTATTATTAAAAAAAATTATAATAAACACATTTGCAAGCCTCAAAATATCATATATTACTATCAAATGTCACAAACTATTACAATCACTAAATAGCATTTTTCTTTAGCAATAAAACCCTTCGAGATTTCATTATCTGAAAATATTGAATGATATCTTCATTGCCAATGGCATCCAATACATCTTTTTCAATATTTGCAACCAAACAATCATTTATCATCTCATCTCCCAATCGGTTTCGTAATGAAGTCTTGATGATTTTCATTGCAGAAAATACTCTTTCTACTATTGCGGTTGCAACGGATAATAGCAATGCCATTAATAAACTAGTAGTTAAATTAACCTTCTCTATTTCCAACTTCAATCATCGGCCTACCTCAAAGTAATTAAGTGCATCAAGCATTAGATATTCATCTCATAAGTATATGCATAGAAAGAGTAAAAACTAATGGTTAGAATTAGTTACCCACTTTGTGTTTGTTGTTTGATCTATTTCTTACTCCTCTCGAACTCCTTTCAGGTCTCCTTTGAATTTGTGATGAGATTTGTAAATTGAATTCAAAAGAGAAAAAGAGAAAGAGAATGAAGGTGAATCATAATAGTATATGTTTGTACAAATAACCAGATTGGGCATTGAACAATGTGAACTACAAATTTAATGTAGCGCCTTGAACCTGGGTTTTCTCCAAATATCATGAAAATTTGTGAATAGTTGCTCACATATATAAGATACGCATATAAAAAATTCAATTCTAAACTCCATGTGTTTAAATATAAAAAATTTCGAAAATTAGCTCAAAATTGGGACAGAAATTAACACTATAATCTGTATCCATTTGGGTTCTAATTTGATTACATATCATACTAATTCAGTCCATTTTCAAACAAATCAGTAATACTAAAACAGAAATTAGCAATCTAATTATCCTATCATATATGAATTCACGAAGTTTCAGAATATGAACCCTAATTATCAAAATGTACAAATTTTTTTAATTACAATATGGTTTGGAATCGATCGACTCCTCGCTCTCTCTCTCTTTTGACCTCCTCTACAAACCCAACTAATCACTTGTAGATTTTAATCCCTCTTACAAATTCATTATGAAGTGGGTTTGGGTTCAGTAGAGTGGAAACAAAAGAGTGGAAGAAGAAAGAGTAAAGTAAATCGGTAAATGACTAAATGGGTTGGAAATTATACACATAAATCCTTATTAAATTTCTTTTTACTAAATATGTTTTTTTTTTTTAAATCCCAGGGGGCGCAGTTGCACCCCCTGGGCATAGGGCAGCTACGCCCCTGGTTTGGATTAAATTGGATGGTCGGTTTAGCGTGCTACTTTTCACCTCCAACATCATTCACAATTTCGTTGAAATTTAAAAGATCAACTTCAATCAAACTTAAGAAGAAACCTGCTATTTGTTGTTTATAAATGAATTTAAAATGAAGATTCATAAAACCACAAGTTACTAATGAATTTTATTCTAATTGTTTAAGATGATGACGTTTAAATAGGTGAGATAAATTGCTTTTTCACCTACATACTTCTGTAATCTTAGTTTATTCTCATAAAAGAAACATTAATAACTATAGCTAATTGAATTTCAAGTACAATAAAAAAGATTTAGAAAATAATTTATGCTTGGCTTGATTAAAGTAACTACTAAATGTTACATCAACTTCATTATTCTATTAAGCTGAGGCACACTGTAAATCAAGCATTTCTCAATAACATAACACATGATTATAGAGAATCAAAACATAGGTATAACAACTGCTCAGTTTGTATTAAAGAAATTAAAGAAGACATTTGTATCTCCAAGAAAATGAGAAATGGTTGTTTGTATATTCAAGAAATTAAAGGAGAACTAGATTTTTTATGGACTAATGCATAGAGGTACGGTGGGTTCGGTTTCATCGGTTATTTGAAAGCTCCATTCAACAACCGATCCGGTCCAGTTAGTTATTGAAGATCAAGAACCGAACCAACCCAAACCACCAATTGGTTCGGTTAAAAACCGGTCTGTTCGGGTTGGATTGGTTCGGATTGGTCGGTTTGGATAATAGTTGTCCACCCCTATTTGTAAGTATGTACCAAACTGTTCCTATTTGAAACTTTAATACCAAAAAGTCTCTGTCTCTAACTGAGATAGCACCCCTAGTAATATTCTTCGCGTTATCTTAGTTAGCGTGTGTTAGGGGACACCACTTTTCCCCTCAAGTAAGGGTGTGCGATAAAACTCACTAACTATAGACACGCTAACTCCGTTAGCGTTTCTATTGAAACCAGGCATGCTAACGGGGTTAGCGTACTAGGTGGACACTAGGAGACAGTACTCCTCAAGTAGGGGTGTAGGGATAAAAAAATAACTAAGTATAGACACGCTAACCCCGTTAGCGTGCCTATTTAAACTAGGCACGCTAACGGGATTAGCGAGTGTCGATTGAGACCCTATTAAATAATGCTCGCTATCTCACTCTCATCTCACTTCTTCTCTCTCCCAAAATGCTATTGCGCGATTTTAAATCCAACCCCCAAACCCTAGTCTCTGATTTTGGCCTCTCCTCATCCCAATCTCTCTAAATTTTTACTTAAATCTCTTCATCACTCACAAAACTCTAATCTCAACAAACAATTTCCCTAAAAATGCCTATAAACCCATAAACCCTTTTTTCCAAATTTTCTGAAGGAGAGGATCGGTAGTGGAGTAGTCGACTTCGAACTTCCACCCTACAATCGTTTGTAAGTGTTCGTAACTTATGCTATATAATTTTTGTGATTTTGGGTCTAGGGTTGGATTTGCAATTTTGGGTTCATTTTGGTATGTACGTGAAAATTTTATTAAAACGTGAAATGCACGTGTTAAATTTAGGTTGTGTAATTAACCAAAATTAAACCAATATTAACTAAGTCTATGTCGTACTAATTATGTTCGTTCAAATTAACTTATAGTTCACAATGCATGTGGGGGATATGCAATGATAGTAACATTGTCATATAATTCGATACATCGAGTAATTGAGGGTAGCATTATCTATAGACCGATTTATGATTTTAGTTTCGTGCCAATGTGACCTTTTGAGTAATATTGTTTGATATTGAAATTTTGGAAATTAGACATTGTTAATTGTATAATTAATTTATAGCGATTTTAAGGGTAAATTTGATAACATATATTATCAAACATGTAGGATTCTATTTGATATTACATATGACACGAACAATGGGTATGCCCGAAGAAGGGAGTAGTAGTAGATCTCCAACAAACCGGAAAGGTCCACGGATACAAAAAAAAACTAGCCGTGGTGGACAGAGGCGTACCAATGTAAGATGATTTGACTGTTATTTCATACGTTTATTTTTAACATAAAGAAAATTATAAATTCATATGTTGATTTTCAACTTTTTTTGGTGTAGGATGATGTGGGTCCGTCTTCTTCTCCGGCAAATCAAATGGGCCCGTCGCCTCCTCCAAATCAACATGTCCCTTCTTCTTCATCTAGTCAGTCGAGCCCATATTCTTCATCATATGTTCCTTTGGTGGTTCCCGGTCCGATCGACCCAAAGCTTTTGACTTTATAAGGGCAGCATCGCTCTATAACCGTTCGGAAAGGAAATTCTTCGGAGTGTAGTTTTTGGGGGCACAGCACGTTAGAGATGCATACCCGTATATATGAGATATTACAGCAATGTGGGTTATACGACATCGGGTTGATGAGATCCATTAAGGCCGACCGACCCTTATTAACTGCCCTTCTCGAGAGATGGCATCCTGAGACCCAGAGTTTTCACTTGCTGGTCGGCGAGATGACTGTGACACTGCAAGATATCACAGTAATAACGGGTCTACCAATCGATGGACAGGCCATAACTGGCACAATAGACTTTGAACCAGAGTTCATTATCCATGAGTATCTCGGAGTAAAGGCAGATTGATTGGCCATTGAACGGACCAAGGTTGAGGCTACAGGTGTGGAGTTGGGAACGAATACACCTTGGCAGACTCGTTGTCGCTAAACAATCACCAAAGTGGGCGGATCTTCCTGAGGACGAGAACATGAGACCACCGCAAGGTGTGTATTGGACGGGTTCATTGACGTGGAAGGCTAGCCCTAATAGCTGCCTTACATATTACCGGGACGAGCATGGCCACTTGGAAGACGATTGTGTTAAGTGGCAACCATATACCGAGGCACGTTTAGCGAAATTGCCTCTAGTTTGTACCTCGGCTCTTCAACTGTGGTTGATAAAAGCACCGTTTATCCACTTTGGTAAAGTTGAGGGCTATTTTCCAGATAGAGTACTCCGTCAGTTTAGGTTGCTTCAAAATATTCTTGTGCAACAACTGTACAATGCTGAGCTACATAGTGTCACCGGTATGGATCGATAAGCAGCTCACGATTGGGCAGCTTCTTTGTACGTACACGTGGATATTTGGAACAACCATCGTCTCGATCACGTACTTGCGAATATTCCACTGTTCGATGCGTGTTTCCATGTCCCTTACATGACGTAATATAGGAGAATGACCATCCTTTATATTTCTTCAACAAGCCAACTTCTAGTGGGGGTCCAAGTACCGATACAGAGACATGCCGCCGATCCAGCAGACACGTACTCTGTTAATCTACCAATGTTTCAATCGAAGACACAATTGATTCGAAGTATTGTAAGTTTTATGTCCATATTTACATTGCCACCAAAATGTTTAATTATTGAATTTATTATTACGTTTTTTTTGTGTGTGTAGATGGCCCAAACATGGATTCAAGCCAAAGGATGCGCAAAAGTATTAAAGAGTAATGTAGCCGAACAGTTGAAGGTATTCACGCATAAAATAGTTGATTCATGTCGAGCACAAGCGGATCTCGCCGGCGAAGGCAATAGATTAGATGCGATATTGTTCAGTCCCGTGCACCAAACAAGTGTCAGAAGACAATGACTACAAATCTCATCATCGTCCAATAATACAAGAAGAAAGACAACGAGGAAGAAGGGAGTTGTCTCCACCTGTTGATGAAATACAAGAAGAGTTAGAAGAAGAAGATGACGAAGATAACATTCCCCTCTCCGGCTTAACTTAGGTAAGCCTGAAGCGTTCAAAATGTGCAAGAAAACATCCAAATCTATTCACCCCTTCATAGGTAAATTTTCAGCTTTGTTATGTCTTTTTGTAATTTTGAACGAAGTCGTGGTAGTTAATGTTATTTTTGAGAGAAGTTGTTGTAGTTTATTTTGAACTCTTATGATTGCCTGAGTTTGATGTGTTGGCTGCGTTTGTAATGTAATTTGGGAGATGTGTTCTAAGTTTGAGAAAGTTTGATGTTTGGAGATTGTTGAAATTTTAAGAATGTGTTGTAATGTTGTTGTATGGAGATGTGTTGACATCAATGTGATGTCTTGACATCAGTGTTGATGTATGGAGATGTGTAGTTAATCTATGGAGATGTGTTGACATCAGTGTGTTGTATGGAGATGTTTGGAGTTTGATGTCTTGACATCAGTGTGATGTATGGAGATGTGTGGTGGATGCGATGATGAGATTTTGAAAATTTGAGAATGTTGTTGTATAGATGATATGTTGAGAATGTATAAAGAGGCATCTGAAATGTTTGAGTATATGATATGTTGATATGTTCTGGATGCGCTGATTGTGTATACAGGTATCAGCTTAAGAAGTTCACAAGTCTGTTTGTGAATATACAAAGACCCGTTAATACAGTTAACGACCCTGGTAAAAAGGAGAACGCTAACCAAGTTAACGGACGTGGCTATCTCAAATATCCAAAGCCTTGAAAATCTCTAAAAATTTGAGATTACCATAGTCGTTAACTCAATTAACGGCTCTAGTAAAAAGGGGTACGCTAATTGAGTTAACGTGTCACGCACCGCTTCCAAAAAACACGGAATACGAGCACGTGACAAAGCCCAGCGAATGATTTTCATCATTCATGTGCTGTAGGATCGACTCAGCATCATAACAAGAATATAATAAAATGTACACAACCACGCATGCATGAATAATTTATTAATCAACAGAAAATAATTGAAACAAAATAATAATATCGCAAATAGTTTTCAAATCGGGATCAAAAGATAAAACTCAGGACTATAAGCCCGTTACAAAATTCAAGTAGCAAAAGAAATAAATAACTCAAAAACAAAATATTTAAAGCAAGTATTTTTTCCCAGCGAAGCCTAGAACGTCTGCTCACCAATTCCAGCAGGCAATTTCTCTCCAAAGTCTGTATATAAATATAAAAAGAAAAAAAATAGAGAAAACAAGATAAACGCCCTTAGTGCAAGTTAGGGCCGCAAATAGTACAAATAAGGGTATGAAAACAAGTGCAAGAAATATGGAACAAGATTCGGAATCAAGAATGCATAACATAATATAATAGGTATGCAACAAGTAGGGAGATTCAAGAAACTAGCTAGCAAGAAAGACAACTCAAGTGACAAGATTTGGTAACAAGTGCTAGTAGTGGAACAAGTGACAAGTGAATATGTAATGGTATCAAGCATCAAGTAACAGGTATCACGTACAAGTGTCAAGTAATAAGTAACAAGTTCCAAGTAACAAGTCTCAAGTAACAAGCATCAAGTAGGGTATCAAGTGTGCACAGGTGACAAGTTAATCTTAAGTCTAATGTTTAATTCTATCGAGGTAATACTTCATACATCCATACTTTTACTACGTGGTTGCTACATACAATCAGTTACGTTTAGGTCTAGTGGTGGAGTTTATATGGCGGTGTACTCAGGTATCAAGTATCAAGCAAGCCATGCTCATGAATCGAGTAATCCTATAATTAGTTCATGTGTCAAGTCATAACAAGATAAGTCATGAATCAAATATATACTAGTTCATGAATCAAATAATATACTAGTTCATGAATCGAATAATAATTTACTAGTTCATGAATCAAATAATATATTAGTTCATGAATCGAATAATAATATAACTAGTTCATGAAGCATGTATCAAGTGGGAAACACGGGCCCTCTTCTGATTACACTTACCTATATTATCCACTACTATAGTCAACCCCGGCTTATTATTTATTATTATCATCAAACAAACATGAAAGTGTGCGAAACAGGTCAAGTAAATATGATCAAGAACATGGAACAAGTTTAAGGTAATTATAAAATATATTCGAGGGTCAACTCAAATCAAGATTATCAAGAACTACGAGAATTGCAGTTCTGGACAGCATGACATTGCTGCACCAAAACTACGATTCCTGTTGCTACAAGATAGCTAATGCGGATCCTTCAGAATTCCTAGAAACTAGACTTCTACTCGGTTCCAATGCATATAATTAAGGTACATATAAGTTGTAGCAATTAATGTAAAAACAGCAAACTATACAGCATTTGTGTTCAGTCAGAATTTGTAAAACTGAGTTTATACATGTGAATCAGGTTTGAAACTTTAATAATTAATTCTAAGAAAATTAAGGAATGTTCTCTATGGTCTCTAGTATCAGAATGCAAAGTTTCAAGTCATTTACTTACTGGTAGCATATTTAAAATAAATTGTAAACCAAAGTGGTGCAGCAGTTTTTATGAATCTGCGATTACCGACACAGCAGCAGTAAAACTGCGATATCTTTCAAACTGTAACTCAGAATTCAAAAATTCTGGATGTTATTGGCAACTAGACACTTGGGGCTACATTTCATATTCAGGACTCAAGTTTAGATTCAAGTGTTATCGGGGTTGAAACGGCAACCCAAGACGGAACAGAAACCAAATAAGACACTTTTTGCATGAAATGTATTGAAATTATACTAGTTGTGAACATGTGTATCAACAAAGGGCTGTGACTCTTAGATCATGTGATAGATAAGGTGAAATATGAGCTTGTGGTAGGGTAAAAATGGCCTGGGGGGCCCAACCTAGGCCCAATACAACTCTCACTAAAGAAAGGTAAAAATAGCAATCTAGTTCGGCTTCGAACCATTGCAGGGTCGGCGCCGAACCTCAAGTTCACCGCCACAGAACTGGCCTCCTCGTATCCGACGAACCTCAGTGGCCTTCGGCATCCGATCCGTGACAGCCCCACGGGCCGTCCCCCCTTTCTGGCGAAGCATGGGGATGACCTGACACAGCCCAGGCCCTCCGTTTCTCCCAGAAGCACAGGAGACCTACGATCAGCCATGTCAGCTCCAAATACCACCAAGGGTTTTTGCCACGTCAGCCCTATACCGCTCCTGGTATTGCCACGTCTGCCCTAAACCCCCTGGGCCTTCTGCCACGTCAGGCCCATGGGCTTTCGGGTCCAGACCCGGCCCCCAAGCGGAACCAAACCCGGTTGGGATTCTCTATAAATACTAAACCCTCACCTACCTCTTGAGGTAATCAATCTTTTACCACTTAAATTCACCTAGTTATTGCTACTCTCTCACAGAGACTGACTAGATCGTCGGAGGGTCCGCCACCGGGACAAACCCCGGTGTTTCAGGACCGTCTGCAGGTACACCAGACCTCGGATCCGAACCCTCTGATCCGAGCCCAGATCTCCGCATCATTCCGAGGTCGCCGCAGGTTCCGCCCAGTCAGCCGAGGGTCGTCAGACGAGCAGCTTTCTCCTTCAAATACAAATTGAGTCCGAACTCACACCTGGTGCATCCACACGTCTCCCAGAAATAAACCGCATCAGGTTGGCGCCGTCTGTGGGAACATTGCTTCAGAAGCCGACCCGAGCCCGACCATTGAGCGACCTCGACAGCCGAACTCTCATGACCTCCAAGGGCAAGGGGGCTGC
The DNA here is from genome assembly GCA_017893485.1 of Hemerocallis citrina. NCBI lineage: Eukaryota > Viridiplantae > Streptophyta > Magnoliopsida > Asparagales > Asphodelaceae > Hemerocallis > Hemerocallis citrina. The sequence goes on along the minus strand of CM030366.1, from coordinate 231,148,458 downwards.
TTCCTCCGTCAACCGACGGGACTCGCCCCCACCAACTGCTAACGCCGGGCCACACACTTCAAAACACAAGGCTCCCAATCAGGAGTCCCAGAGGAGCGTCACCCGGCAAGTCCAACCCGACCTACGAGGAATAATCGTCAACCGTCAGATCACCCACAGCAGGGGAGGGGCCGCTTCCAACCCGGCCCCGAACCATCCAAGACCGCCGCCCGAGGGACGGAGGCCAGCGCTCAGCCGCGTCGGAAGGCAACCTTCAGACCGACCGAACAAGGTCGGGGGAGCCCCCGTCACTCACAAGGGATTCCAGGACTTTCAAGAAGAAATTCTTGAAGCTCTCCGACGGACCTCCAGGGAGGAAGGCCCACAGGATCGGCGAGGTACTAGGAACCGGAGACTCTCACCTCCGAACCCTACTCTGAACCGCATCCAGGGTCGGGATCCCGAGTCCGAGGGAGCCATGGGTATGCCATTCACCCTGCACTATATCCACGGGGGGCCAATGGGAGGAGAATCCGATACTTCCCGAAAAGCCTTCATCCAAGAGGTGAATACTGTCCAATACAGCCCCTCACCCAAGCAACAACCTCTGCCAATCTCCTTCTCAGGAGAGGACCTCGAAGGAGTTCACCTACCCCACTGCGATGCCCTCGTCATTAGCCTCCACATAGCTAATTGTGAGGTTCGCCGAATCCTCGTCGACAACGGCAGCTCGGTAAATATTCTTTTTCTCAAAGCCTTCGAAAGTCTCAAATTATCCAAAGGGAAGCTCAAACCAGTCGGATACACGTTGCTTGAATTCTCCGGCGTCCCGATCGTAATAGAGGGGATTATTACCCTCGACGTCACCGCAGGATCGGCTCCTGTCAAGAAGACCGAATCCATGGATTTCATGATCATCAACATCAAGGCGGCTTACAACGCCATTCTTGGCCGACCCGGACTAAACTCCCTCCAAGCGATACCTTCGGCCTACCATCTGAAACTTAAATTTCCCACCCCCCAAGGGATCGGCATCGTCCGAGGTAGCCACGAAGCAGCACGATCGTGCTACATAACCGCCGTCGGAGGGGGTGTATTCCCCCTCGACGCCGTTGAACTCGAACCCGAGAGGGACGGCCCAGCTCCCGAACCGGTTGACGAATTAGAAGAGGTCCTGTTCGATGCCAAGGATGAGTCGAAATGGTTCCGGGTGAGCCGCTCACTCTCCGAGGACTTGAAGTCAGGCATCATCGCCTGCATTCGTCGCAACGTCGATCTCTTCGCTTGGAAGCCCTCCGACATGCCCGGGATCTCCGAAGACTTGATTATGCATCGACTAAGCGTCATCCCTGACTCTAAGCCGATCGTCCAAAAGAGGCGCAAAGTTGCCCCGGAGAGGCAACAAATTGTAAAAACAGAAGTGGACAAACTCTTGTCCGCTCGATTCATCCAGGAAGTCAGCTACCCCGAGTGGTTGGCTAATGTCGTCATGGTGAAGAAGGCAACAGGGGGTTGGCGGATCTGCATCGACTTCACGGACCTTAACAAAGCATGTCCGAAAGATCCTTTCCCCCTCCCCCGCATCGACGCTTTAATCGACGCAACCTCGGGGCATGAGCTACTGTCCTTCATGGACGCATTCTCGGGGTACAATCAGATCCAGATGTTTCCACCAGACATCTCCAAAACCTCGTTCGTCACCGACCAGGGTCTTTATTGTTACCACGTTATGCCCTTCGGGCTGAAAAACGCTGGAGCCACGTACCAGCGACTCGTCAACAGAGTCTTCAAAGACCTGATCGGCCGCAACGTGGAAGTGTACGTCGACGACATGCTTGTCAAAAGCCGGGCTGGGCCGGACCACGTCGCCGACCTCGAGGAAGCCTTCGGTGTCCTCCGACGCCACAACATGAGACTCAACCCGGCTAAATGCGCCTTCGGCGTCTCCACGGGGAAGTTCTTGGGGTTCATCGTCAGCCAACGCGGCATTGAAGCAAACCCCGAGAAAATCCAAGCCATTATTGACATGTCCCCGCCCCGGAATGTCAAGGAGGTTCAGAGGCTCACAGGTCGGTTGGTGGCAATCGGCCGTTTTCTCTCCAAGTCAGGGGAGAAGTCTCTCCCCTTCTTCAAGGCCTTGTGCGCAAAAGGGGGCTTCGAGTGGGGTACCCATCAACAAGAAGCCTTCGAGCAGCTAAAGCAATACCTCGCCAACCCGCCTCTCCTCAGCAAGCCCGAGCCGGGCGAGCCGCTTTGGCTCTACCTGTTCGCCTCGGACAACGCTCTCAGCGCCATCCTCGTCCGAGAGGAGGAAGGGGTTCAAAAGCCACTGTATTATGTGAGCAAAGTGCTCCTCCCAGCCGAGACGAAATACGCAAAGATAGAGAAGGTAGCCTATGCGCTGGTCATGGCAGCCCGGAAGCTTCGCCCTTACTTCCAAGCCCACTCCGTCCAAGTACTGACTGACCAACCACTGAAGACTGTCCTTCACAAGCCCGAAAACTCCGGCCGCTTAGTCAAGTGGTCAATCGAGCTGAGCCAGTTCGACATCAGCTATCAGCCAAGGGCGGCCATTAAAGGACAGGCCCTCGCCGAATTCATAACTGAGTGCACCGTCTCCGAGCAGCCTAGCCTCGAAGGGTCGGATCCGACCTGGGAGGTCTTCGTCGACGGCTCGTCATGCGAAACAGGGAGTGGGGCGGGCATCATCCTTCGTGGCCCCGACCAATTCCTACTTCAATACTCCCTCCGCCTCAACTTTCCGGCCTCCAACAACGAGGCAGAATACGAGGCCATGATCGCCGGATTGACCCTCGCCAACCGAGCCGGAGCCAAGCAAATCCGGGCCTTTAGTGATTCTCAACTCGTGGTCAATCAGATCACCGGAGAATACGAAGCCCGCGATGAACGCATGATGAGGTATTTGGCGGCAGTCAAGCGACTCCTGGCGTCCTTCAGCTGCGCCGCGGTTATCAGAGTCCCCAGGGAACAGAACGCTCAAGCAGACGCATTATCCAAACTTGTCTCTTCCTCCTTCGAGGGCCTCGATCAGACGGTGCTCATAGAAGTCCTCCTGAAACCGAGTATCAGTGACCCAGAGCCGGAAGCGATGTGTGTGCAAGATGGGACCAGCCCGGACGACTGGACCACTCCCATCCGAAGATTCTTAATCAGTGCCGAGCTTCCTGAAGACAGAGCCGAGGCCAGACGAGTCAGAGTCCGAGCTGAAAGGTTTTTCATGATCGATGACATCCTCTTCAAACTCTCGTACACCTTGGCCGACGGCAAACCATACCTCCGCTGCCTCACCAGCGACGAGGCCAGCTACGCCCTCAGAGACCTGCATGAGGGGATCAGCGGATGCCACATGGGGAGCAGGACGCTTGCTCGAAAGGCCCTGAATCAGGGGTACTATTGGCCAACCATGCTCCAAGACTCACAAGACTTAGTCAAGAGGTGCGGCCCCTGCCAAAGATTCTCCCCTATCAAAAGGCTTCCTCAAGCCAATCTCCGGTCCCTGGCAAGCCCTACGCCCTTCGCCATGTGGGGTATGGACCTTGTGGGGCCCTTCCCCCCAGCGGTGGGACAAAAGAAATTCCTGATCGTCGCCATCGACTACTTCACCAAGTGGATCGAAGCCGAACCACTGTCCAGCATCACCGAGCGCCAAGTGCAACAGTTCTTTTGGAAGAACATCATTTGCCGGTTCGGAATCCCTCGAGTCCTCGTCACAGACAACGGAACCCAGTTCCAAGGTCAAAACTTCCAAACCTTCTGCGCGGACATCGGCATCCAGCAGCGTTTCTTCGCCATTTGCCACCCTCAGTCCAACGGCCAAGCGGAGAACGCGAACAGGCAAATCCTCGACGACCTCAAAAAGTGCCTCGACAGTTCCCCCAAAGGGCTGTGGGTCGAGGAACTGCCTAGCGTACTATGGGCGCACCGAACCACCCAGAGGATCCCCACGGGGGAGACACCATTCAGTCTGACCAATGGGACTGAGGCAGTCATCCCCGTCGAGGTCGGATTACCTTCTCCCCGGATCATAGCCTTCGATGAAGCTGACAATGCGTCCGGCCTGAGGGCCAACCTGGACCTCGTCGCCGAGGTACGAGAGAAGTCTTCAATCCGGAGAAGCATCTACCAGCAACGGATCGAGAGGTTTTACAACAAGAAGGTCCGCCCCACAAACATCAAGGCAGGGGACCTGGTATTACGAAAGCTATCTGTCTCCGATCCAACCAAGAAGAGAAAATTGGCTCCCAACTGGGAAGGCCCATACCGTGTAGTCGAGACTGTCCGCCCTGGTACATACCGACTGGCGGATATGGACGACCGACCCATCAGCCGACCCTGGAACGCTGAGCACCTAATGAAATTCCTAGAAGAGCGAGCCTAGGTGCTAGCCTGACTAAAGTAAATTAAAACTGATGTAAGCTTTCGTGTGTAAAGGGCCACTTCAACGACCCTCCCTATCTGGTATAAAAGAAGTCTCTTTTTGTCAAAATCCAAATACCTCGGCAACTCCGACCTGGTACCGGACAATGGGATCAGAACCCAGGTTCACGCTCCGGTATCGTCCCCAAGAGTCTCGGTAGGGTCGACCCAGCTCCGGACCAGGGAGTCTTTCTATTGCCCCACGTCGATCCCTCACGAATCTGCAGAGCCAAACCTCGCCTCCACCGCCCTTTGCCACACCGTTGACCAGAGCAAAGAAGGAAAAGATTTCTTTATTTCATACTCTTTTATTTTATTCGGGGAAAACAAACAAAGACCGTTACAGGACCACTCCACTCATCTCAAACTAAGGGAAATCACCGCCTTAGGGCTCCTCGGGTCCAGCGAGGGGCGGGATCACTCCGACCGAACGACTTGGAGCTCTCTCTTCGTCATGACGGTCCTTCGGTTCTGCCACAGTCGACACACCGGCCACGGAGCTCTGGGCATCAACGGATCGCATACGCTCCATCAGAAGCATCGCAGAGGGAACCCCCTCCGCTCGCCGACCCCCCGAGGAAGATATCGAGACGCCCAACATCGTCCTATAACGGTGTATCTCTATCTCCTTCTCCACTATCACATCACGAAGTAGCTTTTCAGAGGAGGGCCTCTGCACCGAGGAACTAGACATAGTATATCCAAGACCGACGCCCCCGAGCTCCCGATCCGCCATCGCCCTCCTCAGCCGGCTTGCCTCCTCACTAAGGGCTTCGGACTTGTTCCTGTAGTAATTGAAAGCCACATCAGTATCACGGGCCCCATTTTGGTACCGAACCAAAGTGGCCTCCAGGGCCTCAACCTTGCTCCGAAGCCACGCCACGTCGGAACGACGGGGGTCCGCCTCAGGAGGGGGAGCCATAACCTACAAGAGAACCAGCCCACTCAAAACATATAAGCAAGGAGGTTCGGAAGTATTCAAGGTCAAAACACTTGGCCAGCCAAAAACCCTCTTTTTATAAGTTTAGTTTCTCCAAACAAAAAATGCGGTGGCCAGTCCGCGGAAGGCAAATACAATCGAGAGAAGGAAAAAGAAGGACAAAAATTATGCAGCTAGTTTTCCCACCTCAGTGTCGGTCGGGTTCACGGGGGGGTCGGCAGCCTGGTCACCATCGGGCCCTTGTTCGCCAGGGGTCTTCGGTGTCCCCTCAATCTCCATATCAAACTCGAAGTTGGACAGGTCGATAGTAGGATAGAAGTGCCTCACATGACTGAGGGCCTTTGCATAACAGTTGTCCTGGGCCTTGATCACCAGGAGCTGACACGACTCCGTCAACTCATCCTTCTCCTTCGCCGACATCTTCTCCTGAGCCGCCATCGTCTTCGCCCATTCCTCCTTCTCCTTGTCGAAGGCCGCCTTCATTTCCGTCTCCCTCCTATGAGAGCCTTCGAGCTCTACCTTCAACTCCTTCACCTCCTGCTCAGCCTTGTCAGCCCGGTCTCGCTCTCGCTGCAAAGCCGCCTCATAAAGGCCTCTCAATGTGGGCCCCCTGCACGGTCGCCTGCAGTAGCCCGACAATACTAAGAAACCTTTCTTAGCGACATGATCTGAAAGCAAGTGGGTTCGGTTGACTTACCAGCACATTGGCCTGCGCAAGACGCACGTACGCCTCGTCCAGGGTCTGGGCCTTCATATCCGAACGGTCCCGAGGGGTCGCCAGCTTATCTGCAACCTCCACGGCCTGGCGCCCTCGGACCAGGCAATCACCCTCGCGGATCGACCAATTCGGCACCCACGGTCGCCGAAGTCTCTCTTCTATCCCGGTATCCACCAGGGGACCCTTCCCCTTATCAAGGTCAGTAGCCCTGCCCTGATCCAAGCCCCCCTGAACCACCGCATCCCCACCTGTCTCCGAGCGAGTCCTTTTGGCCCTCGGCTGAATTGGGGCCTCGGAGACCACCTGGGACAACTCGGTCGTCTTCACCGCGTCCCCCTTCTTCTCGGCCTTCTTCTTCTTCATAGCGAGCCTTAGCGCCCTAATCGATTCTTCATCCATATCTGTAAAAAAATCCATTAAGAACAATGAGCAAGAAAGTACAAGAAGATCGAGAGAAAAGAAACAACCACATACTAGAAAGTACGGCCGGGCTCAGTCCAACACTCGCCAGGTGGGCCTCTGTCACCTTCGCCCAATTGATGCTGTATGACAGACGGAGGCGCTCAACAAACCTCCACTCCTCAGCCGTCAGGTCCCCCGGCCTCGGCGTTTCATAGCTCGGCTTAGAATGGTTCCACCGAGTGGGAATATCCCAAGGATCCTCACTCCAGATCACTAGATATTTCTTCTTCCAAAACTTGATAGAATCCGAGTGACCGTGGACTACCTTTCCCTTACCACGAGGCGAGATATAGTATACTCCCTCTGACGATGAGCCGATCATCAACATCGCTCGGAACACATTCAGCCGCAGGGGTACCTTCTGCTCTTCGCACATCAGCACGAAGCAGACGATCTGCTTCCAGGAGTTCGGCCCAAACTGCATCGGCGCCAAAGACGCCCAATTCAGCACCTCCCGAACGAATGGGTGGATCGGCAGCCTCAGTCCGGAGATAAAGGCGTCCACAGGGAAGATGCAATACCTATCCGGCAGGGGGTCGGTCGGCCGAAGAGTAGAGTTCGGCAGCATGAGCTCATAGCTGGACCCAATGTAGTATGCCAACTGCAGAGCCCCTAAGTCGCCTGCCTCTAGAACTGTCGGGTGTGCGTCCACCTTCACCCTCTTTCGGCTCGACGACGACGGCTGGACCCCAGAGAGCTCCTTATCGGACAGATCGTCGGGATAGCAACGGAAAGGCTTGGGTTGTACAGACGATCCTATCGTCAGGTCACTGTAAACAGGCACCTGACTCGAGCCGCCGATCCCCGACCCCTTCTTCTTCTTCGGAGCCCTCTTCTTCTTGGCTCGCTCCGGCGAGGGTGTAGACAACCGAGCCAGACCGGTAGGATTCCGAGGCCCTTCGGCGCCATCCCCTTCGGGACCACCCTCCTCTCCGGAAACCAACCCTAGAGTCCGGACTTCGTCTGAACTACCGCCCCCCTCCTCAGAGTCGCTACTATCCACCACGAAATGCCTCCGAGATCGCAACGGCTTCACGTTATGTACCACCTCCTCCTCGCTTACCGTCTCCTCCCACGAAGTCGATTTGAAGACAGGCTTCACTCCCCCCCAGACGTCGACGCCGACGAGCCAGACTGAGCCCTATCCATCTGTGCCTAAGCTAAACAGACTTACTAGCTAACCTGAGATCACTTCGGAAGAACGAGCCTACTGCAGGAAACTGAAGGGACGAACACTGAAGAGTTGGAAGATTTTTTGAAAAGTAAGGAGCGAGAAAAAAGTGGGCGATGAGAGGAGAGGGGAGAACATTTATAGAGGATAGAAACGACTCCTCAATTTCCGTAGTTACTATTCACCGATTGACGTGCAACTGCCACCTGGAGAATCGCGCCACGACCTCGAAACGTGCGCTGCTGACGTCACCCAGTGCCAGGCTAGCAGCCCTGCACAGGGGTCGGTTTGGATGGAGGGCTCGGCGGAGGCAATGTTTTACTTAAGATTTAAGGCTCCAGGGTTCAGTTGGCTCACCTCTCACCCGCGAACAACTCGGGGCTTACGACCTCGACAGCCGAAACCCCGAATTGTTCCCGGGTGGGAGAATAGCCACCATCGCCTGCGCCCCGGGCTCCAGGACTCGGTCGGCTCCCCTCTAATCCACGAACAGCTGGGGGCTTACAGCCTCGGCAGCCACCATCGCCTGGGACCCCGAATTGTTCCCGGGCGGGAGAAACCCCAAACTGTTCAAAGGTGGTAGAAAATCCACCATCGCCTGGGACCCTATCAGAAAGCAGATCGCCCCCCGTATCCGAGGCTCTTCAGCCTCAGGCCCAGAATACGGTGAGCCCCACTCCCGTCCGGTTCTCTCTCGGGCCAGACAACCGTGTAAGGGCCGTCTGAACCGAAAAGGGATCCGGACGGTAGAGTCACCACCAAACAGGATCGGGGGATAAAATTTTTAAGAAAGAGACGTCCGCCGAAGCAGACACCTCTGGCGGCCAATGGACCACCCTTGCTGTGATCGAATCCTCAGGGGGGAATTAGGTATTTATAACCTCCACCGGTGTCCTGCCACTATGGCGTGGGGAAAGCCAAACGACGGAAGCCCATGCGCCAGACATTTATCAGGCGGCACCATTAATGCCCCTAGAAAATTGGAACACCTGCACAGATCCCGGAGCGCCTTCAAAGCTCCGCAAAGACAGTAGACCACCCCGCTTAATCCCTCTAAAACACCGCGGCTCGTCATCACCCTTACCGACCCGTAATTCCTCGCCAGCTCGAGGTCCGGTCTGGCACCAGGGTACTCTTCTTTGGAAGATCCGCCGGCTCGCCATCTCCCTTACCGACCCATAATCCCTCCTCATCTCGAGGTTCGGTCCGGCACCAGGGTACTCTTCTCAGGAAGAAACAACGGCTCGCCCTCACCCTTACCAACCCATAATCCCTCGCCAGCTCGAGGTCCGGTCTGGCACCAGGATACTCTTCTTCGGAAGATCCACCGGCTCGCCATCACCCTTACCGACCCATAATCCCTCCTCATCTCGAGGTTCGGTCTGGCACCAGGGTACTCTTCTCAGGAAGAAACAACGGCTCGCCATCACCCTTACCGACCGATAATCCCTCGCCAGCTCGAGGTCCGGTCTGGCACCAGGGTACTCTTCTTCGGAAGATCCACCGACTCGCCATCACCCTTACCGACCCATAATCCCTCCTCATCTCAAGGTTCGGTCTGGCACCAGGGTACTCTTCTCAGGAAGAAACAACGGCTCGCCATCACCCTTACCGACCCATAATCCCTCGCCAGCACGAGGTCCGGTCTGGCACCAGGGTACTCTTCTTCGGAAGATACACCGGCTCGCCATCACCCTTACCGACCCATAATCCCTCCTCATCTCGAGGTTCGGTCTGGCACCAGGGTACTCTTCTCAGGAAGAAACAACGGCTCGCCATCACCCTTGTCGACACATAATCCCTCGTCATCTCGAGGTTGGGTCGAACACCAGGGTACTCTTCTCCGGAAGATTCAACGGTTCGCCATCCCATTTCCACGACCATGAACACTCCTCTCCGGCTAGCTCCCGCACCCCCGCAGGAGTGGGGGGCTTGTGTGGTAGGGTAAAAATGGCCTGGGGGGCCCAACCTGGGCCCAATACAACTCTCACTAAAGAAAGGTAAAAATAGCAATCTAGTTCGGCTTCGAACTATTGCAGGGTCGGCACCGAACCTCAAGTTCACCTCCACAGAACTGGCCTCCTCGTATCCGACGAACCTCAGTGGCCCTCGGCATCCGATCCGTGATAGCCCCACGGGCCGTCCCCCCTTTCTGGCGAAGCATGGGGATGACCTGACACAGCCCAGGCCCTCCGTTTCTCCCAGAAGCACAGGAGACCTACGATCAGCCATGTCAGCTCCAAATACCACCAAGGGTTTTTGCCACGTCAGCCCTATACCGCTCCTGGTATTGCCACGTCTGCCCTAAACCCCCTGGGCCTTCTGCCACGTCAGGCCCATGGGCTTTCGGATCCAGACCCGGCCCCCAAGCGGAACCAAACCCGGTTGGGATTCTCTATAAATACTAGACCCTCACCCACCTCTTGAGGTAATCAATCTTTTACCACTTAAATTCACCTAGTTATTGCTACTCTCTCACAGAGACTGACTAGATCGTCGGAGGGTCCGCCACCGGGACAAACCCCGGTGTTTCAGGACCGTCTGCAGGTACACCAGACCTCGGATCCAAACCCTCTGATCCGAGCCCAGATCTCCGCATCATTCCGAGGTCGCCGCAGGTTCCGCCCGGTCAGCCGACGGTCGTCAGACGAGCAGCTTTCTCCTTCAAATACAAATTGAGTCCGAACTCACACCTGGTGCATCCACACGTCTCCCAGAAATAAACCGCATCAGAGCTCATCAACTATAAACAACGATGAGTCACATTTACAATCTACTTGCAGTATTTTCAAGAAAAAGCTTGTACTAGGAAACGAAATGTACTAGAAGATACTTGCATGTTAATTTGCAGATTCGAATAATCTAGAATAACGAGATTGGAATCTCGAGCGACGATCCAAAATAAGGGAACACATGCAAACCAAGAACCAAAGCAGTAACAGCAACACCCTGTTCTTCACCAAGAACAGCAAAATAGCGAAACACCGGATGGGATCCGCTTCACCTAGAACAGCAAACAGCGAAACCAACCACACAACTTTCGTCTCCTTCCTCACATTGACAGCGAGAGAGAGAAAGTGAAAGAGTTCAATGACGACTGGCTGCGCGAGCGGTGGACTGTGCGAGGGCGGTCGTCGACTGAGTGGGGGTAGTCTCAGGTGACGGTCGACGGTGGTCGAGGATGGGGGAGACGAAGAGTTCGGTTGGAGCTCTGTTCTGGATTAGATGAGGCGATGGGGGCGAGGTAGGGGATGACGATGGGTTTCAGCAGTGGAGCGAGGTGGCGACGAGGAGATGGTGAAGCGATGGGTAATGGGCGAAGGAAGAAGCGATGGGAAATGGTGGAGGGAGAAGTGATGGGTTCGAGAGTGAAGTAAGGCAAGGAAGACGATGGTGGATAGGCGAGGAGGAGCACGACAAGGATAGGGTGAGGGTGGAGCAAGGGAACGATGGCAAAGGGCTAGGGAAGACGATGAGGCGGCAGTTAGGGGATTCGGCAATGGCGGAGGTTGAAGCAGCAAGGAGTGAAGAGCGGAGAAGGTGAACAGGGAAAAAGGGTTGGCGGCTGCTGTTGGGGTTAAACAGTATTAAGTTTAAGGTTAGGGTTAATTAGGTTAGGGGTTTAAATAGTATAGGGTTCTTGGGTTTAGGGTTATAGGATAGCGGGTTTGAGTAGGATCCAAAAGGAGATTTGAGTCAAAATTCACTATAATTAGGGAAGAAGAAATAGATGAGGTGAAACAGTCTACTCTACATGAAAAACAACAATCAAAGCTGATAAGAACAATGAAATTTGCAATAAATATTGGCACAAAATTGAGTCGAAACTAATAAAAGATTTTATTAGAACTGGAACAAAATTACGGATCTCAAATTGATGGATAGAGTACAAGGAATGAAAATACAGTAGAAAAATACAAATACAGGGAACAGGAGTTACATAACGGGGGTGGCTATCTCAAATATCCAGAGCCTTGAAAGTTTCTGAAAATTTGAGATTACCACAGTCGTTAACTCAGTTAACGGCCCTGGTAAAAAGGGGCACGCTAATTGAGTTAATGGGTGTGGCTATCTCAAATATCCAGAGACTTCCAATTCTTCCTCATCTTCTTCTTCCTCGTCTTCATTTTGTAATCCATCTTCAAGCTCATCGTCTATTTCTTCGTCTTCTTCTTCATCATCGACTAAATCATTATTAACGGTAGCATTTTCAAATATTCTGAAAACATTGGTATTCGAAACGTAATCATTAACCAAACTTGGTTGACGTGGCAATTCAAATTCAGTAGGATCTGGGCTTGTAGTATTTGTAAACGTGTCTTCTGTGACGGTGGGATTGCATGGGATGTTTGAACTGGATTCGAAATGATCTTATGTATCGGCACTTCACATGCGGAGCTTGAACCAGGGTTAGCATGTGGTTGGGCATTAATATTTTCGGTTTGTTGGATATATAGCTCTAATGCAGACCAACTAAAATTCGGATCAAGTATTCTACCAATCATGGACTTCAGAGAATTGTCGTTTCCTATGGGCATAGTCATAAAATATTGACCATCACCTTTTCCTGCTACATAACGTGCTAAAATTTTAAAATTCCATCGTTCTCTATCTCAATTAGTCACCTCATAAACCTTCTCAACAAGTTCTTCCATTGTGATTATACGGGGTGCCCAAATTATTTCGGGATCAACGACACTATAACAACAACCTATTTTTGGATCACGAATAATTTCACCACAAAAAATAAAGCCAAATTGGAATATCGTAATCCATACCTATACATATTTATAAAAATAATAATCATTATCTACTAAACAAAATATATGCGATTAAATGATATACAAATCATACATTGAAACTAATGATCAGAAAAGTTGAGCAATTTCGGGCTTCGAGAAGACGACGTAGTGAATGTGTTGATAACAAATCCGCTATGTAAATTCCCAAACAAAGAAATTTTGGAAGATGAATTTAGGGTTTTCAGAGTGGGAGGAGATATGAATGTGCGAGAAGAAGAAGATGAATGTGAAAGAAGAAGAAGGTCCTTGAAGATTTTGTAGAGTTTTATGAGTAAAATCTACAATTGGGATGCTAGGATTTTGAAGTTGGGTTTCGAAATTGGGGGAGAATGAGAAGAGAGAGAGAAAAGATAAATATAATGAGACAGTGTCAGTGATCGTGATTTAAAAGGGTCCCAAACGACATAGCACACTAATCCCATTAGCGCGCCTGGTTTAAAGGGGCAGGCTAACTCCGTTAGCATGTCTATACATGACATTTTTTCCCCCCACACCCCTACTTGAGGAGTAGTGTCCCCTAGTATCCACCTATCATGCTAACCCCGTTAGCGCCCCTGGTTTAATAGACACGCAAACGGAGTTAGTGTGTCTATATTTGGTGAGTTTTTCGTACACCCTTACTGGAGGAAAAAAGTGGTGTCCCCTAGCACACGTTAACTGAGATAGCGCGAAGAATATTACTAGGGGCGCTATTTCAGTTAGCGACATGAATGTTTTGGTATTAAAGTTTCAAATAAGGACAGTTTGGTACATACTTACAAAAAAGTGGGATAATTTGGTAAAAAAATCCACTTTTCTTGATAAAAGAATGGGAGATGAAAATCATCGACTTGATATATCAAACCTGAGCGACTGCAGCTTGTGCTTTTATAAAACTAGTAATTTGCACGTGCGATGCACGTCTTAATAAATATAGTTTTTTAAAATAAAAATTTAGACGTAATCTGGATTTGAACTTAGAAACTCATTTATAATAGTTATGCACGTGTATTGCACGAGTTGGTAGATTGACAAAATATTTACAAATGACACTAAGGTCTTCTCCCATTATAATATTAGAAATAGGAGCATTTCTTAGTTTTTAAAAATAGTGGGGGTATATGATAATTTTCACATTTTAAATGGGGACATTTGCTAAAATATCCCTTTTTCAGGAGCTGCACGTGCATCACACGGGTATATTTGGTGGATTTTGTTTGCCGTATATTGCACGTGTTTACTCAGTTACTAAATTAGGGTTTGTTTGTTTACAATCCCAACTCTCCCATTAAAATAGTAGAGATAACTTGTTTCTAATAATGTTGACTAATTATTTATGTATGTATGCATTTAATTAGTTTTTTCTTTTTTACATATACTGAATTAGGTAAAAATCATTAAACGTTTTATACCGAGCATTATACAATTTAAATCGAAACAAAATTGGTAATAAGAAGAGCAAATTAAAACATCATATATAATTTGTATGTGCATGAAATCATTTACAAATTAATGAATATATAACATTAATTTGTATGCGGTGTCACTAAATTATACTCCGTATTTGTATACTAAATGAAATCATCGCGATAAAATAATTAAGATGTGATTTATAATTCTCATGCATGCATCGATCGAACAATCAGAAATTTAGCACTAAATTATTCCAATTCAAACTTACTCCAATACCAGCATCTCCATTTTTTGAGGTATACGGTGAGTAAATAAACACTAAACGATATATAATAGATTAGATTAATATATCCAAGATTTACATACTCCCAACCACTAATCATTAATTCACTAATTAAACCAATTTGAGAATCGTTGCAGCATTGTAGAACATGGAGTTGTTAGCTTATGCTCTATTTCTCTCCCTCTTTCTCACGTTCTCCCTCCAAGTTTATACGACTAAAGAAATAATAAGCATCGTACTTTGTTCGCAGTGATACTAACAAGTAACAACAATGTTTCTGTAATGTCGACCTAGGAAGCACAAATACTCTTTCGGAGATGTGTATCTCGCACCATATACATATTCCAGCAATTATTTTAATAAAAAAATTCAAATACTCTGAGGATACTGTTTGGATATGCATATATATATTATCTTCATCTTCTCCTTTTAAATTCTAATTTCAATTGATAAAAAAATACAGTAATATTTTGTTTCATTTGATTAAAAGATGAAAAAAAAATATAGATGTAAGATGTAATTCTTGCTATTATTTTGGTTGATTGACTACTTGTCATTATTGTACAAGTTGCTGCATCTTTATTTACTTTAGTGTTTTTATTGTTAGATTTCTTTAAGATGATCGATATAGAACAGCAGGATCGATGTAGTATTGAAAGGTCTTGATTGGTTCATGATTATGACTTATGAAGTTATGATAGATGCAGTTAGGATATTAATTCTATTGAATATGTTTAAGACTAACCTACTTTTATTTGAACATTTCGGTCATGTAATATTGGTATTAGTATTGTTGGAAACTTGGAATGATCCAGTAGTATGTTTTGTTTGACATTAACTTGAATTAATTTTAATTACCATAAGTTTCTTATTTTTTTATGTTCCTATTGAATTGAATGTTTTAGTTTACTAATTATATATCTATAACATAATTTATTTTAATTATTTTAATTATTTTAATTTAGCGTATGCTAACGTACCCGTATCATATAGTTTTTGAGAAATCGATGTATCCGCGTACCGGATACACGTATCTGCATCCGTGCTTCATAGATGTCGACAATTAGAGCATCATTGTTCTAAGGTTGTTATCTTGTTCATGTACATCGTTGTAGTGTACTAAATCGAATGTATCTCAACTGCATATGCAAGATCAAAAAGACTTGTCTCAGAAAACAAATGAATATATATTTGAATTGATCGATTTCAGTTATCTCTAATATGAAATAATTATCAAAATTGAAAAACAGGTCTTATGTCTGTAGATCAAAATTGTTTCAGTTATAAACAAAATGACAATCTGAAATGGTTTCAGCTATCCTGGCCTTCAAATCAATCAGGAAACATCAGCATTATTGTTTCATCGACACTTGAATTTTTAGGATTAAATTTTGATGACCATTAACTTATTCCGATGAGCAACAGTTACTATTAATGTTTCTATATTTTGGCCCAGTTTCTAATCTTGGCTTAGGCCTTGTTTATTTCTTTTGGCCCACGATCAGCAATAATTCCCACTGCTGCAGTTTCTGCAGAATTCGCAAACGCAAACAACCACAAGAAATTCTACAAAGATCAAGGTTAAGGTCGAGGTCGAGATTTCAACGACAGTGAACGTTTGAACCAAACGGCATAATTATTCAACACTGTACGTATCATAACATGAATATCTTTGCATATGACAATTACAGCTTCCCTCCAAGTTGTAGTAACTACAATGCACGTATAAAGCATAAGGTGATCGTTCAGTATTGGATTTACATTTAAATGTGCCAGATATGGACCTGACCAGTGCAATTGCCAGTGTATAGCGCGTACTTCTCTATCGTCGTCGTAGAACAATGCTGGTAATATGTCTTCCATAACCTCCACGATTGAGCTTGTGATGGTTGTCCAATTCGGTCCACCACTATTTGGAGATCTTTTTCTGATATATTTATATATATTTCTGTCCACCCTATGAATTGAAGTCTGACGATTTACTTCCCAGTACGGATGTCGTTGATGATGTGAATCGATCCAAGAAATGGCTCATAAGCAAGGTGGTTATTATGATATATTTTAGACTAATAATTAAGTTGTTGAATTATATTAGTTACCTGGGTTTGTCGACCTTTTCAGAGTAGCAGTATAAGATTATGAAGTCTCCGTTTTTGCGTACGTACATACGTGGTATAGTTAATATTCGGGGCCTAAAGTTTGTGGTCATCTATCATGGTGAATCATGGTGACAGTCCTTCCGTTCATGTTTAACAAGTTGGACGGTATTTTTTCCAACACAAATGAAGTGCTTGATGTCATGAAGAGCTCTGAACCCTGCAGGGTTCGGGAGCTCACCCGACGGGGACTTGACCACCTTTAAATTCCTCAACTTCTTAAAAACAGTTAAATTAATTATGTCACGGAACAATTCTAATTCTTTCTTTTTTTTGAATCATTTGAAGAATTATGTTGAGTGAAGGAAAATTAATATTCTATTTACATAAAAAATCTGGATGTCAAGATGTAGTTTTAACATGATACTATACAAAACTCTGAGACTTATTATTGATGTTTGGACAGGTAAGGCAGGGGTTAAGAGGAAGCTGCAACCGGATCTACACGAGTAGTCAGTATATGGAAAGGAAGGGGGGCTTTTGGACTTGGGCCAGTGGATCACTCGGCGTGGTGTTTCTAATTGCTTTATGCAATATGTTGCTTTTTTTAAAGATTTGGATGTATTTTGAAGCTAGATGATGTTTTGATATAGTTTTAACTCTACGAGATCTGTAATATTTTGTATGACTGTATTTCTTTAACTATTCATTAATGAAACAGGTGAGTCTTTTCCTTCAAAATAAAAAATAAAAAAAATCTGGAAGTCTGCATGCGCTCCATGTACCAGCAACTTCTCATTGATATGATCAATGGTTAAACCCCTTCTGGCAGTCTCTGTTAATCTGTGGTTCGAAGTTTAATTGAGCTGTGTCCCATCTTCAATGGATAGCAGTTTTACTAATTGCTATCGGACCGTTGAAATATGGTAGAGCCAGAGTCTTAGGACTAATATCACGAACATCCTGATCAGATTGTGCATCACAAGTTCAATGACAAGAAGAGTTCTGCAATCACTCTACCTTAATTTGATGCACTGGTAAATCTGATTGGGTATAGTAACAGAGTACAGAAAAGAGTAGCTCAAATCACAGACTTAATTTGTAAGTACTGCCGAGTGTTTCAGAATAATCGAAGTATCAGAGATAAACTTGAGAGAGAAAAAATGGAAACATATTTTACATGTAAGATTAAAAGGGTGTGTCTCAGTTACTAATAACCAAAAAAAAAAAAAAGGAACACTTTAAACAAATTCATAGTTTACAAAAATGATATCTTTAAATTATTAAGACAATTTTATGTCTGATATATATATATTCTGAATCAATGTGCTATCTAAATAAATATTGCAAAACTGAAACCTTTCAGAAGAAATGTTGCAAAATGAAGATATATAACCAAGATTTTATACATTAGAATTCATTAGATTAGAGATTGAATTTTAATCCCATTGCGAAAGAAAAGGGAAAAGAGATAATGTTCATATTAGTTTAGACATAAGACATAGGGAGTTCCTCTTTTGTATAATATCAATAATAAAATACATTGATATAAGGTTATCAATTCATAATTATCCGAAGTATTTTATATATGAAATTTAAATGAAAACTAGTTTGTAAGATATTGTTAATTCATAATTTTAATTTTATCTATATATGTTGATTTTTTCAAAACTTTAATGACAGTGCACATTTAATATGTCAACAAAAGTATTTATAACGGACATAAAGACATAGAAAAACCGGCTCTGCCCACGACCTTGAGAGCTTTGAACAAAGTTAAAATAAACATAATTAAAAAAAAAGTTGATTTTTTCAAAACTTTAATGACAATGCACATTTAATATGTCAACAAAAGTATTTATAACGGACATAAAGACAGAAAAAACCGGCTCTACCAACGACCTCGAGAGCTCTAAACAAAGTTAAAATAAACATAATAAAAAAAAAAGTATACATATATATTTTTTGTTTAAGTGAGTTTGTTACGAGGAATGTGAGATGAACTCATTTTAAGTACTACATTATTATTATAATATATATATATATATATATATATATATATATATATATATATATATATATATATAAACCAAAGCGACCTAGGTTCATACAACAGGTCTGTTTTCACAGATCCGTTGAAACAGCGATTCTGCCGTTGGATCGCTCTTGATCGTGATCAACGGATCAGATCGAGCGCACCCATCACCCATCTCTCTTAAGTGGCGGAGGGGTGATTTGGAAATTTCGTCCCAAATAACTCTTCGCCTCATTCGCTCTAAAAAATTGAATGAATCTAGGTCGTTGTCTGAAACAACGGCCTAGGTTATGAAAAATTGAATGAACATAGGTCGTTGTTTGGAACAATGACCTTTTATAACCTAGGTTCAAGGTTATGAAAAATTGAATGAACGTAGGTCGTTGTTTGAAACAATGACCTTTTATAACGTAGGCCGTTGTTCCAAACATATCGCCTAGTTTGTTTGAAACAACGAAATTTTATAAAAGGCCTATGCCGTTGTTGGGAACAACGACCTAGCCTAGTTTGTTTGAAATAACGAAAGCGGGTCTGTTTTCACGGGACTGTGAAAACAGATCCGTTTTCAATGGAACATCTCCCTATATATATAATTTTTAAAATATATGGGCCAGCCATGAAATTGAAGCTAAGGGCTATTTGTGTGTGAGTGGGCCAAATAAAAAGTAACGTAGCAAGGGGTACTTGAAGATTTCCGGGTGTCCTTGGCCCACCCAGCCCCAAATAGCTTCATCCTTGCTTAACGTGGCCACAATTTTGTGCTCCACTCTTGCACAATTTACGATAATGCTTGGTGATATTAACCTAAACTTTTCAAATTCAGAATAATAAACAAAAATAACAATTGTAGCTTGAAAAAGATTGAACTCACTAAACATTACAATATAATCTTTTCAGACAATTTTCAATCTATGAAATTGTATGTATTTGCCTAATTTTAACTATGCCAGACATGAACTAGACCTTCACCATTACCACTGTATAAAACATCGCGATCCTCATCGTAGTATATGGCAGACATACCTTCCAAAACCTCCTCAACCGAGCTTCTGATGGTAGTCTGGTTTTCAACTCCCCTGCTGCGTGGTTTTATTGTAATAGTACGATGATCAAGTCTCAAGATGCGCTTCCCAGTACGGATGTCGCTTACGTGAATACCTCCATCGTATTCATCTGCAACGTCAAGTTCGAACTCAAATTAGAAAGCCAATTAATAAATAAAATTTACGGATTATGGCAGTAACATAGGTGGGTGGATATTTTGAGAGCCAGACTTCTGTTAAATTATGGCAGTTGTTACTGATTTTGGTTTGGTTGTAACCTCTGATTTTCTTTTCAGCTAGATGTGGACTGCTAGATGTGGACTGGATTAGTTTGGGGGTAATATTTTGTACTCTTGGTTTCGTTAATGAAACAGGTGACTAGGGTAGGGATGGCAACTGGGCCGGGTCAATCGGCGACCCACCCGCGACCCGGCCCGCCAACCCGGCCCGTTAATTTGCTCCGCGGGTTCGGGTTGAACCCGGTGAACAGTACCGGGTCGACCCGGGTCGCAATTTACGCGAATTGAATTCGCGAAACCCGGCCCAATTCGCGAACTGGACCCGCCAACCTACGGGTCGACCCGCGGGTTTCGACCCGTTCGACCCGTGACGGGTCGACCGTTGACCCGCGGGTCGAACGGTCGAAATTTGCCCCGTTGCGCTGCTGATGCGCTCTGTCTTGGGACAGAGCCGTTGTGAACGGCTCTTTGAGCCGTTGCATTTTATTTTATTTTTTTATTTTGTTTTTTCCCACTTATTTAGCATATAAATATCCCAAAAAATCTCATAAAAAATCACACCTCACTCTCTTACTCTCTCTACTATTATACATCATTTGTAAAGAATTTTTGAACAATTGTAGTATTCATCAAACAAGTGTATAAGGAGGCATATACACGATCAAATTTTGGTCGTATCGGAATCAAAATTCAACGTCTTCAACTCTCTTCAACCCTCGTCAAATCTACTTCAATTGCGGAATCGGCAAAGCGCTCCTCCATCTTTTCTATTCTATTCTTATTTTAACGATTTTTTTTTACATATGCGTATTTCACGGTGAACGGTATTAAAATATCTCTATCTCTCTCGTTAATTTTTTTTTTGCGTTGTAGTTAAAATTATTGTTCGTTTTTTTGAACTTCTCTATCTCAACCCTCTTGTTTTTTAGACTTTTTTTTACATAATTCTCCGCTCCTACATTGTATATTTTTTTTACATACTTTACTTTAGCACATTACTACATTATGTCTAGATCACGCGGTAGCGGTCGTAGCGGACAAGATTCCTCCTCCTCTTCACGTAGGCCACCAATTGTCCCAACTAGTGAGCCCGCCCAAGATTACATTGATCCTACTATGAAACAATGTGATACACACGACATGGATGTTGTAGGTGACATACAATTAGAACAACAATAACAACAACAACAACAACAAACCGAAACCACACAACCCCGTAGTAGGAAAAGTAGAGGAGAAACTAGTGATTGGCATAAGTTTTATAATTATATCCCGGACGAACATACTTTGGGTATAGGTTTGAAAGTGTGTAAAATATGTAGTAAAACATACAAATTCAAGAGGGGTGACTGCACCGGTACAATTAGTAGGCACATACAACATAATCATAAAGAACTTCTTGATCAAATACAAGGCCAACAAAAAATCAACCCTAGGACCGGTCAAGTAGATAGTCACCCTTATGATCCCGAACTTGTTCATCGGGAAATAGCCCGATTAGTCATTAAGGAAGAGTTGCCATTTTCCTATCCCGAGAGTAGGAACTTGAAAAATTTTAATCAAATGGCCTTAAATCCTCATTTTAAAAGAATTTCGAAAAATACTTGCAAATCGGATTGTTTTAAAATGTATGTTGAAATGAAGGACGCGTTGAATGCAATTTTATGGAGTTTAACTTGTAGGGTTAGTTTAACTTCGGATTGTTGGACGGATGTCAACAATATTCCAACGATGGGAATAACATGTCATTGGATCGACAATGATTGGATTCTTCAAAAAAGAATCATATCACTTGCGGCGTTGCCGTATCCCCATAGTTGCGCTGAAATAGCAAACCGTATTATAGAAATTTGTGATGTTTTTCATATTCGCGATAAAATTATGGCTATTAGTTTTGATAATACATCTAACAACAATGTAGCAATTACTACTTTAAAATCTGTATTAAACGCTCCATCTGACAATATTTTTCATGTTAGATGTGCATGTCATATTATAAATTTATGTGTTCAAAATGCATTAAAAATAGCTGATCCATATATATATAAAATTAGAAATTGTGTACATTTCATTGCATTAAGTCCAAACATTTTACAAGAATGGAAAGCTTGGTGTAGGGTTAGAAATGTTCCTTTTAGAAAATTTCCGAAGGATGTTAGACACCGATGGAATTCTACTTTTGATTTACTAAATGTTGTCACCGATTATAAAGTAGTTGTAAATGATTTTTGTATCGCAAAAAATATGCACAATTTTGAAATGACTCTCCCCGATTGGTTTTTTGCCGAATCTTTGTTGAAATTTTTAGAACATTTTAAAACCACAACTTTAAAATTTTCAAAAACATATGAATCTACTTCTAGTAGCATTTTTATTGAATTAGTTAGCATGATGCAAATATTTAACGAAATGTTAAATGATCCATATATTAGTGACATTGTAATACCTGCATTTCAAAAATTTTTGAAGTATTATTTTCCTCCTCCTATGTTGATTTGTGTTGCTACTGTTATGGATCCCCGTATCAAATTGGAAGGTACGAAGAATTTGATACAAATATTTTTTGGATATTTAGAGGACAATGTAGAATTAACAATTGATTGCGCTACTTTTTTAGTTCAGTTTGAATCTACGTTAAATAACTTGTATGATTATTATGATAGATTTTTTTGCTTCTAGTAGTACAACTTCTGCAGTTAGTTCTTCTTCTGGTAGTTCTAAAGGTAAGGTAAAAGTAGAATTGGTAATAGAACATTTAGTTTACTTGAACAAATTCAATCTAAAAAACCTAGGACTAATCAACCAAATGAATTAGATTGGTATAACCAAAAGGATACTGAGCCTACTCCTTCTCCACTAGATATTTTACAATGGTGGAAAGAACATGAACACACTTTTAGTATTCTGTCAATTATGACTAAAGATTTACTAACTCCCCCTGTCTCTACAGTTGCTTCTGAGAGTGCATTTTCTATAAGTGGCAGGGTTCTATCTGATTACAGGAATCGGTTGAAGTCCGAGGCGTTAGAGATGCTCGTTTGCACAGAAGACTGGCTGAAGGCTGAAGATAGGTCGCAAGGGAAAGCACTATCAAGTTCCACAAGTGGGAGCAACTCGCCCGAACAACAACAACAACAACAACAACAACAACAACAATAGCTTTGCTTGTTATGTCAAATTAGAAAACTTGTACTCAATTAAAATTGTATATAACAAATATGTTATTGTTTAAAACTTATTTGTGAATTGAATTCTTCATTTCGTTATAAATTGTTAAAATTGTATAACTTAAATTCATATGAATAATATTTCAAAATTTGTTGTCAATTTCACTCTTTCAATCTTATTATTATTATTACGATTTTTATTGTTTATTAGTATTATTACTTACTTAGTATTATAATTATAATTATAATTTTAATTTAAGCTATTAAAATTTTTTTTATTAAACGTGTCAACCCGCGGGTCGACCCGGCCCAACCCGGGTTGAACCCTAAAGGGTTCACGGGTAGGGCGGGCCACCCAAACGAAAAAACAACCCGGCCCGGATAAGAATGCAACCCGGCCCGGCCCATCTAATTGTACATGCCAACCCTTACGGGCCTGGCCCGGCCCGCCCCACTCGACCCGTTCGCCACCCCTAGTGTCACTTTTATCTCAAAATAAAAATTAAAAAAATTAGGGATTCAAATTCTAAAATAGAATAGTGACTTGCTAACTGAATTAATTAGTTACCTTCTTCTATTTCGTGGCAGCAGTACGAAATGATAAAATCTTTGTTTCTGCTGATATATGTGTTGTTGGAATCTGCATCATCCCAGAGTCTGTGGTCTTCAAACTCTGTTATACATTCTCCATTCATATTCCACACTTCCGCTTCATCACCTTTAAAATACAAGAAGTGGGTGTTTTCATAGAGGGGCCAGAAAGAGGAAGGGTTCACAGGAACGGGCAAAGTAGACTCGACCACATCCTCATTAATCAGCTGCTTAAAAGAAGCAAAAAGGATAATATTTATGAATTGTTCAAATTCATGGAATATAATGATAAGAACAAAAAGAGAGATACTGTATACAGGGCCATAATATATAGCATACATGCAGAAATTAAGTTTTGTTCTGTCATCCTAAACTAGATTCAACCACAATGTACTTCTTAACATTGTCATCTTTCCTGTTAAGTTTAGTTCAAGAAACATAAATTCTCCCATGAATGCAAATTGGGACATCAACTTGGCTTTGAAAACATTCCATAAGAATAAATAATCAAGATTAGGATTGAAAAAAAAAAAAAAAACTGGAGTCTTGACTAATTATTTTAAGGTAAGGCTGATTTCTTTGGAATGCTAGTGAAGGAGAAGATTTTACATTAAGAATCTGAAGGTTTGTGCATTCCAGTTGCACGACGAAGTACTCGTTGAACAGCCCCATAACTTTAATATTTCGGCTATGAGTTACTAAGTGATGCCTCAAAGATTTGATCTCCAATCCATCTTCAATTGATAGCACTTTTAAGTCTACAACACTTGAGCGGGGAGCTGTACGTGAAACTAGAACGACGATTCCAGTACTGTCATGATAAACAACATTAGAAGCTAACCTGATCAATCTATGAATATTGCAAATTAATAAGAAAAAATTAATTACCGTACGTGTTTAAAAGAAAAAAAATTTTCTACCTGATTATCAATTCTTGGCCGTAGACCGGGACAGATATGGAGTACAATAACGAATAGTTATTCAAGTCATAGACCTTGTGAACACTAGAAGCATTTAAGAAAAATAAAACAGCTATCAATTAAAATATGAGAAAATGGTAATTAAGATATATAACTAGCAGGAAAGGTTGCCAAAATCATGTCTGTAATGATGTTGTCTACATGTTGCAAAAAATGAAAGATAATTAACCATGATTTAATTCATTAACATTCACAATAAATTTTATTTGTATTAGATATACATTGATATAAAGATATATATATGAGAATTAAGAAGAATACATATACAAAAAATTACGATAAAATGTATGAAGATATATATGTAAAATCAGAAAAAGATCAATTATGGTTTTTTTTTTCTTCTTCGAAACTACTTAAGAAATTTATTGGATCATAAAATTTCTTTTGGATCACCTGAGGAAGACTACTTACTATTTGGCGACTTTGTGAATCATTACTTTGTTGTTAATCTCATCAAACTCAATTTTGTCAGTACTTTTCAGTGACTCATCTTGGAATAGAGGAAACCCTTGAACTGGCTGTACTTTTCTAATCGACCTGCATGATATCGCCATAGAGTTCAATGTAATGGTAATTATATAAAGTTAGGCGTTCTCTAAACAAAGAACGGTTACTTTTGAAATCCAGAAGAGTAGAGCTGTGTGAGTAGTCCGTTGAAATTGTGGTGCATATGATCAAGTAAATTAAGTAAATGTATTTTACAAAGGAAGTACATATATATATATATATATATATATATAGCCTCCTTCATCTCTAATTTAAGTATCATACTATTCTCTATTTGTGCGCTGCAATGAAGATTGTAGATATCACATTAAGTGGTATGTATAATATGTGAGCTTGCATGTGCAACAAGTCTCCTTAGCATCATTGAAGAAAAACAGTTCTACCCTTATATACGGGTATATATACCAATTTAAGAAGCTCTTAAATCAAGACATATCTCATTTATGTGATTCAAGTAGTATAAATCGATATGCTTTTAGAAAATGAGGAACATTCATTATTTTTTAATTAAGTGATTGTAAAAGAAATTCTAAGAAAGTATGGGTTAGGGTTTCATTTTTGGTGGATCTTGATGGAAATATGGGGTTTAGGGGTATTATCTTGGGTTTGTACCTTGAGGAGAGAGAAATGAAATGTAAAGAAAGGAAGGTTTTTGTAAGTAAGCATTTTAGGGTTGAGAGCTGTGAAGAGGTTGGGTTTGAATACTCACCCCCTAGGGTTTGGGCTTGATGGCATCAATATGGAAAGATGATGATGGGTCCCCAAAAAAAAACTAGGGTTTTAAAGATGACCATATTACTCAACCCCTATAGTTTAATAAAGACGATCACTTATTAAACTCTAGATCGAGTTAAAATCATGAATAAGAAGAGATGTATATAAAAATGTTCATACAAATAACACAAATTAATCTTATAGATAAAAATGTTCATACAAACTCTAGGGTTGATAGTGTTTTATATATAAGCAAGAATAAATATGTTCATATTAGATCTAAGCCGTCCATCTTAATCTTATACTATCTTAGATCTAATCAGGATCATAGAAATCTCTCAAATATTTTATATCTGGACCACTCATCTTATTCTTAGATTTAATTTGGGTCATACAAATTAATCTCTCTACTATAATCCCTAATACCAAACCCTAACGCCCCATATCACTTCTTTCTCTACCAATACCCACGTCGACATTGTCTTTCTCTCTCCTCCAATCTTGTCGCGTCGCCGCCCTCCAATCCACCGCCATCGACGGTGATGCCACCTCCTCATCCTCTTTCCCTCACGGATCATCATTGACACTAGATTCCCGACAATTTTAACCACCAAACTCTCTCTCTCTCTCTCTCCCCCTCTCTCTCTCTCTCTCTCTCTCAATGCAGACGATGCCGAAACCCTAGACCGCCATTCGAGCTTATTTGATGTGCACAACACGAAAGAAGAAGCTAAGTTCCTCTTTCTTCCTCCTCTCTTAGGCTCTCCTCATCTCTTCTAGAGTTTCTGTTAGGATTGTGGCCTCAAATACACGTAAGAACAAAGTACTTGAAGTTGGAGAAAAAGTGGAGAAGACGAAGACTGCAATAGAATGCAACAACAGCTAGAAGAAGTGCAGCTGGAGAGTTGCGGTGGGGTGCGGTCGACCGACCACCCGACCGCAACTAGGTTGCTAGGTATCTTCGAGTGTACATGGTTCTACAGAGAGCAGAATAGTCGACCGTGCAGTCGACCGACCAGGGCTTCAGGAGTGAACTTTACACGTTGCGGTCGACCGACCTGGGGGTACGTTCGACCAACAGTGGCGCCGTGTGTTATTTGGACAGACGGAATTTAGGCCCAATAAGCTAGATTTGTGTTTATCTTTTAGGGTTTACTTGGGGGCTATATATATGGCTGTAGACTTCAGGGTTTGTATTAATCACTGATGAGATCTAGAGGTGAGTCGTTATCATTGTTCAACTTCAGGAGGGAATTGTGCCGAGTGTTTCAAAGGTGCAGGAGAGAGATTGAGAGTTGTAATCTCTCTGTAATCTTTGTATTTTTTGGGGAATAATAAGAATTGGTTATCTCTAAATATTGATTGTATTCTTGTGAGATCTTGCATATATCGTGGTAGCTTATTCTTGGTTCATCTAAGTCTTGATAGTTTCTATTGCTTGTGGTGCACTTTCGCTATTAGTACAACGAGTTGTGGTAGATTCTTCAATAAGTGGTATCAGAGCACTAGGTTCGAGATGGCCGATAGCAAGTTGAAGGTTCGATGGGAGTGACTTCGCGATATGGAAGATTCAGATTATAGCGTAACTTCGTCAGAAAGATCTTGATGGTCCGTTGTTTGATAAGAAGCTGGAAGGTGGAGACAAGGATGCGAAGCTCTTGGCAGATTAGAATCGTTTGGATCAGTAGGCACTAGGCAGTTTCAGTTGAGGCTGAGTAGGAAGACGTTATTTTATATCTCTAAGGCAAAGACACAAAGGAGGCTATGGAGATTCTCATAGATATGAATGAAAAACCGTCGGCATCTAATCAAATTATTCATTTAAAAAAATTGGTTAATATGAAGTTGAAGGAAGGGAGTTCAGTAGCCGAACATGTGAATAATTACTGTATGATTTATAACCAGATGGAAGCTACATGATTGAAGTTTTCAGAGAGGGGGTAGTCATTTTTACTTCTATCTACTTTACCAGATAGTTATGGTACTGTGGAACAGACTATTACAAGCACTATAAAGGATTCGACGACTTTACAGGATGTGGTGAGTAGCATTCTGAATGAGGAGGTGAGAAGGGTGAGAAATGGGGGATATCCATCATCATCTTCTAGAAATTCCGCAATGTCTGTTGAGAGGAGATATGGGAGATCTAAGAGCAGTCTATGAAGAAAGAATCAGAGTTGTTCATCTGAGAATGGGTCTGATGGCAGCGATGAGGGACATGGGCCTGAGTGTTGGTATTGACACAATAAGAGGCACATGCTGCGCAGTTGCAAGGATTATATGAAGAAGAAGTAGGAGAAACCGAAGAGAGATATCCCAAAGGAAGCTCAAGTGGGGATTGTTGAAGAGTTATGCTTATCAGCTCGGGAGGAGTTGGGCACTCAAAATTGGTGTATTGATTCGGGAGCTTCTTTTCATTGCACTCCGAGGAGAGGGGTGTTTGATGACTATGAGAAAAGTTCTTCTGAAGATGTGATCGTGGAGAATGGTCATCGGTGTCCAGTAGTGGGGTTGGTACTGTTTGCGTGAAAGCCAATGATGATCAAAGTGTTGTCTTGCGGGAGACAAGGCATGTTTCAGACTTGAAGGAAAATCTTATCTCGATTGGAATGCTAGAGAAATAAGGTATGTCTACTATAATTGGTAGTGGGGAGTGACGTATAACTGCAGGTTCAAGGGTAATTGCAAAAGGGAAGCGTGAGGGAACGTTGTATTTGATTAGAGACGTAAGGGGCATTTTTCCTGTAGTTGACTCTCAGCCGGAATCAAGTAGTAAGTTGTGTGGGGTGCAACTGAGTTCTTTCAGTTGTGGAGGGGGGGTTACTAATTTAGTGAGAGCTGCTGGTCATGGAAGTGATTCTAGAGTGCAAGATGTTGCTGCGATGAGGGTACTTTGCGATATGGCTGTCGAAGCTTCAAGTCTCTCTTGTGACGTAGAGATGCAGAGTAATGTCGATGAGGGTAACCGAAATGGGACTGTAGGGGTAAAACAGTTTGTGGATTTTGTGGAGGTGTCGTCTCTGGAGACTTCTAGTGCAGAGGGTGCATTGAGAGACTTTGAAGCATGTCCGGTGTTGATGAAGATTCTGTAAGTTGGGGAGTCTTATAACACGGAATTCGACACGGGAGGTTGTTTCTCCGGTATGCGTGCTTTATGCGATTAGTGGAGCACATTCTTCATAAGGCGATGAGGGGTGGTTGGTGCACTCCACGTGATGGAGTGGCGAAGGTGCTCTTTATGAGAGTGGAAAGTATTTGGGTCTTCCATGAAAGTGGGAGATTGACAGAGATAATACGAGGTAAATATTACAATAACTTTGAAGATTTATGTATTTGGTCCAAGTGGGAGATTGTTAGGATTGTGGCCTCAAGTACACGTAGGCACGGAGTACTTAAAGTTGGAGAAGAAGTGGAGAAGATGAAGACAACAAGAGAATGCAACAACAGCCAGAAGAAGTTCAGCTGGAGAGTTGCAGTCGACTGTCCTGGGGTGCGGTCGACCGACCACCCGACCGCAACTAGGCTGCTAGGAATCTTCGAGTGTACATGGTTCAATAGAGAGCAGGACAGTCGACCGTAGTCAACCGACCAGGGCTTCAAGAGTGGACTTTACACATTGTGGTCGACTAACCTGGGGGTGCGATCGACCGTCAACGGCGCTGTGTGTTATTTGAGCTGATGGGATTTAGGCCCAATAAGCTGGATTTGTGTTTATTTTTTAGGATTTACTTGGGCGCTATATATATATCTGTAGACTCTATGGTTTGTATCAATCAGTGATGAGATCAAGAGGTGAGCCGTTATCATTGTTCAACTTCAGGAGGGGATTGTGCAGAGTATTTCAAAGGTGAGGGGGAGAGATTGAGAGTTGTAATCTCTTTGTAATCTTTGTATTTCTTGGGGAATAAAAAATATTTGTTTTCTCTGTATATTGATTGTATTCTCGTGAGATCTTGCATATATCGTGGTAGCTTGTTCTTGGTTCATCTAAGAGTTGGTAGTTTCTATTGCTTGTGGTGTACTTCCGCTATTAGCTACGAGTAATGGTAGATTCTTCAACAGTTTCACTCTTTTCCCGCTCATTTTATCGATGAAAGTAAGGAGACTTTGGCAACGACGGTGAAACTAGGGTTTGTTCGAGTCTTGTTGTTTTCTAGGGTTACATTTTTGGGAAGTTATTTTAGGTGTGTTTTGTAGCGGCTTGAACCGAGCAGATTTGGTGACGAAGGAGAAATTAGGTTTTTTGTTTGGGATTGTGTTTTTTTCTGGGGATTTTAGGGTTTGGAGGGGAATTTCGAGGGAAGGTGGGTAAGAAAGTTTGGAGTTTGGATGGAAAAAAGTGATGGAGTAATTTAAAATGAGTGAGCTGAGGGAGAACACTGATTCTGACCAGGAAATGTGGGATCTTTCAGAGGAAGATCAAGCACACTGAGGAGGAAGTTGGAGAACAAGATGACGAAGGAAGAGAAAGCGGCTGTTATGAAAGATCTTGAGAATTTTCATAAGGAGTAGTGCTTGGAGTTTCGCGTCCTAAGTTTTACGGCAAAGTTTAAGTATGTTTTGAATCGAATATAAGTTTTTATGTCGTTTTGGTAATTTTGTTTAGCCCATTTCTAACTACTTTGTGATGTCCAGGTTATGGAGAGCAGTTACTAGATTGAGTAGTTATGACCAGGTATTTTGGCTTATCCTTACTTTGATTACGTTAATTTCCTCATTGAAAAATATTCTAGGTGTGTTCATGTTGCGGAGTTAGCTTACATTCAAATTGCACCTCATATTGCCTTAGTTGTCTTTACGGATTCATATTTTCTTCGAATGTCTGTGTTAGAAGTAACTTTTCCTTTCAATTAAAGATAAAAGTTTTATAATCTTGAAAATTTTAGTGTGGTTAAGAAATTTCGTACCTTTGGTAGAAGAAATGTAAATTCTTAATACCTAATCTATATAATAAATTACAAAGAAAGCTATCAAGTGGCTCTCATTCAATCTCTCCAAAATCAATGGCCTACATTGATTCTGACAAAACATATTTTTCTGCCTAAAAATTCAAATCTCAAAATTAAAATTTTTCCTCCAAAACTAAAAAACTCATTACTTATTACTATCTCTCTTCTCTCTTTACTTTTTCATACTTCTCTCTCCCATTCTTTCATTATTACTTAGAAATTTGGATTTTAAGATTTCAGGTTTGTAAAATTTTCAGAATTTTTATGTTTTTTTTATTGCACATGTTATATTGAAAATAGCAAATATTTATTTAACAGTTAAATTTCATCATTTTTCACACTTATAGTTCTAAAAAGTTAAATTTTATTTACAACTAATTATTATCATACTATTCAAACTTGAACTAAATAATTGTTGTTTTACTGTTTACAGGGCTTTTCGTGTGTTGTAAGGTTCCGAAAACGTGCTGTAAGCACGTGCCCACGGGCAAATCTAGTTTATCTATATTATGCACAAGCTATACATTTTAATATACCATTTATTCGTCTTATGTGGAATGTGATTTTAAATAAGCTAAAAACTAATACCTTATGTTCAAATTGTGAGGATTAATGATGGAAATCCTATTATTCAACTCATGGAAGGAGCACAATAAATTTACTTATTTCCTAAAAGATTATACTCAAAACATAAAGTAAAGAACCGTGCTGATTTTTGAATTCATAAGAACACCAACGCCTTCTTTGCCCCTTACATAGAATTTTTTTAAATATGACAACACTAATGTTAGATCTCGAATTTATAAATAAGAGAAAATTCCAACAGAAATCGCAAAGAAATGAAATACAGGAAATAAAACAGTAAATTGAAGACTTTGCACAGAGTCGAGACTGATAATCTCTCTCCTTAAAGCAGAATTCACCCCGTAGTGTGACGGTGGCCGGCGAATTGCTTCCCATGATACAACTGTACCTTCTCTGAAGAGCAGCACCCTTACTTCAGAGATTCAGCGAACTGTTGTCTGTGTTGTACTCTGAGTTGACACTGACACAGAGAAGAAGAAGAAGAAGAAGAAGAAGAAGAAGAATGATGAAAAAACTCTACCCTGTATAACAGACTCTGTCTGGATTTTAGAGAGCAAAATTGGAGACTGGAGACTCTTTAAATGTCATTACTCTGTAACAGCAGAGTAATGGAGACCATTCAGATTCATAACTGGTGAGCCATTACTCTGCTGTTACAGGAAAAAAGTTTTCTGTCAGGGCAAAGCAAAATTTTTTTAAGCCAAACCAAACCAAACCAAGCCGAGCCGAAGCCTGGCCGGACGCGCGCGCGTGTATGTTTGTCATTTTGGCTAAGTTCTCTCTCTACTACACGTTAGTGGTAACCCCCGGGTCACGCCCTTTAGTCCAGTTTTCTAGTATATATACTAGAAAAAATCTTTTCCAATTTTCGATATGGAACTATCCATTTTCTCCAAGTTGCCAAGTTAGTACATTTCAAGTATCCAACTTTGGACCAACATTTCTCATTCATACGGAATTTATTTTTGGCAAGTGAGTATACTACAGAATAGTACTCGTCGAGAGGATCGCAATCCACTCATTTTTCGGCACCGCCGGTGGCCGGAGCCTACCAAAATCTGGCCCGAAAAACTGCAAAAATTAATTCCAACAATCTCCCACATGAATGGAAATTACCATACCATGTAATCCAGACACGACAGAAAAACAAAAAACATGACAGAAAGACTCTGAGAGTACAATCGGAAAAACACTGCATCAGGAATGGTAGTAATTTTTCAACTTTGAACCACCCTTAGTAATTAGTTATCGGATTCACTTGACCAGGTAGTGATCATGATGTCTTGAACTACCCGGACTTTGATGTGAACCTAGACAATAACTATCAGATGAACTAAGTTCTCTTATTGTGTTCATTTTGGCCTTGAACATCCCTAGTTAATCGTGAGTGAACTTGGAGAATGTAGTCTCTCTTCATTCTTCTAGAAACGGCCCTATTTCACCTCACAAGGTGATTGCCCATAAAGAGTATCCTGCTATACCCCACTTTTATTTGAAAGCTATGGGAATCATTAAAAGCCAAGCTTATCCTAACTCTTTGCAGGCAATACTGTTTTATCATCCTAAGAGTGGGTATGAGATTTTAATCTCTCGGTGCTTCCGTCGATTCAACAAGATTTAGTTGTCCCTTTGAACCTAGATATTGGGATCTCCAATTCCTAGGTAGGGTTTCCATCAAGTATCCTCTTTTGTCATAGGTTTTAAACTCATTTCTCTTGATGATCTCACAACCTGCTCTCGCGACAGACCTTTAGTAAATAGATCCGCTAGGTTGTCGGCCGGTTTTATATATTCTATAGAGATTACTCTATTTGAGAGCAGTTGTCTAATGGTTTTGTGTCGTCTTCTGATATGACGAGACTTACCATTATACATACAACTCAGTGTCCGTGCTATAGCCGATTGGCTGTCACAGTGTACACATAAGGCAGGCACTGGTTTTTTCCACATAGGAATATCATCTAAAAAGTTTCGAAGCCATTCTGCTTCCTCTGCCGCTTTGTCTAAAGCAATAAACTCAGATTCCATGGTGGATCTGGCCAATAGCGTTTGTTTAGAGGATTTCCATGACACAGCTGCACCACCAAGTGTGAAGACATATTCACTTGTGGATTTTGAGTTCTTGGAGTCCGATATTCAGTTGGCATCACTGTAGCCTTCCAGTACTGCTAGATATCTGGTGTAATGCAGTGCATAACTCTGAGTATGTCGCTAGTAGTTCAATACTCTAGTTATTCCTTTACAGTAACTTCGTCCTGGATTACTCGTGTATCGGCTTAGTACATTTACCGAATGTGCTAGGTCCGGTCTTGTACAATTTGTTAGGTACATCAGACTACCGATTACACGTGCATATTCTAGTTGTGATATGCTTTCGCCTATGGTTTTAAACAAGTGAAGACTTGGATCGACGGGACTTTTTACTGTCCCATTGGAGTAATTCTTGAATCTTTCAAGTACTTTCTCAGCATAATGAGCTTGAGATAAAGTAATCCCCTCAGATGTCCTGAAAACTTTGATTCCTAGTATGACATCTGCAACTTCCAAATCTTTCATGTCAAACTTGCCACTAAGCATGCTCTTAGTTTGTTTGATAATGTCGTTATTGCTTCCAATAATGAGCATGTCGTCTACGTAAAGACAGACCAGAATGTATCCATTTGGAGTATCTTTGATGTAGATACACTTATCGCATTCATTTATTTTGAAACCATTTGACATCATAACATTGTCAAATTTTGCATGCCACTGCTTTGGAGCTTGTTTCAGGCCGTACAGAGATTTTACAAGCCTGCACACCTTATTTTCCTGTCCAGGAACTACGTAACCCTCAGGTTGTTTCATGTATATTTTTTCTTCTAAGTTCCCATTTAGAAATGCAGTTTTAATATCCATTTAATATATTTCCAGGTTACGTAGAGCTGCAATAGTTATCAACATTCTTATGGATGTTATTCTTGTAACTGGATAATATGTATCAAAGAAATCTAGGCATTTCTTTTGCCTGAATTCTTGTACCATAAGTCTTGCCTTATGCTTCTCTATTGAACCATCTGGTTTCAATTTTTATTTTAAAATCCATTTGCATCCTAGAGCTTTACATCCAGAAGGCAAGTCGACTAACTCCCATGTATGATTTTGCATAATGGAGTCTATTTCGCTTTTGATTGCTTCCTTCCACATAGGAGCATCAGGCATAGACATGACTTTCTTGAAAGTTCTGGGCTCATTCTCTAACAGAAAGACCGTCACAAAGTCAGGACCAAATGATTTTGATGTTCTAACCTGTTTACTTCGTCTAGGCTCATCAGTATCATGTTCTGGTTCATCAACTGAAGTGCTTGCATTCTTTTATTCACGTGTAAGTTTGGGGTACGTAGTATCCTTGTACAAAAATACATGTTCAAAGAAGGAAGCATTCCTTGATTCCATTATTGTATTCACATGGATATCCGGTATATCCGATTTGTATACTAAGAACCGATATGCACTACTGTTGTGTGCATAGCCTATGAATATGCAATCAATAGTCTTAGGTCCGATGGTGATCTGTTTCGGGTTAGGTACTGCCACTTTTGCTAGACACCCCCACACTTTAAGGTATTTATACGAAGGTAAGTTACCTTTCCACAGTTCATATGGTATCTTGCCGGTTTTTTTGTGAGGTATTTTGTTGAGAATGTAGTTGGCAGTCAGCAATGCTTCCCCCCACATGTTTTGGGGTAAGCCAGAATTCAATAACAAGGCATTCATCATCTCCTTTAAAGTCCGGTTCTTGCGTTCGGCAGTACCGCTTGATTCGGGTGAGTAAGGAGCAGTTGTCTGATGAACTATTCCATATTCTGAGTAGAACATGTTAAATGTTGCATCATATTCTCCTCCTCTATCACTTCTAACAATTTTAATCGTTTTGTCAAGTTGATTCTCAACCTCAAGTTTATATTCTTTGAATTTATCCAAAGCCTCATTTTTGATATGTAACAAATATACATAACAGAATTTTGTGCAATCATCTATGAAAGTCACAAAGTACTTTTTGCCACCTCTGGTCTGCACATATTTTAAATCACACAGATTCGTGTGAATTAGACCTAGAGTTTCTGTGTTTCTTTCTATAGAACGTGATGGAGTTTTAGTGAGTTTGGCCTCCGTGCAAACTTCACAATTTTCTGAGTTATCTACCTTAAATTTTGGTAGCAGATTCATGTTAATTAATCTACGCATAGAATTGACATTAATATGGCCTAGTCTTTCATGCCAAACAGAGGAAGACTCAACAACATAGACAATAGGAGTTATTTCACTAACTTTGGGAACAGCAGGAACAATAGTTTTAGGGAGGACTGTCATTACATTAAACTTAAACAGTCCATCCTTTACATATCCTTTACCCAAGTATACCCCATTTTTAGACAGTACAAAATTATCAGAAACAAGAACAACCTTAAACTCATTCTTGCTTAGCAAAGAATCTGATATCAAGTTCTTTCTAACATGCAGCATATTTGTGAGTGTTAGCTCTTTGCCTGAAGTCATTTTCAGCATTATCTTTCCTGTTCCTTCAATTTTGGAGGTGAAAAAGTTTCCCATGAACAGTTGTTCATCTTTGTTGCACTTCTGGTATGAGGTGAACATTTCCTTGTCCGAGCAGATATGCTTGGTGGCCCCAGTATCGTACCACCATTCACGAGGATTGCTCCCCACAAGATTTACTTTTGATACTACAGCACAGAGGTCCAGGTCAGAGAGATCAGTGGACAAGTTCTCAGCTATGTGTGCATGAGATTTTTCATTCCCTTTTACATGTCCTGTTCCTGAATGATTACTGTCCTTGCTGCGGTACTCAGAAATTTTGTACCTCAGCTTACCACACTTGTGACATTTCCAAGCAAACCTCTTTGCAAGAGGTTTTTGTTTGAGGTCTGTGGCAGAAGCTTTCTCTTCTTTTCCTTCTGTTCGTGCTCCACTACATTGGCCTTTTCTATGGACTGATTTCCATAGGACCTGTCAGCCTTGCGATTCTCTTCTTCGATCCGCAACCTGACAATTAGGTCTTCAAGAGACATCTCCTTTCGCTTGTGTTTGAGGTAGTTCTTGAAGTCTTTCCATCCAGGTGGAAGTTTTTCGATGAACGCTGCAACCTGGAATGGTTCGCACATCGTCATATTCTCTGCAGCAATGTCGTGCATTATAACCTGCAGTTCTTGGACTTGACTCACCACAGTTTTGGAGTCAATTATCTTATAGTCCAGAAATTTGCCGACAACAAATTTCTTGGACCCAGCGTCTTCTGTTTTGTACTTCTTTTCTAAGGACCCCCACAGGAGTTTGGACGTCTTGAAGACACAGTAGACGTTGTACAGGGGATCTACCAAGCCATTCAGGATGTAGTTCCTGCAGAGGTAGTCGCCCTGAGTCCACGCATCAACTGCAGCAACGGAGTGTGCATCCATTGGCGCCAGCATCGGAGCAGATTTAGAGAGGAATCTATCCAGCTTCAATGTGGTCAGGTAGAACTGCATCTTCCCTTACCACTTTTTGAATCCAGTTCCATTGAACTTCTCCGGTTTTTCTTCCACGGTTATGTGCATGGGCAGAACGACCGAATGTGCCGCAACCGATTGTGCAGTCACATTTTGGATCATCGGTGTTTCGGTACTGATAAGCCCACTGGCAATATCACTTGGTGTGTTCTCCATGTTGTTATCTGAAACAGCAGAGTAATAGAACTCGTTAGTTGTTTTTGCTGAATCGATAATCGCACCTATAAATAAACTTCACAAAACTGTTAGAATAAGTGAGGAAAAAATTCTGCTTTAAGATTGTTAGATCTCGAATTTATAAATAAGAGAAAATTCCAACAGAAATCGCAAAGAAATGAAATACAGGAAATAAAACAGTAAATTGAAGACTTTGCACAGAGTCGAGACTGATAATCTCTCTCCTTAAAGCAGAATTCACCCCGTAGTGTGACGGTGGCCGGCGAATTGCTTCCTAGGATACAACTGTACCTTCTCTGAATAGCAGCACCCTTGATTCAGAGATTCAGCAAACTGTTGTCTGTATTGTACTCTCAGTTAACACTAACACAGAGAAGAAGAAGAAGAAGAATGATGAAAAAACTCTACCCTATATAACAGACTCTGTCTGAATTTTATAGAGAAAAATTGGAGACTGGAGACTCTTTAAATGTCATTACTCTGTAACAGCAGAGTAATGGAGACCCTTCAGATTCATAACTGGTGAGCCATTACTCTGCTGTTACAGAGTAGTGGGCACCGGTTACTGAATCTGAAAAGCCTTATCAGTTAAGTAGGAGAAAAGTTTTCTGTCTGGCAAAACAAAAAAAAAACTAAGCTAAGAGCTAAGCTAAGCGAAGCCAGACCAAACCAAACCAAGCCAAGCCAAGCCGGGGCCGGCGCGCGCGCGTGTGTTTGTCATTTTGGCAAAGTCCTCTCTCAACTACACGTTAGTGGTAACCCCTGGGGCACGCCCTTTAGTCCAATTTTCTAGTATATATACTAGAAAAAATCTTTTCCAATTTTCGATATGGGACTATCCATTTTCTCCAAGTTGCCAAGTTAGTACATTTCAAGTACCCAACTTTGGACCAACATTACTTATTCATACGGAATTCGTTTTTGGCCAGTGAGTATACTACGGAATAGTACTCGTCGAGAGGATCGCAATCCACTCATTTTCCGACACCGTCGGTGATCGGAGCCTGCCGAAATCCGGTCCGGAAAACTGCAAAAATTAATTCCAACAACTAAAACCTAGGATTTTAGATGTAGATGGTTTTAGCCAGAGGTAGATGTATTCTGTGAACCTTCTATGCTTGTATTATTGCTTGAACTTAAGTTAATATTTGCGATGGTATCTGAGCAATAGATAATCAAGCTCTTGCTATTTCATTAATTGTGTTGTTGTGGAAGTTGATCTACATGAAATGAGCATGAGTTGGCATCATATTTTTGACATGATGTTGTTTACTTTTCAGCTTTTGCTATTACCATTGGCCAATTACTTTACCTTTTCCTTGATTGTCTCATGATTCTACTGAGTTATGAACTTGTGATACTTTTTGCCATAAAATAAAAGAGTAACGCTATATCCACTATCAATTTCATTACATTTCTCATTCCTACCTTAGGTGGCACACTCCAATAGGTAGAAGAAGATAAAGTAGGTGGGAGAACTCTCCAATAGGAATATGTCCCCTAAGGTAGTGAAGAGAATGGTAGTGAAATTGGTAGTGGCTGAAGTATTACTTAAAAAATAATTGTCTATTCTTAGAACACTCCTTAATCTAGAATTCATTATTTCTTTGACAAGAGAAAGGTAGAATAATTCCTATCTTTATCAAACTAGAATGTTTTTCCCGTTCACATTGCTTTCAAACTTATTTGGTGATCTTCTTGGATTGGAATTTCTCAATAAAGTTTTACAAGTATTTTATACTTTATATTGTCTCATTCAATAATTGCAAGAGTTATAGTATTATTAGGCACGTCCATTAAGTCACATGCATTTGGTGCACAACAAATTTCAATATATATTATTATTATTATAGAAAAATATTTTATATAATTATATATCAGTATGTATGTATATGTATACAACATGTATGTATCAGAGTATATATACTATATACAGTATATACATACAACCAAACCTATACATACATAATACTCTCATTTTTAAAAAACTGTTTTCAAAAAAAAATTGTAACCCCTGTTTCCATTAATACGTATTTTTAAAAGTATTTTTTGGTATTTAAATCCTCAGTATCTTATAACTATTTTTCCCTAATTGATTTCATTATTTAAACTATTTTTATAAACCCAATTGTTTATTATAAGCCCAAGTTGCATTTGATTTTATTAATTATTAATGTGAGCCCAGTTGTTATCAGAAGCCCAATTCCACATTCTGATTTTATTTTATTATTATGTTTAATTTGAGCCCAATTGATTAGCCCAATACCCTAATTATTTCATTTAAATATTTTGAGCCCATTATTAAAGCCCAAACCCATTACCCATATTTGCACAGATTATTATTCCACACTTACCGTACACAATATTTGCCCACTTCCCATTTTCTGTCCCGTACTCCAACTCCCCACTCTGCATATGCACACTCCCCCATGTCTTTGTAACCCCACTCCCCCGTGTCTTTGTAACCCCCCACTCTCTCACCACGTTCTCCCACTCTATCTCTCCTCTGTTCAAAACAGAGTACTCACCCCCACTACTTTATTATTTATTCTACTTTTATTATAATATCCCCAATCCCCCGTACTCCCTCTCTCTCCCATACTGTGTCTTCCATCTTCTCCCTCCTCACCCACAGAGAACCCAATCGAACTCCTTCCCCGCTCAGCCTCACACCGCACTCGACCTCAGCTCCGCACCTCTCCTCACGCTCCCTCATCGACCCACTGACCCACCGTTGTCACCTCGTCTCTCTCTCGAACCCCGCTCGACCACCGGTCGCCCTCTCCATCGCATCCGCTCTCCCTCCATTGTCGGAGCTTCACACCGCCACCCTCGCTCTTCCCGCCGCTCACCTCCAGTCGACCCCGCAGTACCGTTGTCGTCACTATTCCCCCGTTCGAGCTCCCTCCGCCATTGCCAACTCCACCAGTCGAGCTCTCTGCCCTGTGCCTGCCCTCACTCCTGTCGTCTTCTCCACCGCAAGTCGTCGCCACTCCTCTACCTTGTTGGATATATTGGTATATTCTCTCTTTATAAATAATACATGTGCATATGAGTAACACGTGTATTGAACGTACAATTGATTAGATATTGGAACGCGGGTTTGTGGGCTTATAACCTGATATCCAAACCAGTATTTAGAGATAAATACTGGTTTGTGATTGCAGTCTAGGTATTCCAATCTTGATACCTAGGGTGAATATCTCAAGCAACTTAGATCTAGAGATAAACCCTAATTTCCAATTGTTAATTTCTCACAAAACCTAACAATCTTGAGATATTATATTAATCAATTTGTGAGATTAATTAAGAGGGAAAAAGGGAGCACTGTTGGATCCCGTCATTCTCGTCGAAACCCTCGAAGCCGTTTGAGGGCATCGTCACCGACGATCGTCTCCGGCATCGTCGCTCCTGCAGACGAACGTCGAACTCTGCCGTCGCTCCCACAGACGAATGCCGAACGCGCCAGTCGTCGTCTTCTTTCGTGCGAAGCCATCGACAAGCCGTCGAGGCGTCAGATCCCGCCCAAACTCCGACGGTGCTGCTTCCCCTCAGTCGCCGTGGTCGTTGATCGACGGCGCCGCACTCCAATAGACGACGGTGCAGTCATCCCTCAGGCACCGTGCCCGGTCGTCATCCCTCTTTTTCTTCTTCTTGGCTGATTGAGGTATGAGTGTGTAAAACCCAATCTTGAAGAATGATAGTGAAGGGGGGTTCTTTTGGATCTGTGAAGAAGACTGAAGGATTTGGGACTCTTGTGTTTGGGGATTGAAGAGGAGATCTTTGGTGCTCTTGGGATTGATCAGATCCTGACCTCAGATTGAGTTTATCTATTGGTGTGTGGTGTTTTGGGTACAATATGGAACAGATCGGATTTGTTTCTAAATAGACTTGACTCTAATCAACTGAAGGGAAAGAGACGGTGAAAGATAAGTTCTTTACTTTTCTCATATTAATTTTTTGTTAAATATTTTGCTATGTACTGGAAGTTCAAAAACATTCGTTTTAAGTTTATGTTTTGAATTATAGAATTACTGTGATGCTAAGTGATTAAGTTCAAGACTATATTAATCATTTGTTTGATTAAATACAAGTTGAACAGTTGTTTTGGCTATGTGCTAAAACCAAATATCTATTTTTGATAAGTTAAACCATATGTTTTGACTATAAAATTGAATCTCCAATTAAATTGTTGTGAATTAGATAGTGCTAATAATTTGTTTAATTGACTAATCTTTAACGATTTGATGAATGTAGGAACTTCAAAGTTACTTACAGATTGTGTGTATTGGAGACGATGGATTTGTATCACGGTATGATAAGTATGCACTATGCAGGCTTCTCCATCGAATTTGGAAAACACTTCTAACTTGAAGTGTCGGAATGATCTACTTTAACCTCTTAGTATTTTCATGTGAATGTGTTAACGTTTTGTGCGTTTGATTACATGATTGAGAGTTTTAGATCATAGTTATTCTCGCTTTAAAAACTAGCATGTTTAGGGTTGTTAAGTGCTTTATCATACTATGTGTATAGATATTTTGACAAATTCAATGTTTGCAGCTTGTGTGAGATTACATATTTGCTTCTCTAAATTTTAAAATAAAACAAAAATTGTATAAAATGTATAACAAATGTCAGTAACTTAGGAGAGAACATCTCTTAATGTAAAATATGACTATACTAGTTATGTTTTGTTCTTTCTCGTTCATTGTACTGTGTGTGCAGAGTTGAATTATAATATGTTAGTCATTATCTTATTTAGCGTTATGAAGATGATGAAGAACGAATAAAGGAAAGAACTTTTCGCTCAATATGTTTGAGCAAGTGGACATTGTTAGAACCATTAGAGAAAGCAAACAATTTTGTAAAATGTAATAGAGTAATTTTGTATTAACTTTTATAAAGTGCATATATTGTCAATCGCATGTATAAGTTGAGTTTAATAAATGAGACAATTAATAATAATAGTTCTAATTGTATTCTTGAACATAGCATAATTGGCTAGGATTTGAGAACTATATATTCAATTGTCTGTGAGGAAATATGATCTAATTATCAAAACTATGGGAGAAATGGAGTTAAAAGCTATTAAGTAAAAAGCTTTAACATCCAAGTTGTTTTGAAATTTAGAATCACTATGAACTATATATTAAATTATTTGTTCTTGTTAAAACTCTTAACTCTGCTAAATGACACTCCATTAAATATGACAAATATGAAAGTTGTGCTCAGATTATGATCACTAGAAAATCATTTAGTATGGTCTCTAGGAGCACAAAACCTTTTGAGTCAACACATTCTGATATTTGTGATCTCAGTAACTTTGTGACTAGATGAGACGATTGTTGGTCAGAAGTATTTAATCGTTTTTGTAGATGATTAATATGAGTTTGTCATGTATATGAAGAATGAAGCACTTGTTATTCTTAATAAATTAAAAATTATAGTTAAATGCTGAAAATCAAGGGTTCAAATTTGATAGAGGCAGTAAATATGTTTTAACAATTTAAGAGAAGTTTGCATTTGGCATAATCTCTACTGCACTCTACTTACAACAGTTAAACGATATTGATAAAAGTTAGAATCAAATACTTAGTGAAATGTTGAATTCT
This sequence comes from Hemerocallis citrina, assembly GCA_017893485.1. Lineage (NCBI taxonomy): Eukaryota > Viridiplantae > Streptophyta > Magnoliopsida > Asparagales > Asphodelaceae > Hemerocallis > Hemerocallis citrina. The sequence goes on along the minus strand of CM030366.1, from coordinate 231,106,033 downwards.
ATATTATTGACTGTTGTTTGTCTTGTGTAATTATGAGTGATGTTGTATTGTTAATCATATCTCTAATGTGTTACTACACTCTAAATTGAATACACCTTGTAGATCATGGCATGAAAACACAAATAATTCTGTTAAAGTGAAATTTTGTGTTGTGATACTTCTGTTAGAGTACATGATCCTAGAAGGCCTAAAATAGGACCTACAACAAATATTTGTGTGTGTTTAGAAAGTGCAGAATATAGCTCTGTGGACAGATATTGGATCTATCTAATTTTGTGTTAGAAGAATCTAGACTTGCAGAGTTCTTTGAGGATGTGTTTATCAAAGATAAATATATGAAATAATCTAGTCTTACAGACATGTTCAATGATTCATAGTTGGAATCAAGAACCAGTCTTATTGACACTTAAAAACCTGAATGACAAATGAGCTAAGAAGAGTCTTTAGTAGACAATGAGATGATTTTGTGTCATACAATAATACTTTAATTTAGTTGATCTGCCGAAAGGAGCTAAAACTATAGTAAGTAAGTGGGGTTTCGTAGAAAAAACTTAATTTTGATTGTTCAGTAGCAATTTTAATGCTTTTTAGTAGCTAACAGATTGACTGAGAAAAATTGTGTAGATTTATTTGATGTCTACTCACATGTTTGTCATATTGCTACAATAAGTATTCTTCTTACCCTTACATCTATGGAAAATTTTGTCATTCATAAAGGATATTCAAAAGGCTTTGTACTAAACAGATTTGTATTGGAAAGTTTTGAACTAATATGTTTAGTGAATAAGATTTACAATTAGTAAAATCATTGTATGTTCTTAAAATATGTATAGCCAACGAATAAATAATTTGACAAATTTTTGAAAGAACCTAGTATATAAATCAAGTAATTCAGATCAGTGCCTTCAACTTTGTGGTGTGTCAAATATAGTGGCTATTATTTACTTATTCTATTGACATGCATGTTCTTAGAAGTGACCTCTCTATTACAGATGAAGTTAAAATTGTGCTATCCAAAGAATTCAACATGAAAACCTAGGTACTGTGGACACCATAGGTATAAGGGTGAGTCTTCAGTTGCAAGGGATAACTCTTAGTCAAACTCATCAAATCAAAATGTATTTCAGAAGTGGGGATATGGTGTTTGAAAGTGTGTTTTGAAATACCTTACGATTATGATAAAAGGTTGACACCTAATGATGGTGCAACTATGAGACATGTAGATCATTCTAAAGGAATTGACAGTCTCATGTATACAAAGATCTGCACTAGAATAGACATAGTCTTTGAGGTAGATATGATCTGCAGATTCACTAATAATCCCATACACATTTGAGTTCCTTTAAGAGGTTATTGAGATACCTGAGTGGTATTCAAGAGTTTGCTTTGTGCTACTTTAGTCATTCTTTCGAATGAATAGCTGATCTGATGCATTATGATGCTCAGAATTTAGTGAAAGTCGATAACTAGTAGATATGTGTTTACACTAGGAGAAACAGAAATATTATGGAAATAAAAAGCAAACAGGCACTGTGCTATCATCCATGAAATCAGACCTCTATGTGTAATCCTCTGCAGCAAAAAAGGCTGAGTGGATTGAAAAAATTGTTGCTAGTTATCCATTAAGAAGTTTAAGTAACTCTCTAATTCTGTTATGCGACTATCAAGTTACAATGCACTGTAGCTCATAACTCACTCTATAATAGTAAAAGAAGTACATTAAGGCTGAAAGAAGCCTAGTTGAACTTTCTCATAGATAAAGTGCAATTGTGACAAGTATGGCTAATGCTCTTGCTAAGAGACTTGAAAGTGATCTAATTATCAAAACTGTGGAGGAAATGAAGTTGGAAGCTATTGAGTTAAAGCTTTAACATCCTAATTGTTTTGAAATTTAGAATCCAATTGGAGCCACAGAGAAGTTTAAATTTAAGCATCAATTTTAGGCAGTTGACATGTTTTAGATAATTTTGATGATTCCACATAAATTCCACAAATATATAATGTCATTCCAATTTTGATGGTATTATATATCTAGAGAATTTACTTAGAATAATCATATTATTTCAATACGAAACATGAAAACTTGTCGATGTGTTTCCGATGATTAAATTGTCCTAAATATCATTCCAATTTTGATGATATGTCTTTTATGGATACATGTTTCATTCCAATTTTGATAATTCAATGTTAAACCATGATTGAAATGGCAATTTTTTCATTCCAATATGAAACATAGTATGGTTCTTGTGTAGAAACTATAAAGTTAGTGTACTTTATTTATTAAAGATACTTGATTGTGATGCTTGTGTTATATTTTTGCTAAGCTAATTATGAATTGTACTAAGTTCTTTTGTGGAACTAGATACTTTGTGAAATTTGTTGGAATTATTAGAGATGTGTCTCTTGATATTCTTGTTTTCAATAAGCTAGCAAAAATGGAGGAGTTGAATCTATGAACATAGATTTCAAAAATAATGATTTACTCAAAATGGAGGAGTAAACATAAAGCAGTGTACAAGGATAGAGTTTCAGTTTATCTCTTTCGAGAATAAATTAGTCACTTGCTTGGTAAAACCTCTGTTGAGTTTAAGACTCTTGTGTTCATGAGCTTAAAACTCATATTTTGTTCTTGAAGTATATTTGCTTTGTTTGATTTTGAAACTATGACAGATTATTCTAGTTGGTTTAGTTTTTGTGAACTATTCTGAATTGGATATGGTTTGGAACTATTTAATTATACTGGTTTAGTCTTGATTGAACTATTCAGTTTTATAATTCTATTGGTTCTTACGAAACTATACCTTTATGATGCTTTTCTTTTATGGACTGCTATCAGCCAGTCAGTTTTATACTGAACTGATGAGATAATCCTGTACTTTATATATTGAGAATATAGGAGGAGATTGTTGGATATATTGGTATATTCTCTCTATATAAATAATACATGTACATATGAGTAACACGTGTATTGAACGTACAATTGATTGGATATTGGAACGCAGGTTTGTGGGCTTATAACCCGATACCCAAATCAGTATTTAGAGATAAATACTGGCTTGTGATAGCAGTCTAGGTATTCCAATCTTGATACCTAGGGTGAATATCTCAAGCAACTTAGATCTAGAGATAAACCTTAATTCCTAATTGTTAATTTCTCAGAAAACCTAACATACCTCCCATCGCACCACCCGATCGCGACCGATCCTACTTCCCCTCGCTCGAACTCCCATCGCCGCTCTCCCTTCAGTCACGCGACCTCGCCTGCCATCCACCCTCGAGCTTCCTCCGCCCGTCGTCGCTGTCGCCAACACACTCACCCCCTCTTCCATCGCCATCCAGCCATTTCTGAGCACCATCGCTCTCTCCCGCCGAATCTTTCTCCTGCTCCCTCTCTCTCTGTGTGTGTTGAATAAGGTGAAGAAGAAGACAGGATTTGGGATTATTTGTTTGCTGTTTGGTGTTTGGGGAGTGGATTGGATTGTTGTTGCTGCCTTGGAGTTGTTGAAGGGATTGTTTTACTTTAGTTGGTGTGTTGATGTTTTGGAGTTTGTGAAGGAGTTGTTGCTGAAGGGAAGTTGGGAAGTTGCTACTTTGGAGTTGCTATTTTTGACGTGGCTGCCACATATCTTGTACGTGTTCTACTGTCCAGGATTCTGATCCAATTATTCTTGTCTTCAATTTAATCGTCGTCAACTAATAGGCAAGTATCTCTTGTACAAATTCATTTGTTCTAGTACAAGCTCCTTTGCAAAATATCGTAAGTATATTTCTTGACTCTATTCGTATTATACATAATCTATTAATCCCGAATTCGTACAAGATCACGAATACTTTGTTGCCATATGCATTGCATGAACACGACACACATTTATACTCTTATAATTATACATGATGTTGTGCATGAATTGCTTGTTACTAGGTTGCATATTGTTATAATATCTTTTATTCTTGATTAAGTTTTATACATACCATTAGTCGCATCAACATGTTTTATAAAACCTGAAATATATTTTTCCACATTGCATAAGTCTTGATACTTGATCCTGTCATGTTACCCATCCTTGTTGTTGCATGTAGTTATTGTTCATATTTGATTAAAATAAAAAGATAACAAGCCGGGGTATAAATAGAAAAGATTTAGTAGTGGGCAATATAGAAGATCGTACTCGGACGGGAGCTCGTGGTTTCCCGATGTAAATTGCAAGTTATAAGTTGCAAGTTTGCGAATTTTATGTTTTATGTTTCACGCTACATGTTATACTATGTTCCACATTGCACGTATCTCGATACAAGATACTATTGACATGATATGTTTTCCGAGTACGTGACCTATAGAATCCACTACTAGTCTAAACGTTCACTTGATTGCGAGTAGCAACCATGTGGTATGGGACGCATGAAGTGCTACCTAGTTAGGTTAATAAAAGACATGATATTAACACGTACACTTGCATGATCCGTTTACATGTTCATATGACTCGCTTACTTATTTACATGTTACGCGTTCATGTTGACTCGTTGCTTGCTTACTCGTTTACACGTACATGTTCCTATTGATTGGTTTACTAGTTTACATGCATGCTATTTGTTCCATGAGGTCTTGTTCATAATTCTGTTTACATGTTGTATTTTTTCTATTTACATGATTCTTGATTCTCTGTTCTTTCCTTGCTTTTGTTTTGTTTTATAATTGTCTCGTTAGCCTGTACCACTTGCGGCCTGTGACTTGTATTAACGGGTACCTCTTTATTTCTTTCTTTATAATAATATACTTGCAGGCCTAGATAGAGAATTACCTGAAGGTGTTGCTGAGCAAAGATTTTAGTCTTATTTATTTTCATGTTGCTTTAGTTCTTGTTTTATTCATGTACTCTTTGTTGTAATCCGGGCGTATTTGATCCGTAACTATGTTTCTTTTCCAGTTGTTGGTTATGTTCTGTATTATGTCATGTAATATGTCATGTACCTTGTTATCATATTGTGATTTTACATGCTTGCGTGGTTGATAATATTATCTTGTTGTTGAGTTAAATATACAGCTTATGAATGATGTATTCGCATAATTAGCTGGGCCTCAGTTACGTACCTGTGTTTCCGTATTCTGGGAAGTGGGGCATTACAAAATTACTTACCAAACTGCTTTTACACTCTCATTTTCAGAAAACAGTTTTCAGAAAACTCTTTTAAGAATATTGTTTTCAAAACAACTAACCAAACGCAACCTAATAACCTTCTTGTTTCCATAGTCACAAATTCGGAGTTTGGAAATAATTCATCAAGATTTAATATTCAGAATTCGGCAAAAATTCGATAAATTCGGAAAAAACTGGCAAAAATTTGGGAAGAAAGAGAGAGAAAATTTAACGCATCTCAGTATCCATCGCCTACGTAAATGTATATTTAAATCCATAAATATGGAAAAATAGTAACAAACTTAGCGATTAATTCATTTAATTCGTAAATTATTCATGAATAATTTGCACTTTCGTGAATAATTCGTGAAGTGTGTGATTTAAACAGAAATTGGTGATTAAATCGCGAATTGATTCGGCTGATGAATTCTTCGAGTATATATTTTGCAAAATTCACAAATTATTCGCGAACTTTATATTTACTATGCTTGTTTCTAGATATCACCGGAGAATAATCTGCTCACATCAATCGATTGCCCTAATAAGACGGTGATCAACTAGCAAAACAGTTGACTAGTAATATTGGATACTTTATGTTTCGTTAATGATACCGGTGAAGGGGGGGTCACTTTTTATTTCACAAAAACTAAAAGAAAAAAAGAAGCAAAACAGTTGGCTATCCTGACTCCAACCTTAAGCATTCACATCAAATACATCTCACTATTCAGCTGTCAACATTGAAGCTATGTAAGAACAAAAATCAAATTTTGACGCACATAATGAGATCAAATATGCTCAAGAATGCAAGCTCAAAGTTTATTGCGGCGAAACTTGCAACCATGAAATGAACACAAAAGTGCAATATATGGACAGCCTTTGCTTGCAATTTTTCATTAATTTCCTTCTCGTCATCCTAGCTACTTAATGAGAAATACAAGAACGGTTTGGGTTGACTGAGAAAGTAAACCATTATGGTTCACTGATAGCTCCAACGACTGCCACATGTCATCTACTTCCATAAAAAGTTGCATTTAATTTTTCTCACTTAATTACCTGAACTAATTTTCAAAGAAAATCAACTAAATTTATCTTCTACTTAGGTAATAAGTTAGAGAAAATATAGAAAGACATGATATATAGGAGTGCAACGTACTTTTATTTATAGAAGCGAAGAAGACATGCAATCATGAATCATCGACAGTACTATCTCAGTGAATCATAATGGTTCGCTTCTCAGTGAACCAAGCTAGCTAATTCGAACCCCAATAGTTCTCCCTGATTAATTCTCTTATATATAGTGTCTGTGTGGTACCGGTTTTTGCATACATCTGATCAGACTCCAAGTGGGAGACTCTCTGTTAGATGCATGGTGAAGCCAGTTGATATCAGGACCCGAAGAGTTTTAGTTGACCACAGTTTCCGCTCGTCACTAAGTGGGTCGATCGGAGGCATTGAAGATCATCTGTTGGCCACCGAGGTTAACAAACCCGCTCACCGCTAAGTTCCAGGGGATTTGCAAGGGACAGTAGCCCTCTGCCTGCAAAGGGTGAGGGTGGTGTAGCCCAAACCCCTACCATGAATCTTTTGTGGTACTATGTAAGGGTATTTTTGTGATTTCATATTTACAAAGGCTATTTAGGGTTTCTTGTTTTTCTTAATAAGTATGTATGATGGGAATTTCTATTGTAATTAAAAAATGAAGAAAGAAAAAGACGAGAGATATATAGGCTTAAAGAGCTAGCCGAAGAGATCTCTCATTTAATTTGTAGCTGATCATGATAGCGGAGATTACTTGGATAGGCAATGAATATGTGTGTGTTAAAAGGGATATGATCAACTTGCTCATTTAGTAAATGAGCAAGTGATTATGTGACATGCATGTGATACATTGAACAACTATCTCTTTTAAGAATTTTAATCATATGGGTAATGCTACACGTACTACAAAATCTACTACCTTTCCCTTTACTACCTTAGGTGGCACACTATTATTGGATGTTTGTACCACCTACTCTATAATAACCTCCACTAATGGTGTGCCATCTAAGGTAGTAAAGGAAAAGGTAGTAGATTTGGTAGTAGGTGTAGCATTACCCATCGCGTATTTACCGAATGAGCAAGTTGCTCATACCCTTTCTTCCCTATATATAAATATATATACACGCAGGTTAATTAAGTTGACCGAATTGAACCAAGTAAATTTTTTAGTATTTCTTCATTGCATCCAGTTGTGTAGTTAAATACTTACAAATTAAATACCACTCCGTCCAATGCCAAGGGATGAAGAGATGCATGTTGATCAACTTTGAAACATTGGTGTGGCGAAAGAAGATGATCAAGGAAATATTAGTAGTGCATGCGTTTGCGCACTTCCGTTTTCTCGCTTTTTCTAGCGACTTCGTTCAGCATAACTAGTTTGATTGGGGATTCTCCCCAAGACCCCTCTTCCTCCTTGAGCTAGTGACTTCGTTCAGTGTAATTGGTTCAGGTGTTTCCTCTCCTTTCTATCGATCTATCTGGATGTGTGTTGCTCCGCTTAGAGCACGTATTCTCACTTGCCTTACTATCCACAATAAACTGCTCATGGTGGATAATCTTAACAAAATGAATCTAGCTTTGGATCAAAAATGTGTTTTTTGTCTTTCTTGCCATGAGGATTCTTGCGATTTGTTTATTAAGTGCTCTTTCATCCGTCCCTTATCGTCCATTTCTTTGCAAGCATGGCAAGTGCAGGGTATGCCAAGTTCTGTGTCCAGTTGGTGGGATATTTGGAGATTGCAGCAAATCTCGATGCGTTTTCGTTCATCATGAAATTTAACTATGATGACGCTTATTTGGACTATTTGGAATGAAAGAAATAATATAATCTTCAAGGGTTCCGCTCGCTCCATCAAAAGTTTGATTGAGGATCTTCTTCATTTCACCAATTTCTGGGCTCAATCTCTTCCCCCGATCAAATTAGCTAAGCTTCGCTTGGATTATCTTTTTTTAGCGGCCAACAATTTCACCCGCTCGCTTGAATTTTCTTTCTATGCTCATTTTTAGTGTTCTTTCGTTCTGTTGCTTATTTTCTCTTCTATTTTTTGTATGCATTGCAGAGCTAGGCTGTTGCCTTTTTCAAGGTTATCGTCATATTCTGGACTCCTCATGTTCTCAGTTTGTTGGCAGGTTTTGCGAACGGTCTCCTTACTTCTTTATGTGGATGTTTTTGCTGCCTTTCTTTCGCTGGTCTGCTGTAGTACTCGCTGCAACGAGTTGGAAATCTTTTCATCTCGTTCGCTTCTCCTATGGCAGACCCCCCTCTACATTATCTTTTCTTTGCTATTAGGTGCTTGAATTTTTTTACTATGTTGTAATTATCCACTATGCTACGTCATGTTTCTTCCTATGCCACTGTATTATTTTCTCTTATATCCTTATGTTTGCGCTGCTCTGGTTGGTGTACTGTTGGTGGTTATGGCTTTACTTCTGCAACACTGTGCTGATCCATTCTTCTTGTGGATGCTTCGCTTGTTCTGCTATGTTGCGCTGAGTATTTTATTGTGTGGATTCTTGCTGTTTTCATTTTGTCGCACTATTCTTTCCTTTACCCTATTGTTGGAGGCTTTCTTTCTTTCTTTCCTTCTTTGCTGCGTTTCAAGTTTGCATGTTCATGTCTGTCCAGGCTGGCGGTTTGGTAGTTGGTTGTTGCTTTACCGCAGTTGCTCTTTGTTCGCGGTTGAACTGTTCTTTTGTTGTTGGAGGTTTTCCTCTTGCTTGCTTGAGGGTTTGGCCTCTTCCGTTCCACAGGTAGCCCTCTGCTGTGCAGAAATAAAGTTTACTTTTTCTGCACAGTTGTAGCTGGGTGTCTGACGGTGTTGGCATTTTCTACATTTAATTCTCCTTTAGGTCATTTTTGGCTGCCTGTTTATTTTGTTTCTTTTCCTTTTGTTGCTCTACTCTTATGCTCCTGCAGCGGCTAGCTATTTTTCTTTTCTTCTATCCTCCTCTCTCTTCTTTCTTCAGGTGATGTAGCTTCTCTTATTGCTTATGTCTACTTGTTTACATGTTCATCTCTTTCCTGTTTGCTCTTAATCAATTCTCTTATTTTTTGCGTGTTTGGATGTTTGTCAGGTTGTTATTCTTCAGTGCGTGTCTCTCTTTGGTTGATTATTCTCTTCTGTATTGCTCCTCCTTATCTTATTACCTTCTTCTGCAATTTCTTTCTACTGGTTCTGCTTTGTGTTGTTTTTCGTTGTCTCTCTCAAGTGGTCCTTCAGCCCACGGCTGGAGCTCTCTTTTCGGGCTGTGTTGCGTTTCGTTGTTTCGAGTGCTTTCTTCGTTGCTCGTCGCTTCAGATTTTGTGCATCACCTTGCTGCCACTTTTCTGTAGTGGTTTTGTAATTCTTTTCTACGTCGTTGAGTTTAATTTGTGTTACTCCTTGTAATCTTTTGCTCTGTATGATACTCTCTTTTTATATATCTTTAATATATTTATTTTGGAAGGCTGGTGGAGTCTTTTGACTCAATCTGATTATTATCAAAAAAAGTATATCTATCTAGGTTAGCACATATTATAAAATCTATATAATAAAACACAAAGAAAGCTATCAAGTGGCTCACATTCAATCCCTTCAAAATCAAAGGCCCAGATCTAACCTCACAAAACACATTTTTTTATCCAAAATTTCAAACCCAAAACCAATTCCCCCCCCAAAACTAAAAAACTCATTACTTTATTACTATCTCTCTCTTCTCTTCACTTTTTCATATTTCTCTCTTTCTCTCTCTATCTCTCTCTCCCATTCTTTCTTTATTTACTTATAAATTTAGATTTTAAGAGATCAGGTTTGTAAATATTCATAATTTTTATGTTTTTTTATTGCATATGTTTTGTATCGTTCCAAAGACGTGCCATAGGCACGTGTTCACGGGCAAATCTAGTCTTTATACATATTAGCCAACGACATGTAAATATTTTTTTAAGCCCGATTTATATGATAGAATTACTTGTGTCCAATTAATAAAGAAAAACATACCAGAAATGGCTAATATATATGTTACGGAAACTTTGTGAAGAACTGGCCAGTATGCATGCACTAAGAAAACCATGCAAATTAAACATGAGAAACAAAGAAATAATGTATATATTACTTGATGGACACCGATCTGCATGTTACACGTTGCGACCCATTGTTATGTTCTCTATAACGCCATGCCACTAGAATGAGTGAATCATCGCACTTGTTGTAGAAAAAAGTTTTGATTGATTCGTCCTCAAATATGTTTAGGTAGCATAGACGTCGGTAAGTTTCTGTACGTCAACAAAGAAGAGCAAAATTTACCAAAATAAACAATCAGATCAACCAAAAGGACTGCACAGAAAGTTAAAATAGAATAGGCAGCTGACTTTACCGCTAGTAAAAGCGACGAGAAGGCCCGATGCATAATGCACCAGTATGACTTCTTTTATGGTACAAATCTTTTGAACAGGAATCCTGCGCCATAGTGGCACGGCCAAAAAAATTAGACTGGCGTCATCAAATGGATCCAACTCTTCCTGCATCAAAAGGAGGGTTAAAGGCTTGTCTGCATAATGTTTGCATAATGTTAACTGAATGCATAATTCTATCTTTGGACATATATATTTCATTTACAAACAACAACAAATATTTATTTCAATCAGAGTATCTGAAATTTTCAATATGTAAAGTTGGACATGTCGCATTGCGTTGTTTTATGGGTATGCCATGCATGTCCATGCTTCCTATATAGTGAAGTACCAAATCAAGGAGTTAATTAATTAAGAACAGATACTATTCTCTCAACCGTTGCAACAATTTCACTAGAATAAAAATACCCTACCCCGGCGTATCTATTCCGCCGTTGGGATAGAAACGTCGGAGTAGGGACAGTGCAAAAAAGATGAGATAAAAAGACTCGTCCTACCCCAGCACTTTATTAAATCGCCAGGGTATGGTGGGCCCTATCCCGGCGTTTATGTTAGAAAACGCCGGGGTAGGGTGCAGAATAAAATAGCCTGCATTCCTCCCCAAATTTTCATTTTCCCAAAATCGTTTTTGTTGACTCTTGGTTTGGTGTGCACAAAACGTACTCACCTGTACTAATAAGTTTAAATTTAGTGTATCAGATTTTCAAGATTAATTAATATCAAAAAGAGATCCAAGAGAGATTCACAAACATACAAATAAGGAAAGTAATAAAGGGAGATTGCATCTACAACCTAAAGAGGAAAAAGCTCTCAATTAAATAAAGAGAGATTGCTACAAGTAGGTGGTGTGGACGTAGACCTGGGGGTCGAACCACGTTATATCGCTGCGTCATCTGAGTTTGCTTTTCTTGCTTCTCTTGCATTACTTTGATTTATTTTACTTTATTCTTTTAATTTTTTTATTTCCGCGCGATCACCCTATTCACCCCCCTAAGGGTGATTAACAGTTTTCACTCTCTCTCACCTGCTCAAACCCTAGCCTCGACCAATAGTTGTCGCCGTCCCCCACCGTCGTCGATCGCCGCCCTGCTTCGTCGTGCCCTCCCCCCTAACGTCGTGCCAGGCCTTCGTATCCCCGACGTCTCTCGCTCTCTCTCTCGCTCAAACCCTAGCCCCGACCAGTCGATGTCACCATCGTCAACTGCCTCCATGTGTCACCGTGCCCCCCCTACAATGTCGTTCCCCAACCTTCCTAGCCCCGACGTCTCTCTCACGAACCTCCACGTCTCTCAATGTCACAATAGAGGTAACAACTTCATTCCTAGCTTCTAGGTTTCGTTATCTTGATTCCAATGTAGGGTTGGATTGGATTGAGCTGAGTTGGGAATCGACACAAGTATTGAATTGGATCATGATTATTTTGTTAGGGTTTTAATTCAGAGTTGAAACTTGATGTTAAAGTTCTTGGGAATGTTTCCCTTTTATTGGGTAGTGAATAAATATGTAGATAAGCCAAGAGAATCAAAGTCATGCATATGTTGATATGAATCATCCTTTTGCCTGTTAGTAAATGCTTGTATATTGTGGCAGATAATTCTTATCACAATCTAACATAATTTGCACTTGAATGTGATACTCTAATATGAAATTTCCTGATTATATGAAATATTGCTTAGTCTTAAATTGGGCGATGTTGTGTTTCTAGTTTTCTACTTATAGAATTGCTAAACACCAACAGATCAATCTAATTGGATCATAATCACTAATCATAAACAACTAATTAGGCTATTGATATGTTATGGTTACAAGAATTAGCTAAATTGTCATAACTTATATAGTGATCCTAGACAAGTTCATTGCTTTAAATTTTTTTGTATTTGCAAATATTTTTTTATTCAACAGACTCATGTTTTCTTCCCATACAGATGGTTCGAGGAGTAGCATATTACAATAGATTGATAGACTACATGATAAAACAAGGTATATAAACCCGTCTCTATTTTAGTTCTGAATTAAAATTATTGAATTGCTAAAAATACCGTGAGAAGTATCAGGTATATGAATATCCTTGAAACTAACAATTTTATTTACTTAGGAAGTTATCTTTCATTATGGTAAATTTATCATAAATTGATAGTTGTTAGATTTAGGAATAGGAAAATATTCTTTTACTGATTTTTTAAACTGAGTACAATAAGACTCATACATATAGGAGAGAATAGAATACTAAACTAATACATTATTCAATGTGGGACGAAACTAATCTATCATCTAACACCCTCTCTCAAACTCGAGTTGGTTCACGCAACAAGAGTTTGGAATACTGACGATGTTGATGTGGAAAGAACGGCAAACTATGATGCAGAAACGGCGCTTGATGGCGCATGTGACAGAACTGAGGTATTGCGGAAGAAAGTAGTTATGGCGCACTGTTGAGATCTCACCTCATCCCTGACTTGAGACATAGTCGATGATGGGATCTCACCCCTGAACCGAGAAATAGACTAATGTGATCTCACCCCTGACTTGAGACATAGTCGATAATGGGATCTCACACCTGACTTGAGACATAGTCGATGAACTGAGAACTGGATGCTGATAACACCCCCTCTCAAACTTATATCGATCAATCGAAGTGAGTTGACGATCATGATGTAGAAACACAAGAACCTGCAAAAAAGTTTTTTTTTTTTGAGAAACAGCAAATGGGTTTCTCTTTCACCTCCAAAACCTCGTCAAAATCAAACAGCCGCACTGCCAATGCTCTCCTTCACCACCGGCGGGTCTTTCCATGCTCGTCCTTCCGCCAGTGCCTGGATCCAATCGCGATAGATCCTTCAACTGGATCTCGGACCAGGAGTCCATGGTGACGGATCTGACGAAGCTAATGTAGACCCCCCAAGCCCTGGTGCTTCCCGGAGCATTCGAGGCACATGAAGATGCCATAGGAGACGGAGGCCCACTGCGAGTTCTTCTGGGCGCAGTCAATGCAGGTCTTGTTGGCGGTTGGCGGAGTGGGATTGGAGGTCGCGGAGGCGGCGAGAGGCTTAGGGCGCCGCCATGGGATGGGATCTAATTTGGGTGGTTGAGAGAAGCAGAGAGAAAGAGGAAAGAGAGGAGGATCTGGAGAGAGGGTTTGGGGTTGGATTCGAAGAACAGAGGAGAGGGAGAGAGATGATGGCTGAGTTTTAGATATTGTTGTTCTATGATGGCTAGGGATTTTGGAGATTTAATTGGAAGAGGAAGAGGGATGACAACTAGGGTTTTTTTTTTTTTTTTTTGGAGATTTGATTGGGAGAAGGAGATTATGATTTTGGTAGTTGATTGGGAGTGGAAAAGAGATGTCGGGAGGTGGAGTGATTCTGATGAAGACGAGAACCACTCTACCTCGACGACGAGGATAAAATTAGTATAGACCTTATAGGACGAAAGGCTCTGATACCATATTAGATTTAGGGATAGGAAAATATTTTTTTATTGATTGATTAATTAAACTGAGTACAATATGTCTCCTATATATAGAAGAGAAGAGAATACTAAACCAATACATTATTCAATATGGGACTAAACTAATCTATCATCTAACAATAGTTATCAATTGGTTGTATTCAATTTATTAACTTTTACTTACAAATATCATAAGTACACTTCAGTAAACGAAGACTTTCTTTGTCAAATGTTGGTTATGCAGTGATCCTTGACCTTTTTTCCTTTTTAGGCTACACAAAAAAGGGAGGATAGGAATTCTATTGGATTTTGCTTGGTATGAAGTTCTCTCTAACTCAGCAGCTCAAAGAACAAGAGACCTCCGCGTAGAATGGTAAAACTCAATTTCTTATAGTTAAGTATAATGATTTAGACATATTTAGACATATTTTCTCTGCATTTGGTTGCTATGGAATAAACCTAATGGTAAAATTAATAAGATTTTAAAATATAATGTCTAATTAACTTATGGGTTCATTCTCTTAGTTTTGCTAAATATTGGTATAAAAATAGTTTGACACATTAAATTCATTTGATTCTGATCTTAACTGATAATCATCTTGTTTGTTTTGTTTCCCCCAATTTACCTTAAACATGTATTTATGCACGTGTGCGCCTAACTAGTTTATTTAGTTTTCCCATTCTACTTGTTTTGATCGAGATTTTTTGACATTACCTAGATCCCATTGAGTAGTGACCTTAAACATATAGCATAAATTTATTAATCTATATGTGGATATATAAGCTATTTATTGTTAAATTTCCTTCCTTTCAACTGTAAAAGAGTAAATGACTTAAATTCTTCATTTTGCCTCTTGTGTAATCATTGCTAAATCTGAAAAAAGGTTTAGCTTTAGTTTTAGAATCTAACATTTTAAATGTTCCTTGAGATCCAATCAATCATGGAGTTAAAAAGAAATGTTGTTATTCATGTCGTAGTTTTAGAAAGGTTTTGCATTATTTCACTCAGCAAGCTTCCAAATTTCGTGCACTGCAGTTGCACCTAATGAAGTTGATTCGGAAAGTGACAAGGAGGATTAAGGCACTGACTTTGTTACGTTGATAATCTCAGTGTTAAATCTTTCAACAACTTGTCACATGTAACTGTGGAAGGAACTTGAAGGCATTGTTGGCCAAGAACTGTTGTAGTTATGCTTCTTATTTTCTGATGTTTTCAGTACTTGATCGTTAAGTATTGTGGAGTGATCGAACCATCTGTCGAGATATACAGTGTCCAGAGAATGACTCTATAGTGTGTTAGACATGCAAGAATTCGACATATTATGAAGCTTATTCCATCTTTGCATTTGGGAAGGAGAATGTGTACTTCATGTTGAAATATAGTAATTGTATATTTTGTTTCCTAATATAGGAAACAGATTCTCCAAATTTCTCATCTTCCCAATCTTCTCTCAATCTCTTTTCTTCTTCTCCAAGAATGTAATCCTTATATATATATGTATACAGTCAAGAATAAACCGCCTCTGATACCAACCATCTGAACCACCTCCACCACCAGTACCATCAGATCTATCTCCCCGTTGCCGTCACCGCTCTGCCCTCATCCCAGACCCTTCTCCTTCCTCCTCTCGTCTGATTTCGAAACCCATTGCCGCAACCCATCCACCCACCTCCTCACGCCCCCGTCGTCATCGCAGTTGCCACCTCCAAACGACCACCGACGATCCGCCATTGCAGCACCCCTGTCTGCTGCCACTCGCCTCTACCGCTCGAACGCACCTCCTCACCCAGCATCTTTCTCGTCGAAGCCGCCGCTTAGGGTTTCCTCGAATTTCGCGCCGCCACTTTTGCAGAAGCTCCTTTTCCTCCACCCGTCCTTCGCCATCCCGTTCACCCCGTCGATTGTCGAGATCCACCACCGGAGTCACCCCCTGTTCTACCCTACCCGCCAGCAATCACCTTCCGCCTGAACCCCCGAAACTGCCATTGCTGATCTTGCTCTTGCTGTTTTGTTTGCTGATGTCTGCAGTTTTGGATACTCTCGTTTGGTGTTTTAGTCCGCTGTAGGGTTGCTGTTTGGGCGTTGGATTGTTGCTGTTTTTGCTGTTTGCTGGAGACTTTGAGCTGTTTGTGACCAAGTTGTGCCGTTTGCTATTGGCTGCTGAAGATCAGATCCGTTGTTTTCTTGTGTCGCTACCATGGGACAAACTGATGGAGCTAAGAAGAATATTGGACTCGCATCTACATTAGTTACAGCTGCAGGTAATGATGGTAAGGTATTTAATATTTCTGCTTCTGTTATGAATAGTGCATGGATAATTGATTCGGGTGCTACCGACCGTACGACTTTTGATTCTAGACAAGTTCAAAATTTTCAACCATCCACTAAATCAACTGTGTCCACTACCAATGGTGATCCTGCCACTATTACTGGCGAGGATACCATACACCTCACAAACAACCTAACCTTAGATACTGGCCTAGTTGTGCCATCCTTGAATTTCAACCTATTATCTGTTGCCCAAATAACCACTGCCTTACATTGTATTGTAGTTTTTTGGCCTTCACATTGTGTGTTTAAGGATATTCAGACTCACAAGACGATTGGTTATGGAGTTAGACACGGGAAGCTCTATTACCTAGATTTAGAATCTGAATGTTCGAGCAAGTTACTCAAGCTCTAAGTGTGGAAGGATCCGAAGATGAGAAGAAGAAATCAGATATTTGGCTATGGCATCGACGTCTAGGGCATGCTTCTTTTGGTTATTTGAAGAAATTATTTCCAAGTTTATTTTTGAAGTTGGATATATCTGCCTTTCGGTGTGATGTGTGTGAACTCACAAAAGGTCATCGTGTCTCTTTTCCTCCAAGTCCAAGTAGAAGCTCCCTTCCTTTTATGATTATTCATTCTGATGTTTGGGGTCTATCCAAAATCACTACATTTGGAGGAGCCAAATGGTTTGTGACCTTTATTGATGACTGTACCCGTATGACCTGGATTTGTTTGATGAAATCGAAAAGTGAAGTTAGTGGTTTGTTTCAGAAATTTCACAAGCATGTTATGATTCAGTATAAATCACAGATTCAAATTCTTAGGAGTGATAATGGCGGAGAGTACCTGAGTTCAAATCTGCAACAATATTTGGGAAAACACGGAATTGTTCATCAGACTACATGCTCGTATACACCTCAACAGAATGGAGTTGCAGAAAGGAAAAATAGACACTTGCTCAAAGTGGTCCGTGTGCTTCTCTCATCCATGGAAATCTGCCACTCATTTATTGGGGAGAAGCCATTGCTTCTGCTGCATACTTAATCAACCGAGTTCCCTCTAATATCCTAAACTTCCTCATACCATTTCAAGCATTAACTGAAGCTGTGAATGCACCAAAAGTCATCAACATGCCACCTCGTGTGTTTGGGTGTGTTGCATTTGTTCATCTTCATCAACATGAACGCAATAAGTTAATTCCTCGAACTATCCGCTGTATTTTCGTTAGATATGCACAGAATAAGAAAGGGTATCGGTGCTATCACCCACCAACTCAAAAGATGTTTGTGACTATGGATGTTGTGTTCCATGAAGATGAGATGTATTTTTCCTCTGAGGTTGAACTTCAGGGGGAGCACCGAAGTGAAGTTCAAACTCTTGCCTATGATGAAGTGGTTACTATTCAAACTGAACAATCAGATATAAGGAGAGAAAATCAGGATGTAAGTAATGACGATCACTCGAATGAAGACTTGGTTGAGGAAGAAAATTTCCACGAAGATCTGCAGTCGGTGTCGAACCTCCATGAAGATGAGCCATCTCCACCACCAGCACCATCTGAACCACCTCCACCACCAGTACCATCATATCTATCTCTAATCCCAGCAGAATCCCAAAACCAATCGTCATCACTGTCCGAAGCTCCAAGAAGAAAACTCCCAAACCGTACTACTAGAGGTATCCCCAAACCCACTTACGAGCCTAATCCCACTAGTAATGTCAAGTATCACATGAGTCATTATGTGTCCACTCACCGATTGTCTGAATCAAATAAGTTATTTGTGAATCAATTATCTGCTGTATCTATTCCTAATAGTATGCAGGAAGCCCTTACTGATCCAAGGTGGAAAGCAGCTATGGATGAGGAGATGAAATCCTTGAAAAAGAACGAGACTTGGGAGATAGTCGAGCTATCAGCAGGAAAGAAGCCAGCAGGATGCAGATGGATTTATACAGTGAAGTATAAGTCTGATGGTTCAATAGAGCGATACAAAGCAAGGCTGGTTACCAAAGGATACACTTAAAAATTGGAATTAATTATGAAGATACATTTGCACCAGTGCCAAAATTCAGTACTGTCCGAGTCTTACTGACACTTGCTGCCAATCTTGACTGGTCATTGGAGCAATTTGATGTGAAGAATGCATTTTTGCATGGGGAATTGACAGAAGAAGTCTATATGGATCTTCCACCAGGGTCGAACAGACTAGTCCAACACAGCAACAAAGTATGTCGTCTGAAGAAAGCATTGTATGGATTGAAGCAGTCGCCAAGAGCCTGGTTTGGGAGATTTACAAAGGAAATGAGGACATTCGGATACTATCAGAGTAATTCTGATTATACTCTATTTCTAGTAAGAAAAGAAGGTAAAATTACTGCTCTCATTATTTATGTTGATGATATGATAGTAACTGGAGATGATCCTGATGAGATGAAGGCATTAAAGAACTACTTGTCACTAGAGTTCGAAATGAAAGATCTTGGTCCTTTGAGATACTTCCTTGGTATTGAAGTTTCTTGCTCAAGAAAGGAAATATTTCTTTCTCAAAGAAAATATGCTCTAGATTTATTGAAGAAAACTGGAATATCCGCTTGTCAACCGATTAGTACATCATTGGAAGAATGACTGAAACTATGCAACGAAGCTGATCAAATGCCTTGTGATAAGGAAAGATATCAGAGATTGGTTGGACGACTAATGTATCTTGTACATACACGGTCAGATTTGTCATATGCTTTAAGTGTGGTACGTCAGTTTATGCATATACCTCGGGAACAACATATGGACATGGTAATGAGAATTATGAGATACATTAAGTCAGCCCCAGGAAAAGGAGTCTTATTTGCGAAACATGGACACTTGAAGGTTGAGGCATATACTGATGCTGATTGGGCAGGATCTACAATCGATAGGTGCTCCACTTCAGGATATTTCATCTTTGTTGGAGGAAATTTAGTTAGATGGAGGAGCAAGAAGCAAAATATTGTTGCACGCTCTAGTGCAGAGGCTGAGTATCGCGGAGTAGCTTTAAGTATAACAGAAGCTTTATGGCTGAAACTCCTGTTGCAGGACTTAGGCTATGGTCCAAAGAAACCTATGAAGGTATATTGTGACAGTCAAGCGGCGTGTGATATTGTGGCTAATCCAGTTCAGCATGATAGGACGAAACATGTAGAGGTGGACAGATTCTTCATGAAAGAAAAATTAGATGAGAAAGTTATTGAGATATCCAAGGTGAAGTCAGAAGATCAACTCGCAGATATCCTAACCAAGGCTGTTTCGACTCGGCTCTTCTTGAAATTTGTTGACAAGTTGGGCATGCTCGATATCTATGCACCAACTTGAGGGGGAGTGTTGAAATATAGTAATTGTATATTCTGTTTCCTAATATAGGAAACAGATTCCCCAAATCTCTCATCTTCCCAATCTTCTCTCAATCTCTTTTCTTCTTCTCCAAGAATGTAATCCTTATATATAGATGTATACAGTGAAGAATAAATATAACAAGAAGAATAAGAATTATTTTCTTCACTTCAGCTCGAGGTATTTCCATTTGGCCTAAGATACCAACGTGAGAGGGCATGTCGGGAACAGACTAACAGTCAGCTAAATGTTACAATTTATCTATCTATTTCTCTGTTAAATCCGAAAGTGGAAAAAAGCTGTAGTGAGTCTTCATGTTCCTATTTTAGTTATGAGGAACACATTTGTAAGGAAGAGACTTCGCATGGACAATGCGGGATAGTAGTAGAGTGATGATACCGCCGGTCATGTCGACTTCTTGGTTCAGGCGGTTCTGGAGAAAGGGGACTCTTTTTTTGGTAGTGCTACGACGGATTGGGATGTATGATGGTTTATGATGGTGCTTTTGGATTTGTTCCCATGTATTTTGGGCGGTATTTTGGTTACTCTTGATGTAGTTGTTATTACTTGTGATGTTGTTGTGATAACAGACTTCTAGATGTAGGATGTAATATGGTAACTTGTATTTCGCTAATGCTTCATTAATGAATTCGGAATTCGGTGACGTGAGTCACTTTGTTCTTAAAAAAAACACATTTGTATGTACATGAAATTTAATTGAACCTAAATTCCTAATAGATAATCATTCTGTTTGACCAGTATACTCAAAGTAGGCCATTTTTTTAAATAATACTTTGATCTTATTATTTATTTTAATAAAAAAACCTTAGAGGCTATACCGGTGTTTTTGCAAACGCCGGAATAGCTATTATCTAAAAAAGGAGAGATGAAACTACCCCGGCATTTTAGACACACTGGTGTAGACATGGGGTCTATACCGGCGCTTTCAAAAAACGCCGGTGTAGACCCCAAGTCTACCCCGACGCCTTATACCCTGGCATTGTTACCGGCATTTTCAAAAATATCGGTACACGATATCCCAACGTTTTTAAATGCCGGAGTAGTGAAAAATGAATATCGGGAAAGGGGTTTGTGTTGTAGTGTTTGTATTTTAAATATTTATTATGGTATCAAATTGAGATTACTTAAGAAAAAAATACACATTTAGTAATAAATAATAAAGAAAACTTTGCCTTAGCGCTATCTCTTATTTTTAGCCAAAATGACAAATTTAGGGCAAAAAATCTGCTTCAATGGGACTCGCCAAAATAGATATTTCAGGTTTACGCCAGATTTGACGAGTTTGTATCGCTCGCCAAACTTTCTGTCGGCTCTTTCCGCATCTCAAAACCCTAAAAAAATAATCGCGCCCTTGAAGAAATCGCGATTAGAAAATTGGGAGTAGAAAAAAATCGCGATCAGATTTCTTCATGAATTTCGCAAACTCGCGTGATCGCTAGCAATGGTTGGATTTTTGTTTTGGTTTTGTTTTGATTTTTGGACTTTTGGTTTTTGCTCGGATTTGGGATTTTTTTTTGCTTTGCTTTAATTTAATTTAATTTTGGACTTTAAAATATTTATAATTAGCTAAAATAGCTAGTATGGTTGGAGTGAAAACTTTTTTCGCTAGTCAAATTATTCAATTGTTTTTCAATTTGGTTATTGTAGCGAGCTAAAATAGCCAGGTAGTGTGGTTGGAGACTCTGGTTAGAGCAAAGTCCATTGAATATGCATGCAATAAATCAAGCACAAAACACTGAAATTCCTAATTATTAAATTGTATTTCAGAAAAAAAAACTTAATTTTAAAATTCACAATTAAATATAAAATTCGGACTAGAAATAATAATTAGATCAACAAGCATAAGTCAGGTATAGGCATCATGACCAACATCGTATTTAGACTTCTAATTGCTAAAATTCTGCTAATACCTCTTCTCTTGTTTAATTAACACTTTGAGGTTAATTTTTATTAATTTTTATTCTATTTTATTTAATTTATTTCAAACCTAATCTAACACTTGTCCGAAGATTATTATAATCTTTTTTAAGGTAGAAACAAAAAGAGGGGGGGATTCAAATGATTGATGCTTCTAACAAAAGATCGAGAATTTTTCTTTTTAATTTAAGCAATTTTTCAAAACTATTTGTAAGAAGAGGACAATTGCCAAAATATTTGTACTCTGAAACTAAACTCGTCGTTTCCAATGACGAGCTAAGTGATTTCGTACTCGCTGTTGGGAACGACAAGTCTAGTTCTAAATTTTTTGAGAAACTTACTGATCCCAACAACGAGTTCAGTTCAAAATTTTCAAAAAATACTCGTTGTTACCAACAACGATGTTCTTTATACTAGACTCTTTGTTAGGAACGTCGAGGTTATATGAAATTTCACAGAGTGTGCAACATAATTTTTTTCAAAAATTTACCAAGTCCAACAGAAAATTTCACTATGTGTGAAATTTCATATAATCTCGTTGTTCCCAACAACGACTCCGCCGTTGGGAACAACGAGTCTTGTTTAATAATTTTGAACTAAACTCACTGCTGGGCTCTAAAAAAATAAAACTAGGCCCTCCGTTCCCAACGACGAGCACGAAATAACCAAGCTTGACGTTGGGAATGATGAGTTTAATTGTTGAGTTTCCGAACGCAAATACTTTGGCAATTGTCCTCTTTTTGTAAATAATTTTTAAAATGACATATTTATAAAAAAAAATCAAAGATCGAATGAATTCAAAGATCCTTTTTTTTCCTTCATAATCAAGATCATAAACCCTAGCTCTTTTCAAATGAAGGCAATAACAAAATGAAAACAAACACTCAGCTTTCAACCTAATATATAATATATATACATTGATTAACCTCCATTCTTCAAACTGCACCAAGCAAAGTTCACAAAACAAACTACTTAATGAAAGAAATAATAATAATAGAAAATAAAAGTTTGGACCTGAACTTGGATGTTCCTGAACCTCTCAGGAGCATCAGAAACTTTCGCCAGCGTCAGTCTGGACCGTTCTCCGATCTCACGTTCTTGGAGCTTTGTTAGAGAGCTCATCTTCCTCCAGTTCAACTTGTGACGGGTAAGCCAACGTCGAACAGTCTCAACCATTCGTCGTTGTCTTGGTCGCGTTTTGGTTCTCGCCATTGGGCTTTAGAGTTCTTCTGATCTTTAGAGCGAGATGGGGAATGGGTAGAGAAAGATAGAGAGAGTGAAGCAAATTTTTTCTTCTTTTTTTTCCCAGATATGAATGGCTAGGTTCACGTTAATAACAAGTGTCTTTGGACTTGTAATTGTTCAAAGATATTGATGGGAAAATCCTGACCCTCCAATATATTTCCTTTTTGAACTTACGAGTTATTATCCATCACTGCATTGAGATTCATGTTCTGTATTTCAATGTCTTATGGACGGTTGGATCTTGAGCTTTTAGTAACGGAGATGATTCACTTGGCGTTAGGTACGATGCAAAATTTTGAACGGGATGAGTGAATCATGTGAATACATATTGGTGGAAAATTAATTTATTTTAGAGATTTTTTGAAACAAAACAAAAAAATTTAGTAAATGAATTATTTGGTAGTTTTGTGAAGTAATTAATTATGTATTTAATTCAGTAAGAATCCTGCGAGAACAATGCAGAGAACTAACTTGAGAAACCATGTCCTCCTTTCTTCTATCTTTGTCTTGTGGGTTTTCCCGTAACGGAGAGGATTAAGTTTGCGTACATAGTATGTGACAAATTAATTTAATTTAGTGATTGTCTGCCAAAAAAAAAAAAGGAGAAAACTAATTTAGTAAATTAATTAATAACTTTGAGTATCATTGAAAAGTAATCAATTTTGCTTAAACAAATTGTAGTTGCATATACAATGAAAAACAAGCCTATCTATCTAAATCTTTTGCTTAAGATTCTTTCATCACCTCTCTTCAATTCTAATTAACTAGTAATCTGCATATGTCACTACAACACATGTGCGATTTACCGGAGTATATTTTCCGGCGTTTTACCATTCGCGTCGGGGTAGGGAGTGACCAGGAATGAGGCGTCAGATTGGATGGTTATACACCGGCGGCCTCTATAAAACGCCGGGGAATCATGATATTCACCGGCGTTTTCTTTAGAAACGCCGGTGAATGGTATTATTCACCGGCGTTTTAATAACACACGCCGGGGAATATATAGATACATTCACCGGCGTTTGTAATTTCAAACGCCGGTGAATTAACTGAGATAAATCCCCGCGTACCCTAACATTTCGCTCGCTAATTTTCCAAACCCAATTTGGCCGCCTTCGTTTTTCCTCCTCCCTCGCTCTATTTCGCGCGGTTCGCCTCCGCCCCTTCGTCATCTTCGACAGCCCAATTCGATTTCCCTCCTCCTCTCTATTTCGTGGTGAATTTGCGATCGAAAAGCACCGCTCGTCGCCCCGCTCTCTCTCTATCTCCTACGCCACCGCTCGTCGCCCCGCTCGTCGCCCCCCCCTCTCTCTTCGGTAATTTCTCTTGATTTCTTTCATTTTCACTGTCAAAGATGCTGAATTCATGCATATGATTGTCATCTTAGCATGATTTTTTTACCAAAATGGGTTAACTGTCAACTAAGGATGCTAGCTGTATACGAAAATCTTCCAAATCTGTACAAGAATTGGGCGGAACAAACCTTGTGCAGGTTTCTTTTGGAGCCACAAACATCATTGGTTTAGTTGGGATGAAGAATTAATAGAGAAACATATATGCTTAGATACTGAAAATTTTCATTTTCTTTTACTGTTAAAGAAGCTGAATTCATGCATCTGATTGCCATCTTAGCATGATTTTTTTACCAAAATGGGTTCACTGTCAACTAAGGATGTTGTATGTATACCAAAATCCTCCAAATCTGTACAAGAATTGGGCTGAACAAACCTTGTGCAGGTTTATTTTGGAGCCACAAACATCAATGGTTTAGTTGGGATGAAGAATTAATAGAGAAACATATATGCTTAGATACTGGAAATTTTCATTTTCTTTTATTGTTAAAGAAGCTGAATTCATGCATCTGATTGCCATCTTAGCATGATTTTTTTACCAAAATGGGTTCACTGTCAACTAAGGATGTTGTATGTATACCAAAATCCTCCAAATCTGTACAAGAATTGGGCTGAACAAACCTTGTGCAGGTTTCTTTTGGAGCCACAAACATCAATGGTTTAGTTGGGATGAAGAATTAATAGAGAAACATATATGCTTAGATACTGGAAATTTTCATTTTCTTTTACTGTTAAAAAAGCTGAATTCGTAAATCTGATTGCCATTTTAGCATGATTTTTTTACCAAAATGGGTTCACTGTCAACTAAGGATGCTGTATGTATACCAAAATCCTTCAAATCTGTACAAGAATTGGGCTGAACAAACCTTGTGCAGGTTTATTTTGGAGCCACAAACATCAATGGTTTAGTTGGGATGAAGAATTAATAGAGAAACATATATGCTTAGATACTGGAAATTTTTATTTTCTTTTACTGTTAAAGAAGCTGAATTCATGCATCTGATTGTCATCCAAGGATGCTAGCTGTATACCAAAATCCTCCAAATCTGTACAAGAATCGGGCTGAACAAACCTTGTGCAGGTTTCTTTTGGAGCTACAAACATCAATGATTTAGTTGGGATGAAGAATTAATAGAGAAACATATTAGTAGCCATATTAGTTTCTTTTGTGCTGGTTTATTATTATTATTATTATTATTATTATTATTATTATTATTATTATTATTTTGGGATAAGTAACTGATTATTAGTAGCCATGAACAGAATAGTTCATGAGTCATCAGATCTTCTTGTTACCATATTTACAGCACGACGCCCTCGTTATTCGTCCGATTCCTCTTTCTCAGCAAATACCCTTTACCATCATCATCTCCTTGAACGGAAAGCCAAATACAGGGGAGACTATAGTCGAATCGATATTACACTCGAACACAAGGTGTGCGATAAAATGCCACTAAGGTGGTTGTGATAATTTCCACAAAGGTAGTTTAGGGTTATGTGAATAGAGTAGATTGTATTAAGATTTAATTATTTTTTTATACATTTTTGGAACCACAATTTCTTTATTTTACAGTTAATTGTTATATCGTTTATTTATTTGCAGCTAGGGATGGTTTTAAAAAAGGTGAAATTAAATATACAAAATGCCTTTTACTGTTAATACTAATTAATATGTCAAATTTTAATTTCAGATTGTGTGCTATTGTTATAATGGATAGAAGTTGGATTAGTAAACCACGATTATCCAAGGAGTACTGTGATGGTATTAAAGATTTTATTATCTTTGCCAAACGACATTCCCGTGATCCCAACCTAATCCTTTGTCCATGCCTCCGGTGTACAAATTGTAATTTGAGGACATGTGACGTAGTACATACACATTTGGTTGTCAACGGTTTTCTTCAAGGGTACACAGTGGTTTTGTCATGGAGAGGATCATACGTCAGCTCCTGTTCGTCCGGTTGTATTAGAAAATGAAGATGAGCCCTTAGTGAACGAAGACTTAAGTGTTTCCGATGAGATGCATACTTTGTTGCAAGACGCCTTGGAGATTTATAATGTTTCTTTCCACACAAATAATCCAACAACCGAAGTTCATAATGAGTCAACAGAAACATCACACATTGGTGGTGGGGTGGACGAGGAAATGCCTGACCCCGCCCCTGAAAATAATTAACAGCAAGAATCCTTCGCTAAGTTGCTTGAAGATGCTAGTACTCCGCTGTACCGCGATTGCACCAAATTCTCTAAATTCTCATTCACTGTCAGACTATTTCAGATTAAATGTTTAAACGGGTGGTCTGCTAAGTCCTTCAGTATGCTACTTCAACTGTTGAATGAAGCATTTCCAGAAATCTGTATTCCAAACTCTGCCTATAAAATCAAAAAAATTCTAAGTACTTTCGATCTAGGTTATGAGAAGATAGCAGCATGTCCAAATGACTGTATGCTTTTCACGGGAGGTAAGGAAAGTTTGGAGAATTGCGAAGTCTGTGGTTCTTCGAAATGGTCAGAAACACCAAATCAAGACGATCAAGCCAGTGAATCTACTAAGCGAAGTAGGAGAAAGAAGCCTGCCAAAATACTGCATTACTTTCCTCTGATTCCTAGGCTACAAAGGTTTTTTATGTCTACGAAAACTTCTTCTGATATGAAATGGCATGCTGAAGGTCGCACTAATGATGAGATTCTTAGACATCCTGCTGATTCTCAATCTTGGAAAAAATTTGATGAAAGATATCCCGATTTTGCGGAAGATCCTCGAAATGTGAGACTTGGACTAGCTAGTGATGGTTTCAACCCTTTTAGGCAAATGAGTAGTACATACAGCATATGGCCTGTTGTGTTAATACCATACAATTTGCCGCCTTGGAAATGCATAAAACATTCCTCATTTATTTTGTCCATGATAGTTCCTGGACCGAAAAGGTCCTGGAAATGATATAGATGTGTACCTACAGCCGTTAATAGATGAACTTAAGAAATTGTGGGTGGGTGTTCCAACCTATGATGCTGTGGCTAAAGAAACATTTTCTCTTCGGGTTGTGTTGTCTTGGACAATCAATAATTTTCCAGCATATGCAAATTTATCTGGATATAGAACTAAAGGACGTTATGCATGTCTTTGTTGTGCTGACCAAACTAGTTCAAGGTGGTTGTACAATGGCAGAAAGTTTTGCTATATGGGTCATAGGAGATGGTTGCCTGACACACATATATTTCGGGCAGAGACAGCGACATTTGATGGTACCGACGAGTGGGAACATGCTCCTGGAGCTTCTTCTGGGTCAGATATTTTGAGGCGGGTAGATGGTCATCAGTTCAAATATGGAAAAGAACCACAAGTCAGCAAAAATGACAACAAAAGGGCAAGGCCGGAGCAAGGTGAGGAGATCGATCTATGTGGCGAAGATGAGGATCAGAACATGACGAGTTTAGGTGCATGGAAGAAGAAGAGTATTTTCTTCAAGTTGTCGTATTGGGAATTCAACTTATTGCGACATAATTTAGATGTGATGCATATCGGAAAAAATATTGGTGAAAATTGTATAGGAACAGTTATGGGAGATGACCGGAAGACAAAGGACAATCTCAAGATCCGACTTGATTTGAAGTTAGTGGGCATCCGACATGAGTTGCACCCAGAGGAATTACCGAACGGGAAAGTACTCCTACCTCCTGCAGTCTATTCAATGTCAAAATCGGAGTTGGAATTGTTTTGCAAAGTTCTACTGGAACTTAAAGTTCCTGATGGCTATTCTTTTAATATAGCAAGATGTGTCAACTTTAAAGAGAAGAGGCTTCAGGGTCTAAAGTCACACGACTACCACATCCTAATGCAGGATCTCCTTCCTGTGGCCCTAAGGTCTTCAATGTGTGAGCAAATCACTACTGTCCTGAAAGATCTTTGTAGCATATATAAAGGTATTTGCTCAAGAATGCTTCATGTTGAAAATATTGACCAATTGGAGCAGCGGACGGCATTGACACTTAGTAAAATGGAGATGATATTTCCTCCATCGTTCTTCAATATAATGATTCACTTGATAATCCACCTTGCTGGTGAAGCCAGAATCGGCGGTCCTGTTCACTATCGGTGGATGTACCCTATTGAAAGGTAAAAGAATTCATGCATCTTACAAAACAGAATTTTCAAAAGCTCATTTCTTTTAATCCCCTACTCCGCTCTAATTCATTAATTGTACATGTTCAGGTACCTATACCGGCTCAAGGGTTATGTTAAAAATAGAGCATATCCTGAAGGGTCAATAGCTCAGGGATATCTATCAGAGGAGTGTTCACATTTTTGTTCTAGGTATCTGCAGGGTGTAGAGACATCTTTGACTAGACCAAGGAGAAATCCAGAC
Organism: Hemerocallis citrina; assembly: GCA_017893485.1. Lineage (NCBI taxonomy): Eukaryota > Viridiplantae > Streptophyta > Magnoliopsida > Asparagales > Asphodelaceae > Hemerocallis > Hemerocallis citrina. The sequence goes on along the minus strand of CM030366.1, from coordinate 231,077,485 downwards.
ATTTCCAACCTTGATGGTGCTAAATATCTTTTTGATACCGCTGGCACTATTGTTGGTAAAATTGATGCATTTGAGCTAGATAACTTAACGTGAGAACAGGCACATCGATATGTGCTAGACCACCATGCATCAGTGGAACCATTTCGAAAGTAAGTTGCTTTTGAATTTAAATCGAATATAGTGAAAACCGCAGAGTTTGATATTAACTTACTTTTGTTATTCCTTATTCAATTGCTTGTATTTTAGCGAATTTTTCAGGGGCATCAAACGAAGGGCTAGACCAAGAAGACTACCACCACGTGAACAAAACAAGTTGATGAATGAAAAATTTCATAAGTGGTTTGAATCTCATATAGGTGAATTAAGAAAATGCAAGTTAATCTTCATTATATCTACATTATCCATGGTGCTGATACGATTTGCGCAAAATTAATAGGTACATTCTTTGGGTCCTGAAGGTGTGTCATCTGAAATACAAGTACTTGCCAAAGGTCCCTATAAGATGGTCAAAAGATACGGATGATACATATTCAATGGCTTTAGATTTCGTACTAAGGATCGTGAATGTAATTTGAAGTTTCAAAATAGTGGAATGGTAGTGATTTATAAGATTAGACGTTATGCTTCCAAGTCGGACACGAGGCCGGTAGATGGAGATCTCGAATACTATGGAGTGCTCACGGATATCATTGAGTTGAATTATTTTGGTCATTTTCGTATTGTCTTATTTCGTGGGGATTGGGCTAAGTTTGATAGGAATTTTGCTAATAACAAGGATAAGTTAGGCTTCACAGTTGTAAACTTCTCAAAACTGATTCACATCGGTACACACATTAGCCACGAACCATTTGTGTTCCCATCCCAAGTGCAACAAGTGTTCTACATTGAAGATCCATCCCTGCCAAAATCGTATGTGGCTCTCGTTATGCAACCAAGAGATGTATTCCAACTGGGCGATACTTCAGAAGATGAAGACAGTGAAGTCATGAACAGTTACATTGCTTCTGAGTTTCCTATGTTTGATGTAAACACAACCGACGGCGGAATTTGTGGGACTTGGCTCCGCAAGGATGGAGAAGAGGGCGATGTATTGGAAGATGTCAGATTGTAGTTTACTTGATTTTCATAGCTCAATATTATATGTCCTGTAATTTTTGTGTCTTAAATCTTATTGTAATATTATATCTTGTAATTCCGAACATGTATGTGAATTTAATAATTGGTTTAATTATTTTTCTATTTTCTACTGCTTGGTGTCATTTACATTAAACTATGCTTAGTGTCATTTGCATCAAACTATCATTGTAGTTGAATTTGTTACAAATCTCACTTTTTTAATTTTTTGTAATTATGTTGGTTTGTTAATCCTAGATAATAGTGGCAGTCAAACAGTGGAGGGGGAGGGTAGCACGCCGCCCACTGTCAAAAAACATCGAGGGCGAACTAAGATAACGGGCATATGGAAACTTAAGAATGACGAAAGGATTGTGGTGGAGGAAAACGGTGTCAGGCAACCGGTTGGTGATAATGCAAGCAAATTCTCATCCTTTATTGGGGTAATAGCAAGGAACCCACGGATAATTCCACCAGTAAGTCTTTAAATTGGTAATTTTGAAGATATTATAATTTTGAATGCATGAAAGACACGTATTAGTGTTTGTGAGTCTGCATTGTGGCTGTCGTCTAGTGGCTGTCGTCTATGTTTCTTAATTGGGTTGTGATTAGAAAGTAAGGGCTCGAGTGAAGATCTGGAAACCCATATAGAGACATTTCGTTTATTATAATCTATTATTATTGTTGGACCAACCCCCTCTTGCTGTGTGCGTGCGTTGAAGAGAAAGAAGGGATGAGAGAGAGTTAAGGAAAATGCCGCTATGTTAGCCTGGTGTATCCTCATTCTCTACCATTCCTCTTTCTGGCTCCATTTATGGCTTCTATATTAAATTGGTTTCCTTCCACGATGACAGTTCCGTAAAACTACACTTGATATGAGCCTTGTTCTTATTGTTCTTCAATAAAGTTGGAAGTTTTGGTGATCCAACTAGTGATCATAGCTGCACCCCACTGCATACTCACAAACACTAATACGTTCATGCATTCTATGACCAACCCCACTTTGGCATATAGCATGCTTAGATGACATTCTATGACCTGCACACATGTTTGTTCAGCCCAATTCTTGTACAGATTTGGAGGATTTTGGTATACAGCTAGCATCCTTAGTTGACAGTTAACCCATTTTGGTAAATAATCATGCTAAGATGACAATCAGATGCATGAATTCAGCTTCTTTAACAGTAAAAGAAAATGAAAATTTGCAGTATCTAAGCATATATGTTTCTCTATTAATTCTTCATCCCAACTACATCATTGATGTTTCTGGCTCCAAAAGAAACCTGCACAAGGTTTGTTCTGACCAACTCTTGTACAGATGTTAGGAATTCTGAAGTTTTTAGATCCAAGATCACAAATTTTGATTGGGCTGTGATTGGATTGTTTACTGACTGTCAACAAGTGTTCTTAATTGGGCTGTGATTAGAAAGAGAGGGCTCGAGTGGAGATCTGGAAACCCATATAGAGACATCTCGTTCATAATAATTTATTATTATTGTTGTTCTTGTCGCTCTTGCTGTTGTTGCTGATGTCTCTTTATGTGCGTTTGCTGAAGAGAAAGTAGGGATGAGAGAGAGATGAGGAAAATGCCGCTATGTTAGCCTGGTGTATCCTCATTCTCTACCATTCCTCTTTCTGGCTTCTATATTTGGTTTCCTTCCACGATGACAGGTCCTTAAAACTACACTTGATATGAGCCCTATTCTTATTTTTCTTCAATAAAAATGGGAGTTTTGGTTATCCAACAAACATGTACCCGCATACTTCCAAATGGCATTTTCCTTAGAAAGTCGGGCTCCGAAGAATTGATCTATGACTAGAATCTCCATTCAAAGCCCAATCTAAATTTTTCATCCTGGATCTAAAATCTTCTTTGAGCCATAAACATCAATGGTTTAGTTGGGATGAAGAATTAATAGAGAAACATATATGCTTAGATACTGGAAATTTTCAATTTCTTTTACTGTTAAAGAAGCTGAATTCATGCATCTGATTGCCATTTTAGCATGATTTTTTTACCAAAATGGGTTCACTGTCAACTAAGGATGCTGTATGTATACCAAAATTCTCCAAATCTGTACAAGAATTGGGCTGAACAAACCTTGTGCAGGTTTCTTTTGGAGCCACAAACATCAATGGTTTAGTTGGGATGAAGAATTAATAGAGAAACATATATGCTTAGATACTGGAAATTTTCATTTCCTTTTACTATTAAAGAAGCTGAATTCATGCATCTAATTGTCATCTCAGCATGACTTTTTTACCAAAATGGGTTCACTGTCAACTAAGGATGTTGTATGTATACCAAAATCCTCCAAATCTGTACAAGAATTGGGCTGAACAAACCTTGTGCAGGTTTCTTTTGGAGCCACAAACATCAATGGTTTAGTTGGGATGAAGAATTAATAGAGAAACATATATGCTTAGATACTGGAATTTTTCATTTTCTTTTACTGTTAAAGAAGCTGAATTCATGCATCTGATTGCCATCTTAGCATGATTTTTTTACCAAAATGGGTTCACTGTCAACTAAGGATGCTAGTTGTAGACCAAAATCCTACAAATCTGTACAAGAATTGGGTTGAATAAACCTTGTGCAGGTTTCTTTTGGAGCCACAAACATCAATGGTTTAGTTGGGATGAAGAATTAATAGAGAAACATATATGCTTAGATACTGGAATTTTTCATTTTCTTTTACTGTTAAAGAAACTGAATTCATGCATCTGATTGTCATCTTAGCATGATTTTTTTTACCAAAATGGGTTAACTGTCAACTAAGGATGCTTGCTGTATACCAAAATCCTCCAAATCTGTACAAGAATTGGGTTGAACAAACCTTGTGCAGGTTTCTTTTGGAGCCACAAACATCATGATTTAGTTGGGATGAAGAATTAATAGAGAAACATATATGCTTAGATACTGGAAATTTTCATTTTCTTTTACTGTTAAAGAAGCTGAATTCATGCATCTGATTGTCATCTTAGCATGATTTTTAACAAAATAGGTTCACTGTTGATGCGGTTTATTTCTGGGAGACGTGTGGATGCACCAGGTGTGAGTTCGGACTCAATTTGTATTTGGAGGAGAAAGCTGCTCGTCTGACGACCCTCGGCTGACCGGGCGGAACCTGGGGCGACCTCGGGATGATTCGGAGATCTGGGCTCGGATCAGAGGATTCGGATCCGAGGTCTTGTGTACCTACAGACGGTCCTGAAATACCGGGGTTTGTCCCGGTGGCGGACCCTCCGACGATCTAGTCAGTCTCTGTGAGAGAGTAGCAATAACTAGGTGAATTTAAGTGGAAAAAGATTGATTACCTCCAAAAGGTGGGTGAGGGTCTAGTATTTATAGAGAACCCCAACCGGGTTTGGTTCCGCTTGGGGGCCGGGTCAGGACCCGAAAGCCCATGGGCATGACGTGGCAGAAGGCCCAGGGGGTTTAGGGCAGACGTGGCAATACCAGGAACGGTATAGTGCTGACGTGGCAAAACCCTTGGTGGTATTTGGAGCTGACATGGCTGATCGTAGGTCTCCTGTGCTTCTGGGAGCATCGGAGGGCTTAGGCTGGGCCAGGTCATCCCCATGCTTCGCCAGAAAAGGGGGACGGGTCGTGGGGCTGTCAAGGATCGGATGCCGAGGACCACTGAGGCTCGTTGGATACGAGGAGGCCAGTTCTGTGGGGGTGAACTTGAGGGTCGGCGTCGACCCTGCAGTGGCTCGAAGCCGAACTGGACTGCTATTTTTACCTTTCTTGAATGAGAGTTGTATTGGGCCCTGGTTAGGCCCCCAGGTCATTTTTACCCTACCACACAAGCCCTCCACTCCTGCGGGGGTGCGAGAGCTAGCCGGGGAGGAGTGTTCATGGTCGTGGAAATGGGATGGCAAATCATTGAATCTTCCGGAGGGGAGTACCCTGGTGCCCGGCCCAACCTCGAGATGACGAGGGATTACGTGTTGACAAGGGTGATGCGAGACGTTGTTTCTTCCTGAGAAGAAGGCCCTGGTGCTCGATCGAACCTCGAGATGACGAGGGATTACGTGTCGGCAAGGGTGATGGCGAGCCGTTGTTTCTTCCTGAGAAGAGTACCCTGGTGCTCGACCGAACCTCGAGAAGACGAGGGATTATGTGTCGGCAAGGGTGATGGCGAGCCGGTGATTCTTCCTGAGAAGAAGGCCATGGTGCTCGACCGAACCTCGAGAAAACGAGGGATTACGTGTCGGCAAGGGTGATGGCGAGCCGTTGTTTCTTCCTGAGAAGAGTACCCTGGTGCTCGACCGAACCTCAAGAAGACGAGGGATTATGTGTCGGCAAGGGTGATGGCGAGCCGGTGATTCTTCCTGAGAAGAAGGCCCTGGTGCTCGACCGAACCTCGAGAAAACGAGGGATTACGTGTCGGCAAGGGTGATGGCGAGCCGTTGTTTCTTCCTGAGAAGAGTACCCTGGTGCTCGACCGAACCTCGAGAAGACGAGGGATTATGTGTCGGCAAGGGTGATGGCGAGCCGGTGATTCTTCCTGAGAAGAAGGCCCTAGTGCTCGACCGAACCTCGAGACGACGAGGGATTATGTGTCGGCAAGGGTGATGGCGAGTCGTTGTTTTCCTCCTAAGAAGAAGGTTTGAGCCGCGTGGCCTGTCGTCTTTAGCGGAGTCTTGATGGCGCTTCCGGGATCCGTGTGATGTTCCAATTTTCTAGGGGCATTAAATGACGCCGCCAGCCTGAACGCAGGTGGCGCATGGGCTTCCGTCGATTGGCTTTCCCAATGTCATAAAGGCTGGTCCTTGGGGGAGGCTATAAATACCTCTCCCCCCCTAGCGGGTTTGATCACCGCAAGGGTAGTTCAATAGCCACCTGAGGTGTCTGCTTCGGAGGGCGTCTCTCTTCTGATAAACTTTGTAGCGCCAATGGGCCTCGAATCGGTGGCGACTCTGCCGTCCGGATCTTTTTTCGGGTCAGACGACCCCTATACGGTTGTCTGGCCCGAGAAAGATCAGGACGGGAGGGGTATCCACCGTGTCCTGGATCTGGGGGTGAAGAGCCTCGGATATGCGGGTCGATCTTCTTTTTTGTTAGGGTTCTAGGCGATGGTGGCTTTCCTCCCACCCGCGAACAATTCGGGGTTTCAGCCGACGAGGCCTTAAGCCCCGAGTTGTTCGAGGGTGAGAGAGGAGCCGACCGATCTCCGGAACCCAGGGCGCAGGCGGTGGTGGCTTTCCTGCCGTCCGGGAACGATTTGGGGTTTTTGGCTGCCGAGGCTGTAAGCCCCAAGTTGTTCGCAGGTGAGAGGGGAGCCGACCGAGCCCTGTAGCCTTAAATCTTTTAAAGAGAAAATTTTTCCGCCGAGTACTTTATCCGGCCCGACCCCTGTGTCTGGTTGCCAGCCTGGCACCGGATGACGTCAGCGGCCCATGTTTCAAGGACGTGGCGTGGTTTTCCAGGCACCCGCTACACGTCAATCGGTGAACAGTGATTGCAGAAATCGAGGAGTCGTTTCTCCCCTCTATAAATGTTCCCTCCTCTTCCCCTATCGTTCCCTTCTTATTCGCCTCTTTCTTTTTCTAAAAAATCTCCCAATACCTCAGCCTTCGTCCCTACCGTTCGCTGTACCAGGCTCGTTCTTCCGAAGCGACCCACGGTTTGTTGGTAAGTTTGTTTTAGTTTAGGCACAGATGGATAGGGCTCAGTCTGGCTCGTCGGCGTCGACGTCTGGGGAGAACGCAAAACCCGCCTCCAGACCGACTTCGTGGGAGGAGTCTGATCTCGAGGGGGAGTCTGTAGGCGACGATCAGCCAGTGTATGATGTGAAGCCGCTGCGGTCTCGAAGGTTTTTTGTTGTGGAGAGTAGTGATTCTGAGGAGGGGGACGGTAGTTCCGCCGAAGTTCAGATTCTAGGGCTGGTTTCTGGAGAGGAGGGGGGAGTCGAAGGGGCTCAGGTAGGAGGTCAGGGCGTGGGTTCGAGCTCCATGCCGACAGGTCTGGGGCGATTATCTACCCCCTCCCCGGAACGGACCAAGAAGAAAAAGAGGGCTTCGAAGAAGAAGGGGTCGAGGATAGGGGGCTCGAGTCAGGCGCCTGTTAACTTGAGGACAGGGTCATCTGTACAGCCTAAGCCGTTCCGTTGGTACCCCGACGATCTTTCTGATAAGGAGGCGTGTGGGGTCCAACCGTCGTCGCCGAGCCGAAAGAGGGTGATAATGGACGCACTTCCGACCGTTCTGGAGGCAGGTAATTTGGAGGCTTTGCGGTTGGCGTACCATATAGGGTCCAGCTATGAGCTCATGTTGCCGAGCTCCACTCTTCGACCGACCGACCCTCTGCCGGATCGGTATTGCGTCTTCCCCGTGGATGCCTTTATCTCCAGTCTGAGACTGCCTGGTCATCCTTTCGTCCGTGAGGTGTTGAACTGGGCAACCTTAGCGCCGATGCAGTACGGACCCAATTCTTGGAAGCAGATCATCTGCTTCGTGTTGCTGTGCGAGGAGCAGAGGGTACCTCTACGGCTGAATGTCTTCCGAGCGATGATGATGATTGGCTCGTCGGCTGAGGGTATCTACTACATTTCGCCCCGGGGCAAGGGAAAAGTTGTCCACGGTCATCCGGACTCCATCAAGGAGTGGAAGAAGAAGTATCTGGTGATCCGGAGTGAGGAATCTTGGGACATCCCCACTCGGTGGAACCACTCTAAGCCGAGCTATAAAACGCCGAAGCCGAGGGACCTGACCGCCGAGGAGTGGGGGTTTGTTGAGCGCCTCCGTTTGTCATATAGCATTGACTGGGCGAAGGTGACCGAGGGCCACTTGGTGAATGCCGGACTGAGCCCGGCCGATCTACGTATGTAGTTGTTTCTTTCTTTTTGTCTTCGTTGTTCCTCTGTGCTCATTGTCCTTACTGGATCTTTTTGCAGGTATGGATCCTGAGTCGATCAAGGCGAAAAGGCTCGAAATGAAGAAGGAGGAGGCCAGGAAGAAGATGAAGACGAGGGGGTCGTCCCCGGGGGTTTCCGAGGCCCCTGTTCAGCCGCAGGCCAAAAGGACTCGTTCGGAGACGGTCAAGGACGCGGTGGTTCAGAGTGGTCCGGACCAGGGCAAGGTCACCAATCTTGATAAGGGGAAGGGCCCTCTGGCGGATCCAGAGGTAGAGGAGAGGCTTCGGCGACCGTGGGTGCCGAGTTGGTCGATCCGTGAGGGAGACTCTTTGACCCGAGGGCGGCAAGCTGTCGAGGTGGCGAGTAAGTTGGCGACCCCCCGGGATCGTTCGGAGATGAAGACCGAGACCCTGGATGAGGCGTATACTCGCCTCGCAGAGGCCAATGTGCTGGTAAGTCTGTCAACCTCTTTTGTCCCGTGATTACTTTGTAGAGGAGGTTCCCTTAGTTGTGTTCGATGACTACAGGCGACCGTGCAGGGGGCCCACGTGAGGGGCCTTTACGAGGCCGCTTTGAAGCGGGAGCGCGACCGGGCGGACAAGGCCGAGCAGGAGACGAGGGAGATGAAGACAGAGCTCGAAGGCTCTCAGAAGAGGGAGCAAGAGATGAAGACGGCCTTCGACAAGGAGAAGGGGGAATGGGCGGAGAAGATGGCAGCTCAGGAGAAGGAGTTTGCCAAGGAGCGGAAAGAGCTGACAGAGACGAGTCATCTCCTAGTGATCAATGCTCAAGATGAGTGTTATGCGAAGGCAATCAGCCACGTGAGGCACTTCTACCCGACCCTTGATCTGTCCAATTTCGAGTATGGCATGGAGGTCGAGGGGACACCGAAGACCCCTGGCGAAGAAGGGCCTGCTCCCGATCCGCCCGTCGACCCCCTCGTGGACCCGCCTGCTGATGCTGAGGTGGGAAAACACGTTATGTAATTTTTTGTTTTTCTATTTCCTTCTTTCGATTGTATTTGCCTCCCGCGGACTGGCCACTGCATTTTTTGTAAGAAGCGACTCGATTTATAAAAATGGATTTTTTGACCGGCCAAGTGTTCTGACTCTGGATGCTTCCAGTCCTCCTGCTTATGCGTTTTGAGTTGGCTGGTTTTCTTGTAGGTTGTGGCTCCTCTTCCCGAGGTGGACCCCCATCGCTCCGACGTGGCGTGGCTCCGGAGCAAAGTTGAGGCCCTGGAGGCCGCGTTGGTTCGCTATCGAAAGGGGGCTCGGGACACTGATGCGGCCTTTAACTATTATCGGAATAAGTCTGAGGTCTTAAGTGAGGAGGCGAGCCGTCTGAGGAGGGCGATGGCGGACCGGGATCTCGGAGGTGTCGGGCTAGGACATGCCACGTCGAACGCCTTGGTACAGAGGCCCCCTTCCGAGAGGCTACTTCGAGATGTCATAGTGGAGAAGGAGATGGAGATACACCGCTACAAGACGATGTTGGGCGTCTCGTCATCTTCCTCCGTGGGTCGGCGAGCGGAGGGGGTTCCTTCTGCGCTGCTCCTGCTGGAGCGCCTGCGACCAGTGGATGCCCAGAGCTCTGTGGCTGGTGTGTCGACCGTGGCTGAGCCCAGGGAACGCCATGATGAGGAGAGGGCTCCTAGCCGTTCGGTCGGAGTGGTCCCGCCCTTTGTTGGACTCGAGGGGCCCTAAGATGGCGGCTTTCTTCCGTTTGAGATGAGTGGAGTGGTCCGGTAATGGTCTTTGTTCGTTTTTTCTAACCAAATAAAGGAGTACGAATAAAGAATTCTTTTCCTCCTTTGCTCTGTTAAGGAGTGCGGTGAATGACGTCGGTGGTGTGGTTCGGCTCCGTCGATCCGCGAGGGATCAACGTTGGGCCTTAGTAAGAGCCCCTGGTCCGAACCTGGGTTGGGCCTACCGAGACGCTGGGAATGATGCCGGAGTGAGGACTCGGATGCCGATCTGCCGAGTCATTTGAAGTTTGACACAAAAGAGATTTCTCTCGTACTAGATAGGGACGGTCGTCGAAGCCGCCCTTTACACATGAAAGTTTACAACAGGGTTTTATACTCACTTAGCCAAGTTAGAACCTAGGTTCGCTCCTCCAGGAACTTCATTAGATGCTCGGCGTTCCAGGGTCGGCTGATGAGCCGGTTGTCTATATCCGCCAGTCGGTACGTGCCAGGGCGTACAGCCTCGACTACACGGTACGGGCCTTCCCTGTTGGGCTCGAGTTCACCGGCGTGGAGAGGGGATGCACCCCCTCCGACGGTGGTTACATAGCATGGCCGCGCTGCTTCGTTGTTTCCTCGAATAATGCCGACCCCTTGGGGGGTGGGAATTTTGAGTCTCAGATGATAAGTTGAAGGTACCGCTTGGAGGGAGTTCTGTCCGGATCGGCCGAGAATGGCGTTGTAAGCCACCCTGACGTTGATAATCATGAAATCCATGGATTCGATCCTTTTGACAGGAGCCGATCCTGCGGTGACGTCGAGGGTAACGATCCCTTTTGTTATGACAGGGGCGCCGGAGAATCCATGTAACGTGTGTCCGGCGGGCTTGAGCTTTCCACCGGGTAATCTTGAGGCTCTCGAAGGTTTTGAGGAAGAGAATATTAACTGAGCTACCGTTGTCAGCGAGGATTCGACGAACCTCACAGTTAGCCATGTGGAGGCTGATGATGAGGGCATCGCCGTGGGGTAGGTGAACGCCTCCGAGGTCTTCTCCTGAGAAGGTGACTGGCCCCGGTTGCGGCTTGGACGAGGGGTTGTTTTGGACAGCATTCGCCTCGCGGATGAAGGTTTTTCGGGGTGTATTTGACCCTCCTCCCATCGGCCCCCCGTGGACTCAGTGCAAGATGGATGGCGTATCTGCATTTCTCTCGGACCCGAGATCCTGATCACGGGGGTGGGTCGACGTAGGGTTCGGAGGTGAAAGTCTCCGGTTCCTATCATCTCGCCGATTCCGTCGGCCTTCTCGGGTGAATTGTCGGAGGAACCCTCGTGAGACGAGTTCCTCAATTTCGTCTTTCAGGGCTCGGCACTGGTCGGTCTCGTGCCCGTGATCTCTGTGGAAGCGGCAGTAGAAGCGTTGATCTCGATTCTTGTTGTTGTTAGGCCGGGGGGGTAGTCGAACAATGTCTTTGTCTTCGATTTCTAAGAGGATGGCGGATACGTTATGTGTCAAGGGAGTGTACCTCTCGAAGCGGGGGACCGGCGGGACCTTCTTCAAGGCCCCCGCGTCCCTTGGAGCTTTCTTTGATGGTTCGACCTCTTCGGCCTTCCGCTTTCCCTTCCCGACGGCTTCCTTGGTGTCTTCGGGGTTAAGGGCCTCTTCCGCCCTAATGTATTTCTCGACCCTGTTGAGGAGGTCGGGAAAGTCGACGGGGGTTTTTTCGCCAGAGAAGCCTTCAGCTGTCCATGACGGACGTTGTGCCGAAATGCCGCAGAGGCGACGCCCGGATCGAGGGAGGAGACCGATCTTGCCTCTGCGGTAAACCTTCAGACGAACACTCTGAGTGACTCCCCCTCTATCTGTCTGAGCCCAAGTAAGGAGGCACTGGTCCTTTCGGCCTTCCGGCTGGTGACAAAGTGGGTAAGAAAATTGCCCTCTAGTTGGTCGAAGGAGTAAATGGAGCCGGGGGCGAGCTTCGAGAACCATTCACGAGCCGGATCCCGAAGGGTGGCCGGAAAGGCTCGGCACAGTAGGGGATCTGAGGCGCTGTGAATCATCATGAGGGTTTTGAAGCCCTCCATGTGATCAGTAGGATCTCCCTCGCTGTCGTAGGTCTCGAATTGAGGGGGTCGGAAGTTCCTGGGTATTTCTGCCTGGAGGATGGGGGCGGAAAAGGGAGGCCGGATAGGTCTGTACCCCTGAGCCGCTCTTTGGCCGCCGTCTCCAATGTGATCGAGGCGATCTTCCATTTCTTGGAGGCGCCTTAGGAGCATGTCATCGTCCTCTGGCTGGATTGTTGATGGTCGGGACAAGCTGGTCTCGGTGTCCGACCTGGTTTGGGAATGGAGGGTTTCTCCCCTGGGGGCCCGTCGGAGAGCCCCAAGAATTTCTCTTCGGAAGTCCTGGAACTCCTTCTGAGTGACGGGGGCTCCCTCGACCCTGTTCGGTTGGTCTGAAGGTTGCCTTCCGACGCGGCTAAGTGCGGGCCTCCGTCTCTCGGGCGGTGGTCTTGGATGGTTCGGGGCCGGGTTGGAAGCGGCCCTTCCCCTGCTGCGGGTGATTTGACGGTTGACGATTATTCCTCGCAGGTCGGGTTGGACTGTACGGGTGGCGCTTCGCCGGGATCCCTGATGGGAATCTCCGTGCCTTGATGCGCGTGGCCCGGCATTGGTATTTGGTGGGGGTGTGTCCCGTCGGTTGACGGAGGACGCGGCCCCCTGGCCTCTGGAGGCCATGGGAGTTCGGCTGTCGAGGTCGCTCGATGGTCGGGCTCGGGTCGGCTTCTGAAGCAAGTTCCCACAGACGGTGCCAACCTGATGCGGTTTATTTCTGGGAGACGTGTGGATGCACCAGGTGTGAGTTCGGACTCAATTTGTATTTGGAGGAGAAAGCTGCTCGTCTGACGACCCTCGGCTGACCGGGCGGAACCTGGGGCGACCTCGGGATGATTCGGAGATCTGGGCTCGGATCAGAGGATTCGGATCCGAGGTCTTGTGTACCTGTAGACGGTCCTGAAACACCGGGGTTTGTCCCAGTGGCGGACCCTCCGACGATCTAGTCAGTCTCTGTGAGAGAGTAGCAATAACTAGGTGAATTTAAGTGGAAAAAGATTGATTACCTCCAAAAGGTGGGTGAGGGTCTAGTATTTATAGAGAACCCCAACCGGGTTTGGTTCCGCTTGGGGGCCGGGTCAGGACCCGAAAGCCCATGGGCCTGACGTGGCAGAAGGCCCAGGGGGTTTAGGGCAGACGTGGCAATACCAGGAACGGTATAGGGCTGACGTGGCAAAACCCTTGGTGCTATTTGGAGCTGACATGGCTGATCGTAGGTCTCCTGTGCTTCTGGGAGGATCGGAGGGTTTAGGGTGGGCCAGGTCATCCCCATGCTTCGCCAGAAAGGGGGGACGGGTCGTGGGGCTGTCAAGGATCGGATGCCGAGGACCACTGAGGCTCGTTGGATACGAGGAGGCCAGTTCTGTGGGGGTGAACTTGAGGGTCGGTGCCGACCCTGCAGTGGCTCGAAGCCGAACTGGACTGCTATTTTTACCTTTCTTGAATGAGAGTTGTATTGGGCCCTGGTTGGGCCCCCAGGTCATTTTTACCCTACCACAACTGTCAACTAAGGATGCTAGCTGTATAGCAAAATCCTCCAAATCTGTACAAGAATTGGGCTGAACAAACCTTGTGCAGGTTTCTTTTGGAGCTACAAACATCAATGGTTTAGTTGGGATGAAGAATTAATAGAGAAACATATATGCTTAGATACTGGAAATTTTCATTTCCTTTCACTGTCAAAGATGCTGAATTCATGCATCTGATTGTCATCTTAGTATGATTTTTTTACCAAAATGGGTTAACTTTCAACTAAGGATGCTAGCTGTATACGAAAATCCTCCAAATCTGTACAAGAATTGGGTGGAACAAACCTTGTGCAGGTTTCTTTTGGAGCCACAAACATCAATGGTTTAGTTGGGATGAAGAATTAATAGAGAAACATATATGCTTAGATACTGGAAATTTTTATTTTCTTTTACTATTAAAGAAGCTGAATTCGTGCATCTGATTGCCATCTTAGCATGATTTTTTTACCAAAATGGGTTCACTGTCAACTAAGGATGTTGTATGTATACCAAAATCCTCCAAATCTGTACAAGAATTAGGCTGAACAAACCTTGTGCAGGTTTCTTTTGGAGCCACAAACATCAATGGTTTAGTTGGGATGAAGAATTAATAGAGAAACATATATGCTTAGATACTGGAAATTTTCATTTTCTTTTACTGTTAAAGAAACTGAATTCATGCATCTGAAGATTTAAGATCCAGGATGGCAAATTTTCATTGGGCTGTGATTGGATTGTTTAGTGGCTGTCGTCTATGTTCTTAATTGGGCTGTGATTAGAAAGAGAGGGCTCGAGTGGAGATATGGAAACCCATATAGAGACATCTGGTTTATAATAATTTATTATTATTGTTGTTCTTGTCGCTCTTGCTGTTGTTGCTGATGTCTCTTTGTGTGCGTGTGCTGAAGGGAAAGAAGGGATGAGAGAGAGATGAGGAAAATGCCGCTATGTTCGCCTGGTGTATCCTCATTCTCTACCATTTTCTGTCTCCATTTATGGCTTCTATATTTGGTTTCCTTCCACAATGACAGTTCCATAAAACTATACTTGATATGAGCCCCTTCTTATTTTTCTTATTTTTCTTATATTTGGTTTCCTTCCACGATGACAGTTTCATGGATTGTCTGAACAATCCATGAAAGACATGCTCAGATACTGGATTTTCATTTGTTTTACTGTTTTAGATACTGGATATTCCCAATCAGAGGAGAATATAAAGGTTTCAAGTTAAATACTTGATTTTCATTTGTTATGTTGTTTTAGATATATTCAAAAACAAAATTAAGTACTAGCTTTTTAGCACTGCAATATAATTATTTTACCTCTCTATATATCATTAACAATTCCATTTGCAATTGGCACTTTGATCTTAGAATTTATGAATTTGGTAGATCTTTTTGCAAGTTCAAAAAATATGTATATTCTGTATTGTGGTCTATTGTTGAACTAAATTTTTTTTTTTTTCAAAGAGCGGTCACCCAGATGAAGGAAATTTTGATGATCAGCACTCAAGCTACCCGAGGGGTATGAATTTGTGGTCGGCCTACTCTAGTTGTTGTTGTTATGTTGTCCTTGTTGTTCTTATGTTCTGGATTGTTGTTTTAAGTAATTGTTGAGATATTTGGGATGTTAATTACTGTATTTGTTAATTATGACACTGTGTTAATTATGCAGTGAATTTGGACGATTAATGGACTATGTGTGAAATTTTATTATTTTTAATTCTTGTGTTTGGTTGTGATTTGCGCATTAATATGCATGAAATTGGTTGAATCAGTTGTGAATTAGTTTACAGGTTTTTTAAATGAAATTGTGAATTGAAATCGAATAGAAAATTGGAGCAGGAAAAACAAACGGGCATACACCGGCGTTTTATAGAACGCCGGTGTATCTAATTGTTTAGTTGAAAATTTCGTTAGAGAGGCATTTCCACACACGCCGGTGTACCCATATATCTATAGCGGCGTGTCATAAAACACCAGCGAATATCTATATATCGGCGTTTTATAACACGCCGGTGATTGTAAGTAGGGAAAGAAGGGCGCTCAGAAACAAGCATACACCGGCGTTCTATGACCGCCGGTAAATATTGCACATACACCGGCGTTTCTACAATCGCCGGTGAAAAGATATATACCGGCGGTATGTGACCACCGGTGAATGTATATTGGGGGAAAGAACGACACTCAGAAATTGCCATATACCGGCGTTTGTCTGGCCGCCGGTGTATTTTCAAGATATACCGGTGTCCAGTAGAAACGCCGGTGAATACACCTATCTTTCCGCGACACTCGATTCGGCGGCATTTGTACCGGCATTTATAAAAACGCCGGTGAATCTTTCACCGGCGTAAAAAACCGCCGGTGTAGGTCTAAAAAAATGCCGGCGAATAGCTTCTGTGTTGTAGTGTGTGATACATAGGTTCTAATATTTTTTAAAAAAAAGTAAATACTAGGACATAATTTGGCCTCGAACCTATAAGACCTCCATTTAATCATCACATACTCTTTACAAATTATTCATAGTGGCATCAACTTTTATTTTATATAAGTGACACTTTTGTAAAAATAATTATGTCGTAAATAAATCTGAACTTTGAGAATATTATGCCAACTAATAACAGTTGAGTAAATTAATGATTAATATAACCCGTACTTAAAAATAAATGGTTGAGATTAGACGGTTGAACGTCTACAAATTGACAACGCAAACTCTCTCATTAGAATATTATTAAAGATTAAGTACGCGGGTCTTCAAAATAAAGATTTTATCTGCAAATTAGAGTAGAATATATATAGTTTGCTGACAGAACAATTTCTTCGGAAAAATATTTTGATAATAACTGATTGGGGGGGGGGGGGGGGGGGGGGGGGGGGGGGAAGCAGAAAAAATAATATTGATAATTTGTAGTGCATTTAATATTCCATTGGGCCTTTTTCTTTTCTTTTTTGCTAATGATAAGAGTTCATAAATTAGTCTAAAGTAATGGGCCATTAACTACAACAACTGATTTTATGCTAATTTACCAATTATTCTATCTAGATTGTGGGCTGAAAGTAATGGGGCCTATAGCCACAACTCACAACAACTTTTATAGTATGAGTTTAGGACCACACTTTCACAGGTGTAAAAGATCATGTTTAGTCGTTGGTCATTTTTCTAAAATACTCAAATTTTGGCAAAAAAATCAGCGACTACGTTGGTCATTTTTTCATTTTTTGGATCTGAGATGAACAGTGGCTGGCCAAATTTGAGAAAGAATATAGCATTTTGTAAAATTTGACAATCGGAATATGATTTCTCGTCTGTCGCTGAGATTCTTCTCAAATTTGAACAAACGATGAATGAAATTTCGTCCATTATTTTATTACAAAAATTAAACACATCGGACGGAATATAATAATTAATTTAGAAAAGATCGGAAAGGATTTGATATCCCGTCTGTTCCCATTCTTCTCAATTTTTTTTGGGAAAAAAATCTATACATTTAGGCCTGTGAAACTTATTATGGGTCGATTTAGGATTTAATTCAGTTTTTTTTCTCGGACTTTTTGAAACTAAAAAAAAAAAAAAAAAACTCCAACGGAATATGATCTTCCGTCTGTCTCTTTTTAAATCATAAAGCTAAATTTTGGGTTTAAACGACTACAACTCACTTATCACCTGCCAACTGAGCTTGGGCGACCATTTAGAATAAAAATCTAACCCGTTCAATATGTTCTAGATCATAAAAACTATGGTGTATACAAAATATCAAATAAATTTGGCTTGTTTTAACTTTTAACTGTTCATCTTGGGACAAAAAAAAAAGGTAATTTAAGACTCCTTCTAAAATGCATTTTTCTTGGTTACATAGTGAATAGTTAAAACTCGTCAAATTTATTTAAATTTTACGCACATATAATTTCTTTGATGTGGGCCATATCCAACTATATGGATTTGTATTTTGGCTGTTTGTTATTTAAATTTTGAGTTATCATTAGCTAAGTAGTAGCTAAGTTGGTCAGGGTGACAAAATCCATTAATTAATCCCGCCCAGTATACCTTCTAGATTGAAGACCTATTTATCCAATTTCTCCACAATTTTGTCAATTGTCAAAGTCAACAACCCAATTGTGTGTCAAATCTTCACTTTAGTTATTCATAATCGAAGTTTAAAATATATATATATATATATATATATATATATATATATATATATATATATATAGAGTTAGTCTATTAAGAGATGGAGAGCTGAGCTCCTTATCTGAGCTGGGAGTGATCAGCCGTCCGATCTGGTTTGATTCAGATCGAATGGCTGAGATCAGATCCCGTTCTCCATCTTGTTTAGTTGAGGGTAAAATGGTCATTTCCCCCCTCTCCTTATCTTTCGGCATCCTGGCTCCCATCTCCAGCTCCCGCTCTCTCTTCGATCTGTTTGAAACCCTAGCCTCCTCTCCTTCGAATTACTCCCGTGCTCTCCTTCTTCGATGAAACCCTAATCGATCTGAGAGAAACCCCCATTCTCCTTCTACGATTTCTACTTTCTGAGAGAAACCCCCAACTCTCCTACGATTTCCCATTCTCCTTCTACGATTTCTTGAATCTGAGAGAAACCCCCAACTCAAATCCGCTGGTCGAATGGCTGTCTCTTTCTCTCTCTCTCTGCGATCGAAGACCCAAATCGCAATTAGGGTTGCGAGGCGCTCTCTCTCTCTCTTCGACGTCAAACCCAGCTTCCGATTAGGGTTTCGATTCCTCATCGATGGTTTGTTATCAACTGTAACCCTCTTCAGCGATGGTAATGTTCCCGTTCTCATATTTTGATTCCATTTCGTATATGGGTTTTCTTTGTTTTGATTATTGCTTTGATGGGTTTGTTGTTTTGGGGTTGAAACTAGATCTGGGTTCGAAATTTTTCGGTGTTTGAGATGTTGGGTTGTTATGGGTATGTTTAGATCTATTGAATTTGATGTCTTTTTTAGATGGATCTCTAAGATCTGCATCAAAGAAGTGGAAAATGAATCACCCCATGTTCAATTTTGGTATTCACAGCTATTTTCGGTATATCAGAAGATGGCCCATGACCATTTTTGTGTGTTGGTCTAGGCAAATGATGATATGCACTGCCTAACAAGCTAATAAGTTACAACTAGTTGGCGCGGCATAATAATGCAGCCCTAGACACATTCTTAATGCTTGATTTGCAAAATGAATATATAGAAGTGTGTTCTGAGCCTACAAATACTTCAGTTCATGTGTTGAGGACAACTATGTTGATGAAAAATTTAGCTCTCCAAATAAGCTTGAGTAGAGCCTGCATTTATTTAATTAATTTTGAGTCGATTAAGACCTTTTAATAAAAAGGTAAGATTATGGGTAAAAATTTTGAGTCGATTAATTTTGAGTCGATTCTAAACCAAAAGTTGGTTTAGTATTTGCTAGTTTAGAGGAAGGTTATGAATTTTACAAAAAATATGCAAAATTAGCTGGTTTTTCTGTTCGCAAATCTGCTACAATGATGGATACTGTTACAAAGGAGAGGTATTCACAGTCATTTGTATGCTCCAAGCAAGGTAAGCCGACAACTTTAGATGAAGGAGTAGTGAATGTTGCCGACAACTTTCTTTTTTTCACAAAATGCATTTTGACTTTTGAATTATTGTTAATATGATTTTCTGTAGCTATGGAACATGATTCTATGTTTGATGTCACCTATGTGAACTGGGCAGCAAGTGTTCTGTATGGCTATGCTGTTATTGTACCAGCTGCATTCTACTTCTTGCTTCGATACTTTGGATCAAATGCAAGCCTAATACACCTGTGGTGCATGTGGGGATATTCTCTATTCGTCTTTGTCCCCAGCTCTGTAAGTTTCTTGTTACACAGTTGCATCTAAATAATGAACAAACAATTATGTACACTATTAGTATTAGAACTAAGATTGATTATAGTATTTGTGTGTTATTGTGGGAGATGTAGGATAATGGCTCGATTCTGGTTCAGAGTGTTTTGGAGTATCTGCAGCAAAAGAAAGTTACAGTATCAGTCGACTGATAGAAGGATCAGGCGACTGTCCAGAGAGTTTTCGAAGGCTAAAGATACAAGCAGCAGCAGAGCAGCAGTCGACTGATCGGTCGACTGCCAGAAGGATTGCCAGTCGACTGGTAAGTCGACCAGTCGACTGTCGACGGGATTTTGAACTAGATCAGGCCCAATTCGAAAAGGCCCAATAGTTTCCCTATAAATACACTTGTTAGGGTTTTGTAATTGGTGACGAAAATTAGAGATCCCTATTTCGGTTTTGCAGCCGTCATTATTTGTAAGGGTTTGTTTTCGCCCATTGGTGATAATTTGAAGAAGAAGAAACCCCAACCGCCCCGTGGATGTAGGCATGTATTTTGCCGAACCACATTAAATCTGTGTGTCCTTTTGTGTTGGTTTGTTTTTGTGTTTTCTCGCTGGTTCTCTCTTTGTATTCCGCATTGATTCTTGTTGATTTGATTCGTATTCGCGCACAACAAGTGGTATCAGAGCTGTTGGTTCGACCTAGAGAGAGATGGCGGGTGATGCAGATGCAACCAAGGAAGTTGTGGGATCAAGTTCATCAAGAACAACGATTCACAACGCAAAATTTGAAGTTGAAAAATTTGATGGGACAAACAATTTCGGGATGTGGCAATGTGAGGTTTTGGATGTTCTTGTTCAACAAGAACAAGATGTTGCTTTGGAAGTTGAAAAACCTAAGGATATGTCCGAAGCAGATTGGAAGAAGTTGAATCGAGTTGCGTGTGGGACTATTCGGCTCTTTATTGAGAAGGCTCAGAAGTACGATTTGATGAGGGATACCATTGCTGCGGTGTGTGGAAGAAGCTCGAAGACAAATACATGAGGAAAAGTTTGGAGAATCGGCTGTATTTGAAGAAGAGACTTTTTCGCTTCACCTATACGGAAGGTATGTCTATGAATGCTCATGTGGAATCATTTAATAAATTATTGGCTGATTTGTTAAATTTGGATGAGCAAATTAAGGATGAAGATAAAGCCCTAATTCTGTTGAATTCATTACCTGAAAGTTATGATCATTTAGCAACTACTTTATTATATGGAAAAGATACAGTGAAATATGAAGATGTTGCAAATGCTTTGTTAAATAATGAAACTAGGAGAAGGGATAAGATGGTTGATAGAGAAACTTCTGAAGCGTTGATTGTAAGGGGCAGGACTGAGACAAGATCTGAGTCCAAATCTGGGAAAAAGGGAAACAAGTCTCGTTCCAAATCGAGAGGAGTTTCAAAGGACAGGAAAATACCGGCCAAAGATGAATGTGCTTTCTGTCATGAAAGGGGGCATTGGAAAAAGGATTGTCCAAAGCTATGAAATAAGGGAAATTCGACTGCAAATGTGACTGTTGAAAATTTAGAAAGTGGCGAGGATTTTTCTTTTGCACTTGCTTCTAGTCCCTCACTTTATCAAGAAGTATGGTTTCTTGATACAGCAGCCTCCTATCATATGTCTTGGAAAAAGGAGTGGTTTACTTCTTTGGAATATATGGATGGTGGTGTAGTTTTGATGGGAAATGATGCACCTTGTAAGAAGGTAGGAATCGGGAAGATTGAATTGCTAATGCACGATGGTCTTATTAGGGAGCTTTCAGATGTATGGTATGTTCCAGATTTGAAAAAGAATCTGATTTCACTAGGTGCTTTGGAGGCCAGTGGTTTGAAATTTGCTAGTGAAGGTGGCATTCTGAAGGTGACTAGCGGATCACTCGTGGTGATGAAAGGGCAAAGAAAGAGGAACTTGTTTTTCTTGCAGGGAAAAACATATTTGGGTCAGGCTGCCAGTGTAACTGAGAAGCCTAAACAGGTTGTTCCCGACTCTACTAGGTTGTGGCATATGCGACTCGGGCATGCAGGAGAAAAGGCCTTGCAAGGGCTTGTGAAGCAAGGGTTGCTTAAAGATGCTAAAGGGTGCAAGTTAGAATTTTGTGAACATTGTGTTTTAGGTAAGCAAACTAGGGTGAAATTTGGTACAGCTGTACATCAGACAAAGGGTATCCTCGATTATGTGCACACAGATGTTTGGGGCCCTACTCAGACACCTTCTATGAGTGGTAGACACTGGTTTGTTACTTTTGTTGATGATTACTCCAGGCGAGTTTGGGTATATACCATGAAGCACAAAGATGAAGTTTTGACATTGTTCACAAGTTGGAAGAAGAAAGTTGAAAATCAGACTGGTAGGAAGATTAAGGTTCTGAGGTCAGATAATGGAGGAGAATACAAGAATGATCCGTTTCTGAAGTTGTGTGAAGATGAAGGGATCCAGAGGCACTTCACAGTTAGGAAGACTCCACAGCAAAATGGGGTTGCAGAAAGGATGAACAGAACCTTATTGGAGAAGGTGAGATGTATGTTAGCACAGTCTGGATTGAAGAAAACATTTTGGGCAGAAGCTGTTATATATGCAAGCCACATCGTCAACCGTTTACCATCAGCAGCACTTGAAGGCAAGACGCCTATTGAGGTATGGAGTGGTAAACCTGCATCTGATTATAGTTTTTTGCATATATTTGGTTGTCCTGCTTATTTTCATGTAACTGAAACTAAACTTGATGCAAGAGCCAAGAAGGCTATATTTGTTGGTTTTAGTACTGGTGTCAAAGGTTACAGGTTGTGGTGTCCAGAACAGAAGAAGTTAGTAATCAGCAGAGATGTCACTTTTGATGAGACCAGCATGATCAGCTCGGGACAGTCGACTGATGGTATAGGACAGTCGACTGGTGAGCAGCAGAAGAGTGGGACAGTTCTTCAACAGGTGAGTAGAAGAAGTTCGGGACAGTCGACTGATGAACAGGAGCAGTCGACTGATGGTCCAAAACAGCAGAATTGTGGGAGCTCGGGACAGTCGACTGGTGGCAATAACCAGTCGACTGGTAGGAGAGTGTTCCAACAGGTGGAGTTAGAAAATTTGTCAGTTGAAAATCCTGTTCCTGTCCAAGATGAAGATGATGTGGTTGATACTGAGATTGACGAAGAAGCTCCTATCCAGCAGGAAGAATCAATTGCAGTAAGAAGGCAAAGAAGAGATATCAAACGACCGTCTCGTTTTACAGACACAGTTGCATTTGCTCTTCCCATTGTGGATGATGAAGTTCCCTCCAACTTCAAAGAAGCCACTAGAAGTTCAGAAAATGCAGATTGGAAAGTTGCTATGGATGAAGAGATGAACTCTCTTCATAAGAATAAGACTTGGGATCTAGTGCAACTACCAAAGGGGAAGAAAGCAATTGGTTGCAAGTGGGTGTATACGAAGAAAGAAGGTCCAAAAGGCAGTGTTCGGTTCAAGGCAAGACTAGTTGCAAAGGGGTATGCTCAACAGGAAGGAATTGACTATAATGAAGTGTTCTCTCCAGTTGTGAAGCATCCTTCTATTCGGATTTTGTTGGCATTGGTAGCACAGTTTGACCTTGAGTTGACACAGATGGATGTGAAGACTGCGTTCTTACATGGGGAACTAGATGAAGAAATTTATATGTTACAGCCAGATGGGTTCAAGACAGCTGGGAAGGAAAATTGTGTTTGCAGGTTGAAGAAGTCTCTCTATGGTTTGAAGCAATCTCCAAGGCAGTGGTATTTGAGGTTTGATCAGTTTATGAAGGTGCAGAGATATTCCAGAAGTGAGTTTGATCATTGTGTTTACTTCAGGAAGTTGCAGGATGGCTCTTTCATATATCTGTTATTATATGTGGATGACATGTTGATTGCCTCTAAGAATGCTAAGGAGATTCAAAATTTGAAGAATCAGTTGAGTTCTGAATTCGAGATGAAGGATCTTGGTGAAGCCAAGAAGATACTTGGGATGGAGATAGCTAGAGACAGGGCAAAGGGCACAGTGAGTTTGACACAGAAGCAATATCTTTTGAAGGTGCTGAAACGGTTCGGTATAGATGAGAAGACTAAACCAGTAAGTACACCCTTAGCCAGTCATTTCAGAATTAGTGCTTCTCAGTCTCCAAGTACAGATGAAGAGAGACAGTATATGGCGAATGTACCTTACACTAGTGTGGTTGGCAGTTTGATGTATGCCATGGTTTGTACTCGACCAGACATCTCTCAGGCGGTGAGTATGGTTAGTCGATATATGCATGATCCAGGCAAAGAGCATTGGCAAGCAGCTAAATGGATTTTGAGGTACATAAGTGGCACCACAGATGTGGGTTTGAAATTTGAAAGGGATGACAATATTAGCAGGTTATTGGTTGGATATGTTGATTCAGACTATGCAGGTGATCTAGATAAGAGGCGGTCTACTACAGGCTATTTGTTTACTATGGCTAGGGCACCTATAAGTTGGAGGTCAAATTTGCAGTCCACTGTAGCGTTGTCTACTACTGAGGCTGAATACATGGCGGTTGCTGAGGCCATGAAGGAAGCCATTTGGATTCATGGACTTTTGAAGAGCTTGGGAATTCATCGGGAGAAGGTGGAGGTACACTGTGACAGTCAGAGTGCTATTCATTTAGCGAAGAACCAAGTTCATCATTCGAGGACCAAACATATTGATGTCCGTTATCATTTTGTGCGTGATTTGATAAAGGATGGTGATATTCATTTGGTGAAGATTGGAACAGCTGATAATCCTGCTGATATGTTGACCAAAGTTGTTGGGGCAGCCAAGTTCAAGCATTGCATGAACCTGGCTAATATTTTGCATGTTTGATGACTTGGAATGGGCGGTTGGAATAGTGCTTCGCTATTTGTTCGCCTAGTATGTGATATCATACTAAGGTGGAGTTTGGATTTGTTGTTACATTTGATGATGAGCATTTGGAGTATTTGTGGAGATTGCTTGGGCTACTTGGAAGATCTTGCCAAGGTGGAGATTGTTGGATACTTTGTGGAAGATCTCGCCAAGGTGGAGATTGTAGGATAATGGCTCGATTCTGGTTCAGAGTGTTTTGGAGTATCTGCAGCAAAAGAAAGTTACAGTATCAGTCGACTGATAGAAGGATCAGGCGACTGTCCAGAGAGTTTTCGAAGGCTAAAGATACAAGCAGCAGCAGAGCAGCAGTCGACTGATCGGTCGACTGCCAGAAGGATTGCCAGTCGACTGGTAAGTCGACCAGTCGACTGTCGACGGGATTTTGAACTAGATCAGGCCCAATTCGAAAAGGCCCAATAGTTTCCCTATAAATACACTTGTTAGGGTTTTGTAATTGGTGACGAAAATTAGAGATCCCTATTTCGGTTTTGCAGCCGTCATTATTTGTAAGGGTTTGTTTTCGCCCATTGGTGATAATTTGAAGAAGAAGAAACCCCAACCGCCCCGTGGATGTAGGCATGTATTTTGCCGAACCACATTAAATCTGTGTGTCCTTTTGTGTTGGTTTGTTTTTGTGTTTTCTCGCTGGTTCTCTCTTTGTATTCCGCATTGATTCTTGTTGATTTGATTCGTATTCGCGCACAACAGGAGAGGTATTTATGTTGAATGGGAAACTGAGATAAGGAAAAATCAAAATGTATTTGTGTTTAGATTTTTCATATTTGAAAGCACCCTACATTGAAACTAGTTGCTAGGTTTAAAACTGACAAATTAGTTGTTAGTTTAAAACTAACAAATTAGTTGTTTAAAACTAGTCGAAGAATAAAATTGAATCAAAATGAAACAACCAGAAACATATACATTCTAATTTCAACCACTGTGATTCCTTCTAATTTCGTTTTAGGTAATACCTCCCAATGGGGAGAGAGATTTTATATCCCAACGAAAATATATACATTGAAGTTAGTTATACCAAACATGGTAAGTAGTTTTTATTTTCTTTGTTCAGAAATACTTAGCATGCTGATAGTCTATTATATTGCTTCGTTCTTTTTTCTAAGCCATCTTGATAAATTGCATTTGCATTTTATGGTGCAGGATATTGACAAGGAAATCACTGAGTTGAAACTATCTGTAAACCAAGTAGGTACCGAGCTTCTGAAGCAGTTTATCTAATAAATGCACCTTGTTGGAAGAAAATATACATGAAACTCTCTTTTAGCATACTTGGATCACGACTGATTTGTACATTAACATATTTTTTGTTCTTCTAATGAGAATGACAGGAAAAGAATTGTTGTCATCAATATATGTTGTAACCATGCACTTCATACGGACTTTGTTTTTTATGTATGATGAAATAAAGTTTCTCGTTGTGTTAAATCTCTTGTTTTTCCTATATATGTCTTATCTGAATGTGTTGATCTGTTTGTATATGAGAATCTGTGTTGTTATTATTGTGGTTGTTGCTATTCTGAGAAAATGGGAGGGATGATTTGGCAATAAACCTATTCAAACAATTAGGGAAAGCATATCTAGTGATTCAGTGAACATTACCAGAGAAAATGCACCTTGAGTTGTAGTTCTTGATTCAGGTAGTATATAAAAACATTTTAGAAGTTTCATCATAACTCTCTCTGCCATGTATTGCTTGAAGTCGAAGTCAAAGGAGGTGGTGGTATAACATCCTCAAAAAATTTCCTTTGTAACTGTGAAAATTCTTGGTCATAAGACCTCATATTGCTTTCCAAACCCCTTGTACTTTCCTCTTTAATCATCCACTCCTTTCCAAAATGAACACCAAACAGGAACAGTATCTCATTTCAAGGAACCATTATTCTTCCTGCTCTAAAAGAATCTCTACAAACATCAAAAGACTCCCATTCATACACAACATTTTTCACTACTGCATTTCCTCACTCACAAAAAACATTCATCCTGACTATACAACCAAAGGCTGAATGGATGAAAAAAAAATTAAAACTACATATCCCTCTTTCACTGTGTATAGACACCAACAAAAGTGCCCTGTAAGTACAAGGGAATACTCATTTTCTACAAAATATAACATACTTCAATTATGATTATACAATTCTTCTTCTTTTCTTCTTCTTTTGCTGCTGCTTGTAAGCCTGGAGCCTGGAGCTGCTGCTGCATCATTCACCTCTTCTGTGTTCAAATAATTAAAATAAAATTGCATTAGGGGGGTTTGGCAAACAAGTTTTCATTCAAAAATTTTAAAGAATAAAAAATAGTAGGCTCAGAACTGGTTGTTTCTAACTAAGGCTACATTGGGGTGCCATGCCAACTAGTTAAAATAAATACATAATAAAGCATCAGTTCAAATCCAACTGTGCGCAACGGAAGTGAAGAAGTGGGTGGGTTTGATCCTCAGGGCAGGGAAATGACAAAAAAAAGTTCCCCATCAGTAAGTCAGTAAGTCATATGAGCAGAGATAACTCAGCAAAAAAACTCAGTGAACCGCAAACAGCTGACTAGAACTTAGTCAAAACAGCAGTGAATGATATGCATGATAGCTGAATGATATATCAGCTAAAACCAACACCAACACAAAATAGAACCAACAAAGTATATCAGCTAAAATAGCTTGATGACATGCATGATTACAACAACCTCGAAAGAATTTTCAGATCACAAGTTAATTCATCATTGCCTACACCAACACAAAAGAAAGATAGAAAGACCGATACCCATAAATCAAAATCAGATACTTCCCTGATCAATTTGTTGGTGTCCATCTTGTTAGAGTATCATCATCATCAATAATTTTGTTGATATGAAAACACTACCTGCCAAATTGAGTTTGAAGTTGAATTGAGTTTGAAAACATTATTTCAGGAAATTACTCTCTTAATAACATTAAAGAGTAAATTACTCTCTTAATAATAATTTTAGGAAAACATGTAACAAATAACAATAAAGAGTAAATTACCTGAAAGTCCATCTCTTCCAACTCAATCAGTTTGAGCACAAAATTATGAAAATCATTTTACTTGTCTTGTATAAATTTGTCATCACTTCCAGTAGAGAAAACTCATGATTCAACAAATTCATGCATAAACAAAATCAGTCATATACTTTTCATCACTGCCTACTAACTTGGTATTATTTGTATAAACAAAATCATTTTACCAACTTTATTAATATCGCATAATGAATGCTGCTGACTGCTTCAATATGTAGGCTAAAAAATCTCTGAAGAAGCATAATGAATGCCTATTCAGGGAAGCAATAGTGTAATAAACCAGAAATTCAGTCCTACGAATCCAAAATAGAAAGCAGATCTCACAAACATCAAAGAAGATCATTACCAAAACCTGATACAAGTTCAAACCATCAGTTAAGTATCTAAAAACATGACATAGATCTCCAAAACCCTGCCACTGGTTGAAAAAGAGCTTCAATTCCTGCTCCTGTTTGAGAAAGACCTATTGACAGCCATCAGCACCATCAACTTCATAAATCATTATGCATCAAATTAAAGGATTAACTAATAGGAGCTTCAGCAGCTGAATCCATAATCAGCCTAACGAAAACAACACAGCAACAGCAGCCTTTAACAATCAATGATGAAGCATAATTGATTCTTAATTTTATAAATACCTTGTCGTGTAAATTGTATCCTGAGTAAATAGATAGTCATGCTGTACCTTTCTTTCTTACATTTAAGGAAAAGAGAGAAAATTTGTAGTTAACCTTTGCCCCTTCCAACATTGATTTTTTTATCAAGAGTTGGATTTCATACTTTCATTCCTAGCCATATGTTAATTAAAGACGATTTGGCATTTGAATCTAATTTAACTGGCTGAAAGGAGGGACAGACAACTACCTAGCAACATTCTGTCCAAAAAAAAAAAAGGCTAGCTAGCAACAACTTGGAGTTGTGCTGTCTACACCAGCCATAGATGAACTCGGCATTATGAATAAGGTCCTAGGACTATAAGAAAAAATCAATAGCTGTGAATACCAAAATTGAACATGGGGTGATTCATTTTCCACTTCTTTGATGCAGATCTTAGAGATCCATCTAAAAAAGACATCAAATTCAATAGATCTAAACATACCCATAACAACCCAACATCTCAAACACCGAAAAATTTCGAACCCAGATCTAGTTTCAACCCCAAAACAACAAACCCATCAAAGCAATAATCAAAACAAAGAAAACCCATATACGAAATGGAATCAAAATATGAGAACGGGAACATTACCATCGCTGAAGAGGGTTACAGTTGATAACAAACCATCGATGAGGAATCGAAACCCTAATCGGAAGCTGGGTTTGACGTCGAAGAGAGAGAGAGAGCGCCTCGCAACCCTAATTGCGATTTGGGTCTTCGATCGCAGAGAGAGAGAGAAAGAGACAGCCATTCGACCAGCGGATTTGAGTTGGGGGTTTCTCTCAGATTCAAGAAATCGTAGAAGGAGAATGGGAAATCGTAGGAGAGTTGGGGGTTTCTCTCAGAAAGTAGAAATCGTAGAAGGAGAATGGGGGTTTCTCTCAGATCGATTAGGGTTTCATCGAAGAAGGAGAGCGCGGGAGTAATTCGAAGGAGAGGAGGCTAGGGTTTCAAACAGATCGAAGAGAGAGCGGGAGCTGGAGATGGGAGCCAGGATGCCAAAAGATAAGGAGAGGGGGGAAATGACCATTTTACCCTCAACTAAACAAGATGGAGAACGGGATCTGATCTCAGCCATTCGATCTGAATCAAACCAGATCGAACGGCTGATCACTCCCAGCTCAGATAAGGAGCTCAGCTCTCCATCTCTTAATAGACTAACTCTCTATATATATATATATATATATATATATATATATATATATATATATATATATATATATATATATTGAGTATAACAACTATATTTTATTAATAAGAAGTTAACGGAACAAATTCAGAGTATTGGGTAAATTACCGTACAGAAGAAAATGAACTGAACTACAGTACACGAAGTAAAACATGAGAGATGAGAGGGTGGGATAAAATAAAGTAACACAATATACACTTTGTGATATCTCTGACTTCCCTAAACGATAGCATTAATTAGAACCTTGAGATTGTTTTTTTTTTTGTGATAAAAAATGACTATTGTCACCTATTTCATTAATGAAGTTTTAACGAAATACAAAAAAAGTTACAAACTCCAAACCCCATACAAACCCCATACAACCAAAACATCGACCTCATACTCTGAGACCAAATAGTGGACCAAAATACATCAATACTAGTCTAAAGTCCCCAACATTCGAGGGGCTATCCTCAGTAGAAGATCCACCTGCCCTGTTAACCATCTGAGTCGTGACCGGCAGTACCTGGAGACCTGTATCACATATCTACCCGGCATTATCCATGCGAAGCCTCTTCCTCACCCCTGTCGTACCTGTCCAATCATTGATGAGAGACTCAATTTTAAACAGCAACTTACGAAAAGTACAGTTATTACTACGAAAGCAAGAATCATTTCTATCTAGCCAAAGACTCCATATACTAGCCGCAAAGAACCTTGAGATTGTTATGGCCAAACAAATTGGATATTGATACTGACACTGACATACAAGGAGGAGACTTGTACTGTTGATTCTTGACTGCATCTGCATGCCATTGCTGAAACATTCCTCTGTTCAGACTCTTTCAGAAAAGCAACTAAACTATATATATATATTGTGATCATATAGTTTCTTAAAGGCTTTGGTCTTCTATGTGCCTACCCTGTATAAATGGCATGGCATGGACCCAAAAGAACAAAGTGTATATTCCCTTCCTAATACCAATCTAACAAAAAAAGTTACTGTTGATAGCAACATATAATTGATTAATTGGAGATGATGTTATTTCTCTCTAATAAATCATTACATTGAGAAAAGAGTCTATCAGTACACCAAAACTTCAAAGTTGTAGTAAGAGTTGAGGGTATAATACTTATATTCTTTTTTTGATGTAACATTCAAAAACACACAACCAATCACATCTATGTCTATGCTAAACCAAGTATCTTCCAATAAATCACAGTCCAAGCAAACAAATCGACCTCAATACAACCTGACCTTTTCAAATTCAAAACAAATGTTTGCTGTTATGCTAAGGATTGAACTCGCTAAACATTGATTACAACTCAACTGACCCAGTCTCTTGACTATGTCAGAAAAAGAAAAAAAAATTAACCCCCTTTGTTCCTGTATATCCAGCGATTTCAGATACTTTAATTATCCAATTCTGAGTAACAGGCCGGAAAAAAAAAAAAAAAAAAGGGGGGGACAATCAAATCTAGTACAAAACCGAGTAAAACATAATCATAAATATTTTCCTCGAAAACAATATGCTACAGCTACCATATCTATCACCGAGTTATAGAGAGGTCTCAGATTTGAGGACAGACTACTACAACGCGTACGCTTAGGTTCACATAGTTACAAGAACTGAAAGATTCATAGTCAAAAATTTGAATGCAAATTCAGGGGTCAACAGATTCTCCTCCAGTTGTTTTTTCAAACACAACAACTCCTATATCTCTCATATAAAAATGGACACACAAACAACTCCCAGCTCATTCTCCAACTCCATTTCCCCGTCGGCTACCGAACATGTCCACCTCTAATCACCTCTCTGCATGGCCCCACCACACTTCCACGTGGCACTGCCAAGAGCCGGCGGAGCATCATGATCTGCAGCTGCCGGCCGAGCACCTAGGCACTAACGTTCATGACAAAATAATCAGGCTTAGGAGATTGTGCAGCTCTTCGAATATAGAGCCATCTTTGTTGTCCCGTAACTCTCGCCACCTGCGCAGTGTTTCATTTTCAGAAAACATGGTTGAGTCGTCGGTGAGAGGGAGCTGGGAGGACAACATGAGGCTGCAGATGAAGGCGGATGAGCTGGAACGAATGTTTGCAGAGCACCAGAGGAGAATCTACGTGAAGAAGTTGGAGTCAGAGTCTAAGTCAGAGCCAGAGCCAGAGACAGAGATGGAAGGGCTGGATGTGGTTAGAGGGGAGAATTACGCGCGGTATATGGAGAAGAGAGACGCGAAGAGGAGGGCGGAGTGGGGGGTGAAGAGGGATGAGAAGGAGGTGAGGAGGAGGAAAATGTGGGAGAGTGTGGAGAGGAGTCGCGCCGAGTTGGAGTCCATGATTGTCGAGAGGGAGCTTAGGTTGTTGTCTATCAGAAAGAATGAGCTTCAGGTACAAAGACTGTGTTTCATTAATAAGAAATTACCGAAACAACAACAGTTCAGGATTACTATTTATTGTGTTTTTTTATATTAGACTTAATTTGCTTTCGAAAAAAAAGTAAGATTTAGGCTTCGAATTAGGGGAAAGTATAGTCATAGATTGTAGATCAATTTTTTCTATTCAAATAATCTTCAGTTCTGATGGGTTTTAGATTAAATAAAAGAAAATTTGTTTTATTTTCGATTCAATTACAGAAACTTCAAATCTGTTTGAGCTTTTCTCATAACACAAATGACAAACTTCCTAAGCTCCAACTTGTATACCGATTTCTTCGTCAATTAAAGTTATGAATCGTGCCATTTATAACTCACTTCCCTTATTAGGCTAGAAGTTCTCTTATAGCCAAAGACCAAGATGATCAGCAATCAAGCGATGGTTCTGTTAAAAGTGTGACCTCCAAAATGCTGACATCAAGAAGTTTATCTACCACTGCTGCTCGAACATCAGTAGCTCCGACGCATAAGCCTTCTTCTAGGCCACAAAGCTCTTGTTCATCGAGGAACGCAGTCCCTAACCCTGACTTTAGAAAGGAAAACACGAAACCCTCATCATATCTACATCCCAGTAGTGTTCCTCGTAGCAAGAGCACTAGTTCGGGCACCAACCTTTACAAAGAAGAGAAGCCTCCGAGATCAGGGTCTCTGCGGAAATCTTCATTCACTCCATTGACACCATTAAAGACTAGTACTAGTACTTCTACTACTACTACTACTACTACTACTAAGGAGCCGAAAACATTCCTTAAGAAAAGGAACGATGCTAGGACTTGGGTTGCTGATAAGCGCAATGATCTAAGAGAAGAAACCTATTCTCAAGTTGAAGCTCCAGTTGGTTCGCCTACGGGCAGTACTGCATCTTCTTGGTTTTCGCAGGATGGGGGTCGAGTGAGGAAGAAATGGGGAAGCGTCGAGACGCCTGTTGTAGCTACTGATAAGGATGGAGGAGCAAAAGGGTTCAAGAGATTTTTGAACTTTGGGAAGAAGAGCAGTGGAAGTGAACAGAGCAAGGTTGTAGATTGGATGTCGGTATCTGGTGTTCCTGATGTTGGTTACAGCATGGATTTTGGCCATGGTATGGCATTTGAGGAGGTACCAAGGAGTACTTATGGGATGGGCTACTCAATTCAATCTTTTGATGGCTTCACCGAGGACATGAGGATGCAAGAACAAGGTATATATTCAAACTAAGTGCTAACGTTTATGAACTCTTATTTCGTTATTTCTCATTAATGAAACCAGATGTCATATTGCAATGTTGTGAGTCAAAAAGAAAGGAAGAAAAAAAAAACAACTATTTATCGCAAGTTGTTTCCTAACTCTCGCTATCTTCATCCATCATTTGATCTTTGTAGTTCAAACTCCACGAAGGTCGATGCCTGCTCCAACAAACTTGAAACTGAAGAAAGATCACCTATCAGAAAGCTCTCCTAACTGTAATTTCTCTTGAAAACTACTGCACTTACACATATTCATGTTTGTTCTTTATATTGCGTTGATTACGACAAACATTAACCATTTTGTTTTCTTTCTCTCTTCAAATTATGCAGCACCTAGATCGCGCTACTTGCTCTCAGCTTTACGTAACAAGGGAGTTGAATCGAAGCTCAGGTGAAATGTGGAGGGTTGGTGTCGGGAAATTGAGGATATCATGCTCAGTTTTGTATAGACTTTGAGCATGTCAATTTGTTGTTTTGAAATCGATATGATATGGCTTTTGATTTTCCACAGTTTTTCTTCTTATTATTGTGCTATATATCTGAATTCCTGTACAAATTATTGTTTTGTTTTTTTACTTTCTCCCCTTTTTTGAATGTAAAGTAACTAAAAATAAACATAAAATAAAACACAATAAAACAATAAAGGAGTATATTGCAATTCAGTAAATTAAATTATATTAAATTATGCTTCTCTCCAAGTCCTTGCACCAATGGATCAGAGCTTTAAGAAAGTTGCTGGATGGAAAGTTGATATGGCTAGCTTCAGTTTTTTTTAAAAATTATTATTTTATAATCGATAACGGCGGGTTCAAGCCCCGCATTTTGTTAAAGAGAATTTAACAGAACATACAAAAAAAATAAGGCTTATGAAATTCATAAAATCCAACATGTTGGATCATGGAACTGTTGGGTTTATGTCTTGCATACTATGTTGGATAAGAAGACGATGAGACGATGGAGGAATCGAGACGATCGAAGAATGAGTGGAAGCAAGGGGAAACAGTCAGCAGCAGTAGCAGCACTAGGTTGCGGCTGACCGCCCCACTATGCAGGAGTTCCTGAGAGGGGGACGGTCGACCGACCTTGGGGTGCGGTCGACCGACCTTGGGGTGCGGTCGACCGAACGCAGCGCTGATGGATTATTTGGGTCGGGCCTTGGTGATTCGTGAGAAACCCAACTTGCTCTTCAAGTCAGATCTTACGGCTCTTATCGTAGGGTTATCTCTTCAGGAATATCCAATGGCTATTGTAACAAAATATCAAACTAGAATTTCTCTAGATCTCTATGTATTGTTGTTATTAGCCTCCATTGAGAGCTAAGAGAGAGAGAGAGAGAGAGAGAGAGAGAGAGAGAGAGAGAGTACTTCATTGAAGGCGGAGTTTGATAGGTTCTCCAATTATAAACAACTAATACTTGCTGGTGAGACTTGAGAGAGGGTCGTGGTGATAATTGTAATATTCATATATCTTCTCTAGTTGAATAACATCTCGGATTTTTCTCTCCCGGATT
Source organism: Hemerocallis citrina (assembly GCA_017893485.1). Lineage (NCBI taxonomy): Eukaryota > Viridiplantae > Streptophyta > Magnoliopsida > Asparagales > Asphodelaceae > Hemerocallis > Hemerocallis citrina. Next base: position 231,043,415 of record CM030366.1, on the reverse strand, counting down.
AAGGCGAAAGCCCAAACTGGGACAAACTTGTGTGCTTTGGTGTGTTTGGTATGATCTAGTATGTAATTGGTGGTTTGTGTTGATTGCATCAAATAACTCAACAAGATCCAAACTTACACATATGTCTAGACTTAATAGGTTAGGGGGAAACAGAATTTCTGAATGGCGAATGTCCCCATCTGTCGGGGCATCGGGATCACGATAGGTTTTAACCCAGAAGCTTTCCATTGTCTAGATGTGCTTTACGGACAATTTTCAGTGTTAATCTTGCTCCAACGTAAAGCAGACCTTTGGACCCAATCAATCACAGTTGTCTATGGCCCACACGCCACGATAGCTAGGATGGCTTTCTGGACAGAACTAAGAGCGATCCAAGCATACTGGCCACACCCCTGGGTGGTGGGGGGCGATTTTAACATCACTAGATTTGTCTCTGAACACAGGGGCAGAGGAGCGAGTGAGTCGGATAGGGAAACGTTTAACGAGCTTATCACAGACCTGGAACTGGTTGATATTCCCATTTGTGATAGACTGTTCACCTGGTCGAACATGCAATCATCGCCTATTCTCGCTAAACTAGACAGAATTTTGGTCTCCACTGACTGGGAGACTAAATTCCCGCTGTCTTCGGCTAAATCTCTCCCTAAACCAACCTCGGATCATGTGCATATTCTCTTATCTTCCGGGGAAGATCAACCCAGGAAAACCCCAAAGTTTAGATTCGAAAGAGCGTGGTTAGAAATCCAAGGCTTCCACCACATGGTCAACGAGAGTTGGTCTCGCCCAACTACGGAGACTGAAGCGACCGCAATTTGGTGTGAAAAAATTCGGAGACTTAGGAGCATGCTCAGAAAATGGAACCGTAGCCAAGCTTTCTCAAATCCGAACTTCCGTGGCCTGTGGGCTCCGCGTATCCCCACATCGAGTAGGATCGGGGTATGATCTGATGTGGGTCTAGGGACCGATCTAGCTGTAACGAGTGGACATTTAGCTTCCCATTCCAATGACACTAAAATTCTGTCCAACTTGGCCATAACCGGGGTCGCTTGCATATTAGACCAAGTGAATAGTCTGTCATTGATTGGAATATCGATCAGCTCTAGTTCCGTAATCACTCTATTGAACTCCTCTTTGTGTCTGTCGCTAGTGCCTTTTCTCCTGTGCTCAAAAGCAAACATAGTGATATTGAAGTCCCCCCCCCCACAATCCAAGCTCCCGCCCACCGCTTGCCAGAAGGCATCTCGATCTGTAGCCACATTCGGCCCATAGACAACCGTTACCGTCTGTACCCAATCATCAGATCATCGCTTAAGTCGGGTAGTCAGGAAGAACGTTCCACTGTATACCTCAATGCAGGAGAGAATATCCGAATTGAACCCTATAGCAATCCCTCCTGAGGCTCCTGGTGACGGTCGTAACACCCATTCCTTGATTCTATTACCCTCGACTCTTTTGAGTTTGAGCCCGAGCTGAAGTTTGGTCTCTTGTAACCCTACCACTTCTGCCTTGGATTTGCTAATGACATCCCTTACCATATCTCGCTTCCCCCTATCCCCCAGCCTCCTAACATTCCAGAATAGTGTATTCATTAGGGGACAGTGTCATCGGAGATCGTTGGTGTGGGTGTGGGGCCGACCACATTTTCGGGGATGTCTGCCATCTCAGTGTTATTTCCTAGGGTGTTCTCATAACTAGTCTTAACCCTTTCAGTTTTCCAACCCCTGATTTTATTGAGTAATAGTGCATTGCGCTCTGTGTCACATACTTCTAACCCACATGTTCTAGCTAGAAAAAAAACTTTAGAATCTGATATTAAAATTAGTATAGTAGCTAAAAAACAAGTCATACCTCCGTTGTCGAATTTAGCAGCTTTGGCTACTGCTGCGACCTCGAGATAGTCATCCAAGGACTCCACATGAACCCTCTTGGACGATCGGTGAACTCTGAACCCAATTGTCCCATGCGACGTTCCAGAACTATCTCCGGGTGCTGACTCTGGAAGTGTGGACAAGACCATCTCAGGCGAGATCTCCCTCTGGGTGTTAGAAATGATCTCTTGATCCTCTGACTCCTCATCTGAGAATGAAAATTCTTCATCTAGATTTAGCCGCCCTTCTGGGTCCTCCTCACTATCTGTGCGTTGAATTTCCCTTTGTAAAGTCGATACTCTCAATGCAGACCCCTTATTGAGCCTACAGATTGGCGAATCAATAATAATATTAGTGTTCTCCGTTGCGGTCCCCTCGATGGGCCCGCTATCAGGCTGACATTGCGTCTGATTGTTCGAAACCAAAGTGCTACTAGTCCCCAAGACAATAAGATGTATAATGGACCCCTCTTTGGGCCCATTATCACCTATAAAAGGAGCCCCAACCAGCCCATCACAATCACCCTCGTATACAGCATAGTCTTCCACTTCTCCGCGATTCAACACACCGCAACCCTCGATAGCACGCTCACCGCGTGCTTTGAGAGGGCGGCAATCTTACCGCTATCGCCAGCTGTCATTGAGCGGTTGGGGGGGGGGGTTCAGTGGAGTCAGAAGCTGGCGTTGTAAACGAGGTTTGAAGCGTTATAGTCGAAGGGTTGAATCTTGTTTCTTCTTCCTTCCTCATTCTAATCCTTCCTTTACTTTCGCTGTCTCCTTTACTACTTTCGCCATTTCTGAAAAGCGAAGCTTCGCTACCCACTCCCTCAGCGGCAATCTCGCTCGCCGTAGTGCTCTTTTTCCTGTGGTTTAGCAGCTCCTTGCTCGCTTTCCCTAACATGGTCTCTGCCTCCTGAACCCCATGCTCCGAAAAAGCACCTTTTTCCTCATTTGGTGAAAACCATCGTTTGGTCACCCACTCTTTGGTCGAAAGAGTTCTTTCGCTTGTCTTCTTTCCCATAACGGTGTTTTCCTTCACCAACCCCACTCTGGAGTCCTGCATGTTGTTGCAGAGTGAGGTTTTATCATGTTGGGGGTCTGCCAGCCCTGTCCCTCTCCTCTGAGCCATAGTGTACTCCTCCTTTGACGCTTGCAGGGCTGGAGCGTCACTTTGGGCGTTGCTTTTGGTTACTTTTCTGTGTTTGGTACCTGTCCCTTCCAGATTAGGGTGGTTGAGGTGTTTCACCGTTCGATCTGCTGAGTTGGAGGTTCTTGCGAACTTTTGATCGCTGGATCCGACGGTGAGGCCCTTGGCTCGACAGACCCCTTCCGCCGGTGTACCCTGGTGCTGCTCCATTCCCATTGCCACCTTGATGATCTCCCTGTGAGCCCTCCCCACTTTATGGGAACCATCGATAGTCAGATCCTTTACGGGTCCCACCACTTGTCGGTAGGATCTGTCGTCCCTGAAGGCAGATGTTGGTGAGGGGGAAGTGATGGCCGCCTGCTCCTTTTGTGCTTCTTCTTTCTTCTCAAGTACAAATCTGATGAGATATGCTTCCTCAAAGGAAAACACCTTTGCGAAGCGTGGCATCAAAGCTATGTTAGTGCTTCTGATGAGCAGTCTTGCCGAGACTATATCTGAGCACCGCGCCGTCTTCTCATCGATGTCAACCACCGTCCCGAACTCTGCTACTATCTCTTGGAGTGCTTCTTTCTTCCAGAAGTGGAGAGGGACGTTGTGTATCCAAATCCAATACCGTTCTCCCTGAGGTAGCTCCGCTCCAAACGTCGGGGTCCAAGCGCTGAATTCAAGCTTGAAATGACCAAAATCAACATTCCCCAACTTTACAACTTCTGAGACCTTCTCCGGCGTTGGGAAGGAGACGAGGAATTGCAAGTGGCATAGCTTCTTGGCAACCCAATCTCCATGTGCGCTCATAGGCCATATTTCGGTTAGTGCTTGCATTACATGTACCTCCGAGGGCCTCCCTTTAGTCACTTTGGCAATGGCGCACCACTACCGCAGCCACCGTTCTTCACTTTTGATAATATCTAAGCTCTTTGCCAATCTTATTATCGTGGGATTGTCTGGGGACGTCCCCCGTCTCACTGGACGCTCTTCGTCGCTGTGAGTCTCCACCACATTGGTGCAAACATAGGAGAGGTGCCCCCACTTCATGCATTTGAGGCAACACACTTCCTTGGTGCATTCGCTCCGGTAATGCCCTAAATCCCCGCAGTTGAAATACGGTGCCGGCCTCCTCTTGCCCTTCCTCTGTTTCTTGTTGTGAATAGCCTGACCAGCTTGAAGGTTAGTGAGACTCTCTCGATTCTTGTTTTTCTTACCCCTGACCTGAACCCACTGCCCCTCCCCTTCCACATCGCCAAAGCTTCTATCTATCGTAGTCCCGTCTAGCGTAGCTCCTTCATGGGCGTGCTTGATGTGAGATAACGGTAGGTGGTTCTCCAATGTTGTTGGAATTGCGAGTTGATAGGTGGTGGAAGTTGTTGGGGAGGTCGGAGCTGTTTGTATCTGTTCATGGGTCTCCCTGTGTTTGTGGTGGTGATTGGGAGGGTTTGAGCCCCTGGGGATTTCCGTAGAGGGTTTAAGAGGTGACAGTGAAGTAGATTGTTGAGGTTGATGATGTGGCTGATATCTTGGGCTGGTGTTGGTATTAGGAGGAGGGTAGTGTCCCCTGTATGTGCCATGCCTACGTGCAACAACTTCGTGAGCTCTCAGATAATGTCCCCTTGGTGGGGTTTTCTTCCGCCAGTAATGGCTAGGAGGGGGACCCCATCTTTGGGCCCTTCCCTCGTAGAGATCCTCACGTTGTTGCTGAAACCCATGGCCTCTGGTGGAGCCCTCACCTGAGCTATGATGAACGTAGTTTCTCCCCTCACGACGTTGATGCGCACGTTGGTGTGCACACATTGGGGAGCAAACATGTCTGAGCTCTCGATTCCCTCTCTTTTCGGGGAGTGGATCCAATGGTGAGTGGGCCATCATAGTAGCAGTAGGGGCAACTGCTGCAGCAGGGGGCGATGGAAGGGTTTGCAATGTGGAGCCATTCGGGGGAACTGTGGGTGGATGAAGCTGAAGCTGGACTGTGGATGTAACGAGGGTTGGCTCCATTGTTGGTGCTTGAACCGGTGCTTGGGCTGGTGCTGGCTTCGGTGGGTGGCGGTCCCTCTCGTTGGGCCCGCACCCACTAAGCTCTAGGAGCGAGAGCATAGTTAGAGGAGAGGTCGAAGGAACGGTGGTGAAAATGGAAGAGTCGGAAATAGAAAGGGTATTGTTTTGGTGGGGTGTGGGTTGAGAAGGAATGAAGGAGTCAGCAACGAAAACGAAGAAGAAGGGGCTGTTGGTCGACGGTGATGCACAAGGAAGAAGAAGAAGAAGAAGAAGGGTTAGGTAGGAGCTTCATATTGAGAGCTTTACTAGCTAGGTGTTTTACCATCATTTTTGTTGTACACAGTTGTATATAGTAAGTTATTTTTTTGGGACATGGAGCTATCTTGTATGAAATGCGCTTTTTTTTAATAGGGATGGAGTTTCATGACCAACATGTGAACATATGAACTACATACCCCTTATTTTGGTTGTTTCTTTTGTTAAAAGTTTTTTTATGGAACGCGGAAGGCTTTTGACCTACCGTTAATGATCAACAACAACAACAAAAAATTTACCGGGCAATTTTAGGAATATATCTTTGTAAGGGTTTGATCTATTAACATGGTCAAAAGGGGCTTATATTGTGCAGTTGTATTGTTGAGGCTACAGTCTTTGATTTTTTCCACCTAGTCTCTATTGTCCTTGTTCTCATTTATTCAAAACAGGAGTACGCTTTCTAAGATGACAAATTCACTCTCATGCATCCATATGATACATCATCCATGATCAGAGACCCCTGGATGGAGTCTTGTTTCACCTAGCTACATTTGGGATTTTTAATGATCCTTTCAAGTTTCAACTTGTGTTAGTGAGAGAGAGAGAGTAATGGTTGAAGAAGAAGATGCAGCTCTCCTTTGATGTGCCGTAAGCAATATGCCCTCCAACTGTTTGACTGAATCCTTCAAAAAACCAAAAAAAAAAAAACTGTTTGACTGAATGCCTCTTAGGAAAATTGTAAAGTCCCTTTCACCTGCTGAATTCGGATACTATTCAATCAGAATTTCAGCTAATAATAGCAAACTTATCCTTACAATATTCAATAATCATGCCCTTGTTATCTTTTCTATTATTGGTGAAACGTCGACGTCCCATATATGACTCATTGTCATTGAGCATTAAATCAAACAAACAAAACTGTCTTATTGAGAATGCCGAGCTATTTGAAGTCTTCTTTTCCTTATCGAGTAAATAAACAAATGGGCCTTCGGTACAATTTAACCATCGTATGAGATTCCTTTTTAAGCATCATTTAGCCTTTGCATTATTAACATTGTTTAGTCATATTAAACAAGTGGGTATTTAAGCGATTCTTTTCCTTGTGTTCCCATTGTGGTAGTCACCATTTCATTTCTATTTTCTCTCAAAATTCAATCCCAAAGACGAGCAATGGAAACAATTGCAATTCCGGCCATGAAAATATTGGTTGGACAGCTGGCCTCTCCAATTTGGAATGAGCTGAAAACGGTTTGGGGCCTAGAGGATGACATCGATAAGCTTCAGGATCTACTGTCTACAATCAATCTTGTGTTAGGAGATGCCGAGAAGAGATCGATCAGTGAAGGAGTTGTGAGAAAGTGGCTTACGGATCTGAAGGATGTTGCTCTTGATGCAGATGCTGTTTTGGACGAGATTCAAACTAAAGCACAACAACTAAGGAGGAAAATCTACACTCCTGTGGCTACAGAGGTGCGCCTGTTATTTTCCTATCCCAACTCTATTATTACTCGGTTTAAAGTGACTCATAAAATACAAGATATTATGAAAAAATTTAATGAAATTGCGGATCAGATAAGTAAATTGAAACTTGTAGAAAACACCACCGCAGTGAGCCATCTAGACCGAGAGACGGTTTCCTCCATAATTGAAGATGATGAAATTTTTGGAAGAGAGGATGATAAAAAAAAGTTGATTGAATGGTTGATTGATGCTGAGAATGAGCAAAAAGTAGCTATTCTTCCAATTGTTGGACTTGGAGGGTTAGGAAAGACAACTTTAGCACAATTGGTTTACAATGATGAAAAATTAGAAGGCCACTTTAATATTAAGAAATGGGTTTGTGTGGGAGAAAATTTCAATGATAGAGAAATAGTCAAGGCTATTATAGGCACTGATAAAATAAACCTTGAAGAAATGCAAAAAAAACTTCAAGAAGAGTTCTTAAATAAAAAATACCTACCAATTCTTGACGATGTGTGGAACGAGGACTTATTGAAATGGGAAAGCTTAAAGGCTTTATTGAGAGGTAGCACACATGGGAATAAGATAATAGTAACCACTCGAAGTTTAGAAGTTGCTAGAATAATGCAGACAGTAAGTGAACCATTTAAATTGGGATCTATATCGCATGATGATTGCTTGAATTTATTTAAGCATAAAGCATTTCAGCCACGAGGAAAGGAAAGCGAGACTCCAAATCTAGTGAAAATAGGGGATGAGATTGTCCAAAAATGTGGGAGATTGCCATTAGCTGCAAAGTCTGTTGGAAGTCTTATGGGCACAAAACTAGGGGAAGATCAGTGGTTAGCTGTCAAAAATAGTGAAATTTGGAGGGAAGAGAATAGTCAGGAAGGAATTGTACCTGCACTTCTAATTAGCTTTGATCATTTGTCACCTCAATTGAAGCAATGCTTTGCATATTGTGCAATGTTCCCAAAAGACTTTCGAATGAATAAGTTGGTATTGATTCGGTTATGGATTGCTGGAGGATTCGTTGAGTATCTTCAAGACAAGTGTCTTGAATATTGGGGAAGGATATTTCGATATTCTGTGGTCGAGGTCATTTTTTCAAGAAGAAAATAGAGATAAATTTGGCAAAATTGTATCGTGTAAGATGCATGATTTGGTTCATGACCTTGCATGCTCTGTTAGTAAAGATGAGTCCTCCACTTTAGGCTCCAGTTGGAACTCTTATCGTAAATGTCGTCACTTGTCATTAAGTTGTGGCTCAACAGTTGACTTGCAGACAGTTGCTAATGAAGCGAGAAAGTTACGTTCTTTATTCTTTTTTAAGGATGATGCTAATGAAGCGAGAAAGTTACGTTCTTTATTCTTTTTTAAGGATGAAGATGAGATTCAAACTTGTATTGAGAAAGATGTTGAATTTGCAATACCAAATCTAACTCGTTTACGAGCGTTGTATGCTGCATCCTACATTGGCAGCAGAAATGCTTTAAGGGGTATTGGAAAATTAAAACATTTAAGGTTCCTTGACCTGTCATATAGCGACATAGATTCATTACCTGATTCGATCACAAATCTTTACAACCTTGAGACGCTCCTCCTCCTCAAATATAGCAAAAAACTTGAAGATTTACCAAAAGGCATGAAAAAGATGGTCAACCTTAGACACCTTGACTTAGAGGGTTGTGATTTGTTGACCACCATGCCTAGTGGGCTGAGTAGACTAACAAACCTTCAGACCCTACCATTATTTAAGGTAGGTAATAATAAGGAGGCCGGCCATCTGAGTCTTGCCGAACTACAACCTCTCAAACAAATCAGAGGTTCACTTGAGATATCTGGTCTTCATAATGTCCAAGACCCAACTGATGCAACCAAAGCAGAGCTAGTGACCAAAAAAGACATCCAAGATTTATCTTTATATTTCAACGAACATGATGATGATGATGATGATGATGATGATGTCACCGTGAATGTACTTGAAAACCTCCAGCCTCACCCCAATCTGAAGACTTTACAAATATGGTTGTATGGTGGAAGTAGGTTGCCTAATTGGTTGGGCTCAGCAACGGTGCTTCCTAACCTGGTGGAGTTAAGGCTCTACCATCTCAGTAGATGTGAATCACTTCCCTCTCTCGGTCAATTACCTTGTCTTAAAAAGCACTCGATATCGAATGGATGGGTGGTTTAAAAAAGATAGGGGCAGAGTTGTTTGGCTCTTTGAGCAGTACTGGTGGTGCTTTCCCATCGTTAAAATCTCTCACTTTCACTTTGGGGGCGATGCCTTTGTTGGAGGAGGAGTGGTCAATAATAATAATAATACCTATAAATGTGATCAGGGAGAGGTGTTGTTCCCTTCCCTTGAAACTTTGAACATAGCGAGATGTCCAAAATTGAGAATACAAACCGAGTCTTCCATCTTCAATACTCGAATTGGAAATTGATGATTGCAATCAAGAGCTATTAGCAGCAGCAGGTGGCTGCCTTAAAGGATTGTTCAACCTGAGGAAGTTAACTATTCAGAGTATGGAAGCGTCAAAAACGGCGGGGGGTTGCAGTACCTCACCAACCTTGAAGAGCTGTCTATTGAAGAGTGTGAAGAGATCTGAAATGCTTGCCAGAGGAAATTATGCAGCATAGTTTCCCCTTCCTCCGAACCCTTCGACTCGTCATCATGAATGGTATTGTATCCATAGGGATGGAGGAGCAACAGCAACAGCAACAGCAACAGGAGCCTCCACCCTTGATCATGTCTCTCCACCATCTCCATCTCGAAATAAGCTGCTGCTGCTGTGAATTGAGAGTATTGCCGGGGTGGCTGAGAGGCCTCACATCCCTCCAGTCTCTGACTCTTGACTACTGCTCCAAGCTTGAAATGCTGCCGGATGGGCTTCAACACCTCACAGGCCTCAAACAACTCTCATCATAATTGGGTGCCGTATGCTTGAAAAGCGTTGCAAGAGAGATGTCTCACATCCCTCATCTCGACATACGCTAATCGAGGTGTAGTTATTTGACCCTATCTTCTTTTTTTTTTTTTTTTTTTTTATTATTATTTTTCCTTTTCTAATAAATGACAGCAAGGTCTCTCTATCCCCCGGCTCCCCTTACTTGTTTAATTTTTTAATTTTCTTTTTCTATCTCCTTGTTTTATTTTTAATCTCAGTTCTTCTCCCCCCTTCCTGCTCCTTATTTTAAAAAAAAAATAAAAATAAAAATATAAATATATATATATATTTAAATTTTCCTTTTCAATCTCACTAATTCTCAATTCTAAAAAAATGCAACCTTTTCCCACTATTTTGTAATTCTCATTGGTATAACTTCATGTTGACAGTGACTTATTTTGGAAGATGATCGAGCATATGATGAAATCAAAGATGAAGTAATTAGATGATTTGCAGATTTGTTCTGTTAAAAGTTTACTTGCTGGTTGCTTATTTTTCTGGAAATTGAATTGAAGAAACTATATTAAGTTTTTCTTATCTTATTACAATCTATGATAGTTCTATTTATACAAATTTGAGGATTGAAGAATTGACAGAGAAAGTAGTATAGGAGTAGGTGAAGCTTAAGTGACGGCGTGATTGGTGGAGTAATTGACGGTAGAGTGATTGACGGTGGTGTGTAGAAATTCAACACTCCCCCTCAAGTTGGTGCGTAGATGTTGCACATGCCCAACTTGTCCAAAAATCTTAAGAACACTCGATTTGAGACTGCTTTGGTGAGAATGTCAGCCACCTGTTCCTCTGATCGAGTTTTAGGTAATTCCACAATCTTTTCATCCAATTTTTCTTTAATAAAAAATCTGTCTACCTCGACGTGTTTTGTACGGTCATGTTGAACTGGATTATGTGCGATATCACATGCTGCTTTATTGTCACAAAACAGTCGGATAGGTTGTTCAAATGGATAACCCAAATCCTGCAAGAGAAGTTTTAGCCATAATGTTTCACAAAGTACGTTGGCCAAACCTCTGTATTCAGCTTCTGCACTAGAACGAGCTACAACATTTTGTTTCTTGCTTCTCCATGTCACAAGATTACCTCCTACAAAGGTAAAGTAACCAGAAGTAGATCGTCTGTCATCCACAGCACCAGCCCAATCAGCATCAGTGTATGCTTCTATGCTTTGATAATTTTCATTTTTGGTGAATAATACTCCTTTTCCTGGAGCAGACTTCAAATACCTCAAAATGCGAGTAACTGCATTCATATGTTGTTCTCCAGGATTATGCATGAACTGGCTGACAATACTCAAAGCATAAGCCAAATCAGGTCTGGTATGAGATAAGTACATCAATCTCCCTACAAGTCTTTGGTATCTTCCTTTGTCAACTGGTACCTGATTGGACTCAATACATAGCTTTAAACCTTCTTCTACTGGTGTATCGGCTGGTTGACATGCTTCCATACCAGTCTCTTGTAATAGATCTAAGGCATATTTTCTTTGAGATAGAACTATCCCTTTATTAGATCGGGATACTTCAATCCCAAGAAAATATTTCAGCGGGCCTAGATCTTTCATTTCAAATTCTTTGGATAAGTAATTCTGTAATGCCTTCCTTTCTTCAGGATCATTCCCTGTAACCACCATGTCATCCACATATATAATGAGTGCAGTGATTTTACCTTGCTGTTTTTTGAGGAAAAGAGTATGATCTGAGTTGCTCTGATGGTAGCCAAAGGCTATCATAGATTTTGTGAACCTTCCAAACCATGCTCTCGGAGATTGTTTCAGTCTATACAATGATTTCTTTAGCCTGCATACCTTCTTGCTGTGTATCATGCATCCTGGTGGGAGATCCATGTAGACTTCTTCGGATAATTCACCGTGTAGAAAAGCATTCTTCACATCGAATTGTTGTAATGGCCAATCCAAGTTTGCAGCTAAAGATAGCAGAACACGAACCGTATTAATTTTGGCTACAGGTGCAAATGTTTCTGTGTAATCAATCCCATAGATTTGAGTGTATCCCTTTGCTACCAGTCTTGCCTTGAAGCGTTCAATTGTGCCGTCAGCCTTGTACTTCACTGTGTAAATCCACCGACATCCGACTGATTTCTTTCCTGGTGGAGGATCAACTAGTTCCCATGTTTTATTTTGTTCCAAAGATTTCATTTCCTCGTTCATAGCTGCTCTCCATCTTGGATCAGCTAAGGCTTCCTGCACACTGTTAGGAATAGATACAACAGATAATTGATTCACAAATGTCATATTTGATTCTGACAAACCATGGTTAGACACATAATGGCTCATGGGATATTTTACTTTACTAGAAAGTTCAGGTTCATATGTGGGTTTAGGAATACCTCTAGTGTGACGTTGTGGTAACTGTCTCTTGTGTGGTTCAAGAACATCTTCAGTAAGCGATTGGTGTGGTATGTCAACTGGAGGCGGAGCCATATTTTCAAGAGACCGGATCTCGGGCTGAGTTGGAGATAAACCATCGGTGTCAAGCTGTGTTGGAGATAGACCATCGGTGTCAAGCTGTGTTGGAGATAGACCCACTTCTTCAGTTATTGGAAATTCGATACTGGAATCCACGTATCCCACATCCTGCGTATTACTTTCCTCATAATCTAGAGTCTGAATTTCCGTCTGGCACTCCCCCTGAAATTCAGGCATGGAGAAGTAAATTGTATCTTCATGGAAAACAGCATCCATCGTGACAAATAATCGATGTGTGGGAGGATGGTAACACCTATATCCTTTTTGATGAGTGGCATACCCAACAAAAACACACCGTAATGCTTGAGGAGTCAACTTGGTGCGTTGATGCTTGTGCAAGTGTACAAACACCACACACCCAAAGACACGAGGAGTTAAATTGGAGACAGCTGGGGCAACAACTGCATTAGTAAGGGTTTGGAATGGTGTTTGAAAATGGATGGTGCTGGAGGGTACCCGATTGATTAAATAAGCGGCAGAAGTAAGTGCTTCTCCCCAATAAGATAATGGCATATGGGCTTCAATTAACAAGGCACGGACAACAGCCAACAAGTGTCGATTTTTCCGCTCTGCTACTCCATTCTGTTGGGGTGTGTTGGAGCAAGTGGTTTGATGAATCATTCCTTGCGCTGCCAAATATTGTTGAAGTTCTGTACTTTGATATTCGCCACCATTGTCACTGCGAAGAACTTGAATCTTTCTATTGTACTGAGTTTCAACCTGTTTATGAAACTTTTGAAAGACCGAGTTCACTTCACTTTTGGATTTCATCAAGTATAGCCATGTCATTCGCGTACAATCATCAATAAATGTTACAAACCAACGTGACCCACCCAAAGTAGTGACTTTAGATGGACCCCAGACATCAGAATGAATAATCATAAATGGAATCAAACTTTTATTCAATCGTAAAGGAAATGAGACACGATAACATTTGGCAAGTTCACAAATATCACACAGGAAACTAGAAACATCAACTGCTTCGAATAAACGGGGAAATAATTTTTTGAGATACCCAAAGGAAGCATGCCCAAGACGACGATGCCATAACCATATTTCTTTCCGTTTTGTGTCTTCAGAACCAGCCACTGCCAGAGCTTGTCGCATGCGTTCAGTATTCTTTGCGTCCAAGTCCAAATAATACAGCTTCCCCCGTCTAATACCACAACCAATCGTCTTCCTGGTTTTGATGTCCTTAAACACACACAAATCAGGCCAAAAAATGACAACACAAGATAAGGTAGTGGTTATTTGAGAAACTGACAAAAGATTATAATTTAAGGATGGAACAAGTAAAACAGAATCTAAATGTAATGTATCGGTAAGAGTCAAAGATCCTTCTCCAATGACTGGGGTATTAGTGCCATTGGCAGTAGAGACAATTTTTTGAGTGGAGGGATTGATTGATGGGATATGTCTAGAATCAAATGTCATGTGATCTGTTGCACCAGAATCAATTATCCATGCACTATTCAAAACAGGTGTAAAAACATTTAAAAACTTACCATGATTGTCTGCAGCTATTACCAATGCCGAGGCGTTGTTAGGATCATCGTCTTCGGTCTTTGTTTGAACAACTGCTGCAGCGGAATGCCCGCCTGGATTTTTCTTTGTGCGACTAAGATCCCACCATTCTGGATATCCCACCAGTTCAAAACAGCGACTTTTGGTATGACCAGTCTTATTGCAATGAGTGCATTTGTAGGAAGACTTGTCAATACCATTAGTTGGTCTACCAATGTAGGGTCGTGCTCGATCCTGTTTAGCTCGGAATCGAGCCACCATGGCATTGGGTTCAGATGCTTCAGAATGACTTTTCAGGGTGGTACTGCGAACAACTTCCCGTCGAAACAAAGAGTAACACTCATCCAGATTTGGTACTGGATCTCTGCGCAAGATTTCACGTCTGAGTGAATCAAATTCCTCATCCAATCCAGCGAGAAATATGTGAACCCGTAGACGTTCAATAGACTTGCGATGGGCTTCGACATCATCTGGATCCTTCATAACCACCATATCACGATGGTCCAACTCTTGAAAAATTTCAGTCAGCTCTCCATAATACACAGAGAGTAGTCGCCCTTTTTGGCTGGCTGAAAAGGCCTTCTGATTCAGAGTAAAAACTTGCAATTCATCACTTCCATCGTAGAATGCCTTTGATAAGGCATTCCAAATGTCGTAGGCAGTAGGTAAGCGTAAATAACGCCGCATAATTTCTGGAGACATAGACATTAATAGCCATCGTTTGACCTTCTGATTTTCAGCATACCATTTTTCATAATTGTCATCCGATTTCGCTGGTGCCGTAGTCTGATCACGAATATATGAGATCTTGTCCCTTTCAGCAATGTGCATTTCCATCAGCTGAGACCATATATCGTAATTGGATTCAGTAAGAGTGAGTCCGACATTAAAAACCCCTTCGGAATGAACGACAACCGGAATGGATTTAATTCCGGATGACTCTAAACTTTTTTCACTCATTTTTTTTTTTTTTTTTTTTTTTTTTTTTTTTGTAAAATCAAAAAGAAAGGAAAAAAAAAAAATTTTAAAAGAAAGGAAAAAAAAAAAAGACTCTGATCTAAACAATCCCTCCGCTATAACCCTAGTCGAAATGTCCTACTCCAAAACCCCACAAATTAATCACTCTCCAATCCCAAAAACACCACCCCTAACCAACGAAAACAAAACAGAGCAAAAAACTCAAAATTTCACCTTATCAGTAACAATTCCAGAAAGCAACCCATTCAAAAAAAAAAAAAAAACACTTTTAACAATCCAGATCTGTCTCTCTCTCCTCCCCCCTCCCCTTTTTTTTCTTCTTATGAAATGGACGATGAGAAGAAAGAAAGAAACCTTAAATCAACCCTAAAAGAGAAAGATGATGTATACGAATTAACTGGAGGAGCTAGCGCAACAGAGCTGCAGCGGGCCCTTCGACAGCGGTTGCGTCGGCCGGCGATAAACGATGGTATGGTTTTTTTTTGTTTTGTTTTTTTTTTTTTTTTGGATTTGTTTGCTGAAATTTGTTTGGGTTTTGATTTTGGATATGAGATCTGATTTGGATTTGGATTTTGTTTGGGATTTGGTTTGGATTTGAGATCCGATTTGGATTTAAATTTGTTTGGGATTTGGGTTTTTGAAAATTTCAACTGGTAGGCTCTGATACCATCTGGAAATTGAATTGAAGAAACTATATTAAGTTTTTCTTATCTTATTACAATCTATGATAGTTCTATTTATACAAATTTGAGGATTGAAGAATTGACAGAGAAAGTAGTATAGGAGTAGGTGAAGCTTAAGTGACGGCGTGATTGGTGGAGTAATTGACGGTAGAGTGATTGACGGTGGTGTGTAGAAATTCAACAATTTTGTATGTCAAAATGTGAAGAGCTAGCTCCATATTTGATTCGGGATCGACAAAAGCTTTGGGTAAAACCCTTCTCTATCCTTTTCCAACCAGATTCTCTTTTCTCCATATTTGTCGCCGTTTTTTTAAATTATAAATATATTAGGTTGATATATTATTATTATTATTATTATTATTATTATTATTATTATTATTTATTAAGTTGATGAACTGAAGGTGTCACGAGGTATCTATCTATCTATCTATCTATCTGATTATTAAAAAAAACTCATCTGTCAGGATCCAAGTTATGCCATCATCCATAATCCATTTTCAAGCAACCATCTTCTTCTCCATAACAATATGTTTGCAAAATAAGACGATGTCTGCTCATTAACATGAAAGATTAATTTTGATCACTTCTAAACAATGAAACTTTTTTTGTTCTATTCTCATTCCTGTACTGTACTAGCATAGCATGGAAGATTAATTCTCACTTCTAATAATAAAATATTTTGTTCTATTTTGTAGTTCCGATTGTTTCTTTACAAATAAGATATCTGCTCTAGTTGTTTCTTTACAAATTTGTTATGATCAATATTGAGCGTGAGACTGCTTTGCTTTGAGCACGAACATCATGATCCTATATCGTTGCATGATCCTAAGAAAACTAACTCACTTGCACGTGATGGACCTGCTGTAGTGCTAAATGCGAATTAACCACCAATCAAAAAGAGAAATAGCGAAAACCAGAAACAAGCAAACACAAGAACACAACGATTTACGTGGTTCGGCAAAAACAAATGCCTACATCCACAGGGCGGTTGGGGTTTCTTCCACTATAATCACCAATGGGCGAAAAACAAATCCTTACAAAGATGACGGCTGCAACATCCAAATAGAGGTGCTACCCCTTACAAAACCCTAAAGGGTGTATTTATAGGGGAACTACTGGGCCTTTCGAAATGGGCCTATTCTAGTTTACAAACCCGCCTACAGTCGACTGGTCTACTTATCAGTTGACTGGCAATTAGTTCGGAACAGTCGACTGAGACCCATATTCAGTCGACTGATGTACCCTGCTGCTGTATCCTTAGCCTTTGAAACTTCGTTCGGGACGGTCGACTGAGACCCAGATGCAGTCGACTGGTGTACTGAAAATTTTGATCGCTGCAGATACGACAGATATAAACAAGCTGAACCAGAATCGAGCCATTATCCTACAATCTCCACCTTGGCGAGATCTTCCAAGTTGCCCAAGCAATCTCCAAAATACTCCAAAACAAATGCTCATCACCAAACGCAACAAAAGCCCAAACTCCACCTTAGTATGATATCACATACTAAGCAAATAAATAGCAAAGCACCATCCCAACCGCCCATTCCAAATCATCAAACATGCAAAATATTAGCCAGGTTCATGCAATGCTTGAACTTGGCTGCCCCAACAATTTTGGTCAACATATCAGCAAGATTATCAGCTGTCCCAATCTTCACCAGAAGAATATCACCATCCTTTATCAAATCACGCACAAAATGATAACGGACATCAATATGTTTGGTCCTCGAATGATGAACTTGGTTCTTCGCTAAATGGATAGCACTCTGACTGTCACAGTGTACCTCCACCTTCTCCCGATGAATTCCCAAGCTCTTCAAAAATCCATGAACCCAAATGGCTTCCTTCATGGCCTCAGCAACTGCCATGTATTCAGCCTCAGTAGTAGACAATGCTATAGTGGACTGCAAATTGGACCTCCAACTTATAGGTGTTTTAGCCATAGTAAACAAATAGCCTGTAGTAGACCGCCTCTTATCTAGATCACCTGCATAGTCAGAATCAACATAACCCACCAATAGTCTGCTAATATTGTTATCCCTCTCAAACTTCAAACCCACATCTGTGGTGCCACTTATGTACCTCAAAATCTACTTAGCCGCTTGCCAATGCTCTCTGCCTGGATCATGCATATATCGACTAACCATACTCACCGCCTGAGAGATGTCTGGTCGAGTACAAACCATGGCATACATCAAACTGCCAACCACACTAGTGTAAGGTACATTAGCCATATACTGTCTCTCTTCATCTGTACTTGGAGACTGAGAAGCACTAATTCTGAAATGAGTGGCTAAGGGTGTACTGACTGGTTTAGTTTTCTCATCTATACCAAACCGTTTCAGCACCTTCAAGAGATATTGCTTCTGTGTCAAACTCACTATGCCCTTTGCTCTGTCTCTAGCTATCTCCATCCCAAGTATCTTCTTGGCTTCACCAAGATCCTTCATCTCAAATTCAGAACTCAAGCTGATTCTTCAAGTTTTGAATCTCCTTAGCATTTTTAGAGGCAATCAACATGTCATCCACATATAATAACAGATATATGAAAGAGTTATCCTGCAATTTTCTGAAGTAGACACAATGATCATACTCACTTCTGGAATATCTCTGCACTTTCATAAACTGATCAAACCTCAAATACCACTGCCTTGGAGATTGCTTCATCCCATAGAGAGACTTTTTCAACCTGCAAACAGAACTTTCCTTCCCAGCAGTCTTAAACCCATCTAGCTGCAACATATAAATTTCTTCATCTAGGTCCCCATGTAAGAATGCAGTCTTCACATCCATCTGTGTCAATTCAAGATCAAACTGTGCTACCAATGCTAACAAAATCCGAATAGAAGGATGCTTCACAACCGGAGAGAACACTTCATTATAGTCAATTCCTTCCTGTTGAGCATATCCCTTTGCAACTAGTCTAGCCTTGAACCGAACACTGTCTTTTGGACCTTCTTTCTTCGTATACACCCACTTGCAACCGATGGCTTTCTTCCCCTTTGGTAATTGCACTAGATCCCAAGTCTTGTTCTTATGAAGAGAGTTCATCTCTTCATCCATAGCAACTTTCCAATCTGCATTTTCAGAACTTCTAGTGGCTTCTTTGAAGTTAGAGGGAACTTCATCATCAACAATGGGAAGAGCAAATGCAACTGTTTCTGTAAAGCGAGATGGTCGTTTGATATCTCTTCTTTGCCTTCTTGCTGCAATTGATTCTTCCTGCTGGGGAGGGTCTTGGATGGGAATTTCTTCCTCATTCTCAGTATCAACCACATCATCTTCATTTTGGGCAGGAGTAGGATTTTCAACTGAAAGCTTTTCTAACTCCACCTGTTGGAGAACTCTCCCAATCTTCTGCTGCTCTTGATCACCAGTCGACTGACCATGGGTCTCAGTCGACTGTCCCGAGCTAATTATGCTGGTCTCATCAAAGGTAACATCCCTGCTGATTACTAATTTTTTCTGTTCTGGACACCACAACCTGTAACCTTTGACACCAGTACTAAAACCAACAAATATAGCCTTTTTGGCTCTTGCATCAAGTTTAGTTTCAGTTACATGAAAATAAGCAGGACAACCAAATATATGCAAAAAACTATAATCAGATGCAGGTTTACCACTCCATACCTCAATAGGCGTTTTGCCTTCAAGTGCTGCAGATGGTAAACGGTTGACAATGTGGCTTGCATATATAACAGCTTCTGCCCAAAATGTCTTCTTCAATCCAGACTGTGCTAGCATACATCTCACCTTCTCAAGTAAGGTTCTGTTCATCCTTTCTGCAACCCCATTTTGCTGTGGAGTCCTCCTAACTGTGAAGTGCCTCTGGATCCCTTCATCTTCACACAATTTCAGAAACGGATCGTTCTTGTATTCCCCTCCATTATCTGACCTCAGAACCTTAATCTTCCTTCCAGTCTGGTTTTCAACTTTCTTCTTCCAGCTTGTGAACAAGGTCAAAACTTCATCTTTGTGTTTCATGGTATATACCCAAACTCGTCTGGAGTAGTCATCAACAAATGTAACAAACCATTGTCTACCACTCATAGAAGGTGTTTGAGTAGGGCCCCAAACATCTGTGTGCACATAATCGAGGATACCCTTTGTCTGATGTACAGCTGTACCAAATTTCACCCTAGTTTGCTTACCTAAAACACAATGTTCACAAAATTCCAACTTGCAACCTTTAGCATCTTTAAGCAACCCTTGCTTCACAAGCCCCTGCAAGGCCTTTTCTCCTGCATGTCCGAGTCGCATATGCCACAACCTTGTAGAGTCGGGAACAACCTATTTAGGCTTTTCAGTTACACTGGCAGCCTGACCCAAATACGTTTTTCCCTGCAAGAAAAACAAGTTCCTTTTTCTTTGCCCTTTCATCACCACAAGTGATCCGTTAGTCACCTTCAGAATGCCACCTTCACTAGCAAATTTCATTCCACTGGCCTCCAAAACACCAAGTGAAATCAAATTCTTTTTCAAATCTGGAACATACCATACATCTGAAAGCTCCCTAATAAGACCATCGTGCATTAGCAATTCAATCTTCCCGATTCCTACCTTCTTACAAGGTGCATCATTTCCCATCAAAACTACCCCACCATCCATATACTCTAAGGTAGTAAACCACTCCTTTTTCCAAGACATATGATAGGAGGCTGCTGTATCAAGAAACCATACTTCTTGATAAAGTGAGGGACTAGCAGCAAGTGCAAAGGAAAAATCATCATCACTATCTAAATTATCAACAGTCACATTTGCAGTCGAATTTTTCTTATTTCGTAGCTTCGGACAATCCTTTTTCCAATGCCCCTTTTCATGACAGAAAGCACATTCATCTCTGGCCGGTATCTTTCTGTCCTTTGAAACTCCTCTCGATTTGAAATGAGATTTGTTTCCTTTATTCCCAGATTTGGTCTCAGATCTGGTCTCAGTTCTGCCCCTTACAATCAATGCTTCAGAAGTTTCTCTATCAACCATTTTATCCCTTCTCCTAGTTTCATTATTCAACAGAGCATTTGCAACATCTTCATATTTAACAGTATCTTTTCCATATATTAAAGTTGTTGCTAAATGATCATAACATTCAGGTAATGAATTCAACAGAATTAGGGCTTTATCTTCATCTTTAATTTGCTCATCCAAATTTAACAAATCAGCCAATAATTTATTAAATAATTCAACATGAGCGTTCATAGACATACCTTCAGTATAGGTGAAGCGAAAAAGTCTCTTCTTCAAATACAGCTGATTCTCCAAACTTTTCCTCATGTATTTGTCTTCGAGTTTCTTCCACAACACCGCAGCAATGGTATCCCTCATCAAATCGTACTTCTGAGCCTTCGCGATAAAGAGCCGAATAGTCCCACACGCAACTCGGTTCAACTTCTTCCAATCTGCTTCGGACATATTCTTTGGTTTTTCTTCCTCCAAAGCAACATCTTGTTCTTGTTGAACCAGAATATCCAACACCTCACACTGCCACATCCCGAAATTATTTGTTCCATCAAATTTTTCAACTTCAAATTTTGCATTGTGAATCGTTGTTCTGGACGAACTTGATCCCGCAACATCCTTGGTTGCATCTGCTTCACTCGCCATCTCCCTCTAGGTCGAACCCGACGCTCTGATACCACTTGTAGTGCTAAATGCGAATTAACCACCAATCAAAAAGAGAAATAGCGAAAACCAGAAACAAGCAAACACAAGAACACAACGATTTACGTGGTTCGGCAAAAACAAATACCTACATCCACAGGGCGGTTGGGGTTTCTTCCACTATAATCACCAATGGGCGAAAAACAAACCCTTACAAAGATGACGGCTGCAACATCCAAATAGAGGTGTTACTCCTTACAAAACCCTAAAGGGTGTATTTATAGGGGAACTACTGGGCCTTTCGAAATGGGCCTATTCTAGTTTACAAACCCGCCTACAGTCGACTGGTCTACTTATCAGTTGACTGGTAATTAGTTCGGAACAGTCGACTGAGACCCATATTCAGTCGACTGATGTACCCTGCTGCTGTATCCTTAGCCTTTGAAACTTCGTTCGGGACGGTCGACTGAGACCCATATGCAGTCGACTGGTGTACTGGAAATTTCGATCGCTGCAGATACGACGGATATAAACAGGCTGAACCAGAATCGAGCCATTATCCTACACCTGCATCAGTGCAATATAAGGTCTGTGTTGTCATTTCTACAGTCAGGATTTTAACTTATATTTCACATTTATTTACTCTTGTTCTTGTGTTAAATTATGTACTAGTGAAGAAATTGGTAACCGCGCGAGGCTAAATCATTAGGAGAGTTTTCTTGTGTCGATTTTTGATGTATTATGTCTTCTATATTGTGGGAAAAGGAGTCCAAGCAGTAAAATTTGGGGAAACCCTGCCAGATGAGCTCCAACACCTAACAGGCCTCAATAAACTCAGCTTAGCCTGGAAATTACTGCTGATACTTTGCAAGAGTGATGTAAGAGAGATTTCTCACATCCATCATCTTCCAATAATAGCAAGGTCTCTCTCTCAATTGATGTTCTTAAAAAAAATTAATTAATTAATTTTTTTTCTATGTTATTAACAGAGGCAAATACCGTTTCTCGCTTCTAAATAATGGAATTTCCTTCTCATAATTCTCACTGGTTGAAAAATCATCTTGACAGCAGCGACTGGTTTTAAATGGAGCAACAAGTTCAAAGATGATCTTTATTAATTATATTTTGAAGAGTTTATCTGGGATACAAATTTACTCGCTAGTGATTATTTGTATGTCAAGATGATGTTTGGCCGCCTGCAACTCATTTGCTCACGGAAAATTACACCGGAAGCGACAAAGAAAAAACAGGTTTAGCAGCACGAAAATAGCTTGAGGCTTTGGGTAACGCATCTCTCCTCTTTTACTTTCTGTTTTCCTTTTCTCCTGTGCCGTGTTTTGGAAAAATATTGTTGTATTGGTTCATGAGCTTCTTCAAATGTAATTTGCTGGTGGTTGAAACAAAGGAACAAGTAATGTGAAGATTTCAAAACAGCTATTGGGAAGATAAACCACTAGATTTTCCGGTTGAGTCGAATTGGAAATTTGAGTATGTGATATGCTATGTTTTTTTGTCTTGTCTCTCCGTGTTTGCTCAGATTTATTTCTGATAACTGTAATTAATTGTAAAATTTATGCTTAAGTGATAATGTATGGTGTAATGTGGTCGATAGGGTAGTTATTTTAAGACTAGATTGAGGCATTTGTATTTGTTATACCATTATAATTTCTTATACTAAAATAAATAAATATTTCAATAATCCTTTTTAAGAAAAACCTATGCCTAGAAACTAGCTTCTTTTTCTTCTTACTTTCTTTTTAATTTTTTTAAAGTTTTATTTCTTAAGTTTCGAGGACTTCATTCTATAGTTATTACACAATGATTACAATTATATTTTCAAATTATAATTATTACAAATTGTAGTTATAACAATAGTAAGTATCCATTATTTAAGTAGTTATTTTCTATTATAATAATATAATCATAAAATTATAATTTATTAATAAAACATAGGTAACTCCGCCGGTATAATATTGGCAAAACCTATGCCTAGAAACTAGCTTCTTTTTCTTCTTTCTTTCTTTTTAATTTTTTTAAGTTTTATTTCTTTCCTTAAGTTTTAAAGACTTCACTCTATAGTTATTACACAATGATTACAATTATATTTTCAAATTATAATTATTAAAAATCGTAGCTATGACAATAGTAAGTATCCATTATTTAAGTAGTTATTTTCTATTATAATAATATAATCACAAAATTTTAATTTATTAATAAAACATAGGTAACTCCGCCGGTGTAGTATTGACATTCAATCTATGTGGCCGCCGGTCCCAAGCCCGGAAAAAGGAGGAGGGCCTATCAAATATCACCTAATGAATCAAGTTTGAGATTATTGGAATATAGGATCTTTAAATCCTTTAATAAAATAAGATAAAAAATGGCTAGTTATTTAATTAAATAAAAAATATTATATAATTTTTCACTTGGGCTTAGGGCCAGCTTTTTTACCGGATAAAAGCCCGGGCTAAGGGCCGGATAAGGGCTTATAAATTTACAAACATGAGGGCTTTGATATTCTAAATGAAAATTAGAAGTGAATCTTTGAATACTGTATCTTTGAGATACTACAGTTATGGTGATTGTTTTGCTCCATTCTTTTCTCGTTTCCTCCTGAATATGGTGATTGTTTTTCTTAGAATTTGAAGAGCTGTATCTTTGATTTAGGGACTGAGGTGGAATTGGCCAAGGGAGA
Source organism: Hemerocallis citrina (assembly GCA_017893485.1). Classification (NCBI taxonomy): domain Eukaryota; kingdom Viridiplantae; phylum Streptophyta; class Magnoliopsida; order Asparagales; family Asphodelaceae; genus Hemerocallis; species Hemerocallis citrina. The sequence goes on along the minus strand of CM030366.1, from coordinate 231,019,761 downwards.
ATTTGTCAAGGAAGAGTAATGTAGACTGTAAGTCTCTCCTTCGGTAAATATAATTATTATCATTTTTTCTTTCTTTTAGTGTCTTTGAGATAATATAGTTACTTTTATTCTCTGAACTAATAATAAAAACTAAAAAAAATCTTTGAGTTCACAGATGCAATATACTTGAAATTTTGGTCTTACCTTTTTGCTTTTTCCTTATTTCCACTATAGTGGTGTTTAACTTGATCACAAAGTGTCTTTCAATACATTTCTCAAGTGTTAACTAATACACTCTCGTAAAATGATTTGTGTTCCTTCCGACCGGTGAAACTTCTGTTGCTTGAACTTGGAAATTTAGAGCATACCAAGTAATTTATAGTTGACAAATGCCTGTGTTCATGTATTATCATCATGATTATATCCTATGTTATTATAATATTTATATATTTTACTTTTTCTGCAGAGTGAAATATTTGAATGGTACCATATGTATCATTCTTGTACCTTCAATGTTGCAACAGTACCTGAAATCATATCCTAGGCTTAAACAATCTGACAATTTATGGTTCTTGTTCCAGGGAGGCATTTACTATGACTTGGGAGTTCGTTCACGTCATCATTGAACCAGTACAAAGATAACCATGAGAAGATTCCCTGTCATTTTCATAGTATTCTTCCGAAATCGAAATTGCTCACCAATGATGCGCTGAGCGATCCTGATAATTACGTTTCAATCAGCTCCTCCGACTGAGTAGCTTGTTTGTCAGACCAAGAAGACCAAAGTGAACCTTTGTCAACAATGCCGATAGGATCCATCATCAAAGAAGTCATTCTGGTTACGCCTTGGTTCAGCAGCAAGACGTCCCAGCAGCAAGTGTGGAAGGAGTGTAATTCAAGATTTTTCTTGAAATGCAAAAGCACAAGATATTTATGACGATATCACAGTTTTCTTCCATATGTGGAATTAGAGAGTGCCAAGGATGAGACCGTTCTTTCAATTGGGATGTGGATGCCGGACAATTAGCTAAATTCTGTAAGATGGTGTTCTCCTTAATTTTCTGAGTCTCTTTCGGGACTAAACTTAGTTTGTGAACACTTAAAACTCTGTATGTTTTTCGTGCAAGTTTTAGTGGAATTTGACTTCTCTTGTTAGAATTCTTCTTTAAATCATACCATTTATATGAGCTGCAGTGTATTACATGACACAGTTCAAGGTGATGGCTGGTCCATTCGGTTGCTAGAGTTGTCGAGGACGGTATGAAAATTTCTCTTTCCAGACATGGAACGTCTGTAGCTCGTTTCATTTCAAGCAAAAAATTTGCAAATTTTCCATATAATCTTGTGTAGTTACACATCCCCCGTTAAGTTGGTGCTCAAACTTACCGGTGAAGACTTGACAGTCTTGCCCTCACATATACTCACGGCTCATATACTCTCTCCCCAGGCCTAAATACCTCTTCCATCATTTCTCTTCCTCTCTGTTTTAGCCAAATGCACTTTCTTCTCCACTTATGTTCTCTTTTGCAAACACATTGCATAGTAAGATTTCAAATTTAGTACAAGAGTAACTTTGGCATTTAATAAAGATATTTGTACAATTTATTATGCTAAGACCACTTTTAGTCTAATTATTTTTTTTTTCTTCTTTATTTTTTTAAAAAAAGGAGAGCAATTTAGCTGTAGCGGGAAGCTGCAGTCTGTAAGCTACTACCCTGATCTTCTCTGTCACTGCATAAGGTCCATAATAGAGATTGTAATGCCAAATACAAGTTAACTACCAATCAAAAAGAAATAGCGAAAACAGAAACAAGCAAACACAAGAACACAACGATTTACGTGGTTCGGCAAAAGCCTACGTCCACGGGGCGGTTGGGGTTTCTTCCACTATAATCAACAATGAGCGAAAACCCTTACAAAGATGACGGCTGCAAAATTCCGAATAGAGGTGTTTTTATCTTACAAAACCCTAAAGGGTGTATTTAAAGAAAAACTACTGGGCTCCAAACGCTGCAGGGGGCGTTGTCCCCCTGCCACCCCCGATACGACGGATATCAACATGCTGAACCAGAATCGAGCCATTATCCTACAATCTCCACCTTGGCGAGATCTTCCAAGTAGCCCAAGCAATCTCCAAAAATACTCCAAAACAAATGCTCATCACCAAACGCAACGGAAACTTCAAAGACCCAAACTCCACCTTAGTATGATATCACATACTAAGCAAACAAATAGCAAAGCAACATCCCAACCGCCCATTCCAAATCATCAAACATGCAAAATATTAGCTAAGTTCATGCAATGCTTGAACTTGGCTGCCACAACAATTTTGGTCAACATATCAGCAGGATTATCAGCTGTCCCAATCTTCACCAGAAGAATATCACCATCCTTTATCAAATCACGCACAAAATGATAACGGACATCAATATGTTTGGTCCTCGAATGATGAACTTGGTTCTTCGCTAAATGGATAGCACTCTGACTGTCACAGTGTACCTCCACCTTCTCCCGATGAATTCCCAAGCTCTTCAAAAATCCATGAACCCAAATGGCTTCCTTCATGGCCTCAGCAACTGCCATGTATTCAGCCTCAGTAGTAGACAATGCTATAGTGGACTGCAAATTGGACCTCCAACTTATAGGTGCTCTAGCCATAGTAAACAAATAGCCTGTAGTAGACCGCCTCTTATCTAGATCACCTGCATAGTCAGAATCAACATAACCCACCAATAACCTGCTAATATTGTCATCCCTCTCAAACTTCAAACCCACATCTGTGGTGCCACTAATGTACCTCAAAATCCACTTAGCCGCTTGTCAATGCTCTCTGCCTGGATCATGCATATATCGACTAACCATACTCACCGCCTGAGAGATGTCTGGTCGAGTACAAACCATGGCATACATCAAACTGCCAACCACACTAGTGTAAGGTACATTAGCCATATACTGTCTCTCTTCATCTGTACTTGGAGACAAAGAAGCACTAATTCTGAAATGAGTGGCTAAGGGAGTACTGATTGGTTTAGTTTTCTCATCTATACCAAACCGTTTCAGCACCTTCAAGAGATATTGCTTCTGTGTCAAACTCACTATGCCCTTTGCTATGTCTCTAGCTATCTCCATCCCAAGTATCTTCTTGGCTTCACCAAGATCCTTCATCTCGAATTCAGAACTCAGCTGATTCTTCAAGTTTTGAATCTCCTTAGCATTTTTAGAGGCAATGAACATGTCATCCACATATAATAACAGATATATGAAAGAGCTATCCTGCAATTTTCTGAAGTAGACACAATGATCATACTCACTTCTGGAATATCTCTGCACTTTCATAAACTGATCAAACCTCAAATACCACTGCCTTGGAGATTGCTTCAACCCATAGAGAGACTTTTTCAACCTGCAAACAGAACTTTCCTTCCTAGCAGTCTTAAACCCATCTGGCTGCAACATATAAATTTCTTCATCTAGGTCCCCATGTAAGAATGCAGTCTTCACATCCATCTGTGTCAATTCAAGATCAAACTGTGCTACCAATGCCAACAAAATCCGAATAGAAGGATGCTTCACAACCGGAGAGAACACTTCATTATAGTCAATTCCTTCCTGTTGAGCATACCCCTTTGCAACTAGTCTAGCCTTGAACCGAACACTGTCTTTTGGACCTTCTTTCTTCGTATACACCCACTTGCAACCGATGGCTTTCTTTCCCTTTGGTAATTGCACTAGATCCCAAGTCTTGTTCTTATGAAGAGAGTTCATCTCTTCATCCATAGCAACTTTCCAATCTGCATTTTCAGAACTTCTAGTGGCTTCTTTGAAGTTGGAGGGAACTTCATCATCAACAATAGGAAGAGCAAATGCAACTGTTTCTGTAAAGCAAGATGGTCGTTTGATATCTCTTCTTTGCCTTCTTGCTGCAATTGATTCTTCCTGCTGGGGAGGGTCTTGGATAGGAACTTCTTCCTCATCCTCAGTATCAACCACATCATCTTCATTTTGGGCAGGAGTAGGATTTTCAACTGAAAGCTTTTCTAACTCCACCTGTTGGAGAACTCTCCCACTCTTCTGCTGCTCTTGATCACAAGTTTGTTGGTTCTTCTCTTTCAACATGCTGGTCTCATCAAAGGTAACATCCCTGCTGATTACTAATTTTTTCTGTTCTGGACACCACAACCTGTAACCTTTGACACCAGTACTAAAACCAACAAATATAGCCCTTTTGGCTCTTGCATCAAGTTTAGTTTCAGTTACATGAAAATAAGCAGGACAACCAAATATATGCAAAAAACTATAATCAGATGCAGGTTTACCACTCCATACCTCAATAGGCGTTTTGCCTTCAAGTGCTGCAGATGGTAAACGGTTGACAATGTGGCTTGCATATATAACAGCTTCTGCCCAAAATGTCTTCTTCAATCCAGACTGTGCTAGCATACATCTCACCTTCTCAAGTAAGGTTCTGTTCATCCTTTCTGCAACCCCATTTTGCTGTGGAGTCCTCCTAACTGTGAAGTGCCTCTGGATCCCTTCATCTTCACACAATTTCAGAAACGGATCGTTCTTGTATTCCCCTCCATTATCTGACCTCAGAACCTTAATCTTCCTTCCAGTCTGGTTTTCAACTTTCTTCTTCCAGCTTGTGAACAAGGTCAAAACTTCATCTTTGTGTTTCATGGTATATACCCAAACTCGTCTGGAGTAGTCATCAACAAATGTAACAAACCAGTGTCTACCACTCATAGAAGGAGTCTGAGTAGGACCCCAAACATCTGTGTGCACATAATCGAGGATACCCTTTGTCTGATGTACAGCTGTACCAAATTTCACCCTGGTTTGCTTACCTAACACACAATGTTCACAAAATTCCAGCTTGCAACCTTTAGCATCTTTAAGCAACCCTTGCTTCACAAGCCCCTGCAAGGCCTTTTCTCCTGCATGCCCGAGTCGCATATGCCACAACCTTGTAGAGTCGGGAACAACCTGTTTAGGCTTTTCAGTTACACTGGCAGCCTGACCCAAATACGTTTTTCCCTGCAAGAAAAACAAGTTCCTTTTTCTTTGCCCTTTCATCACCACGAGTGATCCGTCAGTCACTTTCAGAATGCCACCTTCACTAGCAAATTTCATTCCACTGGCCTCCAAAACACCAAGTGAAATCAAATTCTTTTTCAAATCTGGAACATACCATACATCTGAAAGCTCCCTAATAAGACCATCGTGCATTAGCAATTCAATCTTCCCGATTCCTACCTTCTTACAAGGTGCATCATTTCCCATCAAAACTACCCCACCATCCATATACTCTAAAGAAGTAAACCACTCCTTTTTCCAAGACATATGATAGGAGGCTGCTGTATCAAGAAACCATACTTCTTGATAAAGTGAGGGACTAACAGCAAGTGCAAAAGAAAAATCATTGTCACTATCTAAATTGTCAACGGTCACATTTGCAGTCGAATTTCCCTTATTTCGTAGCTTCGGACAATCCTTTTTCCAATGCCCCTTTTCATGACAGAAAGCACATTCATCTCTGGCCGGTATTTTTCTGTCCTTTGAAACTCCTCTCGATTTGGGACGAGATTTGTTTCCTTTATTCCCAGATTTGGTCTCAGATCTGGTCTCAGTTCTGTCCCTTACAATCAATGCTTCAGAAGTTTCTCTATCACCCAATTTATCCCTTCTCCTAGTTTCATTATTCAACAGAGCATTTGCAATATCTTCATATTTAACAGTATCTTTTCCATATATTAAAGTTGTTGCTAAATGATCATAACATTCGGGTAATGAATTCAACAGAATTAGGGCTTTGTCTTCATCTTTAATTTGCTCATCCAAATTTAACAAATCAACTAATAATTTATTAAATGATTCAACATGAGCGTTCATAGACATACCTTCAGTATAGGTGAAGCGAAAAAGTCTCTTCTTCAAATACAGCCGATTCTCCAAACTTTTCCTCATGTATTTGTCTTCGAGTTTCTTCCACAACACCGCAGCAATGGTATCCCTCATCAAATCGTACTTCTGAGCCTTCGCGATAAAGAGCCGAATAGTCTCATACGCAACTCGGTTCAACTTCTTCCAATCTGCTTCGGACATATTCGTTGGTTTTTTTTCCTCCAAAGCAACGTCCTGTTCTTGTTGAACCAGAACATCCAACACCTCACACTGCCACATCCCGAAATTATTTGTTCCATCAAATTTTTCAACTTCAAATTTTGCGTTGTGAATCGTTGTTCTGGACGAACTTGATTCTGCAAAATCCTTGGTTGCATCTGCTTCATTCGCCATCTCCCTCTAGGTCGAACCCGGAGCTCTGATACCACTTGTAATGCCAAATTCAAGTTAACTACCAATCAAAAAGAAATAGCGAAAACAGAAACAAGCAAACACAAGAACACAACGATTTACGTGGTTCGGCAAAAGCCTACGTCCACGGGGCGGTTGGGGTTTCTTCCACTATAATCAACAATGGGCGAAAACCCTTACAAAGATGACGGCTGCAAAATTCCGAATAGAGGTGTTTTTATCTTACAAAACCCTAAAGGGTGTATTTAAAGAAAAACTACTGGGCTATGCGAAATGGGCCTATTCTAGTTTACAAATAGAATTTTCGGGCTCCGAACGCTGCAGGGGGCGCTGCCCCCCTGCCACCCCCCGATACGACGGGTATCAACAAGCTGAACCAGAATCGAGCCATTATCCTACAAAGATGTGATAGCTTATGCACCTTCTTTCCCCCAACAGACGTTTGTCTTAAGGTTGGAGCTTGAGGAAGACTAAATCACCCACTGCATATACCCTATCTTTTCGAAGCTGATCAGCTGATCTTTTCATCCTACCTTTGAGCCTTGATCAGATTATTCTTGAGAATCTGTAGTGTAAGATAACTCTCCAACATGCAATCTTCGACCTCTTGTGACTTTGCAGTGTGAGGGACATGGGCTAGGAGGGTTGGGGGGATTTTGCTATAGAGGACCTAATATGGAGACATTTTAGTGGCATTGTGCACATTGGTGATGTGCCAATATCTGCCCAAGGTAGCACACTCACCCAATTGTTTGGTTAGGCACAAAAGCATCGCAGGTATGTCTCTGAAATCCTATTAGTGACCTCTGTTTGGAAATCCGATTGAGGATGAAAAGATGTACTCATACAAAGTTGGGTTCCTTGACTCTTGAATATTTCCTTCCAAAACAGGCTGGTGAAGATGGCATCCTGATCGCTCACTATAGATCTAGGCACCCCATAAAGCTTGATAATGTGTTCAACAAAAGCTTCAGCCACTTGTTTAGCTGTGTACGGGTGGCTATATTTGGACAACCTATCAACTACAACTTGCCTGAGCTTTTCGGCAATCCCTCCACAAAAATCCATACTCAAATCGTCCCAAACTGAGGCATGAATAGGTAAGGGCTGTAGCAAACCTGATGGTGAGTGGGTTAGATGTTTACTCTGTTGGCAGGTGCCACACTCTTGTATGTACTGCTTGATCATTTTCTTCATTCCCTGCCAATAGGCCATATGCTTGAGCCTATACCAAGTCTTCTCATACCCGGAGTGCCCACCTTGCTGTGAGTCATGATAGAGGAACAATAGCTCTTTGATAGTAGAAGAAGATCCCCGTCCCTTATAGTAGATCAGTCCATGCTGCATGCTGAATTTGGTGCTCGAATGTTCTCCCAAAGCTATTTGCATGCTAACAGCTTGGTAGAAGGGATCATTCACAACCTCCTTCTTGAGACTCTCCAACCATGTAGAGTGAACTAAGATCACAGCTTGCAACTTGGCCTCCTCAAATACCCTCGACAATCAGGGCCGGCCCTGAGTTTCCGGGGCCCTAGGCGAACTTCCGACATGGGGGCCCCTAATAACATATATACTTTTTTACGCGCAAAATACGTACCTATATTTACAAGGGAAGTTCAAAATATTACAAACCAACTGAAGTTAAACTCTAGAACAAACATTCTAGTACCAAATACATCCAAATACACAAATATAATGCATAAAGCAAGCATCCCAACTATCAATGTAAAGCGAAATTGCCTTTACCGTCTACCTCCTACTCCTCGAGCGAAATTGATTAATCGGAGGATGTTGGAGGTTGATGGAGGATGTTTAAGGAAGTTTGGTATGTAGATTTGAGGATTACCGGGAATGTGAGGATGAAAATGAAGCTTCCCGAAAATGTTGCATTACCGCGTTTGGTATAATACATTACATTTTCGGGAATTCTTTGTTATTATATTTTTTATTCTATTTTTTTGGGTTGTTTATTGTTTGTTATAAAAATTTCATATGAGGAGTTTTATGGGAGATTGAAAGTCTCTTCCAACAAAAGATTTTGATTTTCATGGAAATCTATCATTCTTTCAAATATGTTTGTCACTTCCTACATACAAAACACGCCACCTTAGGAGTTAGTTATTGTAATACTAGGTATGCCCGTGGACACGTGCCTACGGCATGTTTTCGTGAACAATACAGTATATAAAAAGAATATATTTTCAATTCTTCCAAGAATACCTATCCATCAAGTTTGGCCATAAATATGACATTGGACATCTATCTCACTGTTGGACGTCTATCTCATTGTTGGTTATCAGGTCAAAGATAATCAAATTGTATTTTTGTATTGCTTTCGGCTAAGTGTATGGTTACTATCGTCTTCAGCCAATTATTAACGAATTGGGGAATCTACTTGGATTGAATTTACAACCCACCCAAACCCAAAAAATACCTATCCGATTCATTGAAACACACATTTTCAAACTCACCCTACAATGGTATGTTTATATGACATCAAGTGATTCAAGTCGAAGGTTATAGTCCTTGTAGATGACAGACTGATAAATTTTTAGTGGAATTATTTACGGTAGATGTTAACTGTACCAATCAATTTAGCTGGGCTATTTGGGATGCTATACTTTAATTACTTGCCTTTGTCTAGTTATTCAAATTTCTGTGACTGTACTTTGGAAACTAAACTGGTTATTCTAAACAAATACTGCACTTCAAGGAATATAAAAAAATTCTTTAGATATCATTTCAGGGAGTACTTCAGGGATGCAGAGTTATCATTTCCCCCCCATTTCCTATAGATATCAAAAACATCAAACAATTCTAACCACACAATGCTCAAAACGAACCTACAAACCTATGCTCGTCCACAGTTCAAATAGAGCTCCTCCCCCCACCCTTGCTCAACCTATCCTGCAACGAACCATTTTCTATAGATCTCAAAAACATCAAACAATTCTAACCACACAATGCTCAAAACGAATCTACAAACCTGTGCGCGTCTGCAGTTCAAATAGAGCTCCTCCCCCCACCCTTGCTCAACCTATCCTGCAACGAATGCCTCAACGCACCTTCACCAACAAAAAACAACCAATCACTGCTCAAGTCCAATACACACTTGCATAAACTTGATCACTAACAACACCACCAAGTCAGATCTAACTCACTTGCAGTCGACGGGGGAGAATGGAGCGACAATCTCCCAAAATTACAAAAATTCATAACCAAAAAAATTCCACAAAATTCACAAAAAAAAAATTCAGAACAGCTGATTTCCCCGCACCCTAAGCAAATCAGAATCGACATTAGCGCTAAATCAAGAAAATCAACGAATCGAGAAGAATCTGAGATACTTATGACGTTGCTAAGAGCGACGACGTTGAGGAAGGTGGAGGAGCGCTTGGACGGCAGAAGCTTCGGTGGGGAGACGGTGGGTTCAGTGGGTTCGCCGGGTCAAAAAAGAGAGAGACGGTGAAAGGGGGGACGGTGGGTCGATAAGAGAGAGCGCGGGGAGAGAGAGATGGGGGAGGGGGAAGGGAAGAGAGAAAGATGAGAGAGCGACAATGAGAAAGAGAGAGAGAGAATGGGGGGTTATTTCAGGAAGAGAGAGGGGGGGGGTTTGAAATTGGAATTTTTTCCCAAACTGTCCCACCTTTTGAAAGTTTTTCCCAAACCGCCCTACTTTTTTTTTAATTCCCAAACCATCCCACTCGGTCTTTCAAAGACCGAGTCTTAGACCGGGGTTTTATTTCAGATCTTTTCTTTCTTCTTCTTCTCTACTTTATTCTTTCTCTCTACTTTTGTTTTCTTCGAAATTTTCCTCAACGAAACCCATCGTCGCCGCCCTAGTTATTCTCTTGGTCGATTTCCCCTCTAATTGATCGATTCACTCCCCCAAACCTAGTCTTCTCTCATCGTTACTCGATTTTTCCCCATCTTTTCCCCCAAATTTGAACTCGTTTTTAAACCCTAAAACCCTAAATCCCAATATCTTAGATCTCGTTTAATTTCGTCTTCGGTGGGGAAAGATCTTGGTTGAAGGATCTAGAAGTACTGTACATTGTCACTATCAAGCTTTGAAATCTCCTACTCGAAAGGTATATTTATGAAGCTTTTGATAAGCAAATTTTGTGTTAATTTTGGGTTATTTTGAAGGTACTTAGTTGAATTTGAGTTATTGTTGACAACGTAGAGTAACAATTGTGTTGAAGTTGACAACGTAGAGTAGCAATTTTATTGAAGTTGAGAATGTAGAGTAGCAATGTAGAGTAGCAATGTTGGGTTGACAATGTAGAGTAGCATTTTGTAGAGTAGCAATCTAGGTTATGTGTAGTTAATAACAATTTTGTTGAAGTTGTAGGATTTGTATTTAATTGTAAATGGCACGTACAATGGGGAACATGAAGGAAGGAGAAAGTAGTAGACCTTCACATGGCGATGGAGCATGTACTTGCAGTGGACGTGGTCGTGGTCGTGCTCGTACCGAGGGTACTAATGTAAGTAATTAATTGTTGATTCTAATAGAATTATATGAAATTTCGGTCTATTGATGTAAATGTTATTGTTATGTAGGTTCAAATCAATCCAAATGAGGCAGGCACTTCTTCTACAGTCCTTTCATCATCGTATATCCCTTCTGGAGGCCCAGGACCCCTCGACCCTTCACTCCTCACTCTTCAACCATTGCATCGATCGCAGAATGTGTGGAATGGTGAGGCTACGGAGTGCCGCTTTAGGACTGGTCATCCACTACCTATGCACCCACAATACACAAGATACTAAGAGACTGTGGGTTCTACGGCATTGGTAGGATGGGCTCCATCAAGTGCGATCGACCTCTTTTGGAAACACTTCTTGAAAGATGGAGGCCTGAGATACACTCCTTTCACCTGCCAGTTGGGGAGATGACAATCACTCTGCAGGATGTTTCCATACTTACCGGGCTTCAAATCGATGGAGAGGCAGTCACAAGATCAATGGACTTCGATCCGGTTTATATAGTCGAGGAGTGCTTAGGTGTCGAAGTTGAAGCCGGTGTGATTAATGGTAAATTTATTCGTTTGAAGTGGTTGAAGGACACCTTTAAGAATAAATTGAATGTAGGTTCAACTGCGGCGGAGGTGGAGTGCTATTGTAAGGCCTACAATCTCACGCTATTCGGCATTGTATTGTTTCCAAATTCGTCAGGAAATAGCGTCTCATTGATGTTCTTGCCACTAATTGCCGATCTAGAAAACGTTAGCCGTTATAGTTGGGGTAGTGCCGTACTGTCATCACTGTACCGGAGTTTGTGTTTGGCCAGTATAGGTTCGGTGCAGATGAATGGGCCTATGATTTTACTTCAAATCTGGAGTTGGGAGCGCATTCACGTCGGTCGGCCCGTAGTACGGATCCAATCTCCGCACTGGATAGTTCTTCCCGATGACGTGGACATGCTACCTCCTATCGGTGTTTACTAGACAGGAAAACTTACATGGATAGCCAACCCCAACAGGTGCTTAACGTACTACCGCGATGAGTTGGATAGGTTGGCCGCTGACTGTGTAGTGTGGTCCCCTTACACGGAGGAGCGACTGATTTGACTGCCGCCTATTTGCACGTACATGCGTGATTTGTGGCTTATGACAGCACCGTTAATCAACTTTGGGGTTGTCGAGTTTTACTACCCCGATAGAGTGCTACGCCAGTTTGGTCTTCACCAAAGGATTCCAGTTGCTGAGCCATTCAATACGGAGATGCACAATATTACAGGAATGGGTCGAACCCCTGAACACAATTGGGCCGCTTGCTTCTCTACGTATGTTCAGAGATGGAATGTACACTGGTTCGATGAAATCATCGGTGACATTCCTCCGTTTGACCTCTCGGTGCATGGGGTGTACATGGCTTGGTACGAGAGAGTGACTAGACGGTATATCTCTTTGACGTTGCAGACTCTTGCTGGAGTGGTAGTCCCGATCCGTCGACCAGGGACCGAACCAGCATATCAACATTCCATGAAGTTGCCGATGTAAGTTTATATATATATGTATGTGTATATGTAAGTACCATAATCTTTTAACTTTTCATGATTGTCAGTTGAGCCAGACTTGGTCCATTGCAAAGAAATGTGCAACTTTGTTGAATAGCAACGTCGCCGATCAGACAAAGGAAACAATACGGGAGATGATGACATGTTGCCGTGCATAAGCTAATCTTGTGGGTGAGGGAGCAACATTAGATGCAATACTAAGGACTCCCAGTCATTGAACCAGCGGCCGTTCTGGTCTCTGACAAAAGAGAGTTGTTCGAAGGCCCCCACCTCAACCTCAAAGCGAATCAGAAGGCGAAGAACAAGCAGGGCCTGAGAATCTAGGGGAGGGGACACAACAACAAGTTACGGGTGAGATTCAAGAAGAGGAGAATATCCCGTTGTCCGGTCTCACACAAGCTACTCCATAACGTGGTAGAAGACAACAGAGACCCACTAACTTCTTCACACCCGACCCTTGATTTTTGAAATTCAGGTGCATTTAAGCGTTAGCTTAATTTTGTTGATTTTTGTCACCATAATTTATGAGTTAGTTGATTCATGTCTGTAATGCAGGTTCGGTAAATGTTTAGTGAATGGAACAAGATGAGGGAAGCGCTTGAAGACATCACCTTTTTTGGGTTATTTTGTCTGTAATGCATGTTATCTTTTGATATTAATTTGAGTTATGTGTTAGCTTGATGTGAGTTTGATGCTGTAATATTTAAAGTTAGCTTGATGTTGTAATATTTGAAGTTAGTTTGTTATTGTAATATTTTGAGTTAGCTTGATGTTTGGGAGAAAATGAAACTGCAACTGAAAAAGTGAAGTGGAAGTAGAAGTGGATGTGAAAACTGAATGTGAAAGTGTATGTGAAGTTAAAACTATATGTGAAGTGGAAGTTGTAACTATATTTTCAGTTAGCTTGAAGTTCTCTGAGATGTTTGAGATTGTTGTTGTTCAATAAGAGATGTTTGAGATGTTCACGAGTTGTTTATGAGATGTTTATGACATATTGAAACTGTATGTGGAAGGGAAAGTGGAATGAAAATTTGTTCACAAGATATTTATGAGATGTGCACGAGATGTTTGTGTAGTGGAAGTGGATTGAAAACTGTATGTGAGATGTTTATGATATGGAAATGAATTGGAAATGAAGTGGAAATGAATGTGAAATGAATTGAGTTTGTTTGAAAGGGAATGTAAAGGGGAAATGCTTCAAGACAAATTGTAATGGTGAAATTTAAGCCTAGACTCGGTCTTTGAAAGACCGAGTTTAGTATTAACATACACGGTCTTTCAAAGACCGAGTCTTGTGCCTGTAAGTTTTTTTTTTCAATTAAAAGACCGAGTCTTGAAGCTGATTGAAAAATATAGCTTACAGACGCAAGACTCGGTCATTGAAAGACCGAGTCTAGTTAAAATGAGAACGGTCTTTGGAAGACCGAGTCTTGAGTTCACTCTTTTCCAGAAGCCAAGATGTTCTCTGGAAATGAGTGAACTCCACAGTTGGTTTTCGAAAGACCGTTCTCAATATAACTAGACTCGGTCTTTCAAAGACCGAGTCTTCAATTTGTGAAATTTTTTTCAATTGGATTGAAAGACCGAGTTTAGTTATATTGAAAACGGTCTTCGAAAACGGTCTTTTAAAGTGCCCATTTCTCAATGGGCTTCTCTTTCAACCAATTAGCCGCCTCCACATTGACGGTTTCAAGTTCAGCGAGTTTGGCCATGAACTTTTTGGGTTGGTTTTGACTAGTTATAATTTTGGCATTTTTCCGCAATGCCTTGCTACCAAATTTACTGAAAAAGTTTGTGGCAAAATGACGCATACAATAACGATGATATGCATTTGGTTCGTTCCATGCTCCATTTCGCAAATCCATAGCAGACAATATACCAGTATGACGATTCGAGATAACACACAACTCAGTGCAATCGGTGACATAATACCGAATGCAACTCATGAACCATGTCCATGTATTTATACTCTCTCCATCAACCAATACCAGCAAATGGAAATAAGCAATCATTCGCATCCGGCAAAACAGCAATTAGCAAACAACCTTTGTACTTACCGTACAAGTGAGTTCCGTCGACACTAATAACAGGTTTGCAAGACTTGAAACCTTCAATCGAAGGACCAAATGTCCAAAATACTCTCTTGAATGTTTCCTCGCTAGGACTAGACTCATATTTATCCCAGTGGACAACGGTTCCTGGATATGCTGCTTGAATTGCTGTTAGTAGAAAAGGCAACTTCGTGTATGCTTCTTCGAAAGTACCGAACAACCTCTTAATTGCCTTTTGTTTTGCAATCCAAGCTTTCTTATATGAAATATGATAATTATATTGTATTTTCACAATCTCAATAATTGCTTGCGGTGTTAAACCAATATTCTTCTTCACCACACCCACAATCAAATTACAAACAAGGTTAGCATCGATTTTACAGTGGTCTTGATTCAACGTGGGATTCGTACAAGTATGAGGCCAAACTATCTTCTTCACCACAAAATTTGTCCCGTTTTTTTGGAACAATTGTTCGTAATCTCCAAGGGCATCCACGATCACTTACTCCTGGGGGACTTTGCACGATCTCCTCAATTGTACGTTTTCTAGGTGTCATTTTGCATTTAACAGTGTACAGTGACGGTGAAGATTTCAATGTGACAAATTCACGATGTTTCTTAATAGAATACACATTGACAGCGAGCTGAATCGACTCTTTACTTACAAACTCATATCCAACGTACAATTCGTCTATATTGGATGAAACAGACGACTTTTGTGAAACTGGGTGTACTCCAGCACCATGTGTCATCTCCTCGGTAACATGAGCGTTAACATTAGCATAGCTATCAGTAGCTCTCACTTTATTAAAACTGTTGTTCATAGGATTTACATTTGCTACATCATCATCTTCGTCTCCATCATCATTTTCTACACTTTCATCAACTTCATCGTCTGTTTCTTCCTCTTCTTCATCATCGTCTAATAAGCTATTGTTAATGACTGCATTTTGAAAGAGTTCAAATACACTGTCATTTGGAACATAGTCAGGAACCGGACTAGGTTGGCGTGGCAACTCAACATCCGTAGAATCTGGGTTTATTGTATTTGTGAAGGTGTTTTCTTGTGAGGACAGTGGATTTGGTTGTGAAGATTGAGCGGGGTTAGACCTCATCCGCTGTGTAGGTACTACCCTTACGAAGCTTGAACTAGGAATATTATGTGGCTGAGCATTCAAAATTTGAATTTGCTGAATATATAACTCTAATGCAGACCAAGTACAATTGGGATCAAATGTCCTAGCAATCATTGACTTCAGAGCATTATTAGTAGATACGGGCACTGTCATAAAATACTGACCATCTCCTCTACCTGCTACGTATTGAGCTAAAATTTTCACATTCTATTGATTCCTATCCCAATTAGTAACTTCATAAATTTTCTCAACTACTTCTGCAAATGTAATGGTACGAGGTACCCAAACTATTTCCGGATCCAACACACTATAACAACAACCAATCTTTGGATCACAAATTATTTCACCACCAAAGTATAACCAAATTGGAATCTCGAGATCCATACCTACGTATATTTATACGAATATGCGAGTTATTATCTAACCACAAACAGAATATATAAAAAAATAAGAAAATTATAGGCCAATATTCATCATACCTTCACAAGCTTCAAGGATAGAACCATAGATATTTGGGTAAAAGAGTTGAAATTGCTATCCTCTTCAAATTTAGCAAAATTCCAAAATATGGATCTTTCAAAAGATGGATTTAGGGTTTTTATAGTGGAAGGTGAAAGGGTTAGGAAAAAATTGGTAAATATATTTAGATTGAGATGAGATTTTGTGGGTAGGAGGTCGCCCTAGATTGAGGGAGATGAGTTAGAGAAGATAAAATAGAGTAAAGTAGAGAGAGAGAGAGAAGAAGAAGAAGAAAGAAACGGATCTGAAATAAAACCCCCGTCTAAGACTCGGTCTTTGAAAGACCGAGTGTAGTTATTCTTCACGCGGTCTTTCAAAGACCGAGTCTTACACTTTGAAAAATTGAAGAGTAAGACTCGGTCTTTGAAAGACCGCGTGAAGAATAACTACACTCGGTCTTTCAAAGACCGAGTGGGATGGTTTGGGAATTAAAAAAAAAAGTAGGGCGGTTTGGGAATTTTTTTTAAAAAGTGGGACAGTTTGGGGAAAAAATCTTGAAATTGTGGGATTTGAAATTTTGGACGGAAAAATGTGTTTTATGAGAATCAATCTGGGCCTTTGATTTTGGGGAGATTGAATGAGAGCCACTTGATAACTTTCTTTGTAATTTATTATATAGACTAGGTTTGCCCGTTGACACGTGCCTACGACACGTCTTCGGAACGGTGCACCTGGTTTGATTATATAAAATAGTTTTGGAGGTTCAGCAAATTAATTGAAGTAGTAAACATATTATATGAGGAAGCAGTATATCTACTTTTAAGCTAAATTATCGTCTTCCTGATCATTAGCTTGAACTTACCTGAAATGCATATAGTTTGTTAGAAACACTACATAGAGTTTTTTTTAACTTCAGCATCAATTTTAGATGCTTGTAAGAGTTATGCAAGGACATTATCATATATGTTTTATAGAGCTTACTCTTATCCCATAACCAATATGAGCATGTCTAAATACAATGGTAACGCAAGTGCAGGTGTGAAGGTATCTACAATACCAATAATCTAAATATTTATTTTTTAAATTTTAAAGTTTTATTTCTCAAATTTCAAAAAAAATAATTTTTTTAAAATTTTAAATTAATATTTTTAAATTAAAAAAATTTAATATTTTTTAATTTTTTTATAATTTTTTAAATTTTTTTAAATTTTTTTGAATTATTTTTAAAGTTTTTAAAATTTAAATTTTTTTTTTTAAATTAAAATTTTTATTTTCTATATTTTTTGAATAGAAGAGAGTGAGAGAAAGAGAGAGAGAGAAAGAAATAATTAAATAAATAAAGGATTGTTTTGGGTGTAGGATTTAAATTTGAATTTTGGGATAAACTTTTGGGGAGAAAATATGTTTTTTGAGGTTAGATCTGGACCTTTGATTTTGGGATGATTGAAGGAGAGCCACTTGATAGCTTTCTTTGTGTTTTATTATATAGATTACCCATTTCCAATAGAGCTTTTACAATTTAACCATTTCATTATTAACTGAATGGCTGAAATTGCTAAACCGAACCCTCCTCTAGAAATTACACAAAGCGCTAATCCCTTTGACTATTTCTTGTTACTGACCAGATTTGCACTGATTTGAAGGGCAAAAGACTCCCTCCTTGAAGGAATTAATGAACTGGAGAAGACCGAACAGACTAGAGATCTGCTCCAGGAAGAGCGGAATAGGTTGCTCCAACTCAGACAGGAAATTGACCAACTCTGTAGGATTGAGGAAATCAAATGGCAGCAGTGATTTAGAATTTCATGGTTCAAAGAGGGAGACGCGAATACTGCATTTCTCCATAGAGTGGCCAGTGCCCGACGTAGATCTAATCTAATTCACTCGATCCATTCGGACTCTCGCTCTCTTCATCCATCATTTGATCTTTGTAGTTCGAATTCCATGAAGGTCGATGCCTGCTCCAACAAACCTGAAACTGAAGAAAGATCACCTATCAGAAAGCTCTCCTAACTGTAATTTCTCTTGAAAACTACTGCACTTATACATATTCATGTTCGTTCTCTATATTGCGTTCATTACGACATACATTAACCATTTTGTTTTCTTTTTCTCTTCAGATTATGCAGCACCTAGATCGCGCTACTTGCTCTCAGCTTTTCGTAAGTTTGGCGGGAAGGGGTGGGTGGGCCCATTGTCGGATACAAAGAAGAGCTGCCGCCGAACCCAGTCCGGTACATTGCAGAAGAAGGTGCCCCACCTCGGAAATCGTGCTCCATCAAATCGAGCGCGAATCTTAAAGCAAAAAAAAAGAAAGAAAGAAAAAAGAAACACACGAAAGGTGGGTAGAAGATCAAGACGATGACAGACAATATCTTATTAGGCTAATATCTTAATGGGCTTTAACTTTCCTTTAATTATAAGTAATTTTACAGTAGGCCTATTCATATCATGTGCACAACACGTGCTTCTCCCTCCACTCAAAAAACCCTTCCCTTCCCATCCCGCTCCTCGGATCCGCCTATTCCGCCCGCCTCCTTTCTCAGTAGTTCTCGATCTAGAAGGTTCTAGAAGCGTCCGCCTCTCTTACCCCTCTTCTCTCCCATTTCTATCATTTTTTAATTTATTTCAGGTTGAAAATTACGGAAAATGCCACTGTGGTTGATACTAGGGTTAAGGCGGGCGATGAGGAGGAAGAGGACGTCATCCCTCCTCATCCGCTCTTCGAAATGAGCACCGAGGGATTACTACAAGGGGAAGATTTTAGGAACTTAGGAGAACTCACCCTTAAAAGCTAGCTTTTAAGGGTGAGTTCTCCTAGGTTCCTAACAATTGGTATCAGAGCCGACCCCATGCTTCTTAATTCGCTCTAGAGGCTGGATTAAAATTACTGGTAGACCCGGGTTGGGCCAGTGTCGCTAGAGTGAAAGCCGCCGAGAGTCGGAAAGGACTACCTAGACGCTAGAGTGAAAGCCGCCGAGAGTCGGAAAGGGCTACCTAGACGCTAGAGTGAAAGTCGCCGAGAGTCGGAAAGGGCTACCTAAAGGTTGGATTAAAATTACTGGTAGGTTCGGGCCGGGCCAGTGTCGTTAGAGTGAATACCGCCGAGGGCGGCGGGTTACGGAAGCGTGGTGGAATGTTATGATCCAAATTTAGTCCCACATCGGTTATATGGGGAACCAATGTTGGGTAGTTATAAATTTGGGCTCCCTCCCCTTAACAGCTAGCTTTTAAGGGTGAGTTCTCCTAGGTTCCTAACAGAAGAACTGCAAGCCCACTGGGTTTCACACTCGCAAAGGTCGAATTTTTATAGTCTTTTTTTTTCTTGAAATTAATTTGTAGTTCTATTGAGATAGGATTCTCACAGATGAATTGGCCGCATGAAAATGATACAGTCCCATGAACTATATCTGGCTACAAGTTTTATTGCGTATCAGTCCCAAGTATCACATGTCAGTCCCTAGGGAAATTTCTTTCTTTCAGGGTGTTTTAGCAAAAATAAGTGAGAATTTGCATTATCACCCCGCTTAAGTTGTATGAGTAGCGCACGTGTTACGTGGCTGCTCCTTAATGGGGAGTTAGGCTGTTAGTTAGGCAACACTATAGTATCGGTTGAGCTGCGTGAAGCCCGTGCATTGCGCACTTATGCAGGATTAGCTATATAGGCTAAGGGATTGTAATCCTTTGGGGACATGAATGAAATAGATTCCTTTTTCCTATTCAATTCTTATCTTCTTCCTAATATTTTCTTTACTTTCCTTGTTCCCCACGTCTTGTTTCGTTTTGTTATATTGTTCTTGATCTGCAGTCTTCATGCCAGTGAATACAAGATCGAACCCAAATAGAGATCCCAACCCAGGACCGGCATCAATGGTATCAGAGCCACTCAATCCATCACCTACGATTGAACCTGTCGGAGGCTCAACGGTCCTCGAGTCTGGATCCGGCTCCGGATCTGGAATCGGATCACCGAGCAATATGACAAGGGGTTCTACTCCTAGGAGTATTGAGCCCCTACATTCGACCGACCTAGAGAAGAGGATGGATGTGATGGAAATGTTGATTAGGAATCTAGCCACCACCGTCCAGAATCAAGCTCATGGAGTTCAACAACAGATCCAAGCGCAGTTCGATGAGCTATGAGATCGGCTACAGAGGTTGGTCCCTTCGATTGACGGAACATCCCCCAGAGTGGAGAACCCACCATATGTTCGACGAAATCCCCAAGAGAAACATGAGGGTAACTCATCAAACTTTAGCTATATTTTCAACCACTCACCAGGTATTCGACAGATTGCTTCTCCAATTCCTTACCCCCAAGTCACCCCTGAACTTGTGTTAGAATATTATGGCACTTATCAAAATGTTCCTGTTGTTGATGTTGTTGAGGAAGAGGAGATGAATAATGAGGGGAAGATTATCTCCAATATGGATGTCGATTTCTACATTAATGAGGAGCTAACTCCTAATACACCCAGAGAACGCCATGAAGTTGAAGCTCACTTCAAAGAGGAATTTGAGTTTAAAACTGAAGTTGAAGTTGAGGTTCATGCTGCAGCTGGAGTTAATGCAAAGGTGGGAGCTGACGCTGGTGTTATCCAAGGGAATACTGATCTGTTGATCAATCAGAATACGGAGGCGATGGTAGTTGATGCTGGATCGAAGCTTCTCAAGGCTGGCTTCGCCGCTCCCGATCAGGATCCACCTTTGATCATTCCAACTAAGAAGAAGCGTGTTATGGAAGATGGAGATTTCATGGACACTTCAGCAATTGAGGAGGAGGTGACTGTTGATCCAGTGGTGAAGGGTGTTGTGAAAGACTGGGATGGCATGGAAGACTTTCCACCCCATGTTCTCTACAATTCTCCTGGAGGGGAGATTGGAGAAGAAGGTCAAATTCTGCTTACAGATCCACTCTCCACGCCCAAGGCTGTTAGAGAACAATTGGTGCAACTTATGTTTGAAACATTCAATGTCTCTGGATTTTATGCATCTGAAAAAGCAGTATTGTCACTTTATGCAATAAGACGCATCTCAGACTGCACTGTAGATATCGGGCATGGGAAGATGGATATTGCACCAGTTTGTAAAGGTGTTGTTCAGCACATTGCCTCAAAAGGATTTGAGATTGGAGGGATTGATTTGACAAAGTTACTTGCTCAGGAACTTCACAAGTCCAATCCGCTTGTCAAAGTTGATCTCTCTGATGTTGAAAAATTGAAAGAGAGGTATGCATGCTGTGCACAAGATCAGTTTTCCTTTGAACAGACACAAAATTCATGCCAAAAGGAGTCTCACACCCTTCCAGACGGACAGGTTATAACAATAGAAAGAGAAAAATATATTGTTGGAGGAGCTCTATTCCAGCCATCTATTTTGGGGTTAGAGGAGTATGGGATCGTGAGACAATGTGTGGAATTAATTGAGGAAGGAACAAGTGTTGTTATCTTTGATCCAGGAGGGGGAAAAGCTATTATTCATGGTCACTACTCCTTTGTTATTCCATACAAAGACTTTATATCTTGGAACTCAATTCTTAGTGCCTTCTCAGTCACTGGCCAAATTCAGAAGCTTCTAGGGCTCTTCAAACAAATGAATCCTGAGGGAGTAGCATTTGATTCGATAACAATTACAAGTGTTCTTCTAACTTGTGCTTCTCAAGAACTGAGAACAGTTAGTGAAGCTCATGGGCACTCATTCAGGGCTGGATTATGTACTCAACCAATCGTTGGGATTGCTTATTTTCAGTGTAGAAGCCTCGAGAGTGCATGCGGAGCTTTTGAGGGTACAGAGATTCCTCATGGTGCTATTGAGCCCGAGTCAACTGTTTATCCAAAGGTTGTATCCTTGGCAGTAGAGTTTATACTTGGAAGAATACCCAAAGAGGGTGATATGGCTAAAAATGGGGTTTAATCGGAACCGTCCAAATCGGGCACGAGTCTTGAGACCTGAGGGTAAAACGGTAATTTCGCCCACAAAAAGGACCAAAATGGATATTGGGTCTTCCTTCCTAGGGCCCAATAACCCACGGAGGGATCCACCAACAAGAGGGTGCGGGTTTTCACCCGCTGCGCACCCAATCCAACAAGATAGAATCAAGGTCCCTGATTAACCACGATCAACGGCCCTGATGTACATCTATCTTTTCACCAGGATGTAGGGATTAAATTCCTTATCTGGTTTTGGGGAATATTCCTTATCAAATCACAGGGATTACATTCCTAATCTGTTCCCTGAGACGCCTATAAATACCCCCCATCCATCTCCATTAAGAGGTAATCAATCTTTCACCAGTTTTTGCGCTCTTTCATAGTCTTCCAGATTACTGACTTGAGCGTCGGAGGGTGCGTCGCCGGGAACAACCCCGGTGTCTCGCACTTTTTGCAGGTCTACGGCGGGATCGACGATCGAAGCCCGACGGAACAGGTACACAGGTCTACTATTCAGTTTCCCTAAGAATCCACAAATTCATCTGTTTGCCCCCACACCAAATTTAGCGGCAACAGATTGGCGCCGTCTGTGGGAAACTAACGAATAGAGACCTCTCCTCTTCCCGGTGAACAGGTCTTCTCCAGCCATGCCGCCTCTCAAAGTTAGGTCAAGGGGGTCTAATTGAGTACCCAACCCAGACCAGCAAGAAGTCCTTCCTGATCCCGCTCAGCAACAAGGGCAACTTCCCCCTACCATGGAAGAGCCGCTCCAACAGAACCTTCCCCCTCCTGATCCAAAGGGTCCTAACCCTCAGAAACAGCCTCTTCACCAAGAGAACCTCTCCATCCACAATGCCTCCTCTGACTCTATGGCCTCCCATCATCCCCGAGCCTCTGGTCGCCACAATGCAACCCACAAACGCCAGAAAGATGATGACCTCCGCCGTCATCTGGACGAAAAATGGGCACGGGAGGAAGCCTCCCGCCGGCATGAGCGAGAGTACAAGAGGTCCCCCATCCGAAGAGGGAGGCAGGAGTCCCCCGATCACTACCGAAGAAGGCACTCTCCCGTAGGACGGCAACAGCACAGGAACAATGAGGCACCGATCACCCGTGCCGAGTTCCAGCAGTTCCAAGCGACCATCCTGCAAGCTCTCAACCACCGTCAGAATCCTATTGAGCCGAAGATCTCATCCCCTCCTCCGGTCCGAAGCCCTCGCCGACGGTCCCCTTCTCCTCGACCCGCTCCTACCAACTCCCGGCATACCCCAAGTCCTCGCCGCTCCTGAAGTTACTATCGCCGCAGTCCTCTCTCCCTCGGCGGATTACCGTCGGGGTGATGACGCCATGAACCGCCGCCTTCACGAAGTAGAAAGACGCCTGGGTCAGATAAACCGAGAGGAGGAGCTCAGGGGAAGGACCCTACGTCCTAACCGACCCCCGTTCTCCCGAACCATTGTGGATGCGCCAGTCCCATTCGGCTTCAAACCTCCCCAATTTGAGGTTTACACCGGGGAAACCAACCCCGTCGACCACATTGAAAGCTTTAAGACCCTAATGCTTCTACATCAAGCTTCCGATGCCCTCCTCTGCAAAACCTTCCCTGCAACTCTTAAGGGTCCAGCTCGAGAATGGTACTCGCGTCTTACCCCTGCCTCAATATTCTCCTTCGAGCAGTTCGAAACCCTTTTCATCACCCATTTTGTAAGCAGCCGAAGGGCTGAAAAGACCCGCATCTCCCTATTGCACCTCCACCAGAAGAAGGGGGAAAACTGAGAGATTATGTGAAGAGGTTCACAGCTGAAGCCCGGACCATAGCATCCCTCGACCAGTCGGTCGCCACGGTGGCATTCCAATCCAATGTCCTCAATTCCAACCTTCGCTCCTCCCTCGCCAAGAAACCACCGCATGACTTTTCCGACCTCCTCCTTCGCACTGAAAAGTATATCCAGGCCGAAGAGGCTGAGCAACAACCCAACTGGGAGGGGTCTGCCTCCGGGTTTAAGAGGAAGGGGGCGGAAGAAGAAGGGGCCAAGAAACTCCAGAAAGACAATGCCGGCCAGCGCCGGCCTCCCCCCAGGTTTGAAAAGTTCACTCCCCTCACCACTGACGTCTCAACCATTTTGATGGAGGTCGAGAAGGAGGGTATTATTCCCCCCGCTCCAAGAATGAACACTCCCGCCAAAAGAAGAGATAAAGAAAAATGGTGTCGTTATCACCGGGACCATGGGCACGACACCAGCGATTGTCGCGCTCTGAAGAACGAGATCGAAGCCCTCATCCAGAGAGGGCAGCTGGCTAGGTTTGTAAGAAAAGACCAAACCGAACTTCCTCCCCTGCCTCGGGGGGCTAACAAGCGTCCGGAACGAGAAGAGACGCCAGACTTCGAGGAAGAGCGAGTCCTCCACCTCATCCATGGGGGTCCAATGGGGGGCTCCTCGAACTCCTCTCAGAAAGCATTTATCAGGGAAGTCAATTCAGTCCGAACCACACCTCCTCCCAAAGGCCTCGGCGTGCCCGTCACCTTCTCAGACGAGGATCTAGAAGGAATCCGCACCCCGCATTGTGACGCACTCGTCATCAGCCTCCACATGGCAAATTTCAAGGTGGAAAGGATCTTAGTAGACAACGGCAGCTCCATCAACATCCTCTTCCTCTCCGCTTTTAAAGGCCTAAAACTCTCCAGAGACAGACTCAAGCCCGCCGGCTACACTCTCCATGGGTTCACGGGAGTTCCGGTAACTATTGAAGGGGTGATCACCCTCGATATAACTGCCGGACAAACTCTTACCACCCGGACAGAGCCAATGGACTTCATGGTGGTGGATGTTCCCGCCGCCTACAACGTCATCTTGGGTCGACCTGGCCTCGCAGCTCTGGAAGCTGTCCCCTCGGCGTACCATCTTAAGATGAAGTTTCCCACTCGGTCGGGGGTCGGGGAAGTAAGGGGAAATCAGGAGCAGGCCCGGAAGTGCTACATGACCTCAACCCTGGGACCCGTCCTCTCCTTAGAAACTCTGGAAATTCCTCAAGACACGGCAAAACCAACCTCCGAGCCGGTGGATGAACTGGAGGAGGTACTCTTCTCTGAGCAAGAGCCGACCCGCAAGTTCTTCGTAAGCAAGACCCTCCCGTCCACCCTATACCCAGATATTGTGAAATGTATCCGAACCAATCAAGACCTCTTCGCATGGTCCGCAGCGGATATGCTTGGTATCTCCGAAGAACTCTTAGTCCACCGCTTGAGCGTCGATCCGGGATCCAAACCAGTCCAGCAAAAGAGGCGCAAGTTCGCCCCCGAGCGTCAGCTCGCTATCAAAGAAGAGGTAGATAAGTTGTTAAAGGCCCGATTCATACAGGAAGTAAACTACCCTGAATGGTTGTCAAACGTAGTAATGGTGAAGAAGTCCAATGGGACTTGGAGAATTTGCATTGATTTCACCGACCTCAACAAAGCCTGTCCCAAAGATCCCTTCCCCCTGTCGAGCATCGACACTCTGATTGACGCAACCTCGGGACATGAGCTCCTAAGCTTCATGGATGCTTTCTCGGGTTACAATCAGATAAGGATGTTCCCGCCGGATATCCCAAAGACATCTTTCGTGACCGACCAAGGCCTTTATTGCTACAGAGTCATGCCATTCGGCCTAAAGAACGCAGGGGCAACATACCAACGCCTCGTCAACAAGGTTTTCCAGGCCCAAATCGGCCGGAACATGGAAGTGTACGTCGATGATATGCTTGTAAAGAGCATCCTAGGCGTTGATCATGTGGCCGACCTTCAGGAGGCCTTCGACGTCCTAAGAAAGCACAATATGAGACTCAACCCGAACAAGTGTGTGTTCGGCGTCTCATCAGGTAAGTTCCTCGGCTTTATGGTTAGCCAACGAGGGATAGAGGCAAATCCGGAAAAGATCAAGGCCATATTGGACATGGCCCCTCCTAGAAATGTCAAGGAGGTCCAAAGGTTGACTGGTCGCCTAGCCGCCATTGGGCGCTTTCTGTCGAAGTCCGGGGAGAAGTGCCTCCCGTTCTTCAAAGCCCTCAGGGGGGCTAAAGGGTTCGAGTGGGGGCAGCAACAACAAGACTCCTTCGACCAGCTTAAAGCATACCTCGTCAACCCACCTCTCCTGAGCAAACCAATACCCGGCGAACCACTCTACCTCTACCTTGCAGCTTCCGAACAGACGCTCAGTGCGGTTTTAGTCAGAGAAGAAGAAAGGGCTCAGAGGCCCATTTACTATATCAGCAAAGTGCTCCGGGACGCCGAGCTCCGGTACCCGAAGATTGAAAAAATAGCCTATGCCCTGGTAATGGCCGCGAGAAAACTCCGACCCTACTTCCAGTCCCATTCGGTGATTGTCCTTACCGACCAGCCGCTGAAACAAGTCCTTCACAAGCCTGAGACTTCCGGCCGCCTCATGAAGTGGTCGATCGAGCTGAGCCAACATGATATAACCTATCAGCCTCGGACCGCGATCAAGGCTCACGCACTAGCCGAATTCATAGTGGAAACGACTATCCCCGACTCTGAGCAAGCGATGCAGGGACCACCCGTATGGATGGTCTATGTCGACGGATCCTCTTGCAACGAAGGAAGCGGAGCAGGGGTCATTCTGGCGGGCCCAGATGACTTTGTCCTCCAATATTCCCTCCGAATAAACTTCAAAGCCTCGAACAACGAGGCCGAATACGAGGCACTAATAGCTGGACTTCGAATGGCCCGGAATGCAGGGGCACAACAGCTGCAGATCTTCAGTGACTCCCAGTTGATCGTCAACCAAGTCCTCGGCGAGTATGAAGCCCGTGATGATAGAATGGCCAAATACTTGGCCAAAGTAAGGAGCCTAATGGCGCTGTTCGACGAGGCTCTCATCCGAAGGATCCCCCGAGAAGAAAATGCTCAGGCCGACGCCTTATCCAAGTTAGCCTCCTCTTCCCTTCAAGGCCTGGAACGGACCGTATTGATAGAAGTCCTCCTGAAGCCGAGCATAGAGGACGAAGCACCAGACTCCGTTGAGACATTACCCGTCCTCCTCGAAGACAACTGGATGAAGCCCATTGTCGAATTCTTGAGGAACGGCCTCCTCCCTGAAGATCCGAGGGAAGCACGAAGAATCAGGACCCGAGCCGAGCGTTTTACTTTAATCGAAGGCATCTTATATAAACGCTCCTTCACCCAGGTGGATGGTCGACCTTACCTAAGGTGCCTTTCTCCCAGACAAGCCGACTACGCCCTGCAAGAGCTCCATGAGGGCATCGGCGGAGCTCATTCTGGGTCCAGGGCTCTAGCGCGCAAGGTGTTGAACTATGGATATTACTGGCCCACTCTCCTACGGGACGCCGAACGACACGTTCGGCAATGCAGCTCCTGTCAGAAGTATGCAGACATCCAACGCCTTCCACAAGCACCGCTAACCTCCCTATCAAGTCCGATCCCCTTCGCTATGTGGGGGATGGATTTACTAGGACCGTTTCCTCCGGCCCCCGGGCAGCTAAAGTTCCTAGTCGTAGCAGTCGACTATTTTTCTAAATGGATAGAAGCCGAGCCCCTGGCTACAATCACCGAGCATAGGGTCGTTCAATTCTTCTGGAAAAACGTGATTTGCCGGTTCGGCGTTCCCCGAGTTATAGTCACGGACAATGGAACACAGTTTACTGGGGCCGCCTTCCGAGCCTTATGTGAAGACCTCTCCATACAACACCGATTCTCCTCTGTCTCCCATCCTCAGTCGAATGGCCAAGCGGAGAATGCCAACCGACAGATTCTCTCGGGCATCAAGAAAAGATTAGACAAGTGTTCCAAAGGACTGTGGGTCGATCAGCTGCCGAACGTACTCTGGAATCACCGCACCACTAAGCGGACCCCAACGGGCGAGAGCCCATTTAATCTCACCTATGGGGCCGAAGCCATCATCCCTCTAGAAGTCGGGATACCCTCTCCTCGCTTGATAGCTTATGAAGAAGAGCAGAATGCTAGAGAACTCAGAGCAAGCTTAGATCTGATAGATGAAATCCGAGAGAGGGCGGCCATACGCCAGCAAGCTTACCGAAGGAGGATCGAACTGGCATACAACAAAAGGGTCCGACCAACGGACCTCAAAGAAGGAGACCTAGTCCTTCGAAAATTGGCCATCTCGTTCCCCGGACAGAAAAGCAAACTGGCCCCGAACTGGGAGGGACCGTACAAAATCTCAAAAGTGATCCGCCCAGGTGCATACAAGCTAGAAGATCTCGAAGGCAGGGAAATTCCCAGGACTTGGAATGCCGATCATCTTTTGAAATACCAAGAGAAGGCAACCACGCCTCTCTAAGTAACTCAAGATGTCAAACCATCCCCTTTCCTTTACTAGTAATGATTTTCCCTTTTATTTTCTCATTGTAATAACGGCTAGCAACTTTAGAAGCAGCCGATCATTAGATATTAATAAATAAAGTTCTGTCGTATTTTCACTGCTACGACATCTCTCTGCTTTTAATTTCTTAATCTTACGATGGTTCCGGAGTCCACCACTTGGTTCGATTCTACTTCGCGAGTTCGCTTCCAAGCGATCTAGAAGTAGTTCGCCATTCGGAATTGCTCCCACAGCCGTCGAATGGTACGGAGTCCAACACTTGGTTCGACTCTACTCCGCAAGTTCGCTCCTAAGCGAGCTAGGGGTAGTTCGCCATTCGGAATTGCTCCCACGCCCTTAATCTTACGATGGTTCCGGAGTCCAACACTTGGTTCGATTCTACTTCGCGAGTTCGCTTCCAAGCGATCCAGAAGTAGTTCGCCATTCGGAATTGCTCCCACAGCCGTTGAATGGTCGGAGTCCAACACTTGGTTCGACTCTACTCCGCAAGTTCGCTCCTAAGCGAGCTAGGGGTAATTCGCCATTCGGAATCGCTCCCACGCCCTTAATCTTACGATGGTTCCGGAGTCCAACACTTGGTTCGATTCTACTTCGCGAGTTCGCTTCCAAGCGATCTAGAAGTAGTTCGCTATTCGGAATTGCTCCCACAGCCGTTGAATGGTACGGAGTCCAACACTTGGTTCGACTCTACTCCGCAAGTTCGCTCCTAAGCGAGCTAGGGGTAGTTCGCCATTCGGAATTGCTCCCACGCCCTTAATCTTACGATGGTTCCGGAGTCCGACACTTGGTTCGATTCTACTTCGCAAGTTCGCTTCCAAGCGATCTAGAAGTAGCTCGCCATTCGGAATTGCTCCGACAGCCGTTGAAAGGTTCGGACTCCAACACTTGGTTGCCGAGCGTTCTTAACACCGACCGTATTACGGGTTTTAGTTCGGCACCCGCTCCGAGCGTTCTCGCCACCGACCGTGTTACGGGCTTCGGTTCGGCACCCGCTCCGAGCATTCTCGCCAATGACAGTATTACGAGCTCAAGTTCGGCAGTCAGGACCAGTCAAAAAGAAAAAAGGGGGAAAACACCAAGTCTCAAACCTCGGTTCCCCAACTCCACGACTAGAGGAAAAATTGGGCAACAACGATACGACGACAATTAAATCGATTCCAATTTTATTAAGAGCAACCCTTACATACATCAAGATTACAAGGTACAAAAGATTACAAGGAACTGAAAAGCGCAAATTACAAGACGCTAAACTCGGAGCCATCAACGCCTTCGAGGCGCAGGGATGCTCCTCTTCAGGGACACTTGAGGTCGGCGACGTTTGCCTCCGGAACCCGGTCCCAGGCCAGCAAGTTGGGACGTGTCCTCAGCACTACTTCTGGCAGCTACGCCGATAGATGCGCCGCTCGACGACATTGCCACTGAACTCTGCGCGTCCCCCGGGCTCGGATGACCGAGGCGCGCACGGGTCGCCATCTCGTAAAAAGTGATACCACGCTCGCTCTCCGCTCGGGTACATGAAGTGCTCCTCACATTGATTGGCCCAGAACGCGATCTGAGGCGAGCCACTTCTGCTTCCAGTTCGGAGATCCGACCCCTCAACGAGCCATCTTGCGCCTCGGCCTCGAAGCAAGCCGGTACTGCCGAGCTCGGAATGCCTACGTGACTCGCGATGAGATGGCGGAGATGAGTGACTTCGATGCTCCTATCAACAGTGGCTCTCTTCAACACATCGACTTCGGCCGCCAATTCATCCCGTTCAGCTGTAAGCTTGACCACCTTAGTCGTCAACTCCTCCCCTTCCGTTCGAAGCTCGGTCTCCACAGTTTGCAAATGCTGAATCTCCGAAAGCAGATCGTCCCTCTCCGCCGTTACCTTTGACAATGTGTGGCGAAAGCACTTAGTCCGAAGATTACTGGTGAAGGCCGCCGCCGAACCCTCGTCCTTACCCGAGGTGGTCATCTCGGCAATCCTGCCTTCCAGGCACCGAATGTCGCTGTCCCGCTGCCCTAAGATGAGCTGAAGCTGGTTTCGCTCGCTTTCTGCTCGGCGCAGTCCCAGCTCGACTTCGTAAAGTCGCTCTCTACACCTCGCCAGACTTAGCCTCGTCGCCCCGAGGCCCACCTCGGCGCGAACCTTGTCATCCGACCCTGTACGCTCGAACCCCTGAGCTACCACAACGAGCTGAAAAGAAACGCAAACAAGCAACAGAAATTCAGACATTGTCTAAGTCCCAGACTTCGGGGGTTTCTTTCAAACAAACGCTCGAGCACTCAAACAATCAACGGACAAAGACACGAAATCGAGCCCAAAAAGTTAACGTTTTTCATTCGTTTCGAAAAGAAAGCGGTGGCCAGTCCGCTATTAGGCATTACACGTCAAAAACAACAAAAAACAAAAGGAAAAAAAAGAACAAATGGAGTCAGGGCGCGACCTCTTTCTCGGGGCGGCGAGAGGGGGTCGGGGACGACGGCTCCGAAGGGGCCACCGTCGCCAAGGAGGTGACCACCGACCCCTGAGCTACGACGGGGGGATCGATCAAAGGCTCGTCGTCGCCCCTCTCCTCCTCTTCTTCTTCTTCCCCCTCCGATTCGGGGTCGAAGCCTTCGACATACCCCGGGAACAACCTCCAACCCGAGCAGTCTACGGAGGGATAGGCCTCCTTCACCCGGGCGAGAGCGTCGGCGAAGGCCTTGGCCATGTTCTGGGCAAGGAAGCCCTGCGCCTTCTCCAGGGTCGCATCCTCCGCCTTCTTCACCGCCGCCGCTTGGGCCTCGGCCGCCTCGGCCAACTGCTTGGCCGCCTCCTCCTTTTGCTGACGGAGTTGGCCCTCCAGCGTCGTGACCCTGTCCTCGAGGTAGTCGACCCTCGCCGACTTGGCCTCGAAGTTCAGCTCGAGCTTGTCGAGCTCGGTCTGAATCCGGGCCTTCTCCTTCCGAGCTTGGTCGGATTCCTTCTTCATCTCCTTCTCCTGGGCCGCCATCCTCTCGGTGAGGTGCCTGAAGTGTACGACGATCTACAATTAAAAATCAAGGGAGTCATGAAAATTTCAACTTGAGAAGGTCGGCATAAAAGAGAGGGGGTAGATCCGACGCTTACCGATACCGCCGAGCGCGCTATCTCGATCACGTCGTCTCCCTCCCGTCCGGCCTCCATAGCCGCCCGATCCTTCGGCATGGCGAGGTGCTTGATGGCCTCCATGCTCGCCAGAGAATTGCCGAGGAACCCATCGTGCTTCCGAACCTGCCAGTCCGGGACATGGATCCTTTTGTGGGCCTCGGTCAAGAGCTCCTCCGCCGCCTTCGACAGCGGTGGCGTAGGCATGTTGAGGGCGGCAGCAACGGGAAATTCGCCGACCTTGGTCGACGACGAAGCAACCACGGCGTCAGAAGCCGGGTTCTCCAAGATCTCCACCTCTTCGGCCACCTCGGTGCCCTTCGGAGCCTTGGCCGCGGGCAGCTTGGAGACCACCCTCTTCCTCTTCTTCGGCGCCTTGTTGGCGAGGCCTGCCCTCAGTGCCAACACTGCCTGGTAATCCATAGACTCTGCACCATAAGACAAGTAGATTAGTTCGGAACAAGTCATGAAAAATGAAGCGCAAGAAGTAAAACAGCAATAATGAATAAAGGGAGCCGCGTACTGGGGTCGGCATGGACGAGCCCTCCCTTGAACAGGACGTCCTCGGTCAGATCCTTCCAGTCGAGCTTCGGCCGACCCAGAAGTACCCGTACAGCCTCCTCCTCCTCGGGCCGAAGTGTCGGCAGCGCCTTCACCTTCTTCGGCACACCCTCTACCCAGCTAACAGGAATAGGCCAGGCCTCCGGACTACGTACCAGAAGGTACTTCTCGTGCCAGTACTTGATGGAATCGGGGCACACGATGAGCCGACCTCCGTGCCTCGGAGTCAGATAGTACCGGTACGCCGACCTGTTCCCCTGATGAGGCTGGTAGATGGTCCGAAGCACGTTCAGCTCCGGCTGAATCCCCGCGGCTTGGCAGTGAAGTACGAAGCCGTTTATCACTCTCCATGCGTTCGGCATAAGTTGGATGGGGCTGACCCCAACCCATCTTAAGACAGCAACCGCGAACGGATGGAGAGGCAGCCGAGCCCCGGCTATGAAGGCGTCGACCGGCCAGCAACACACTGTCACCGGCAGCGGCGAGTTGGCCCTAATGCCGGGACCCGGCAATATAAGCTCGTACTCCTCCGGGATCTGAAAGCAGTCCCGGATCACTCCCAAGTCCTCTTCGCGAAGGATCGACGCTGTCTCGTCAGCCTCTGTCATCTCCCTCGCCGGATTCTCCTCGAATGTCCGGGCCCTCCCGTATACGATGTGCTCGGCGTCCTCCTCTGGAAGTTCCCGAACCCTGTGAAGCCTAGTCAATAGCCCTAGTAGTTTGCCGAACTCCGGCATGCGCTTCGGCTCCTCCACGACAGAATCCTTGCCGAACACCTTCTTGCTTTTATGAGGTCGGCTGGAGGTCGGAGCTTCGGTGACTTCAAGGGAGGGCTCGGATGAAGAAGAGGAGACAGAGACAGACATGTTTAGAAACTAAAAAAATAAGTTACCTTAACGGAGATGTCGTCGGAAAGTTCGCCGGAAAAAGGTCAGCGATCACCGGGAGCTCAAGCAAGAACAAACCAAAACACCAGAGCGAAGAGATGAAAGGTGAAAAATGAAGAGGGGGTGGGGGTTTTATAGAAGAGCCAGCACGCAAATCGAGGTTAACGGGCCTTTACTGCAGGCCCACTCCCACAAAACGACAAAAGGCGACTCCAAACGTCGCCTTGTTCGCTGCGCCTAGCCAAACAGCTCATTAATGCACGTCACGTCAGCAGAAGCCCAGGGGACGCAGCATTAATGCACGTCATATCTGTCAGAAACCCAGAGGCCGTCACATCTGTCAGAAACCCAGAGGCCGTCACACCCGTCAGAACCTTTGAATCTCAAGCCTCGGCACCAGCTCCGAGCGTTCTTGACACCGACCGTTTTGCACGCATGAGTTCGGCAGTCAAGATCTCCAAAAAATTTCCAAGTCTGAAGCCCCGGCACCAGCTCCGAGCGTTCTTGACACCGACCGTTTTGCACGCATAAGTTCGGCAGTCAAGATCTCCAAAAAATTTCCAAGTCTAAAGCCTCGGCACCAGCTCCGAGCGTTCTTGACACCGACCGTTTTGCACGCATGAGTTCGGCAGTCAAGATCTCCAAAAAATTTCCAAGTCTGAAGCCTCGGCGCCAGCTCCGAGCGTTCTTGACACCGACCGTTTTGCACGCATGAGTTCGGCAGTCAAGATCTCCAAAAAATTTCCAAATCTGAAGCCTCGGCACCAGCTCCGAGCATTCTTGACACCGACCGTTTTGCACGCATGAGTTCGGTAGTCAAGATCTCCAAAAAATTTCCAAGTCTGAAGCCTCGGCACCAGCTCCGAGCGTTCTTGACACCGACCGTTTTGCACGCATGAGTTCGGCAGTCAAGATCTCCAAAAAATTTCCAAGTCTGAAGCCTCGGCACCAGCTCCGAGCGTTCTTGACACCGACCGTTTTGCACGCATGAGTTCGGCAGCCAAGATCTCCAAAAATTTCCAAGTCTGAAGCCTCGGCACCAGCTCCGAGCGTTCTTGACACCGACCGTTTTGCACGCATGACTTCGACAGTCAAGATCTCCAAAAAATTTCCAAGTCTGAAGCCTCGGCACCAGCTCCGAGCATTCTTGACACCGACCGTTTTGCACGCATGAGTTCGGCAGTCAAGATCTCCAAAAAATTTCCAAGTCTGAAGCCTCGGCACCAGCTCCGAGCGTTCTTGACACCGACCGTTTTGCACGCATGAGTTCGGCAGTCAAGATCTCCAAAAAAATTCCAAGTCTGAAGCCTCGGCACCAGCTCCGAGCGTTCTTGACACCGACCGTTTTGCACGCATGAGTTCGGCAGTCAAGATCTCCAAAAAAATTTCCAAGTCTGAAGCCTCGGTGCCAGCTCCGAGCGTTCTTGACACCGACCGTTTTGCACGCTTGAGTTCGGCAGTCAAGACCTCCAAAAAATTTCCAAGTCTAAAGCCTCGGCACCAGCTCCACCAGCTCCGAGCGCTCCGAGTGTTCTCGGCACCGGCTCCAAGTCGCGGTTTCGACCCCCCTTGCGTGGGAGATTCGGCCCTCAGACTTCGACGAGCCCCCTCTCCAGAATCGCGACCACGCCGAGGCCCCTCTTCCCGTCGGAAAGAATCGCCGAACCGATCTCCGACCTCGGCATCCTGGTCGCCGAGCTCTGGGAGGAATCGGAGTCGTGGCGCCGGAAAGACGCGACCCTCAACAGAGGGAAGCGACCGTGCCGTTCACCGAGAGATTACAAAGCTAAGAAGACGTTCACACAAGAACGCCGCCCGATCAAAAGGGATTGCCTCACTACCTCCTTCAAGATGCAAAAACCTTCTATTTGGACTCCGATACAACTCCGTTAGCCATTAAAACAGTAAAACTACTCCTCAAAGGCTGACCAAGCTCAGTCTTTGGGAGTGGGGGGCTCGTGATCTGGCTAAAAATGGGGTTTAATCGGAACCGTCCAAATCGGGCACGAGTCTTGAGACCTGGGGGTAAAACGGTAATTTCGCCCACAAAAAGGACCAAAATGGATATTGGGTCTTCCCTCCTAGGGCCCAATAACCCACGGAGGGATCCACCAACAAGAGGGTGCGGGTTTTAACCCGCTGCGCACCCAATCCAACAAGATAGAATCAAGGTCCCTGATTAACCACGATCAACGGCCCTGATGTACATCTATCTTTTCACCGGGATGTAGGGATTAAATTCCTTATCTGGTTTTGGGGAATATTCCTTATCAAATCACAAGGATTATATTCCTAATCTGTTCCCTGAGACGCCTATAAATACCCCCCATCCATCTCCATTAAGAGGTAATCAATCTTTCACCAGTTTTTGCGCTCTTTCATAGTCTTCCAGATTACTGACTTGAGCGTCGGAGGGTGCGTCGCCGGGAACAACCCCGGTGTCTCGCACTTTTTGCAGGTCTACGGCGGGATCGACGATCGAAGCCCGACGGAACAGGTACACAGGTCTACTATTCAGTTTCCCTAAGAATCCACAAATTCATCTGTTTGCCCCCACACCAAATTTAGCGGCAACAGAGGGTGAGGCGACAGTGTCAGAGGATGACATACTCACTACTTTGAGTGCTTTGGAGTTCTTATATGACTTGGTGAAATCTTCTCATAGTTCACAGATTCTGTTAAAGACCACCTTGCTTCAAAATTTAACCGACACTATCAGCAATGCTCCAATTGATTCCATCTTACAACCAAGTGCAATTCTATTAAGTGGAAGGCTTCTTTCTTCAGTTGAAGCTTATACAGTTCTGGAGGAGTCAAGAATTACCTCACTTCTTTTGGTTATTAATGGAAGATTAAAGATGCTACAAGGTCAGGATACAGATAAGTGTGAAAGTATATTTGAAGCTCTAGGACAAATTGGGATATCTTTTGAAGGAGTTGCTGCACTGCTTTCAAGTTCATTTTTTGTAATGAGGCATGTGTTTGAGTCAGCTTGTGACCACCAAGGTAGAGACAAACAGCTAGATGCTTTACATGCCCTTGGAAATAATCGCGGAGAAGCGGCAACAGCAGTAGTTGATAATGGATCTGAAGCCCAGCAGTTGACTGCAATGAATCCACTTGCGCCTAATCTCGCGGGGGGGGGGGCAATCACCTTGCAAAAAGTTGAACCCTGCAGTGGCAATTTCGTCTGCCAATCAAGATATTGCTACATCTGGTGCCTTTTTAAATCTTGGGATGGCATCTCTTCGACGTGTACAAAGAGGAAGAGATCCCCATGAGGACCTATACCTTATCTCGACTCTCGATGGTGCATGTTTTTGTCAATTACAACATTATCAAATGATGATATTATTGATGAAGAACTTGAAGTGGAATATATAAAGACTATTCAGTTCCAAAGTGAAATTTTGGTCCTGCATAATTGTTTATATGATGTGAAAGAGCAGAAGAAGATCTTTTCAGATAAAGGTTAGAGATACTTAAGAGTCATCCAAGTGCAAAGAGGAACATATGTCGATGCTATATCATGAGATTGAAGACCAAAAGACTTCCATTTCAAAAGATCAGGATGATATTTTTCATTTAAGTCTTGAGAAATCAGTTATTCTCTCCATTTTTGTGCAGTTGGGAGCAGAAGCAGCGGAGTTGAAGCTACAGAGGAATATTGGAAAGTATCACATGGTCGGAGATGTTTTTGAGATGGAGCTCTTAGTGTTGAAGAATTTCCTCACATTGACCTTGAGGTCAAGGTCAAATTAAGGGGGAAGGATTGATACAGTCCCATGAACTATATCTGGCTGCAAGTTTTATTGCGTATCAGTCCCAAGTATCACATGTCAGTCCCTAGGGAAACTTCTTTCTTTCAGGGTGTTTTTAGCAAAAATAAGTGAGAACTTGCATTATCACCCCGCTTAAGTTGTATGAGTAGCGCACGTGTTACGTGGCTGCTCCTTAATAGGGAGTTAGGCTGTTAGTTAGGCACCACTATAGTATCGGTTGAGTTGCGTGAAGCCCGTGCATTGCGCACTTATGCAGGATTAGCTATATAGGCCAAGGGATTGTAATCCTTTGGGGACATGAATGAAATAGATTCCTTTTTCATATTCAATTCTTATCTTCTTCCTAATATTTTCTTTACTTTCCTTGTTCCCCACGTCTTGTTTCATTTTGTTATATTGTTCTTGATCTGCAGTCTTCATGCCAGTGAATACAAGATCGAACCCAAATAGAGATCCCAAACCAGGACCTGCATCAGAAAAATAGGTGGGTATGTTCTGCAAGATGAGAAGTTGCCCCGGTATGTCGTGCCCGATCTGACCGACTTCAAGGTAGTTTTTTGCATTTTCTGAATTTTGAATGGATCACGAATTCGTCGAAATCGACATAATTGAATGTCATTGTTGACCGGTATTTTAGTTAACCATGTTTTACGATCAATGCAATTTGCATTATGCAAATGTTTTAGGCCTATAGGTAATTTTTACGCGGAGGTACAGGAATTTAACGTGTAACCTGTACCTTAACTGTGAGGTGTAAGAGGCTAAGAGCATCTATACCTGTTTGTCATTTACCCCCAAAAATGGCAAAAATGGCAAATGAGCGCCTGCAGTCGTTTGCCATATACCCAAATTTGGGTTGGAGTGGAAGAGTACACTGCCAACTTTGGCGGCGCAAATAGCCAAAGTCATATTAACAGACGAAATATGATTTATATTTTTTTTTTATAAAAAAATATAGACGGACAAAAGATCACTTATTTCGTCTGTTGAATATTTTTTTTTTAAAAATGAGGGACG
The DNA here is from genome assembly GCA_017893485.1 of Hemerocallis citrina. Taxonomy (NCBI): domain Eukaryota; kingdom Viridiplantae; phylum Streptophyta; class Magnoliopsida; order Asparagales; family Asphodelaceae; genus Hemerocallis; species Hemerocallis citrina. The sequence continues at coordinate 230,982,149 of CM030366.1, read as the reverse complement.
AAAGATCATCAAAAAATCGACGGAGGAAAGATGATCATCTTTTTTTTTAAAAATTCAAAAAAATCGACAGACGAAAGATTTTTATTAAAAAGTCAAAAACACTGCAAACTGCTCCTTCAAAACCCATTTGCCAAATGCCAAAATATCCATATATGGTTACAACGAGTGTAGATGCTCTAATAACTCTAATTTCCAAAATATGACCAAATGGATCAGTGGTTAGATATTTGGACGTATACAAGCACCTTCACTAACCTTTTATCCAAATAGGACCTTAATGTATTGTATGCTTCAATAGGCATGCTAATTGTAGTAGCGAGTAGTGTACAGCTTAACTACTTAAGTAGTTGTTTTAGCATGACAAGAAGGGGGGGGGGGGTATGTGAATGAAAGGAGTGTTCCTATATTTCTAGCTATGTGAAAATGTACTAACTAGAGGAAGTGTACTAAAGTTTTCTAGTTAAATTATTGTTCCTTGTTAGGGTAACAAATAATGTTTATCTGAAAGATTGCACCTTGTCTTGTTTGGAAAGTTTGAAATGGATTTTAGACTAGGGACGTATTTTAGATTTTGGGTGAGTGTAATGTATATGTTCAATCATTCTTTTACCTCATTTCAGGATGGTCGGGTTAAATAGTTTTTGAAGCTAGATGCTTTTATGGCAATGTGTGTGACATTAATTTTAAATGGAGGCAGAACTAGAAATATTATAGTTTATGTTGAATAATGGAGCTTAACTGTAGAGTTTGTTAATGTAGTAAAAGCAAGGGTGTAAAGAACTTATTGTATGAAATGATTGCTTAGAAAGTAACACAGTCCTAATGAATGTGTTGTTTGAATCTCCAATTCTTAGTAGCTAATAACGTGACTTTTAATAAAGATAAATGATGTTTCTAATAAAACTTGTTTATTAGCAGAGTTTTCCAATATGCATATGTGGTTTTAATGTCTAGCTATGTTTTGAGGGACACAAACTCTCATTCTTTCAACTGGAAGGAATTGGATAAGTCTCTTAGAGCTTTTGGTTGAGTGTCAGTCTACATGCAGATTGCGACTACTAGGTCATTTCAAGCTGGTTTGTTTAAGTATTTCAGGAAAATCTTTTTGAAGCTTGATGCTCACAAGGAAACATTTGAGATGCTAGTTTTTAAATGAAAAATTAGGAAAAGATATTTGGTGATGGGACAAGGAATTTTATAGTTAATATTGGGTGGTGGAGCTTAAAAGTAGAGTTTGTCTAATGTAGTGATAAAGAGGGTGTACAGAAACCGGGAATTTACATGAGAATTCGAGCAATATGAAGATTAGTACATGCTTTCTTGGAAAGTGACACAGGTCAGTGAATCCATGGTTGTAACTATGTTATTGATAGTTAACAATGTGTGTGCCGTATAATGACTGTAAATTGTGATACTAGTTATACTTGTCTATCTCTTCAGTTGTACAAACAATGGAGAAACTGAAAAATGCCATGATAAGAGCACAAGCTCTCTTTCTTTGACCTAAAAGAAACATGATAGGTCTCTTAGAGCTTGAGATTATGATTGATTCTATAATGACATCTTTTATAGCCTCTGTTAGCACAAGGAAACCATCTCTTAGTACATGAGTTTGCATTTACCATCTCGATGCAAAGCATCTAATATGAATTTCTAGGGGATCTAAGCTAGTGATTAGTCAAGTGAGAAGTTAATGGAAAACAAAAAATAATTTTTTTAGACCATATCAGAAGTTGGCACGACACTTGATGAAGTAGTTAAAAGAGACATCCAAGGCTAAATTCTCCTGGGTGACCGATGGCGAAGCAGTACCGTAGGGGAAAGGTGAAAAGAACCCCCATCGAGGAGTGAAATAGAACATGAAACTGTGAGCTCCCAAGCAGTTGGAGGAGAATATGATCTCTGACTGCGTGTATGTTTAAGAATGAGCTGGTGACTCATAGGCAATAGCTTGGTTAAGGGAACCCACGGAGCTGTAGTGGAAGCAAGTCTTCGTATGGCGGTTGTCACTGCTTATGGACCCGAGCTTGGGTGATCTATCCATGACTTGGATGAAGCTTGGGTGAAATTAAGTGAAGGTCCGAACCGACTGATGTTGAAGAATCAACATATGAGTTGTGGTTAGGGGTGAAATGCCACTCGAACCCATAGCCTGTTGGCTCTCCAGAAATGTTTGAGGCGCAATAGTTGAATGGACATCTAGGGGTAAAGCATTGTTTCGGTGTGAAGAGCATTACCAAATCAAGGCAACTCTGAATACTAGATATGACCCCAAAATAACATCGGCTAGGTCGGTCAGTGAGACGATGGGGGATAAGCTTCATCATTGAGAGGGAAATGGCCCGGATCACCGGATAAGGCCCCAAAACGACCACTTAGAGCATCTGCAGTCGTTTTGTTAAAAAATGGGTATATGGAAAATATAGAAATAGCAATTAGGGCGTAGCGCTGCACTAGTCAAAACTAAAAAAATGACTTTTTTGGATCAAACCGAAGATCATCTACCGTTTGAAGATTTGCGTTTTTTTTAAAATTTTTGTGAAGGACGGCAGATCATCTGCCGTCCCGTAATTTTTTTTAAAAAAAATCAAAAAAGTGAAGGACGTCACATCATGATGTGATGTCCAACACTTATGCACTTAAGCTTGGTTTTCTCTCTCTTCATCAAACGGAAGATGTTCTTCTGATTTTGATTTTTTTTTTGTTTAAATAATTCAACGGCAGATCATATGCCGTCTCACAATTTTGCAATTAAAAAATTCCTCTTAGACGGTATATCATATGCCGTCCGACACATAGACGGTAAATCATCGTCTATGTTAAATGCATATTGCCAATTGCGCTGCCAAATATAGTCGTCTACTGTTCATCTTAAACCAAAAAAATGGATATATAGATAACGACTGCAGAGCTTTTTTATCCCATTTTTGGATATATAGACAACGACTGCTGATGCTCTTAGTGATAAAGGAGGTAGGGGTATTGAGACAACCAGGAGGTTTGCCTAGAAGCAACCTCCCTTGAAAGAGTGTGTAATAGCTCATTGATCGAGCGCAAGATAACCTTCACTCATGTTCCAAGGGAGTCTTTATTCTCTGAAAGTGGCATCACCTACATTTACTGCAATAAAAATGCAATTAGCCATCACTAACACAATTTATGCACTATTGACCATGATATACCTTCCATTTACGGTGTGTCATAATCATGCATGATTAACATTTTGCACTATTTGATAAATTTCAGTTAGTGTAGTCAAACACCATTTGATTTGATAAATACAGTCAGTGTTATCATTTGTATCTTACTATCTTATATGATTTGTAGGGATTATTTTGTGTGTATTCGGATAATCTATTTTACAAATCGATACAATTTACTCGGCTACTTCAAAGCATTAGATGCATGTGTATACTTACTTTGATGACTTAGAGCATCCACAGTGGTGTTTCTCATTTTCTATAATATGGCATCTACAGTAATAGCAAATAGGGAGCGATCGTGCAGTGGTCATTTGCTATATCTTTCTCATTTACACGAGAGACGGGATATGATATCCCGTCTCTCTTTTTTTATTTTAAAAAAAGCGTGAGACGGTATATGATGTACCGTTTGTCAACTTTTAGAAATTAATTACTTATTAACTACTTATTAACTATTAAACCTAATTAATTAACTAAATTAAATAATATAATAATAACTAAACTTAATTAAACAAATAACTAAACCTATTTATTATACCTAACCCACCTAATTAAGAGCATCCACCAGTTGACTATTTGACTTCATGGGCACAGACGGGGAATCATTCCCCGTCTGACCCTTTTCATTTTTTTTTTCCGGACCAATCAGAGACGTTCCTTTAAAAAAAAAAAAATACAAATGGCACAGACGGGATATCATTCCCCGTCTGACCCTTTTCTAAAAAAAATTAATAAAATATTACAGACGGGATATCATTCCCCGTCTGACCCTTTTCTAAAAAAAAAATTAATAAAATATTACAGACGGGATATCATTCCCCGTCTATATACAATAAACTATATTAAAATTTGTGAGACGGGGAATCATTCCCCGTCCTCTATAATTTGAGAATTCTCAAATCGTTTCTCATATTTGAGAAACAGAATTGAGACGTTTGCTAAAAAATGGCAAATATGAGAAATTTAGCAAACCATTGCAGTGCTCGTTTTCTAAAAAAATGGCAAAATGAGAAATTTTGCAAACCATTGTGGATGCTCTTAGATGCAACTAAAACCTTAAATCGGATATATATGAATAACTTGATTGACACCACTGAGATGGTACGAAGTTGGGATGGGTGAAGGGAGGTCTCAGGTTCGGGAGGTTCGGGACCAGGCTACAATGTAGCCCTTTATTCAAAAGAAGAAAATAACAGGATTGACCGATCAATTGGATGATCATCATTTTTCCCATCAAATTGGAGTTGACTATGGGCACAAGCTCCATAAAGAAAGAACAAGGAAAAGGTTTCTATAATTTTGTGCTATTGATTTTCTCCTTTGACATCAACCCTATCTTAGTTACAGATTCTTACAGCAATAACTGCAACAATCATATCTTTATTAACTTCCTGAATTGAAATTTATTGAGGAACTAGATTTGCCTGTGGGCACGTGCCTACGGCACGTCTTCGGAACGATACATGTAAACAGTAAACAATAATTTTGTAGCTCAAGTTTGAATAGTATGACAATAATTAGTTATAAATAAAAGTCTATGTTTCCATTAGTATATGTTGAAAAATAATTATAAATGGGGGTGTAAATTCTAACTTCTTAGAACTTTAAGTGTGAAAAATAATGAAATTTAATTGTTGAAGAGGTATTTGCTATTTTCAATATAACACGTGCAATAAAAAAACATAAAAATTCTGAAAATTTACAAAACCAAAATCTTAAAGTCTAAATTTCTAAGTAAATAAAGAAAGAATGGGAGAGAGAGAAAGAGAGAAATATGAAAAAGTAAAGAGAGAAGAGAGAGATAGTAATAAATTAATGAGTTTTTTAGGGGAAAAAATTTGGTTTTGGGGTTTGAAATTTTGGAGGGAAAAATGTGTTTTGTGAGGTTTGATATGGACCTTTGATTTTGGGGGGGATTGATTGTGAGCCACTTGATAGCTTTCTTTGTGTTTTATTATATAGATTCCTACAGTTTTCTTTTGTTACATTGACTACAGTCCCATCACTCTTCCTAACTTCATCATTGATCTTTTACTACACATGTCCAGCCTATCTCAATCAGTTCTGCCTATTTTATCCCCTAATGTAGTTACCTTTTCTTGTCTTTGAGTGCACTCATTTTTGGTTCTGAATATATATGAGGAATGTATGAACGAGAAGAAAGGAAACACTTAGATTCTTCATAACCATTGTTACCGAATTTGCTAAAAGCCATGCGAACCGCGAACTGGATCGCGCTATCCCATTCGGGATTAGTTTACGATCCAGAGCGCTATTATTAGCGAATCCTATCTTAGAAAATAAAAAAATCCAACAAAAAAGAACGCAATAATTTATGTTTCTGTTGCATAAATATCTAAATTAATTTCAGGAATCTTCTTTTTAAGAGAAGAAATTAGGGCGTTTATTGTTTGGAAAAGCTATTATGTATTTTTGTTGGATAGTTATTAGCAAGAGAGAAGCACGCTTGAATACGATAAATAATACACATAAAGAGATTTTGTCTGCAAATCATAGTTATGAACTAATGTTTTATGTATATAGTGAACCAAAATTGTACCAACTAAAGCTTACCCCATACATTGTTCCTATAGACCACAAATTTACAAACTACTGAACCACGAACTAGGTAACATTGTTCCTAACTACCTCAAATCAAAATTTGTGTAGGTTCCTCATTTCCGTCAAAATTTGTGTAGGTTCCTAATTTCTTGCAAAACATATTCTAGTAACCACTAAACTTCAATATTCTTCAAATTCTTCTCAACAAAAAAATCTTGAATTCTTATTCTTTCAAATATTTTGTGACAATTTGAAGGCTAAGAAGTTAGATCATGATATTTATTAAAAGAAATATTCATTGAAGAGATGGTGAAGACGAGTTAGGTTATAATTGTATTGTTCAGAGATGAGATATTAATGAAACGTTATGGAGGAATTGAAAAAGATGATAGAAGAGAAAAGAAGAGATTTAAATGAAGAAGATGGTTGGATTGAGGTTAGTTTGGAAATAAAAATATATTTTTATTGGGTTTGGACCCAATAAGGAGAATATTCAATGCCTATTCCTCACAATTAAGTCAAAAATTAATGTTAGGTGGTTGTTTTGGAATCACTACAATGATTTTAAGTGGAAATATGAATAATTCATTTGTGAAGAAATATCAAAGATTTTGAGATGTGGATATGGGAAAAAAACCTTTTTGAAAATTGCCACACAGCCGGCTCAACATTCTCAATTCAGCTCCACTCATTATTTGAAGATGTTTTTCTATAATGTGTAAGTTATAATGTTCTATTGACCACATTATCATTAGATCAAAATTTTAATAATTCTTATTACTGATTATATTATATAAGATTAATATAAACATAATATGTACATATTTTAGCTATCTTGTCATCTTACCATGTAACATTATGTTTATTTGCATCTATATCATGAGGCCTCACATTGTTATTCCTGTACCATTGCACCTAGGATCTAATGAGAAATTTTATTGAACTAAGAAACAATTTTCTTGATATCTCAACCACTGGAAGTTTGGAACATGTGTGGTTATGCACTTAAATTTATGTAATTGACAAACTGAAATAAAGTATGTCATATATAGAGCCGAAAAAACTTGGACAATTCAGCCTTAAAAAATGCGTTTCTGCTTCAATTTGGATAGCCTGTTCTTTTGAATTGCTGAACCTGCATACAAGCGGCACCTACTTTCACTAGTTTGAGTTTTGAGTGCCTTTGATTGTCTGTGGATGGTAAGTAAAGAACAGGAATCGAACTCATAAAATTAATGTAGAGATCTGTACAAAACCATGCGAAATATTAATGTGGAAAATGAGCTGAGAGAAAGATCTCTGAAGATTCTGAGAAGTTAAAATGATCTTTTGAATGGAAATGAGATTATGAACAGAATAAGAAAGTATGTAGAAGACTATATATGAAGATTTGGATTACAAATATTCATTAGATAAGTAGAATTTTACACATCTCACTATGTATTTGTCACTTTTATGCTGTCCCTTAACTGAGCTGACGGAGAAAGAAGATTGATGTGGCTGAACCTATTTTGGATAATCGCATTGTTCTTGTGGTTTATTCTACCATACATGAATTCGAGCCTAACTATGATTATTGGACATGCCCAGATTCTCTTACATATCTAATCACATGGTTGATTACTTTCATTTGCCTGTTGTTCCTAACTTATTGAATTATCCTTTTGCAGCTTAAGCCATATGTGTCTCAGTGTGCAAGGGATGCTACCACCACATCAACCTCCGCGGCTACTACTGCAGCAAAATGATTACAGTTTTCGCATCAACATTAGGTAGTTACCTCCAGAGAACCAAATGTTAGGATCGGGAGAAAAACAACAGAGATAAATTTGAGAAGAAAACAGCACAAATATTATTTCTCAATCTCAAAAGATTTACAAAAAAACTCTCAATACTTTATAAGCTCTCTGTGGCTATCAATCTCTATTTTTCTCTTCAGTTGAGTGTATCTTCAAATGAAGAAAATAGTGAGAATTTATAGGAGGGGAAGAGACACCATGCTTTCGAAGAGACACCATGCTTCGGAAAAAGACACCATGCTTCGGAAGAGACACCATGCTTCGGAAAAGACACCATGCTTCGGAAGAGACACCATGCTTGCATCAAACGTTGTCATGCATCAGCATGCACCAAACGTTGCATGCATGAGTGCATGCTCTTTTGTGGCGGGACCTACAATTCTCCCCCTCACGCCACATCTGCACCAATCGTCATCTCTCATCCATTCCAGTTATGTCTCTGCATAACTCTAGTTTCTCCCGAGACACAATCTTTGTCAACATGTCTGTTGGATTCTCCTTCGTATGGATCTTCATCAGTTTCAACAATTGTTGATCCATCACCTCGCGTATCCAGTGATAGCGAATATCAATATGTTTTGTTCGGGAATGGTACATTGAATTCTTGCTCAAATCCAGAGCACTCTGACTGTCACAATGTACCTTGTAGTCATTCTGCTTGATCCCGAGTTCTTGTAGAAATCGCTTTAACCACAACATCTCCTTGCCAGCTTCAGCGACAGCAATGTACTCTGCTTCTGTTGTAGATAGTGCAACGCACTTCTGCAACCTTGACTGCCATGACACAGCTCCCCCTGCAAAAGTGTAGATAAAATCAGAAGTCGATTTTCTACCATCAAGATCTCCGGCCATATCTGCATCTGTATAGCCTTCCAAAACCGGATCAGCTCTCCCGTTACACAAACATATCTTTGAAGTACCCTTAAGATACCTGAGAATCCACTTAACAGCCTCCCAATGCTCATTTCCTGGATTGGAGAGAAATCTGCTTGCCACACCCACTGCATGTGCAATATCCGGCCTCGTACACACCATTGCATACATCAGACTTCCAACCGCTGAAGAATAAGGCACAACTTCCATTTCCTCGATCTCTTTCCTGGATGAGGGACACGAACTCTTGCTCAACTTGAAATGATTAGCCAGTGGGATGCTAACTGGCTTGGCACCCTCCATGTTGAATCGCTTGATCACCCGTTCAACATATTTCTCTTGAGATAACCACAATCTTCGGGCCTTTCTGTCTCGAGAGATGTTCATACCTAAAATCTGCTAAGCTGGCCCAAGGTCCTTCATATCAAAGACCTTAGAGAGTTCTATCTTCAGCTGTCTGATCTTCACTGCATCTTGTCCGACGATCAACATGTCATCGACATATAGTAACAGTGCAATAAAATTTCCATCAGGGGACCTTTGAATGTAGACGCATTGATCTGCAGCAGTCCTCTTGTAGCATTGACTCACCATGAATGAATCAAACTTCTTGTACCATTGCCTTGGTGCTTGCTTGAGGCCATACAAACTCTTCTTCAGCATACATACGAGATTCTCTTTCCCTGGAACCTCGTATCCCTCTGGTTGCTCCACGTAAATTTCTTCATGCAGATCACCGTGAAGAAATGCAGCCTTCACATCCATTTGTTCAAGCTCCAAGTCTAGGCTAGCTGCTAATCCGAGCATGACTCGAATTGAAGTCATCTTTACAACTGGAGAAAAAATCTCACCAAAATCGATGCCTTTCTTCTGAAGGAATCCTTTGACCACTAGCCGAGCTTTGTGCTTCACCACCTTTCCGCTGCCATCTTTCTTGAGCTTGAATACCCACTTGTTCTTTAGTGCCTTCTTCCCTCCTGGAAGCTTAACCAAATCGTAGGTTTGGTTCTTCTCTAAAGAGTCCATCTCATCCCGCATAGCGTGCAGCCAGTTGTCTTTGTCTGGATGAGACAATGCTTCCTGGAAATTCTCTGGCTCCCCTTCATCAGTAAGAAGAATGTACTCTGATTCTGGATATTTAGTAGACGGAACATGGCCTCTTTCAGATCTACGTAGCTGAGGCTCACTCGTCTCAGGCGGTGTATCATTATCTTGTACTGGTTCTGCAGCTGTGAAAGGTTGCGGCTCCCCAGGCTCATCAATCCCTTCTTCCTCCTCCTCTGGTTCTGCTTCTAGTTCTTGATCAGACACATCATTATCTGCGGCAGCTTGTACTGGTACTGTATCTGAAACAAAGTCCTGAGTACTGTCAGGACTTTCAGCAATTGTAGGCTTTTCAGTGTCCCCATATGTCTGATTTTCATGGAACACCACATCTCTACTTCTGATGGGCTTCTTCGTCTTTAGATCCCATAGCCTGTATCCAAACTCCTCGTCTCCATAGCCTATGAAAATGCATGGAGTGGTTCTCGCATCGAGCTTCTGCCTGAGCTCCTTTGAGACATGTGCATAAGCCAGACATCCAAATGTCCTCAGGTGAGAGTAGGAGGGGTTTTTTCCGGTCCATTTCTTCTCCGGGATGTTGAAATTCAGCGGGACTGATGGAGAACGATTGATCAAGTAGCAGGCGGTGCGAACAGCTTCTCCCCAAAATGGCTTTGGCAGCTTTGTTGTGCTGAGCATACTTCTGACTCTTTCCATGATTGTTCGGTTCATTCTTTCTGCTACCCCATTGTGTTGCGGGGTACGTGGAACCGTCTTCTCGTGCCGAATGTCCTGACTCTTGCAATAGGCATCAAAACTCCTGGATGTATACTCGCCTCCGTTATCTGAGCGGAGGCACTTCAGCTTCTTCCCCGTTTCACGCTCTACCATGGCATGAAATGATTTGAAGCTTTCCAAGACCTGATCTTTTGTCTTTAGAAAATACACCCACACCTTCCGAGAAGCATCATCAATAAATGTCAGAAAGTATTTGTTACCGCCTAGCGACTCCACCTCCATGGGACCGCAAACATCAGAATGTATCAGACTGAGCAACTCTGATCTCCTTGTCGAAGAGGAACTAAAAGAGACTCTTCGCTGCTTGCCAAATAAACAGCTGCTGCAAGGTTGAAGCTCTGCATTCTTGGTAATGGAGATAAGATTTTCCTTCATCAAGGTTGATAAACCTTTCTCACTCATGTGACCGAGTCTCTGGTGCCACAGTTTCTGCGAAGCTTCATGTTCAACAATATTGAGACTCTCCACATTGATCTTCACATGAGTCTTGTACAAAGTGCTGCAGAGATGTCCACGAGCGATCACCATTACACCTTTCAGCATCCTCCACGAGCCATTGCAAAAACGGTTATCATAGCCCTTTTCATCTAGGGCTCTCACCGAAAGAAGATTTTGTCGAAGTTCAGGTACATGGCGAACATCCTGCAGTGTGATTGTGCACCCGGCATCAGTCTGCATCCGAATGTCACCAATTCCGACAATCTTAGCAAAGCTAGAATTGCCCATCCTCACTGAGCCAAAGTCTCCAGCTTTGTACGTCGTGAAGATGTCCTTTCGAGGAGTGGCATGGCAAGATGCTGCAGTATCTACCACCCATTCTACGCCCTGATTCGACACATGGAGGCATGTCTCATCCTCATGAGAGCAAAGAGCCACATCTTCTAGTACTGTGACTTGTGCATCTCCTTCCTTCTTTGGTTGTGACCTTCCCTGACCGCCTTGCTTTTGTAACTTCCAACAATTTCTTTTCATGTGGCCTGGTTTGCCACAGTGATGGCAGTTGTATGCAGGCCTCCTCCCATCACTTGATTTGCCTCTCGATCTGCCTCTGCTTTGGCTCCTGCCTCTCCACCTGCCTCGATCTTCCTCTCGCTGTCTCCCACGGACTTCTGTGACGCAGGCTTGTGCTTCTGTGCCAACGTCCTTTCTTCGAGCTTCCTCATTGAATAGGGCATCCTTAACCATAGACATGGTAAGATTGCCAGTCGAAGCCGAGTTGCTGAGGGAGACCACCAATGTCTCCCAACTGTCTGGAAGAGAGCTGAGAAGTAGAAGTGCCTGTAACTCATCTTCAAGTGGTAACTCCACTGAAGATAGCTGATTCAGCAGGCTCTGAAACTCGCTGGTGTGTTCTGCTACAGAAGTTCCTCCCTGTAGCTTCAGGTTCACCAACCATCTCATCAGCAGGGCCTTATTTCGAGCTGTCTTGGCCTGGTACATATCCGCCAGCTTCTTCCAAAGGGCAAAAGCATCCGTCTCCTGGGCAACATGATGGAAGACACTGTGATCGATCCACTGTCGAATCTGACCGATCGTTTTCCTGTTCATCTTCTTTCAGTCCGCCTCATTGGTAGCTTCAGGTCTTTCTCCCTTCTCCTCAATAGGATCAAAGAGATCTTTACAACTTAGGAGATCTTCCATCCGAGGTCTCCAAAGTGTATAGTTGGTGGCAGTAAGCTTGATCATGGCTCCAAATGATGATGATGATATTGATTCCTCCATCGACATCTTGATCTGCAAAGGCTTTTGTCACTCAACAACTCAACCTTGCTCTGATACCACTTGTTAGGATCGGGAGAAAAACAACAGAGATAAATTTGAGAAGAAAACAACACAAATATTATTTCTCAATCTCAAAAGATTTACAAAAAAACTCTCAATACTTTATAAGCTCTCTGTGGCTATCAATCTCTATTTTTCTCTTCAGTTGAGTGTATCTTCAAATGAAGAAAATAGTGAGAATTTATAGGAGGGGAAGAGACACCATGCTTTCGAAGAGACACCATGCTTCGGAAAAAGACACCATGCTTCGGAAGAGACACCATGCTTCGGAAAAGACACCATGCTTCGGAAAAGACACCATGCTTGCATCAAACGTTGTCATGCATCAGCATGCACCAAACGTTGCATGCATGAGTGCATGCTCTTTTGTGGCGGGACCTACACCAAATGCCCTTTATATAATATGGCCAAATTACTAAGAGTTCCCTAACTTTTTTGGTGAAACATTGGATAGACTTTGCTTATATTTGGTTTAAATTGATGGTTTCTATGTATCGGTCGCTCTGGAAAATGTCTCCGTGAATTCAGTTGTCCAACCTAAGATTAATGTGAACTCATGTACTCACTTGTGCCCGTGTACTAGATCTTTAAGCTGCCTATTCTAAATCGTTATATTTGCCGCAGGCCCTAGTATGGTGTTCAATTTGCTTAGGGGGTGTTTGGTAGCTTACAAATGCAAGTGAAATGTAAAATTTCCCCCAAACTAATGGACTCTGTTACCTAAATACCATCGATGTTTTGGAGGGAAAAGATTAATGGAACTACGATGAAAAAGTGGAGGATATTTTGGTAATTGTGGTCTAAAGTTTTAAAGGGAATTTTAAAGTTCACTTGCATTCGCAAGTTACCAAACATACCCAGATGCAAGAGAAGTGCTTGTGCGAAAAGTATGATAGTGACTTGGATTTGTTTGTACACTTGTATTTGTGCAAAAAAATGTAATTTGATATGAAAGTTTTTCTTATACATAGTTGACAATTGTAATTGTTAAGACTTTGGTTGGTCTGTAGTTCGTTAAAGGCAAATTTTGGATATTTGGCAAATAGAAAAAATAGCTTTGGTCTATAGTCGTTGTTAGCTAAAATTTGGCTTTTTTGAAATCCAAATAGAATGGACGGTAAATTATTTTATGTCCGATGTTTAAAAAATAAATTAAAAGAAACTGAAAAAAACCTTAAAAATTAATTAAATTGTTTGATAGTGACATTTCAAACAAAAAAAAAAATTGAAAAAACTTTACCTGGATCCTAGGACGGGAGATAAAGTTCCGGTTGAGATTTTTTTTTGTTTTTTTAAATGGAATGGAATTTTCCATCCGACCGTAATAATAATAATAAGACCGTAGTAATAATAATAATAATAATAATAATAATAATAATAATAATAATAATAATAAGGGACAGGAAATAATTTTTTGTCCAATGAGTATGCGTGAAAAAAAAACTCTCGGACGAAAAATAATCTTTTGTCCGACCGAACGGACGAAAAATTATCTTTTGTTTGCTATATTTTGGTAATTGTCATTTTATTTGCCAGATATAGCCGACTATTGTAGCGGCGAAACCCAATTTTTTTTGAAGAAAATGATAGAATCTAATGATTCCAGCCTGATATATATAATAATCCAAAAGAGTACAAATAGATACAATTTTATCGGGAGTAAAATAAACACCACAACAATAAACAAAACAACTAGATACATAAGCAATTGATAAAATTGCCTAGCGGAAAACGCGGAAAATGCGGAAGCCAAGAAATGCGAGCAGCCACCGCAGAGGTAGGATCCGAGCGTACCCCGCCATAAATTGGCGAAACCCAATTTTTGGGTAAATGGCCAACGCCAACAGCCTTCTTTTTTCCTTCCAAATTTTGAAAATTTTGGGTAAATGGCAAAAGATTGCAGATGCTCTCTCAAAGCATATGCATTGCAACTACTAGTCTAGCTAGCAATGGTTCCAAACTAGGAAGTTGATGATGCAAGACGAAAGCAACCGAAATATGATGCATGCACCAAGCAACCGAAATATGATGCATGCACCACTCATGTGACTTCTAGTTCATATTATGCATCATGCAGTTACTACGTACTTGTTGGGCATAATTCTGTAGAACGCAGAACACATTTTGATTATGAATTGCAACATTACGTGACAAGTTTATTTTCACTTTACAAACCACTTTTAAAATGGTGCACCAAAAAAAAAAATTGACGCAATTTCCTTGTTTTTGACGATTCAGAACATGCTGCAGCCTAGTTTCTGTGTGTATTCCACGTCATCATACAGACAATGTGATAAGATTCCATATAGTTTTCACAACAGCATGGTGCAAGGGCAGCACAGAGCAGTGCTGCATTAGCATCATTATGTTTCTTGTCAACAATACACGCAAAAAAGGATAAATTGCATAAAATTATGGGTAATGCTACTGCCCACTGTTTTTTTTTTATGTATCGGATAGAGCCAAACGGCTCCAGCCATCAAAAATATATTAATCAATAAAAACAGTTAAAGTACAAAACAAGGATCAATGGTCTTACAAGATGTAAAACAAAATAAAGCATACAAGATAGAAATAACAAAACGGCTTAAGCGCCATCAAAACGGAGGACAACACAATAATCGCCGCACTATGCCGGACCAAGGAGACAGAGTAAACGGCCAGGAGAAAGCAATAGACAGTAGGAGCCAAACCAAATTGACGCACCCGAGAAGGACTAGAACATAACCGACAGCACCAAGAAAAAGGAGGCCACACCTCCTCACACAAAGACGTCCAACTCCACTAGCAGTCCACGGGAAACTCTAGCGGCACAACTGAGGCGACGCACTGCCTACACCAAGGAAGTCAACGAGGAGCCAAAACTACACTGTGCACAGACAGACGAGCTGACTCAGAATTAGCCTTCCTTGCAAGAATACGAGCACTCACTCGAATCTGCGAGAGATTAAAAACTTTCTTATTGTATCTCCGCCTGACGGGAGGCGGGGCAATGGCCGCCTGGTCAGAAGAAGAAACTTCGGCTATGGAAGGGTGAGTCGGAGTCAAGGGAACTTTGGGAGCATTCGATGATGCACATGGGATGGTATTGGTGATGTCGGCCAAACGGGGAAAAGAAGATACATCAAGCCTCATAGAAGGCTTACGGGCAATGGAGAGCAAGAAATGTTTGAGCCTCATTAGGATCTGCTTGAGCCACGAAAGACTCCCTAAATGTTGAAACCAAGAGAATAAGCTTCCAGGGAAATGAAAAGAGGCCGTAGGACCTGTGGGAGAAAAAATTATCCAACCACAGGGATAGACAAGAGATAAGGATGGGGCCTGAAAATTAAAAATAGCCATGTCGGAATGCACTTGGTGGACAGAAATGCAGCAGGGCGGAGCGTGCTCCCTTTCATAACGAGAACTCGAGAGAGAAGAGTAATAGGGTTTAAAGTAGGCAGAATTATTATTCAGATACCACCTCGAAGATGGTGCCACAGAGCTAGAACGGGGACGAGCCTTATGAGAACCCAAACGGGGGAAGCAAACAAATTTCGTGTATACTTTACAATCCTTAAAACAGTTAGCAATATTAGGAGATAGTCGAGTAGCGAGAGAATCACGATAAGTAGAGATAGAAGTAGAGAAGCTCGTAGCTTGCCGAGAAGCAGCCACAGAGGAGGGGAGGTCCATCTCAGTATTAGAACTGAACTTTCTAGCCAAGCAAGCTTGAAGCTTGCGCTTTAATAGGAGGTAGTTAAGGAAGGAGAGGAGTTTGGCCGGTAAAATATGCCCTCTAGGGGAAACCGAGGAGTTTTTGAAGAGAGAAGCATCTAGTGCGAGAATGACCGAATTTATCACAGAAAAAGCACTTCATTTTATTCACGCACTCACGTTTCAAATGACCAGGAAGGAGGCACCTGAAGTAGACCCGAGGAGGGTTGGGCTTACGAGAAGAAGAAGAATTAGAGACGATGGGAGAGCACCGAGGGAAGTAGAAGTTATCCGACAGATGAGAAGATAAGTCCCACTGCAAATCCTGAGCCGATTTAGCACCGTAAGAGCTAGCTTCGGACTCGGTGAGATTCATGGAAGAATCCATCGCACGAGAGTCTCAAAGCTAAGCACCAACAGGGAACAGAAACTGGACAGAGGACCACTAACAGTAAAGGTCCAGATCCAGCAAAGTAGCACTATCAATGAATAAAACAGCACCACTATGCAGCAGGATCTTTAAAAATCAAGCTCACGGGAAGCTGGATAAGCTAGAACAACAGACTACTAGATGTTCACAGGAAGATATGAAGAGGAAGATATGATCTTAAGAGATAAGAGAAAAGCCCACTCCTAGAAAGAAGGAGGGAACCCACTTAGTGGGTAGAGGAGGACGAGCTAAAGAAAAGAGCTCTCACAGTAATGGACACCAAGACCATTAAATAACTCCAATAGCACAATGGTGATAATCAAACAACACCGCCCGCTAAGAATGAAAAGGGGAACAGGAAAAAAATACTTACAGCGATAGGTTTGTGAAAGGGCACTGGGGGAGACGGGGGGCAGAGGAGGCCGGAATAGACGTCGCAGGAGCTGGCCTCACTGAAGATGTGTGAACCTCACTGAAGATGAAAGGCTCGCAGGAGCTGGCCTCACTGACCGAAGATGGACCTCACTGAAGATGAAAGGCTCGAAAGATAGGGGGTTGAAGATGACGCTACCTTCAAGGCCGAGGACCACTGACGCAAAAGCGGTGTCGGCTAAGGGCTGCAGCGGACGGAAGAGCTGACAGATGTATGCAGGGAAGACGGAGCGGCCGCCAAGGAGCGCCGGAAGAGAGCGAAGCGGAAGGAACGCCGGAAGGAACTCTGGCGGGAGAGGACGATGGAGAGGATGAAAAAAAGGTGAGGAGGAGGACGGAGCGGAAAAGGGTTTAGAGAGCACTCGGAGACAATCACTTTTAATGAAGGGCGGGGGGGAAGGCGGAGCGCTGAAGCTCCGGATCTGAGCTTTGAAGCGAGGCTACTGCCCACTGTTAATTTCACTATTTTTCTCTTCATTATCTTAGTTCATTATCTTAGCTACCACACTTTTGTTGGAGAGTAGGTGATAGAACTCCCAGTACCACTTACTTTTTACCTATTCTCCAATAGAAATGTGTCACCTAAGATAGTAAAAGATTGGTAGTGGGTGTGACATTGACTAAATTTATAAAAAAAAATCCTTGAACTATGGTCTTTATGCAGAAAACTTTCCTGATATTTTTTTAATGCAGAAAACCTCTTGAAGTATTGTTACAAAAAATTCACCCCGCCAGCGTGAGACTTCTCCTAAAGTTTGGAGAGGTTTTTGACAATAATGAGAAAAATATATGATTATTTTTTGAGACAACTTGCAAAGATGAATGTGGTTATCTGATACAAGTAGAAAAGTTAGATGTGGTTTTTTGAAATACTTTAGGTGTTGCAACAACCATACTTCACAGGAGGTTTCTACATAATGGTTTCAAGGAAGTTTTTTCAAATTTAGCCACGTGACATTACTCTTTTTCTTATGCAAGTTGCAAATTTCAAAAATTTTGTCGTACTGTGCCACTTTTTGAAAATATTTGGCGTTCTGCCCCACTTCCGAAAACTATTAGCGATCTGCCCCTGTTTAGGACACGTCGGCATAAACCGTTATTGAAAATAACGGCATAGGTTATTTACATGCCGTTATTTCCAATAACGGCATCTATTTTACATTTTTTTCCATGCCGTTATTTGGAATAACGGCATCAGTATATTTTTCTTACAAGTGTGAATTTTCTAACTTTTAAAAATTCTAAGTGTGAAATTTTTTTATAAATAATGCCGTTATTCTGAATAACGGCATTATCTTGCCAACAAACGGGATATGTTGTCTCGTTTGTGATCGGACGGGACAACATGTCCCGTCTCGTGCCATTTTATTTTTTAAATTTTTTAAATTTAGACGGGACAACATGTTCCGTCTGATATTTTTAAAAATATAAAAATATAAAAAAGAATTGCGAAAAAATAATATGTGTCGTCTGATAGGATTATTAAAAAAAAGAATGGGGGGGGGGGGGGGGGGGGGGGGGGGCAATAATTTGATACGTTTTTGTCATAATATGACAAAATAGAAAATGACTGCAGACCAATGTTTCTCATAATATTGGGATATGGCAAATATAGCAAACGGTTGTGGATGCTCTAACTCTCATAATCCTTGCACTTTTGGTATGGTATCAAATTATTTTTCCATGGAATCTTAAATCAAATTATTAGGTGTCAAAATGCCTCCTGCAAATCTGAATGTACATTATTTTAATCGCTTCTCCTTAAAATCCACCTGTAAAACAATTTGTAAAATAATTTGAACAGAGAAACTTTATGGACAATTTTGTTCATCGTAATATCTCGAAGTGTTTTATACACGAAAAATAATGTATTTTGACAATATTTTCTATGCATTCTGTTATCACAAATTAACAGTTTTTATTAGGAATATTAAAGGTGCACAACTTTGGATGTAACAATAGAAAATTTATTTATTTTTGGGTATCTTTTGTTTTTTGGATAAGAGTTACGACAGCGGGACCAAGAGAGACGATCGCAGGACCGGCTCTGAGTTTCCGGGGACCCGAGGCAAACTTACGAAATGGAGCCTCTCATACAAAAAAAAAAACAAAAAAACAAACAAATATGTATACAAAAAATTTACACATTGTTCAAAGCAAAATATGCAAAATATATATCATTGTTAAAAGGCTCGTAATCTGGTTTAGGGTAAGGTCCGTAAATATTTCGGGTTTAAAATTGAATGTGAGTTTCGGGTTTGAGTTTATATTGATTTAAATGTTGATTTGTTTTAAATCATCCAAATTTAAAGTCTCAAATTCAATTCAGGTTTTCAAGCCTAAACCCAATTTTTTTTTTTAAAAAAAAGTAAAGGCTCAAATAATTTTTTTTGGGTCCCCTAATAACAGTATTTTTAACGCGCAAAATACGTGCCTATATTTACAAGGGAATTACAAATTTGGGGCCCCCTAAAATCGCAAAAAAATTGGGGGTCTGAGGCGGCCGCTTCAAGGGTGGGGCTGGCTCTAGATGATCGCTAGAGCTTTTGAGATAGAGAGTACGATGATAAGAATGTGGTAATGGGTCCCACTTTGGACTGATGTAGTACGTCTCGACTCAGCTGCTCACCCTCTATGGCGTTGTTAGAGGGTCCACTTTCATCTTATTGTGATACTGTTATATGTTTGGATTTGATTAGATTTTGTTGAATCTGTACCACCCTCCTATGCACTTTGGAGGTACTAGGTTTTATTTCATGTTTAAAGTTTTTATAATTATGTGCAATATCTTGAATTTATTTTATTAACTCTTTATTAATAAAACATAATGGTTATACTCCGCCTTTTTATTCAACATAAATAAATAAATAAATAAATAAATAAAATATACAACTTTTGAAAATCCAAGAATATGTACAATACATAATAATGGTATATAAAAATAAAAAGGCAATTTTTTTTAATCACTAACTTTGGTGGAAAATAAATATTTTGTGATAACTCGACGCATTAGTGAAACATGGCATAGGTATCGGGTCGGGTCCTTCGCTACCCGGATCCGGTCCCCTACGGATCCAAAAGTTGGACTCGGACCCGGACCCGAGAGGACTGGGTCCGGGTCCCATTAAAATATTCCTACCCGTTCGGATATGAGTGGGAGTGTGAGCGGCGAGCAGATGATTTAGAATAGATGAGAGAAAAAAAAAAACATGAGTTTTGAGTTTGGAAGAGGAATATTTAGAACTGAGGAGGAAGAAGGGGATGGATGAGGATTGAATATTTATTTTTATGTTGATTTTTGGGGGTTTTTTTAACAGTTCCGGGTCCGGGGCAGGTCTCTTTTGAGCGGACCCGGACCCGAATCCGAAAGTACAACGAGTCCCATTTTAGGACCCAGACCCTGACCCGGATAGGCCGGGTCGGTTCTGGTCCAATGCCGGTCCGGGTCGGATCCGGATCGGATCCGGATTTCGGGTATTATGCATGCTAGTGAAACACTAAGAGCATCCACAATGGTGTTTCTCATTTTTGAGAATATAGCAGCTACAGTAATAGCAAATACTGAAAACGTGTGCAGTCGTTTTCTACAATTTTGCTAAAATTTGAGACGGACGGGACATGTTGTTTCGTCGGTGATTTTTTTTTTGGTTTACGGTTAATTAATTAGTGATTAGAGATTAAAATAGTTTAATTAAATAAATTATATAATAAAATATAACTTAAACCTATATTTAACTACCTAAACTAACTTTCTACACTAATCTAATTGCCCTGAAAATAGGGACGGGACATGTTGTCCCGTCCCAAGCATTTTTGCTTGAGACGGGACAACTTGTCTCGCCCGAGGGTATTTTTTTATTTTTTATTTCCTCTTCATCCAGACCGTTCGAGAAAAAAAAATGAAAAAAAAAGAGGGACGATACAAGTTGTATCGTCCGACGTGATTAAAAAATAAATAAATAATTGGGACGAGACAAATTGTATCGTCCGACGTGATTAAAAATTATAATAATTGGAACGAGACAGCTTGTATCGTCTCTTATAATTTGAGAATCGCAATTTCGTTTTTCAAAAATAAGAAGCGACTGTAATAATTTTGTCAAAATATGACAAAATAGCAAATGACTGCAGCGTCTTGTTTCTCAAAAATTGAGAAATTGGCAGATATAGCAAACTAGTGTAGATGCTCTAATAAACCACATAATTCTGAATTAATAAATAATTAATACAAAATGAACGGTTGAGATTATCCGCCCTATATTTAATTAAACAAAATCATCACGCGCTCTACAGCTGGATCTCGCGATCCGAGATCTCCTCCAACTCGCGGTCGCTCTCCAGCCTGCCACGTGTACGGTCAGTAATAGCTGACTCACAAAAAAGCAAAAAACCCACCACAGCACCCACTGGGCCCACCATATTAGCCAACTACCGGTCCAGCTCACCCCTCTGTCACGTTTACTTGTCAACATTCCGAGTCCACTTTCCATGGATTTAATCCAACTTCCCATCTACTTATTTGACACGTGGTAAATGACGTGGCCGATCTCGTCCTCCTGGGCTTCATCTTTCTCCCTAGAGAGAAAAAAGACGGCTCCATTTTTGAAATTAGGGTTAGGGTTTTTCTATTTTGGGCAATTCGGCGAGCGGAATTGCAGGTACGAGACTTTTTGGTGCGAAGTTTGTTAACTTTACTTTTAGAATGCTGGATTTGAGTACAATTTAGGAATATTTTGGCAATTTTTGGCGATTCTTAGGTTGTTTGTTGTGTTTGGTAAAGATCGCAATTTTAGATGGAAAGTTTTGCTTTGTTAATTTGGGTGAAATGTGAGTGTTATGGTAATTGAGGGAGAGATATGGGGGTATTTTGGGAAGTTGGGGTAGAAGGGATCTTAAAGATGAGAGATATGTTGATTTTTGGATCGTTGATTTGTTGTTTGTGGGATTGAAAGACAAATATGCCCTTGGATTCATGTGCAAATTTACGTTTGTCGGACATTTTTGTAGAAAAGACCCTAATTTTGGTTCTATATGTTTTTTACAGTAAAAAAGATGATATATGTATGTCTAAAATTTGAAATTTTGTTTGCTGCGAAAAGTTGATATCATTATTAACAAGGGAGTTGAATCGAAGCTCAGGTGAAATGTGGAGGGTTAGTGTCAGGAAATTGTGGATATCATGCTCAGTTTTGTATAGACTTTGAGCATGTCAATTTGTTGTTTTGAAATCGATATGATATGGCTTATGATTTTCCACAGTTTTTCTTCTTATTATTGTGCTATATATCTGAATTCCTGTACAAATTATTGTTTTGTTTTCTTACTTTCTCCCCTTTTTTGAATGTAAAGGAACTAAAAATAAACATAAAATAAAATAAAACAGAATAAAACAATATAGGAGTATATTGCAATTCAGTAAATTAAATTAAATTAAATTATGCTTCTCTCCAAGTCCCTGCACCAATGGATCAGAGCTTTAAGAAAGTTGCTGCCTGGAAAGTTGATATGGCTAGCTTCAGTTTTTTTTTTGAAAAAAATTATTATTTTGTAATTGTTAACAGTGGGTTGAAGCTCCGCATTTTGTTAAAGAGAATTTAACAAAACATACAACAAAAAATAAGGCTCATGAAATTCATGAAATCCAACATGCTGGATCATGGAACTGTTGGTTTTATGTCTTGCATAGGATAAAAAGATGATGAGACGATGGAGGAAACGAGACGATCAGAGATGGAGTTGAAGCAAGGAAAAACAGTAAGCAGCAGTAGCAGCAGCAGGGGTCAACTGCCCTACTATGCAGGAGTTCCTGAGAGGGGGACGGTGCCTTGGGGTGCGGTCGACCGAATGCGGCGTTGATGGATTATTTGGGTCGGCTCTTGGTGATTCGTGAGAAACCCAACTTGCTTTTCAAGTCAGATATTACGGCTCTTATCGTAGGGTTATCTATTCAGGAATATCCAATAGCTATTGTAACAAGATATCAAACTAGGGTTACTCTAGATCTCTATATATTGTTGTTATTAGCCTCCATTGAAAGCTAAGAGAGAGAGAGAGAGATAGAAAGAGTACTTCATTGAAGGCGGAGTTTGATAGGCTCTCCAATTGTAAACAACTAGTACTTGCTGGTGAGGCATGAGAGAAGGTCGTGGTGAGAATTGTAATATTATTGTATCTTCTCTAGTTGAATAACATCTCAGATTTTTTCTCCCCGGATTAAGGCGAAAGTCCCAACCGGAACAAACTTGTGAGTGTTTTGGTGTGATCTAGTATGTGATTGGTGGTTTGTGTTGATTGCATCGAATAACTCAATAAGATCCTAAGACAGGTTTTCCTCAAGAAATCATAACAGGAACTCATACTTTCAGACCAACAAACAAAAAATACAACCAAATATAATCCTAAAGGTCAGTCAACGGTCAGTCAACCTTTTTTTTTTTAGGTTAAAGGTGGAATAATGCCACCCAGTTTCATTAATAAGAAATTAATAAAGCAACACCGGTGAACCGGGGAAAATACAAAAGTACAGTGCAGAAAATAAAACATAACCCCCCAACAAAACCCTGGAGGGTGGGTCTAACCATCCATACAAAGTACAACCAAAAGTACAGTAAATCAAAACAAAATACAAAGTAGAGGTAGTTGCGTCCTGTGGGAATCCGATGTATCATATCCATGTGAGTATAAGGGGCGCCTACCCCTCAGTCCAGTGTCGGTCCAAACTCGACCTCCTCATCATCAAATTCTTCTACCTGGAAGACTCTGGCAATCCTCCCTCTTGCTCCTGTGGCAGCAACTGTGGCCCCAAAAGAAATAAGATGCATGATATGAGTAAGGTTACCAGAAATACTATTATATGAAGTACGAAAATAGAAATTGTTTCTGTCTAGCCATAATACCTAAGTAGTTGTTGCAATGGCTATGTACCAAGTATCCTTCATTTCGTAGCGTACTGAGGCAAATTTATGGCCAATCCACAAATTCTCGTATTCGCTGGGGTAGTCACTTGTCCCTAAGGCCCGTAATACCTCTACCATAGTTGCCTTACTCCTTTAGCAGTGACTGAAAAGGTGATTCGGATTCTCCGTATGTATGTTACAGAATCCGCAGTTGGTCGCTATCTGGAGTTGTTTTTGGCAAGGTTCTCTCTGGTGAGAATTGCATTGCTAGCTTCAGTTTGTTAGTTTTGGTTTTATTAGCTTGAGTTTAGATTTGGATAACGCTGTTTGGTACTTATGCTTGTTTTGTTTAAATTCTCTATTTGTGTTAAAGATATTTTGTTTCAGTCTAGTAGATTGGTTGCAATGTCCGGATCTTGTAGTGCAACCTGGTTTTATATTAATATAACAGGCTGGTTGCAATATTTGGATACGAAAATTAGTAGAGTATTTATTTGCCTAACTATAATTATCTAAATTTTGATCATTTTGATAATACTTTGAAGTTTCACTATTTTTGTTTCACTATCTAAACTATAATTATCAAGAAGGATTTTTTTTAAAATTTTAATTTACTTTACCTTATTTTATTTTATTTTATCTTATTTTATTTTAATTTGAGTTATTGTGATTGTAAAGGCAAATTAAGAGCCCAAGAAAACGACAAGTACAAACGGTAAGAACTTGCAAGCGTCAGGCCGGTAAACCTTTTCATCACTGAGTAAAATGTCAGGAGTTTGAATCCCGCTTACACAAAAAATTTTCCAATTAATATATATTCGGGATAAAGTGTGATTGTGTGTGGCTACGGCCTTATTCGAAGAAATAAAAATTAAAATATATATATATTTTTTTTTTATAAAAAACAACTTGCATCTATTTTTTAGCAGTTGCAATAAAACAAAATTGGAATACATCAAAGTCTTACAATCCAAGGATAAGGGGTGTTTAACATAGTCCATATTCACCACAATCCTGGTTTTAAAATGTGGTAACAACTATTGCTTGTAACTTCTCCTATGGTATTGTCTCCATCTTTGCTCAAGCTTCTCCTCCCTTCTCCTCCCTTCTTCAGCTGCAACAACATCAACTTAGTAGCCCAGCTCTCCGACTGAAGCCACTACCGCCGTCCACCCTCTACCCCTACTTCGCTTCCACTGAACCTCTCTATGCTCTCGGAGCTTGAGTTGAGTGGGTGCGGGCCCAATAAGAGGGCACGCCACACCCTCAACATCCCTACCTCTGAACCCCAACATGCCACCACTATCCTTCAACCACCACCTCCTCCTCCAACGTCACCTCCTCCCCCTCCAACTGTAGCTCCTACCCTGTCTCCACCACACCCCCTACCACTGAGCAACCCCCCTGAGGGGGACTCGCCTAGGCTCAGACACGCTCAATCCCCCCCGTGCGCACACCAAAGTGCACATCAACGACGGGAGGGGAGTGGCTTTGGTCATCATCGCCATGCGGAGTGGCTACCCAGGGGACGGGCCCATGGAAGGGGTCCTCCTATTGGCCCTTACGGGCGTAAAAGAACCCCCCCCCTCCATTGTCCAGTGTCACAATCAGAGGGAGGGGCAAGAACAGAGAAGCTATGACCATCATCATCAATTTCAACCACAGTTACAACACAGGCACCACAACCAACAAAAGGATTACAACTCTTACAAAGTCCGGTGTCACTTTCAGAAAGAGGGGCAAGAGCAGGGGGACTATGATCATCGTCGTCAGCCACAACAACAACCACAGCCAGAGTTACACCACAGGTACCACTACCAACAAAAGAAATACGACTCCTACATCAACTTTTTAGGACCCAGTCACCACAAGCACTCCCCCCTCCAGCAAGGTCCCAAGATCACCACAAATTAGTTATTCAAACCCCCCCCAACCTCCGTCCAACACTAGTCTCCACCTCTTCAACGGAACTCTAAAGCCCCACTTAAATCCACCGTTGAGCGAGCCCAAGATGGGGATCTGCCCAACGAGATTACTATGGGTTAGAGTCGGTCGAAGAAGGAGAACAGTGGGTGGAAGTCATCAACAAGACAAAGAAGAGGCAGAACAACTCCCCCCCCCCCCCCCACTACAGCCTGAGCACAAAAAGATAAAACAAAAAGGAAAAAGGAAGCCAGTACCTTACTTCAATTGCGGAGAATTGGGTCACTACCAGAAAGACTGCACCAAAGAGGTGAGATGCCTCAAGTGTATGAAATGGGGGAATCTCTCGTATGTTTATACCACCGTCATCGAGACAAACAATGACGATGAACGCCCAGTGAGTACAGGCAGATCACCAGATAATCCAACCGTAATTAGACTAGCAAAATGCCTGGAAACAATTAAGAGCGAAGAGAAGTGGCTCCGGCAATGGTGTGTCGTGGTCAGAGTAAGGTCTGGGAGACCTTCGGAAACCCATCTCCTTCAGGTGCTTAACTTCAGATGGCCAATGAGGGCACACAGGGACTGGGTGGCGAAGAAAATGTGCCACCTTCAGTTCCTGGTGTCTTTTCCCTCGCCGGAGAAGGTGGTCGAGGTCACAGGCATGGGTACAGTGGATTTTGGCCATTTCAAGGTGGAAGCACATGGTCACCTAGTTTCGGAGCGAACTACCTCGAGGCGACAAATTCTGGATTTGGATCCATAACGTGCCGCTTCATTTTTGGAAGAGGGAGACACTGCAAGAGATCATCGCCGACTTTGGGTCGATTGAAGACATCGACGAGAAGACAGTGCGATGATCGGAGATCGTGTCGGCGAGGATTCTGATAAGGAGTGCAGACATCTTTTTGATGCCACGGTTTGCTAAAGTCTACTCCTTTGAGGAGTCGTACCTCATTCAATTCGTGCTTGACAAACGAGCAGAGACGGAGACGGAGCTTACAGCCATCACATCCCTCACTCCTCCACCCACACTTAGAGACGGTCGAACATACAAACATGTGGTCTGAATGGAGGGGGACCTCACAATTGAAGGGGCTCATGAAGTTGAGCGTGCACACCGGGAGCTCATCAGAGTGGCAAGAGGGGAGGAGCGGTGCCTGGAACAGGCGGCGGAGGGATCAGAACAAGCAAAAGATTCTCCGATCAAGGTTGGTCAAGATCGAGGATTGACCAACAGATCCAACGGCCCAGATGGAAGAAAAAATGTGGATCTATCGTCAAGACCAGATTTGGATAGCAAACACAAGCCAAATCCCCCCCTCGAAAGGAGGGTCAGAAGAAAGCCCAAATGGGAGGTCAACCTCTCGAAGTTGGTGGAGAGGTACGGCGAGAGGTACGACAAAAGGTACAGAGAGGAGAGGCAGGTAGCCCAAGACCTACAAATGGCAAAAGCACCTTGAAAGATGACATGCAAAACGACATGCAAGGTCGAACTCCAACACGGCAAAAGCTGGTAGCCTTGACTATCACTCTGGGGAAGAAGGCAAACAGGGGACAGAGTTTTGACAGAGATTCCGACCCAAAAGAGGGAATTGCAAGTCGGGGGGGGGGGGGGGGCTCAAGGAAAGGGGAAAGCTATACTGGGTATTGAAAAGATAGGGAAAAGCCAGTGTAACATCAACAAAGAGGGCAACGAAGGGGCAGAAGCAACGACTTTGGGTCTTGAGACTTCCATTTTGGGGAAGAAGACGAACTCCTTTACAGAGGGGGAAAAAGCTCGAAGAAATTTACAGAGGGGGAAGAACTCGATGAATAGCAACAAAGAGGGTATGGGTAACGAAGAGAGTGTCTCTTCGTTTGTATCGCTTGGCGCGTCGTCCAAGGTCTCGAGCGCAACGCCCAAGGCATCGAGCACAACGCCCATGGTGTAGAACCCCGTATTTTCAAATATTATTTTAATTATTTGAAAATGAATTTTAATGATTTTTGAGATTTAATTAATATTTTCTAAGAAATTTATCTTTCATACACGTGCAAAACACGTGCAAATGACTTTTTAGAAGTTTGAAATTTTGGTTTTCTTTATGAAAAATCATTATTTATTATTTGAGAATTATTTAGTATTTTTCCAGATTTTTCGGAAATAAATTGATACTATTTGCAATTTTTGAGAAAAGAAGGACTTATTTGCAAAATTGACAATTTTTTAGGGTTAGAGTGCAAAATGTATTTGCTGGACTTTCCGATCAGTATTTGTTGAGGTTTGGAAATATATTTACTATTAGATCCTAATTTAAATGATATTTGATTTAAATGTCAAGAACACAATTACATATGTAAGATGTACTTTTGAAAGGATTATTTTGCAAAAGAGGGAGTAAAACCCTAATATTCTATCCGGCATATATAAGAGAAATTCTCTTCCAGCCATCATTGTAAAAGAACACAGATTTTTGGTGATTTGGATTTTGAAGAACAAAGGAGGATTTTTGGATCTAGCAAGGAGAAGTTTTTGTGGATCTTTTCTTCGAATCAAAGGTGAGTGGATTGTTTTGTTTGTTTTGTTTTGCTTTGCTTTGTTGTTTTGATTGATGAATGACGTGAGACCTTTTGTTATGCTTATTTGTGATCATTATGCCATTATTTTTGTTAGATGCATTGTATGTATGATATGGATCTTAAATTTGATGTGGAGGACGAGAACTTTTATTTGACGTTTGGATCATGTATGAGAAATATTAAAGATTTGTTGAGGAAAAGTTTGATTGATGAGATCATATTGTTGGGAGACATATTAGGAATTGATAATATTGTGATCAGATGATAAACATCTGGACCTCGTGATTGTAAACCAGATTCTGATTAAGATGTGAAAGACATTTGTTGAGAAGAAGCCCTAATGGGAGAATTTAGAGTTTAGATCATGAGAATATGAGATTTGAGAAAATGATTGATTGAGTAATGTATCCATGATGGAGATTATTGAGAGTTGTTTATTTGCCTGGATACAAAGTAATTGTTATGAACAATGAATTATTAGAATACTCCAGTCTGAATTGTGTTCCGACCTATCTTTTGGGGAATCTGTAGCCGACAGCCGACTGTCTTGCGAAGCAGTCGACTGGTTCGAGCCTACTGTGTATTTTTGAGTCTTGAGATTTGTTCGGGACAGTCGACCTAGACTGAGGTCAGTCGACTGATCCTCTGTTTGTGATTTTGTTCAGTCCTTTCGGGACAGTCGACCTATGACCCTTCAGTCGACTCAAATACTTAGATTATTTTGATGAGGACTATTTGAATTTGTCTCGGGGCAGCCGACTGATGACTTGTCAAGTCGAGTGGTCATGCCTTAGATTATTTTTGTAAAATGTTGGGATATACCCTCTGGACAGTCGACTGGTACTTTATGCAGTCGACTGGTCCTGAAGGATCTTTGTATCTGTTTTTGAGATGTTCTGTTCAGTAATTGATTTTAAGACGTTTGTTCAGTATTTGATTTCGAGATGTTCAGTTAAGAACATGATTTTGAGATATTTTGTTGAGCCACTCAGTTAGTGGGATTTTGTTCAGATATTTGTTTTTGAGTCTCTAGAGGTACGTGACCCTAGTATACCGGTGTTGAGATATTTGTTGAGTTATTTGTTGAGGCCCATTGAGGCGAATTTTCAGTTAATCATATTTCTAGTCCGGTAGGGTACACTACTCTAGGAGATTTGTTCAGTAACCCAAACTAATAAGGACAGGCATGAGTAGTGTCATGACGAATGAGAACATGAGTTATGCACCTCAGTATGGCTTTTGATGTAGGATTTTAATCTTCTGAATTATCCAAGTAGTTAACTTGTGATGTGTGATTTATCTCCGAATTATCCAGGTAGTTAACCTGAGATGTGAGGTATTTCTCCTGAATTATCCAAGTAATTATCTTGTGATGTGGGATTGACCTACGGAATGATCGGAGTCGAGGCGACGCTTTTGGGGTATTATTGTGATGATGAGTCTATGTTTAGATGTGAGACGATCTCCTGAATTATCCAGGAAATACCTGAGATGTGGGATCTATCTCCTGAATGATCAAGCATGGGCAAATTATCATAGTTTATCTTCATCTCTTAGTAGTCATCGTGGTCAGCATATAGTCATGATGTTTTTCTTGAATCATTTTTATGCATTTGGAGTTCCTGCTTTTGCACACTTGGTTTTTGGTTTTGACATCACCCATCATTCTTTGTTGTTACTTCATACTTTAGTGTTTGATTATATTTGTTGGACATTACGCTTTAAGTTCATTCCTGTTATTTGTTTGATTTGTTGCCACTCACACCATTTATGGCTGACCCCGTAGTTTGGGGGTTAGGGTCCAACTCTAGCCTCACATGTTGCAGGTTATTGCTTAGATTGGAGGTCGGAGGCTTGAGTGGGCAGTTTGAGATAATTGGATTATTTAGTGATTGGTGTAAAACTGTAAAGATATATGTGAATCATCATTGAGTTGTAAATAAAAGATTAATTTGTGTTGAGATGTTTAGACTTCCGCTGTAATTGTAAAATTTGTTGTAATAAGAGAAAGAAAAATTTTAGTGGTGTTGTTGGTGTTTATTGTTGTATTGAAGTGGATTACTGGGATTTCGCCACGTATTTTCTAAGCTCTCATATTAGAAATTCGGGGCGCTACAGAGATTGGTATCAGAGCTCTGCTTCAATGGTAATAATAGACTTAGTACGACAACCAACCTAGGTGTGGACACTAGAGAGTGAGTACCTAGGTGTGGACATCAGAGTGTGAGTATCACATAGAACTAAACTATGATGCTTGGTTTGAAATTATGATTTGAGATATGGTTATGGGTTGCCATAGGGCATAGATATGAATTGAATTGTGTGTTACTCTAACTTTACCCTCGTTTTGCAGTATTCAAAATGGTTGCACCCAGAGGTAGAAATGGTGGCAACAATGAGGATGGATCGGGTAGTTCCCGAGGAAATGGGATCGACTTAGAGGCTGAATTCGCCAAAGTGTACCAAACACTAAATACGTTGATAGCATTCAACGTGGCGCAACAGCAGCAAGTTCAGCAGCAGCAGAATCCGCCGCCAAATCAAGGAGCTGGACATGGATTGGTGAATGCCAACCCCATCAAGCAGATTGAATCCTTTAAGAGGATGAGGCCGCCAGTCTTTGAGGGGCAAGCTGATTCAACAGCAGTAGATGATTGGATTAGGAA